>JAYESD010000011.1:11569790-12769790 GCA_036927565.1 Tuctoria greenei | reverse complement strand
TGAAGACATGATAGGCGTAGGTGTTTGAGTCATAGCCAAGCACGAAACCTTCATCGGATTTCAAAGCGAACTTCAAATTCCTAGGCTTCTTGTTGAGAATATAACACTTTCTCCCAAAAACACGAAGGTATGAGATGTTGGGTTTGTTACCGGTTAGGAGTTCATACGAGGTCTTCTTCAAGAGTCGATGAAGATACAACCGGTTTATGGCATGGCAAGCGGTGTTAACCGCTTCTGCCCAAAACCGGTCGAACGTCTTGTACTCATCAAGCATCGTCCTTGACATCTCGATAAGAGTCCTATTCTTCCTCTCCGCTACTCCATTTTGTTGAGGGGAGTAGGGAGCGGAGAACTCATGCTTGATTCCTTCTTCATCCAAGAAGTCTTCAACTTGAGTGTTCTTGAACTCCGTCCCGTTGTCGCTCCTAATCTTCTTGATTCTTAAGGAGAACTCGTTTTGAGCTCTCCTCAAGAACTTCTTGAGAAATCCTTGGGTTTCACCTTTGTCATGCAAGAAAAATACCCACGTGAAGCGAGAAAAATCATCAACAATAACTAGACCATACTTGTTACTGCCAATACTAATGTAGGTGATCGGTCCGAATAGATCCATGTGTAGTAGCTCCAGTGGTCTTGAGGTTGTCATGATGTTCTTGGACGGATGTTGAACTCCTACTTGCTTTCCGGCTTGACATGCGCTACATGGTCTATCTTTCTCAAAGACAACATCCTTTAGTCCACGGATATGATCCCCCTTAAGAAGTTTTTGCAAGTTTCTCATCCCAACATGGGCTAGCCTTCGGTGCCATAGCCATACCATGTTAGTTTTCGCCATTAAGCACGTATCAAGTTGGGCTTTATCCGTGGAGAAATCCACAAGGTAAAGCTTTCCCTTGAGTACGCCCTTAAAGGCGATTGAGTTGTTGCATCTTCTTGAGACGGTCACACCGTTGTTAGTGAAAAGACAATCATAACCATTATCACATAATTGAAAAATAGACAAGAGGTTGTAATCAAGTGAATCAACATGAAGCACATTAGAAAGAGTGTGTTTTGAGGAGATAGCAATTTTACCGGTGCCAATGATTTTCCCTTGGCTATGATCCCCAAAGAAGATTCCTTCACTAGGATCTTCATTCTCCTTGTGCTCTACAAACATCTTCCTCTCTCCAGTCATATGATTAGTGCATCCACTGTCAAGCACCCATTTTGATCCACCGGAGGAGTATGCCTACAAAAGAGTTATGCCTTTCCTTTAGGTACCCAAACGGAGTTGGGTCCTTTGAAGTTAGTCACAAGGCATTTGGGCACCCACACGCAAGGCTTTGGGCTCTTGCGGAGTGGCCCAACATATCTAGTATAAGTCTTGCCAAATTTGTTCCTCAATAAAACATAAGAAGCATCAAAGTCATGGAACAAAGGATGAGGTTCATTTTTAGGCATATAAGATGTTGAGACAATGTTCTTTCCTTTATCTTGGGTGGATGAACCTTCCTTGACAAAAACAATCAAGTCTTTGTTATTCTTGGGGGCTTTGGCATTTTGCCTCCGCTCCCGAGAATAACCAAGACCATCCTTGACATGGGGAGGTCTCACATTGGTGTATGCACTACGTGCATAGGCCACTTTCTCCTTGTCAAAGATGCCACCTTTCGGTGCTTGTTTGTTTTGTGCCAAGTTAAGTTCATCCTTAAGTTTTAGGATCAAGCTTGAGCACATGCAAGTGTGAACTTCCTCGGATGAAACCTTTTGAGAAGATGAGCTCTTTGAGGAAGAAGGTGCATTGATCTTAAGTGACTCAACCTTCGTCTCTAGAATCTTGTTAACCTTTGTCAAGTTAACAAGTTCATCCTTGAGCTCAACAGTCTTGTCTTTAAGATTTGAGCATGCTTCCTTGCTCATGGCAAGGTCATGCTCCAATGCATTGCTTCTTTCTCTCTCGCGCTCGAGGAGCTCCTCAAGCTCTTGACATCTCTCCAATTTTTGGATGAGCATGCCCTCTTGACGCTCAAGGAGATCCTCCTTCTCAGAGATTTCATCCATAAAAAAGTTCATCTTTCTCATGGCACTCTTACTTAAGCCTTTAAGCATGGATTCAAGTTCACTACCACTATCAAATTCATCATAAGAAGTTATAGAGGGAGTAGTTTTAGATTTGACCTTTCTTCTTCCCTCCTTTTCCATGAAACATGTGGACTTGAAATCATCAAGGTTGTGGAAAAGCTTGCTTGCACTTGAGCTCTTTCCGATGTCAATGGTTGCCACCTTCTCTACATCGTCGGAAGATGAGTCTTCATTTGAGTCCCATTCTCTTCCAAGGTGGGCATGTCCCGATGGCTTCTTCTTCTTGAAGAGCTTCTTATCTTGGATCTTGCCCTCCTTCTTCTTGCTTTCATTGTATGGGCAATCCGCAATGAAGTGCCCATGTTCACCACACTTGTAGCAAGTCTTCTTCTTTAGATTCTCCTTGCTCTTGCCTTCTTGGTGATAGCCTCCCTTCTTCCTTCTCATCATCCTTCTAAACTTGTTGATGAAGAAAGTTCTTCCTCATCGGAGTCCATGCTCTCATCATCACTTGCATCTTCATTGTAGGATGTGGAAGTTGCTTTGAGGGCTATGTCTTTCTTCTTTGATGAGGCAAGCTTTTGGAGATCGTTGTAGAACATAGCTTCCTTCTCCATCATCTCATTGTTGATTATCCTCCCAAGCACTTCTTTCGGAGTCATCTTGGTGTAGTCGGGGCTTTCACGGATCAAGGAGCAAAGAGCGATGTTTCGAGGCATGAATGCCCGAAGCATCCTCTTCACCACTTCATGGTCCGTCCATCGAGTGCTTCCATAGGCACGAATCTTGTTCACGAGCACCTTGAGGCGGTTGTACATGTCTTGGGGCGACTCACCATCCATGATGGTAAATCTCCCAAGCTCTCCTTCAATCATCTCCATCTTTGCCTCCCGGATGACTCGGTTGCCCTCGTGCGCCGTCTTGAGTGTATCCCAAATATCTTTGGCCACTTCCAAACCTTCTACTCGGTTGAATTCATCCCGAGTCAAAGATGAGGTTATGACACCCACGGCTTGAGCATTGCGATGAAGTAGGATAGCTTGTTATGGAGTGACGTCTTCCTCATTCCTTGGCATATGAACTCCGGTTTGCACAATCTGCCACAAACTAGGATTCAAAGAGATTAAATGCATCTTCATATTGTGTTTCCACATTGAATAGTCATTTCCATCGAATTGAGGAGGTTTGCCAAGTGGAATAGACAAATAGTGATTGTTAGCATGAAGACGATCATAATCAAAGTGAGTTTGAGTATAGTCATCGTTACTCTTCTCCTTCTCTTTGTTGATCTTGGGTTGTTTCCCTAGCTTCTCCCGAAGCTTCGCCTTGAGTTGGCGAGTCTCTTCATCGTCCTTCGGATCATCAAGAAGAACGTCGTAGTTCTTGTCAATTGAGCCTTCATCCTCGACATATGAGGTATCATCCTTGTTCCTTTCTTCTGCCATCGATTCTCCGAGATGTTAGTCTCTTCCGGAGAAACCTGCTCTGATACCAATTGAAAGGCGGCCTAGAGGGGGGTGAATAGGTGATAATCGATAATTTAAACTTAATTCAGAGTTATGAAAACAGAGAAGTCGGACTTGTCTGACTTCTAGTCGGACTTTTCTGACCTAAGTCGGACAAGTCTGATCTGGGTCGGATAAGTCCGAGAATACCTGCACGATCAGATCAAAAATCCAATTTTTAAGTGATCTAGTGAGAGATATCGATCCCTAACAGTTCTACACGAAGTATGGAGTAGAAAGAAAACTGAGGGAGAGATAGCACGCGGAAAAACACTAGAATCAAAACTTGCGAGAACGAAGAACAACAAGACACAAACGATTTTATCCCGAGGTTCGGAACCACAAAGAATCCTACATCCCCGTTGAGGAGTCCATAAGGGACCAGGCCTTCTCTAGCCTTTCCCTCACGAGTTTGCCATAAGGGCCAACTCCCGATCTTCCACTATCACAAAGATTGTTACAAACTCCCCGATTACAAGAGATCACAAGGAAATCGCGGGGCGACACCTAATCGTCTAGGGGAGAACCCCAAGAGCAACAAACACGCAATCATGAAGAAACTTAGCGAATCACACGTTGCTCAACCCCTCAACAAACCATTTCTCCCAATCCTCACAAAGCACTCTTCACTCTCCCAAAAATTCGAATTTGGGCTCTAGAGGTGAAGAACAAGTGGAGAGAGGTTCTTGAGTTCAAATGGGCGTTCAGAACTGTTTTGGGGTGTTAGGCATGGTTGGTGGGTCGAAAACACCCACTATTTATACTCCAAAAAGTCATTAGAGCCGTTTGACACAGCCCACGTCGGACATGTTTGACACAAGGTCGGACATGTCTGACCTCAAAGGTCAGGCCTTTCACTTCAGACTTGTCTGACGAAAACCACTTCAGACATGTCTGACATACAATCTCGGACATGTCTGAAATTCTGCAGATAGAACTCGGACAAGTCTGACTCTCTGGGACTTAGAAAATTTTCCTTAGTCCCTGGGAACAGATCCATCTCGGACATGTCCGACCCCCAGGTTCGGACAAGTCCGAAACTTCACTGGAACTCTCACTGGAACCCTTCCAGTGCCAATTCGGACATGTCTGACTTACAGATTCGGACATGTCCGAATTCAAACAGGGGGAATTCGGACATGTCTGACACCACAAGTCAGACAAGTCCGCCCAAGCCACAAAGGCACTACTAAAATCTTCTACTAAGGGGTTGAGCATCCGAATGACTCACTAAGTGTCTACGCGTCGTGTCCCTCTTAATAGTACGGTTTTTCCTACGACTCAAGGAGAAAATAGAAAACCCTATTTCTATTCTTCTTCGCCACAACTTTTCTCCTTTTGCCGTCTTTCTTCAAAGCTCCATTCTGTACTTTGGATCTGCGCTCATGCTCAACCAAGTTCATTAGCACTTTAATGGTTCATCATCAATCCACCAAAACCCACAAGGGACCTAGATGCACTTACACGTGGCGACTCTGGGACTAACCATGTTGGAGAAGCGGGTCCGGACATGTCTGACATGTGGGCCTTCGAAGGTCTTCAAATCAAGTGGGTGACTTTCCCTTGAGATCTTTGCAATCCCAAAGGGTATATGGTGCCCAGGGTACCGACAGTCTACCACCTCGTCTTTTACATGTTTCTAGCTCTACTTCTGTTACTGTCACTTAGATAAAAAGTTAGTTTATTTTAAACTAATTTTTTTGTCCTAAGTGACAATTAATTTGGAATAGATGGAGTAACTTAATGTGTGTCCCTACTGCATGACACTGTCTTCACCCTCGCAAACCTTGCTACGCTAGTCCATGATTTTTTTAAAACATCTAGTCAGTGAGTTACTTCTACTTGTTACTCCCTTCATCTCAAAATATTTGTTACTCTAGTTCATTTTTAAACTAGAAAGTGATAAATATTTTAGAATAGAGGGAGTGTCGGTACCCTGGGCACCATATACCCCTTGGGATTGCAAAGATCTCAAGGGAAAGTCACCCACTTGATTTGAAGACTTTCGGAGGCCCACATGTTAGACATGTCCGTACCCTCTTCTCCAACATGGTTAGTCCCAGAGTCGCCACGTGTACTATTAAACCGGAGCTATCGCTCGCAAGGGGGGAAGCTCCGGGCTATGTACCGAAGTGGCGCCCCCGGACCTAACCCCAGATCGAGGGAAGCTCCAGTGCTGACACGTGTCAGATAACACCGGAGCCATCTGTTCTCCACAGTGTGCTCCGGTGCTGCAACGTGTCCAACCGTCGGATCTTCAGCCTCTAACCTCCGGAAGACTCCACAACGGCTCCGGATCTTCAAAGGGGAATCAAGGACTTCAAGACCTGATTAAGTGTAATTAATACCATATTAATGACACATGATCGGACGACCTTAATTACCAGTAACGATGCTGTCAAAGCCCATTACCCGGTCACTAAGGGCGATTAAACGTGTTGAATGAGTATCAATACTAGTAACTGCCGGGGCCATATGTCGGGCCAGGCTAACTTGTAACGGTCTGCCCTTGTACTATAAAAGGACAGGCCGACGATAAACTCTAGTGGGTGAGACACGTTTTACACACACGCTCCATAGACGCTCAGGACAAGCTCATACAGCTAATACAACACCAACACACCCGTGGAGTAGGGTATTACGCTCAGACGGCCTGAACCACGTAAACCTCCGTGTCTCCTGTGTCATTTACAATTCACCTTCTTGAATCTCCGCGCGCCCACACCGAACATCAAACTCCTCTAACACTTTAGTAGTGTCGGGAGATCTGCCAGATCCAAACCACCGACAGTTGGCGCGCCAGGATGGGGCGCCTGAGATTTCAAGAATGGTGAACTCAGCTGCTGGATCATCCAATGGTCAACCTGCTGTTCAAGCTATTGGGGGCAATCCCTCCAATATGCAGCCACCAGCAGGAGCCTCAGCGCCAGCAGGAGTCACACTCCCACCACCACCGCCTCCACCAGCAAATCAAGCTGTGCAACGTGATGGTGCACCGACGTCAAACACTGCGTCGACAAATCTCAACAACCCGGAACACGCGCTCCATGCAGCACGTGCTCTTCTTCAGCGCCCACCACCTCCAGACGCAACCCGGGATGCAATGGAGCAGTCGAGGGCCGATGTGGAACATTTGGTTGCAGCAGCAGCTGACCACATCAGCAACCAGGGTCCTCCTCCTTCAGGACGGGCCCCGTCGCAGCGGTGGACCTTGTCTGGCAGACTTGGTCCGCACATTTCCAACAACAGGAGACGTGCTGCATCACAGCAAGTGATGTCATTGCCCTCCGGGGCACGACACACTCACACGGTATCCAGGCTTTCAACTCATGACCTACGGGCGGAGCTTGATCACCGATACCGCCAACAGGACGGCCGAGTCCATATTGAGCGTGCTCGTGAAAGACGAGAAGCTCAAGATGTTCCTGCTCCTGAAGGAGTAGGAGGCGGTTGTTCAGCCATGGCCATGCATCTGCGTATGGTCAGGTGGCCACAGAGGTTCCGGCCTCACCTACCGGAGAAGTTCGACGGGACCGTCAACCCTGTCGAATTCCTTCAGATTTACTCCACTGCTATTTTGGCAGCCGGAGGAAATGAGGCCGTAATGGCCAATTATTTCCCAGTGGCTTTAACTGGGACCGCCAGGTCCTGGTTTATGAGCCTTCCACCCAACTCCATCAACAGTTGGGAGGAGTTGTGCCGGCAGTTCACCGCCAACTTCGGGAGTTCATACACCCGACCAGGCACTGAACTGGACCTTTTTGCAGTAGTGCAAAAAGGGGGAGAATACCTGCGATCATTCATCTAGAGGTTCTCTCAGGTACGAAACACTATCCCTTCTATCTCTAGCGCCTCTGTCATTGTGGCATTCAGACAGGGTGTACGGGACAAGAAGATGCTGGAGAAACTGGCGATCAAAGAGATCACCAGTGTCACAGAACTCTTTAGTTTGGCCGATAAATGTGCCAGAGCTGCGGAGGGCCGTGAGATGCACTCCAAACCAACTCCGGAGGGTCACAAAAAATCCTCCAAAGAAGAAGCCGCTACCTTCGGGAACGACAAGAAGAAGAAAAAGACCAACGGCAAGAAGAAGCCGTCGGCCGGTACATCCAATGTTGCAGCTGCTGCAGCTCCGGGTGGCCGGGGGCCACGCCCTGAGAAGCGACCTCGACCGTCTTCTGAAGACGGTGGCAAGCCCAAGGTGTGGTGCCCAATTCACAAAACAGACAGCCACAGTTTGGAAGACTGCTGGGAGGTCCAAAACCTTGCCGAGCGCTACAACAAGCGTCGGGAAGAAGCTCCTTTCCGACAGAGGGAAGGAAAACAAAAAGTCGACGAAGCTCCGGCCGAAGAGGAGTTAGGTTTTCAGGATCCCAAAAAGGTCCTGAAGGCCATCTACACCTCCGTCGATGACGATTCCGACGTCTCTGACAACGAGTGTCGGAAGACCATGAACACCATTTTTGGTGGATCATGGGACATCACCTCCCGCCGCGTCATCAAAACTATGCGTCGGGATATGGCTGTTGTAGCTCCTACAACCAGGCCGGAGCCTCATCGGAAGTGGATGGACACAGCCATCACTTTTGATGCTTCGGACTGCCCTCGGAACATGGTTGGAGCAGGTCAGTTACCTTTGATGGTATCTCCTACCATCAATAACATCCAGCTCCACCATGTCATGGTAGACGGAGGTTCGGGGCTTAACCTCATAAGCTTCGAAGCTTTTACCAAACTTCAGCTCCGACCTTCGGATCTCCACCCCTCCCGACCTTTCTCCGGAGTAGGTCTGGGGGCCATTACCCCACTCGGAGCTATTACTTTCCCTGTTACCTTCGGGACACGGGAGAAGTATCGCACCGAAAAGTTGGTCTTCGACGTCGCTCAGATCAACTTACCCTTCAATGCCATCTTGGGTAGGCCTGCCCTGTACAAATTCATGGCAGCTGCTCATTATGGATACCTGGTGTTAAAGATGCCAACACCAGTGGCCGTTCTCTGGATCCGTGGAGATCGTACTGCCAGAGTAACTGCTCTGGAAGAACTCCATGCACTCACCACGGCGCAAGAGGAGGACTCCAGGCAGGAGCAAGCTCCAAAACCCCCGAGCATTCGTCAACGAGGCTCGACTTCTGCACCTCGTGTGCAGCCAAGCGGTGACACCGACATTCCCATCAAAGTCGTCCAAATTGGTTCCGATGCCGCTCAGACCACCCGTATATCGGGGGGATTGAACTACAAATAGGAACTCGCACTCATCACTTTCCTCCGGGCTAATGTCGACGTGTTTGCCTGGCAACCGTCACAAATGCTTGGGATCCCCTGGGAAATGATTGAGCACAATCTGAAGATCTACCCCGACGCCCGGCCTGTGCATCAGAAGCCTCGGAAGCAATCCGTAGAGCGACAGAACTTCATTCGACAAGAAGTAAAGAAGTTGCTCGAAGCTGGATTCATCCGAGAAGTCTTCCATCCAAAATGGCTGGCAAACCCAGTCGTTGTGCCTAAGGCCGGCGGGAAGCTTTAGATGTGTATCGACTACACCACACTAAATAAGGCATATCCAAAAGATCCATTCCCACTACCTAGAATAGATCAGATAGTGGATTCCACCTCCGGGTGTGAATTACTGTGTTTCCTAGACGCATATTCTGGGTATCATCAAATCAGAATGTCTAGGGAATATGAAGAGCATACCTCTTTCATCACAGTAGATGGATTGTACTGTTATATGGCCATGCCATTTGGTCTCAAGAATGCAGCTTAAACTTTTGTACGAGCTATGTACAAAACCTTTGAAGAACTCATTAGAGACATAGTGGAAGTGTACGTCGATGACATCGTGGTCAAGGTCAAGAACAAGGAGTCACTCCTTGACACCTTGCAGGTTGTCTTTGATAAGCTGCGGGTCACCCGCACAAAGCTAAACCCAGACAAGTGTGTCTTCGGGGTTAGCTCCGGAAAACTTCTTGGTTTTCTGGTAAGTCACCGGGGCATAAAAGCTAATCCGGCGAAGATCAAAGCCATTGAAGACATGCGGCCACCAACCCGCATCAAAGATGTCCAAAAGCTAACTGGATGTCTAGCACCCCTCAGCCGGTTCCTTCAGCCAGGACCCGGAGGTCCCCGAAGAAAATCTGGATCCCTCCGGGAGGATCCGGGTCAGTGGAGAGGAAGCTCCAGGTCCCACCGGGAAGGTCCGGACCATTCAGCGCCTGGTGTACTTCATCAGTGAAGTACTACATGATGCCAAGACTCGATACCTAGAGGTGCATAAGCTGCTCTATGCAGTTCTTATTGCCTCCAATAAGCTTCGCCATTATTTCCAAGCTCACAAGATCTCAGTGGTGACTTCTTACCCACTTCGAGCAATCTTGCATAATCCCAATTCAACTGGGAATATTGCAAAGTGGGCAGCGGAATTGGCCGAATTTGATCTTGAATTCATTTCAAGGCAAGCAGTCAAGAGTCAAGCATTGGCAGACTTTGTGGCGGAATGGACTCCCTCTCCATCAAACCCTGGGGGCCCCAGTGAGCAGAAGCCGGAACATCAAGCTCCAGTCTTCACCGAGCCTTACTGGACCCTCTACTTCGACGGCTCCATGCAAAAGCAGGGGGCCGGAGCTGGAATCCTTCTCCTCGCCCCAACAGGGGAGAAGGTAAAATACATGGTACACCTTGACTTCAAGGCAACCAACAACATGGTGGAGTACGAAGCACTCATCTACGGACTAAAGGTGGCACTGTCATACGGTGTCAAGCAACTGCTGGTCAAGGGAGATTCGCAACTCATCATTAAGCAAGTGAGGGGTGAATGCTCCTGCAACAATCTCCAGCTAGCTGCTTACCTCCTTGAAGTCCAGAGGCTTCAAAAGGACTTCGAAGTCCTAGATCTCCACCATGTTCAGCGTGCCCACAACGCTGAAGCCGACGAACTCTCGACGAAAGCGTCAACTGGAGCTCCGGCTCCTGACGGAACTTTTGTCCGGAGGTTGTCAAAACCCACAGCTCAGCCTGCCGAACTGAGCGAAGGGGGCGAGATCAGCATCCCGAAGCTAACGGTCTCGATGGCCCTGTTACCATGGCAGCCATCAAGGGTCGTAGGTGCTGTCGGAAGCTCCGATCAACCCAGCACGCAAGACTCAAATGCTCAAGCTAGTTCCGATGCATGGATCTCGGAGATCCGGAACTACTTGAAAGACAACATCTTTCCTGACGATGATGTATCCGCTGACCGGGTAGTCAGATTGGCTAAAAGATACACGTTGGTAGAAGGGGATCTCTACCGGCGCGGTGCCAATGGCATCCTAATGCGGTGCATCACAAGGGAAGAAGGCTGCGAGCTCCTCGCAGAAATCCATAGGGGCGAGTGTGGGAACCACGCGTCTTCCCGCACGTTGGTTGGTAAAGCCTTTCGGCATGGCTTCTACTGGCCTACAGCACTCCAGGATGCAACTGAGCTGGTGAAGAAATGCGAAGCATGTCAATTTCATGCAAAGCAAATTCACACACCGACTCAACCCCTACAAATGATACCTCCTACATGGCCCTTCGCTGTGTGGGGAATGGACATATTGGGACCTTTCCCAAGAGCCGTCGGAGGTTACAAGTTCCTGTATGTTGCCATTGACAAGTTCACCAAGTGGCCAAAAGCAACTCCAGATGTGACAATCAACAAGCAATCTGCTATCAACTTTTTGCAGTCCATTGTATGCAGATTTGGAGTCCCAAACAAAATCATCACTGATAATGGGACCCAATTCACAAGCTCTGTATTTCAAGGTATTGCGAAGACCTCGGCATTCAAGTTTGCTACGCCTCCGTAGCACACCCAGCAAGCAATGGCCAAGCCGAGAGAGCAAATGCTGAAATCCTTAAAGGACTCAAAACGTGCACCTATGAGCGTCTGAAAAAACATGGAGCCAACTGGATTGAAGAACTTCCGCCCACTTTATGGGCCAACAGGACATCTCCAAACCGGTCAACTGGAGAGACACCCTTCTTCCTGGTGTATGGAGCTGAAGCAATCCTTCCTCCGGAAATCACCTTGGGGTCACTCCGGGTCCGGACCTTCGACGAAGCCACGCAGGACCAGCTCCAGCGTGAAGACCTAGACCTCCTTGAGGAGGGAAGGTGCCAAGCAGCTGTTCGGAATGCCCGATACTGCCAAGCCCTTCGGCGCTATCATCAGCGGCATGTACACAACCGACAGCTCGAGGAAGGCGATCTGGTGCTACGGAGAATACAATCCAGAGAAGGGTTAAACAAACTCTCCCCCAGCTGGGAGGGACCCTTCCGAGTGATTAAAGTATCCCGTCCCGGAAGCATTCGCTTGGCTACTGAGGATGGGACACCTCTCCCAAATCCTTGGAACATCGAGCACCTTCGTAAGTTCTACACTTAATATCACGGAGGTGAGTCTTTAGTAACTTGAGGTGTATGTCATAGAGTCATTGTACAGAGTCGGGTAGCTCCTCCGGGAGAACAGCCGGACCTCCCCCGAAAGGTCCGTAAAGTTCATGCAACACTTGTCACAGTCTGAGAACTAAAAGTGTGGCTAGCTACCCTGGGTCAAACGAGAAATTATACACGCTTAGCCTGGTTCCGTACCCTAAGAGTGTACTTGTTCCCCCTGTACCCCGGACCTATAATGAAAGACATCTTCAGGTGAAACAGACTCCACGTGCATTCATTTTGTACAGGCTCAACATTTTTTATTTTTCTCTTTCTTGTCTGTAACAAAGATGTGCAATTCTTAAGAAATTTTAGTTCGACCGGTTCATATACAATTCGAGTTGTATTGTCGATTCTTTTGGATTCAAATATTGTTCATGGCCCACTCGCCTGAATGCCGCCAAGCCAATCTAGGGCCGGAGTGTGCTATCGACTTAGCCTGGTCAAGCACCCTAAGTACGCCACTCTACCTACACCCCGGCAGGCCGAAGTAAGGCGGGTCCAAGTACAATTGGATCTGGAAGAAAAGGCAACGCATTCGGTTGTATTTAGAATCGCGTTTGACCTAAAATTTTCTTGAGAATCGTAAGCCGCGGCGAAGTTATAGACAAGAAATGAAATTTACTATTTTTCTTAGCTTCAGTGTGCAGGAAAAATAAAATCCACGTTGATGGAGAGAAGCTGGAGCTAACGAAGTTTCGACTCCCCTAGATGGCTTGTAATCGATGTTAAGCATTGAAAACGAGCTTCACCGGAGCAGCCAAGCTCCGGTAAAGCTAGGGGGGCCAGCTGTCGACGTAAAATAAAAGATGGTGAGAAGACCCCACAAGTGGAGTCTGCTGCCGACAAGCTACGCGTTGGCAAAGGTCACTGCCGGAGCTACTAAGCCCCGACACCCCGAAGGGCTAACTATCGATGCTCTATGCGTTGATAGGGACTATTGCCAGAGCTACTAAGCTCCGACGGTAGTCAATTTGACTTCAAGGGGCCTTCACTATAGAAGACTTTGGACCTACACTCTACAAGTTCGAAGCAAATGAGTCTTCAACGAAACACAATATCCTCTTGGTACATGTTCACAATCAAATTGTGTACATCTACCAGGGGGCCAAGTGAAGACAAAAGTGTTGAAGACAAAAAGTAAAATTCACAAAAAATTGGGGATTTCATTCATCTGGAGACAAGGGATTACAAAATTGAGGAAGAAGAAGAGAGAATACAAGTGGGAACTACGGAGATGGTCCTAGACCCTATGGAAGAATTGGGCGACCTTCTGGGCAACCTCCGACACGTTGGCTCGGGCAGCTTCGCCTTCTCCTTCAACGGGGCCTTCAAGCACCGGGTCCTGAGGGAATTGGGGATTCCTGCTGGTGTAGCACGTCAACACATACTCTGTGACGTTCTTCGCCAGGGATTGCCCCTCAACCTCCAATTGGTCCGCGATGACGTCGCCCACCTTGGAGAGCTTGCTACCTGCCGAGCTCAACGCCTGCAACGCTAGGTCCGGCTCCGGCTCCGGATCATCCGGGCGCACGGGACTGAAGCCCATCGGTGTTAGCGCGTCGTTGGACTTGCCCGGGAACTCCCAAATCTGTAGGGAGTCCGCAGTCCTCAAGCCCTTCAGTTCTTCCAAGGATCTTCTGGCCGCCACCAGTTCAGAATTCTCACGGGCGAGGCGCTCAACTTCTTTGGCATCTTGCTGAATCTTCTCAGCAACCCGCTTTTCGAGTTTTCCGAGCTCCTCCTCCCGGAGGTGGATCTTGTTCCGGTGGTCAACCAGGTCCTTCTCCCTACCCCTCACTTTCTTCTCCCTGGCAACAAGGGCACACTCTTGCTCGTAGAGTTCTTGCCCTTGCACCCAGGCCTTCTCCTCCTCCTCAATGCAGCGCTCTTCCAATTTCTTGGCGCGCTCCTCAAGGCCCTTGTCAGCCAGAGCCACCTTTTCGGTGATCTCCTCCTCCCTCCTCAGGACGTCATCCCGTAGCTCTAGGAGTTTCTGCTCTTCATCTTCGAGCTGTTTCTCCCTCTCCTCAATTGCCTCCCGACGCTTGATGAGTGTAGTGTTAATGGCCTCAAGCCTTTCATGGCATTCATCGGCTGCACTGTTAGCTGCTTTGGTCTGCTCATAGATCTCCCGGTATTGAGCGTCGAGGGCACGAGTCATACTCTCCCTGTCATCCAATAATTTACCCCAGTATTCCAGGCGGACCTTCTCCCGCTTGATCCACTCTTTGTCATCCGCTAGCCTCGACTGCGCCAGCTTGGTCTCGAAGTAGAGCCGGTTACGCCACCGCCTAAGGGTTTGGCGCTCCTCTTCAAGAGCCTTGCTGTCGTGGAAGAAGGCCAGTTGAACTTGACGCAGACTGGAACAGGCGTTGTCAATAGACAATGACAACGGGATAGGTTCCGGACCTGCTGGGGTCTCCTCCGCTGGTTCCAGCGGGTTTTCATATACAAAAATTGGGTCCCACTCCACAAGAGTGGTCCCCTGGGTCTCCATGGCACTAGGGCCGTCCTCCGGGATGGCCTCAGTCGCCATCTAGGAAGGCCCCGCAGCCAGATCTTCATTCACCCCTTCAGGCAGGGGGCCACCGACTTCACGAGGGCACTCCGGCTCGGACGCGGGTACCTCCGATGTCGTCACTTCCGGAGCAGGGGCCGCTTCTGGCTCCGGCCTGGGCACTTCCTCCGATGGGGGCTCGAGCTCCGACGCCTCTGCAACAACCGGCTCGCGAGCTGGAAGATCTTCATCATCAACCGGCCCTGCGGCCGGAGCTCCAACAACGATCGGCTCTGCGGCCGGGGCTTCTGAGGTAGCCGACCCAACCGCCGGGACTTCCTAAACATCTGGCGCGCACGCCGGGACTTCAATCACCTCCGGATCAACCGCCAGAGCTTCGACAATTTCCGGCTCAGGGGCCGGAACTACAGCTTTCTCTGGCTCAACGGTCGGAGCTTCCATCATCTCAGCACCAGGACCCGGAGCTTCAACCTCCGGGACGGGTGCCGCTGGCGCATCTTCTCTCCCGCGGTCTAGCGCTACCACGGGAGTCTCTGGGGATGAGTCGAGGTCCATGACCACGACAGCTGGTGTCGGAGCTGTCGCAGCTTCAACCACCACTTGGGGCGGTACCGGGACAGGAGCAGAAGCTTCCGCCCTCACAGCTTCAGCTGCTGTGGCTGAGGGTGAAGCCTCACTCCTCTTCTTGGGAACGCTGCAGATGATGGACGAAGGAACTTAGAAAATAGTTACTACAATTAAACAACTATCCAAGGTAAATATTAAAAATTACCTTGGGAGGCTTCCGCACCAGCTTGCGCGAAACCTTTTTCCCGGGCGTTATGGGCTGGTCATAACCGGCGTGGAAGCTCCAGAAGGCCTCCCGATACTCGTTGCAGCCACGGGCGTTTCCCTAGTCGAGGCCCCCCTCGATTGGGAAGAACCTCCGGACCTAGAGGCCTCAACCGGCCCTGGTGCAGGAGTCGCATGCCCGGAGCTAGCACCCTGGGAGGACCCCACTGCGGGTACAGTCGCCGCGGTTGTAGAAGACCTTCCCCTCCGGGAAGAAGGAGCCGATGCAGAGGTGGCAGGCCTGACGGACCTTCCGTCGGCATGCTGCAGCTTCCTCTTCTGGCTCAAAGGTTCTTCCGCCGGTTCCTTACCCTTGCCGACGACCTCGGCCCTTGGCTTCGGGGCAGGGTCGGAGCCACCCTCGGAAGCTCCAGGGATCGCCACCCTAGTGGTTGATCTTCTCTCGACGACACTAAGGTCATCAAGCACAGGCATCTTCCGCCGGAGCTCCCTGCTGAACTCTACTTCCACGTTCAGAGGGAGAAAAGCTGATGGCGGAGTCAAGTCGTCACCCGCGACGTCGATGTCGTGCTGGAACTTCTTGAGGTGGAACTCCAAGGTTGTCCCCACCATGTTGGACTTCAGCCCGGTCTCGACCCGGTCATCGTCCATCACGCTGTTGAGGGCCCAAGTGAGTTTTTCTCTCCTCTTCAGCGGTGCCCACCTGTTGACCAGGAAGTTGCAAAACACCGCCTGAGGAGTCAATCCTCCCTCCACGCATTAGCGGATCCTGGTCAGAGCAGGGTTGAAGGCTTCCGCCAGCACCGGAGCTTCACTCCAGATTGTCGTGTCGATGTTGGGGAGGCCTTCGGGCAGCTCCAGCCTCTCGTGCTCCTCCACCCGGATGACTATCCAGTCCTTCTTCCAGTCATCCCACTTCCCAGAGGGAAACAACCGGAGGTACTTGAATGGGCACTTCTTGCGCTTCACGAAGTAGTAGAAGCCAAGGTACTCATTTCTCCTGCTGGTAGTATGGACGGTGAAGAAGGTCCAGAAGAGTTCAATGCAGGGGGGATGCCCACCCACATCTCACAGAAGTGGACGAAGATAGACACAAGAAGAATGGAGTGGGGGCCAAGGTGATACAGCTGCAGACCATAGAAGTCTAGCAGCATCAAGAAAAAGGAGGAAAAAGGTGGGATCAACCCCACCATGGCGTACGAAGAAAAGTACACCATTTCGCCGGCGTGCTCCTTCTCAAACGGGAGCTCTCCACCGGCGCGGACCGAGCGGTTGAAGAAGTCCGAGGACCATCCCATGAGGGCCCGGACCTTCTTCAGGTCATCGTCGGTCTTCAAACGACTCTCGTGGAGACCTAACTCCATCGCGGCACGGCAAGGCAAGAGAAGAAAAGCGAAGCACAAGTTGGGAGTTTGAGCGCAAGATCGGATGAGAGGCATAAAGAACCCCAAACGGTGCGCGCTTTCCTTCTTAAGTAAGCCCTTGCGACGCTTGGATGGAAACCGCAAGGAAGTCGAAGATACCACTCAAAAATTCCACCCAGCCGATGACAAGAGGGCCCGGGACTACCCTGACGATCAAGTCGAGGTTCTTACCCAGGCGAACGGTTGTCATCATGAGGCGGGAAACCCGAAGGCGTCGGCCTGACAAGGCGCGCGGAACCGATACGATTTTCGTATCGGGAACCGGCGACCTTCAATTGCGTGAGATCCACATGCCAAAGATCTCACCTGCCGCACACGGGATACGCCACTCGGCGAGGATTTAACTCCAAACCATCGCCAACGGCACATCTGAAGACCTTTGAAGACTCAGTTCAAAAGTCAAAGGATGGACCCACCTTCGGCGGAATGACTTCATCTAAGGGGTCTTCCCCGGAGGTGGGCCCAAGGGGCCACTGTCGGTACCCTGGGCACCATATACCCCTTGGGATTGCAAAGATCTCAAGGGAAAGTCACCCACTTGATTTGAAGACCTTCGAAGGCCCACATGTCAGACATGTCCGGAACTGCTTCTCCAACATGGTTAGTCCCAGAGTCGCCACGTGTACTATCAAACCGGAGCTATCGCCCGCAAGGGGGGAAGCTTCGGGCTATGTACCGAAGTGGCGCCCCCGGACCTAACCCCAGACCGAGGGAAGCTCCGGTGCTGACACGTGTCGGGTAACACCGGAGCCATCTGTTCTCCACAGTGTGCTCCGGTGCTGCCACGTGTCCAACCGTCGGATCTTCAGCCTCTAACCTCCGGAAGACTCCACAACGGCTCCGAATCTTCAAAGGGGTATCAAGGACTTCAAGACCCGATTAAGTGTCATTAATACCATATTAATGACACATGATCGAACGACCTTAATTACCAGTAACAGTGTTGCCAAAGCTCATTACCCGGTCATTAAGGGCGATTAAACGTGTTGAATGAGTATCAATACTAGTAACCGCCGGGGCCACATGTCGGGCCAGGCTAACTTGTAACAGCCTGTCCTTGTACTATAAAAGGACAGGCCGACGACGGACTCTAGGGGGTGAGACATGTTTTACACACACGCTCCATAGACGCTCAGGACAAGCTCATACAGCTAATACAACACCAACACACCCGTGGAGTAGGGTATTACGCTCAGGCGGCCCGAACCACGTAAACCTCTGTGTCTCCTGTGTCATTTACAATTCACCTTCTTGAATCTCCGTGCGCCCACACCGAACATCAAACTCCTCTAACACTTTAGTAGTGTCGGGAGATCTGCCGGATCCAAACCACCGACAGGGGTATTATGCAAAGAAGACTCAAAGTCCCTGTAAAATTTATGTGAATTTTCCACTTCAGGTTGTGTTTGGAAGCACAATATTTCAATACTAAAGTTTTGGAAACCACGGTTTTTAAAATGACATAGCAATACCAGAGTATTTCAATACCATAGTTTTGTAATACCACAATTTTACAATACGTATGACTGTTTGCGAGCAAAGTAGCAAGCATCAAGAGCAAGCAAACATAGAAAAACTTTGGTTCGGACCAAAGTTTTTTATACCCCAAAAATACCGTAGTATAGACAAAACCGTAGTTTTAAATACATAGTTCTTGAGTTGGTTGCCAAACAACATTCTATAAAAAATACTATAGTAATCTCAAATATCATGATATTGCTCTAAAACTCCAAAAATACCGTGTTCCCAAACATAGCCTAAACGTTCCCATGATTCCGTAGTAATATTGAAAGAGAGCAATTTATGTTTTCTTTCATGCCAAAAGGTAGCGGGAATATCAAGTCAAGATCAAAGCGTACTCCATTTTTTTTTTTGCCGCAGAGCGGTGCAAATTGCTATACTACCTGACACAATAACGCTCCACTGATCAATCCCAACCCTTAGTTACCGCTTAAATAGATGAAAGGTATTGGCACATAACATTTCCATGGTACGAGTACGACAGAGTGATATGCTCCACATGATGTCCGAGTAATTAAATGTGGTAAGACTTTTTCAAGGTTCAAATTTATATCGGTCAACTCAGTGGAAAAATCATGTGATGCACAGCCTCTTGTTTCTCGTTTTTGCGCAAGCTCTGGTGCCCAGTCATTGCTTAACAGTATCAGAAGTTCAGAGCCCTGAATTATGCAACACAGCACAGGTAAAAATGTTTCTGTACTTCTGTAGTGTGCAGGGCGTTATGTTTGTGTGTATATTTTTCAATTCATTTCTTCAAAACAAATGGAATCAGTTAAGTTGTGAAATAAAGTCGACAATACTTTTTTTTTCAATAACTAATGACGAAGTAACCTTCACGGGTCAAACCTAATAATGCAAATTGTCCTTAAGCACAGGTGTTCCATGCGCGGTCAAGCGTGTGAAGCCGTTGATCGGTCATGTATGCATACATGGTGTACTGGTTTTTAGGCCCGGCCATTTCTTTCTCCAGGTTTCATGCAAAGATAACTTGGTGGTCTTGACCCCGTTAAAATGCAGGACCAAGACTCTGGAGATTATGTTTACTACTCCAGTCGTTCCAAGTTAATTAGTTTAAAAAATAAACTAACCAACATTAAGTTAAATGAAAGGAACGAATTGAGTAGTAATGTAAGTGCCATGAACTTGTAGTAAAGAGTTTTTCTAAAATAACTAGGAAAATTCAGTTACGGGTGGCAGCTCTTAGTCAAATTTGGTATCCTCTCAACCCCAAACGTTTGACGTTGGGAGAACATTTGGGATAAAGGGAGTATAAGTTATTAAGACCCTAATCTAGTTGAGTACCGACGTGCATGCAATGTGTTGAAAGATGGGGAATTGTCGATGGTCTAGAAAGGTTAATTTTTGTAATATTAAAGTTTCAAAAGACTTTGTAAATATACGAACGTATAAATATGTTGCATTTGTATTATTCAAAATGTACGACATGTATCTGGGAATATGGAGTAAATGAAAGTTTCAGAGGACTTTATGCTTTAGCATGCGCCTACGCTCAAATAACATCCTTGTCGCAAGTCGCATGGTCCAAGTGCATGACCTTGTCAAGTTGTGCACGAGCCAATGAGTCATGGGGCCTGTTGCAAACCTCACCTACCTTTTCCTACTCTTTTGGTAGGCCCTAATTTAGCAACTTTACCTAACTTATTGGATGGTTAAATATAGCCCCTTTTCCCATTGTGCAAAGGCATGCTAGAACCAATTAGCAGCGAGCAAACTTTGCGAAGTCAACATTATCCTCCAAATTAATATTATTTGTACAATTCAGGAGACTGGATTGTGTTTGAACTCTCACAATGGTATCTTTGCATGGAAGCACCGCGTACGAAAATAAATTCTGTATGCAAATTAAAGCAGTGCTAATGGTGGTCGTTGTGTGTGCGTGTAATGGAGCTAGCACTGAATGATTATGCCTTAGACCCGTGTGTACACAACTGAAGGTCGGCTTCTTGTATTGTGTGATTTTATTTTTCATTTTTGCCTATAGTGCTTTTAGCACTTGAGGCGAGGATCAGGATTTGGGACCTGACCGGGATTGGCCGTGTAACTCAGTTGATTAGTTTGTGTGAAATCAACCGAGATGGACGTTGCATGTACGATTAATTATTCTTTCAGTAGGAGATGTGTACATCACTACACGAATCTGTAAATAGGGTGTCGCCCATAGAAGTGTCGGTTGTCTAGAGAAACCGACACTCATATATTAAAAGTGTCGGTTAACCGACGCTCTTAGCCGACGAAATATTTTGGACGCCGACACCTTTAATCATTATGCACTACAGAAATATCGATCAATTACATCGGCCAAAGTCGACGTAATTAAGGCCTAAACCGACGTAAGTAATTTAATTACGTCGGTTTTTACTTAATTACGTCGGCGATTGGCTAACGTAGCGGTTTGTACGTAATTAAGGTAACTTATATCGGCCACCGCCGTAAGTTACCTTAATTACGTCGGTTTGTAGCAGCTGACGTAAGTCACGTATCGAGATGGGCCGCGGACTAGACCGGAGTACTTATGTCGGTTGCTGCAGACCGACGTAAGTTAAGTGCTCTAACTTACATCGGTTGCTCCAAACCGACGTAAGTTAAGTGGTTTAACTTACGTCGGTATGGTCTGACAGACGTAAGTTAAACTGGACTAACTTACGTCGGCAAGGCCATAGCCGACGTAAGTAAATTTTTCGATTTTTTTTAAAACAGAAACTGACTACCTCGCTCGATAGCGAGAACACAGAACAGGCAAACATATGCACACATATACACAGAACAGAGGAGACAATTTCAAAATAGTATTCAAACATCGAGAAAAACACAATTTCAGTATCGGGCTACACGCTAGCCCCTCCACTACCTCCGGGATCCTCTCGGCGCATTCCCGAACCCTGCAGAAGAAACAATACATACAAAAGTTTAGTTTTAGAGGACTTCCATATATTTCCAACCATGTACAATGCATTCATTCACTTCTCCATCTCCCGATCCTAAAGATTACCTCTCAATCCTAAAGCATGGAGGTAAAGTATATGAACATATTGAGATTATGGCAAAAATAAAATACCATTTCACTATGAAAGAATGAATAATTTGCCAGCAGAACAATTTATGTTCTTATGTCATTTTTCATGATTTTAAAGTCGGAATCTGCCCTAGATGTGAATATGAAACTTATAGTGCCCAAATTGAACTGGACTTTAATTAGAATGCCCAAACTGAAACTAAAACAGTTAGGCAGTGCTTTGAATTGGTTAGACCAGATTGCTAATAGAGGGAGGCCGAGCAGATTGCTAATAAATTAAAACTGAAACTAAAGGGAGGCCGAACTGATATTAAAGAGAGAGTTTATCACCTGCTCCGATGTCTGCTGCGGCGGAAGCGTAGAAATCTCGATATCCTGACCGCTGTATCGAGCAAGAGTCTGCTATTGCAAAATATTAGAAGATATATGTTATTGAAGTGCTGTGAAATTTAACTACTGTACTTTAAATTACTTACCGCCACCGCTGCTTGTATCTGCGCCATCATTAAGAACGTCCTCTGCTGCTCCTCATTTGCCTCCGCTCTCGTCCTCTCCAGCTCTGTCTGGGTTTGCGTCAGCGTCTCCCTCATGGCCTGAAGCTCCAGCTGGGTCTGCGAGAGACGACCACTGGTCCCAATGGACGAAGCCTGCGACGATGAAGTGCCTCTCAAAGGTCACGTCGACCTCGAGTCGACAACTCCATCAAAAATGGCAAACCTGAAGATTAATTGAAAAAGAAATGAAACACACAAAGAACTCACCGTCCATGGGCCTTCCCGCCTCCGCTTGCATACGCGGCTTGGGGGTCGATCGACGCGCTTTTCAATCGTAATATGCACCGTGTATCTTCGCGACCTCCTGCGCGTACTTTGCCTACAAAACAAATAAATCTTGTCAGCATGTCAATAACAGTATTAGTTATAATAAAATTGATGAATTTTGAAAACTTACCAATCGGTCGGCTGCGACCTGACTACACTGCCCTGGTTGAGAAGGGTCACTTCCCTTGTGACCTCTCTTCCAAACCTGGGTCGGGGTCGGCTCATGACCTATCTCTCGCTCCTGTACAGTCGTGTTAGTGAGTTAAATAATATATTAGGAACACATAAATAAATTGAAAGGTTACTTACCATGCGTTTAGCCAAACGCAAGTAGCCGTCGCCGCTATAGTTGTGCTCGCTCTCGGACCCCATGTGGCACTGTCTAGCCTTCGTGGACTTATTGATGAAAGCGTCGCTAGCCCAGTACCGACAGAGAGCTAAGTATGTCTCCATGTTACCCTGTAACCAGGAAATACTAACCTGCACATATTTCATTTTTCATCAAAGCAGTTAACATACGTAGATATTGTAAATATTTAACAATATTAAAAACTTACCTCCGCGTACTGCTCCTCTGTCAAGTATGAGTCGGAGTCCTTCCTAAATACACCCCTTTGCTACTCCTGCTCCTGCTCCCGGGAGTGCCGCTTGTAGTACGCGTTGACGACCTGAATTCGGGCGTACGACAACGCCGCCGTCGTGAGCTTACGAGCGTTGTAATGGAAAACGCGTCTCGCGTGGTCTTCCATGCCCGGTTCCTCTACTTGGTACCTCAGCTTTAAGCAAACAAATATTTAAGTGATATGAATTAACAATTCAAACGAGTTAAAAAAATGAAACAGTTAAACTTACCATAAAATCGTGCCACACGGCTCCCTGAACCGTGTCGTGGACCAGGTGAGAGACACGAGCGTAGTCATCCCACGACAGGGCAGGAAAACCGTCAATCACACCGGGGTAGTGCAACATCACGATAGCACCCAGGACACTGTTAACCTGCATGTGGTGCTTCTCGGCCCCCGTGAATGAAAAGTCGTACCAACATCTACAAAATATATTAAATCATTAAGTAAAGGAAAACAACATCTAATATTTAATATACTATATACAGTATTTACCTGTCTCCAACAGGGTGGATCATGGTCTGCTGAGTAGTAACCAGAGGAGGAGCCGCAAAGTGGGTCCTCCTCGTCCGTCGCCTCTGCTGCGATGCTGCCGTGTCCTGTGACCCTGAAGGCTCCGCGGAACCACCAGAGTCTCCAGGAAGGCTAGTGGTAGCCGGCTGCACAGGGAGGCTAGTGCTAGCCAGCTCCAAAGGGAGGCTAGCGCTAGAGGGCTCCCGTAGTGGCACCCTAGCCTCTGAGTCGGGCTCCTGTAGCGGCCCCCTAGCCTCTGACTCTGGCTCTAACTCAGAAGTCTCTGAGTCAGACTGTACAAAAGGAAAAGATTGACAATAAATAATTAATAACAACTGCAATTTCAAAAATAACTTTATTGTAACTAAAATTTACCTCAGTCCGCTGAAAGCACACGACAGTTGAGGGTGTAGTTTGTGCCAGAAAGAGGTAATATCGGCTAGAAAGGAACGAGGTCCCTGAGCAAGGGCCTCGTGGCGGCTCAAACCCTCTCACTTGCTTCCCCTTCCCCTTTGATGACATCCTGTTGCAAGGAATAAATGATTAATATGCAAAGATAATATACAAAGTTAATGTTAAATTAGTGAATAAAACGTTACTTCAAAATTCATCAACATCACGATCATGCACCCTACTCCTTAAACCAGCCCATCGATCTTCTTCTTACGCATATCATTTTCGTTTGTGCAAATCAGCAGGTTCGACTATGTCATCGATATCTTCAGTTTCTGATTCTGATTCTATTTCCGCTTTCGTGCCAGCCTCAATATCTTGAGCGTCTCCAACTAAGTCATTGAGTCCTATACCGGGCTCGACTGAGAAGGAGTCTGACAACTTTTCCTCTTGGTAGACACAATCAACCTCAGCTTCGTCGTGGTAATCATCATCTCCTGGAGCGTATAACCGCTCACGAGGATTCACCTTATGTACCACCCACCAAGCTTTGAATTTATTGCATGGATAAGGTAGATAGTACACTTGCTCTACTTGGTGTGCTACTAATGAATCGAATCCTTTCAACTGTTCCTTGTGTTTTACTTCGACCATGCCAAATTCGTTTACTCGAATTCCACAAATGGAATCAAACCATTCGCAGTCAAAGAATACCGCTCGAATTGGCTTGTTTGCGACAAAATTGAATTCAAGGATTTTTTTAATAATCCCGTAATACTGCGTTTCATGATCTTGCGAATCGATTGCCCTCATCACAACTCCGGTATTACATGTTGCCGCGAGAGGACGAAGAGATTCAAATTGAGTTGTGCGGAATCAAAAGCCGTTGACGTCATATCGACCATAGCTTCTAACATTAACCGCACTCCACGGGATAGTTGTCGCAAATCTTCATGGACGTTGGCATCTTTTTGGCATTGTCCAAGATATGGAGTTATTAGAAAACGTAAGCATTCTTAAGTTATAAGAAAACATTATTAACATTGATTAGTTATCAAGAAAACATTACATGATCTCGAAACCAGGAGAGAAAATTAGATCCCCCGTTTATTCCTTCCCGTCGAATATGTTCTATTTGCTTGCTCGTGGGTTGATGTCTATGTCTCCAATTTTGCTTGTCGAACATACTACACGGCAAAGAGAACCTTTTAGAATACATGTGTAGGAAAAGATGGTGAAAAGCATAAGTGTAGGAGAAACACTTACTTGAAATATTCATTCATTTCTTCCATATTAGCGTACATGTAGAAGAATGCAGCACGCCTTTCTTTTTTGCTAACATCGTACGAAGTGTAACTACCAACAATAGTGCCTCTTGTTGCAAAAATGGAGAGATCGCTACAAGGAGGTTGCTCATCTATATTGTACCCCATTATCGAAGTATTAACATTGTTTTCCTCTGCAAAGTAAACACTTGAGAAGTATCCTACTTCCTTAAGAGTAAAAGCTTCGACGATGCAACCTTCAACCCTTGCCCTGTTACCAACCATTGGTTTCAGATATCTAAGTGATCTTTCAATATGATACATCCACCTATATTGCACGGGGCCGCCCACTTTCGCTTCAAATGGAAAATGAATTAAGAGATGTTGCATTGGATTGAAAAATCCTAGAGGAATTTTTTTTCCCATGTTACACAAAAGTACTGGAATCTCCTTTTCCAATTTAGTCATCATCTCTGGCGTGATTTCTTTAGCACAGAGTTGCCTATAGAAGTGGCTAAGATCGGCTAACACCTTCCATACTGCATCGTCAAAATAGCCTCGAAACATAATAGGCAGAAGTATTTCCATGATTATGTGATAATTATAACTCTTCAACCCAATGAGCTTTCCCATTTTCACATTCTCGGCTCATCTCAAACTAGCTGCATAACCATCTGGGAATTTCAACCTTTGCAACCATTCGAGAACTTATTTTTTTTAGGTCAAAGATAGAAAGGAGCGCGTGGTTTACCACCATTTTCGGAGAGCTCAAGAGTTTGACGGTTACAAAGCTCGACAAGTTCCTTTCGAGCCTTTAAATTGTCTTTTGTTTTGCCTGTCATGTCCATGCATGTGCTTATGATACATTTGCCATGTTACACTCTTGATGCATAACATCAATGTTATGCCTTAGAATCAACGACTTCACATACGGTAACTGCCAAAGTCCACATATATGAGTCCAATTGTGTTTGTCTCTGTAACCTTCGAAATATCCAGGACGACCTTCATCTGGCACCAATTTGTCCAGCATATCAGATATTTCTGACCCGTTAAGACGTTTCGGTGGTCCTTTAGTGACAACGGTGTTCTTTCTGAAGACATTCCTCTGTTGTCTAAACAAGTGATTTGGAGGCAACCAACGTCTCTGACAATCGAAGTAAGATATCTTGCCTTCATGGATAAGTCGAAAGCAATCGATATCTGAGGCACATATCGGACACGTCAACCGACCATGAGTGTTCCATCCAGAAAACACGTCGTATGCCGGAAAATCATGAACGGACCACAAATAAGTAGCTCGAAGGTTGAATTTCTGTTTCTTGTAACAGTCGTACGCTTCGACTCCTGTCCACAACATTTTCAACTCTTCGATCAACGGTTTCAACATCACGTTGAGACGTGACCCAGGATGATCTGGCCCAGGTATAATGAGGCTAAGAAACATAAACTCATTCTTCATGCAAAAAGCCGGTGGAAGATTGTACGGAATAACAAAGACGGGCCAACGGGAGTATGGTGCGGCGTTTGTGCTGAATGGCGTGAACCCATCTGTCGCCAACCCGATGCGAACATTTCTCACTTCACGAGCAAATTTTGAGTCGAACCGGTCCAGCACCTTCCATGCCTCACCATCGAACGGGTGCGTCATGACTCCATTGTTCTCACGCTCACCTTCTTTGTGCCATCTCATGTGTCTGGCTGTTTTTTTGAAAGGAACAACCGCTTCAACCTCGGTATCACAGGTAAGTAACGAAGATGCTTACGTGCGACTTCCGTCGTCACAGTATTACCATCGTTATTAACAACTTCAACAAACCTCGGTTGACCACATTTCAAACAATTGATCTCATTGGCATGCTCTCTCCAGAAAAGCATGCAGTTGTCTGGACACACATCAATCTTTTCGTGCTTCATACCGAGACCGGAAAGAATTTTCTTCGAGTTGTACATATCCTTAGGCACTTTGTTGGGTTGTGGAAGGGCATCTTTGAACAAATTGATGATCATGTTGTAACAATTGTTAGAAAAGAAGAACTTAGACTTAATTGCCATAAGTCTAGTCACAAAATTGAGGATTGACATTTTAGTGTGTCGATGCAGTGCCTCTTCTGAATCTTTGAGACGTTTGAAGAACTCTTTAACCTCTACTGTTTGAGGATCTTCTGTAAGCTCTGGTCATATAGCTTCCAACATCTCATCCATCATATCAACCTCTGTGACATCATCATTGTCCGCTTCCACTTCTTGTACAGCTTGAGAAGTTGTCTCGCCGTGGAAGTTTCACAACTCATAATATGACGCGTAACCGTTTCGACACAAGTGCATCGTAAGTTCCACTTTCTCCAAAAACGTTCCGTTTCGACATTTCGTACATGGGCACCGCACCTTATCGCTATTTGACAACAAAAAAGCTTGTTCCACAAAAGCTTCTGTCTTGGCGTACCACTCATCTGAGTGACCACCAGTTCTGCTCTTCCATCCAGTATACATCCAACTGCGGTCTTCACCCATGTTTGGCTCTGTAGTTTAACGCGAAAGAAATTGTCGTTAATGTATTGTTATGTTATGTCACGGCCCTACAACCTAATCAGATAGATCCTAAACCCAACCAAGAGCGGAGCGTGCTCATGACGAGACGCGTGATCCGGATTCGAACGAAATTTTGGCAGCATAACCCCACTGTTCTCCACTGCACGCCCAAAAATAGTGCAGCAGAGAACAACAGGGTTACGCCACTGAAATCTTGTCCAAATCTGGACCCGCGTCTCGTCACAAGCCACACCCCCTCGATCACTCCGAGGCTGTACAAAAAGGGACAATTCTGAACCTGCACGTCTCACATGCCAATGGCATGTGAGACGTGCCGATCCGAAACGGGTAATACATTGCTATAGGTTACGTTGCTCATTTTCATTTTGAGGTCATTTAAGAGAGAGGAAAGAACTAGAGAAAGAGTGAGAGGAAAGTTGGTCTTAGATGACAATTCCACATCCATGTGGAGTAGGGTATTACGCTCTACATCCAGTTGGTCTTAGAGAGTAAGTTATGACCCATTGAAGCCTGCCGTTAACTTAAGACGACTTTAGTGTTAGCTTGTCGTACGTTATGCCCAGTTTGGACCCGCCGTTATCTTACGACGACTTTAGGGTTAGCTGTTGTAAATAGATCAGAGATGAAACCACTTCGTCGGGGTACACCATCCACGCGCAGGTGCTTGCCATCCTCACCGTCGTCGTTCGCCACCGTGCCCGTCTACACGCATACTTTACCTTACCACTAAATGGGCCTTGTCGGGCCTTGTCAAGCCGGTCCAAAGCTCATTTATGTATATATAGTACTTAACCACTCAAGCAATTAAAATTAAAATTGTAACCATAATTCAAAAAACTAAGCAATTCAAATAAACCTAAACATAACAATTATCCATTGTAATTCATCAATTTATCAACTCAATTCTAACATAAGCAATTAAATTAAATTAAATTAAACCTAAACATAAGCAATTCAATTCTAACCATAATTCTAAGCATAACAAATAAGCATAAAAATTCATCAATTTATCGATTTAATTCTAACATAAGCATAGTAAACATTGTTCGCACCGTGTATACATTTTAACCCTAAACCATGCATGATTCCCTATTGTGTATCTATATAATTTGTAGGAATAATTCCCTAAACACATTATTCACACTATGTATATGAATTTTAAAATGAAAATAAAAAAAACCGAGCTCACCTTGCTGTGTTGTGCCGGAGGCGTCGATCGGGGGCGCAGCGGACGGGGGCGGCGACGGCGGGGGCGCGGCGGACCGGGGGCGGCGACGGCGGGGGCGCGGCGGACCGGGGGCGGCGACGGCGGGGGGCGCAGGGGCAGCGACGGCGGGCCGGAGGTGGGGCGGCGGCGACGCGCCTCGTGGTCGGGGAAACACCGCGGGGGCGGGGCTGGGGGCGGGAGCAGGGGCGGCGGCGGAGCGGCAACGGCGGGGTGGCGGGCCGGCGGCGGGGCGGTGACGGCGGGCAGGCGGCGGGGCGTCGGTCGGCGGCGGCGTCGGTCGACGGAAAGCTATCGAAGCGGCTCGGGCGCGCGTGCGTGCGCGGCTCGCGTGGTTAGGTTAAATCAACAACTTACGTCAGTCGTGGTTACTTACGTCGGCCGACGTCAAGACCGACATAAGTAAATGTTAACTCACGTCGGGCACTCAACTTACGTCGGCTACGGGCCACGACCGATGTAAGTATCCGTTAATTGCCGTCGATTCTTTTACTTATGTCAGCCATGGGAGAGAAGCCGACGTAAGTAACTTAATTACGTTGGCTGGCGCACGTAAGTTGCGTTGGCCGAGGTAATTGTTGGTGTTTTCTATAGTGATGAGTGTCAATTTTTAAAAACGACACTCTTAAAGTTATAGGTATTGGCCTTTGAAACCAACACTTTTAAACCATTATGAGTGTCAGTTGGAAAAGAATCAACGCACATACGTCTGACACAAAAAAAATAAAAAAGTTCAGCTCCCATCTGCGCACAGCTGTTATTTCCCCATCCCATCCTGGCTCTCCATCCTCTTTGCACTATATTGAATATCATTGTACATTGAACAACAAATTGAAGATTGACCATCAATCTCAATCAATTGATAGCAAGAAAATGAACACAACTCGGGTAATCCGGCATCAATCTGAATCAATTCACAACAACAAAATGAACACAAGCAGGGAGATTCAATGCCCCTGAGACAACAAAAAAAATAAAAAAAATCCACGACGCTTTCATTCCTGCTCCCTAGAGTGTGAAGAAGCAGCGAGGCCGGCAGGGACGTTGATATCTTCAACCGTGTGACATCGTCGACGAAGACGAGCAGAAAGGCGTCGCCGCCGCGTCCGCCCTCGCTACCGTCGCGTCCACGTCCGCCCCAGTCACCGCGTCCGCCGCCGAAGGCGCGCGCGATGCGGAGCTACGCGTGGAAGTAGTCGGGTTAGGCGACATCGGGGAGATGGAGGTCGCGTGGAGGGAGTCGGAGGACGTACGCCGGGAGTCGACGTCGGGCCGGGGCCGCGCGAGGACGCCGGGCGGGGGCGGCGCACGCGCGGGCGGGAGCGGGCAAAGGCGCGGGGTCGGGGGCGGACAGAGGTGCGGGGGCGGGGGCGGCGGCGGCGGCGCACGCGGGGGCGGGCAGGGGCGCGGGGGCGGCGGTGCACGTAGGGGCGGGCAGAGGCCCGGGGGCGACGGCGCACGGGGGGTGGGCAGAGACGCGGGGGCGGCGGTGCAGAGAATAGCGGTAGGGTTTCGTTGTTGCTCGCAGGCTGGATAAAAAAACGGACGGCGGGGACGGCACACGCGGGGTCCACTAAAGCGTGTCGGTCAAACCGACGATACTAGCTGGGCGGCAATTAAAAAATTTTGAAATCTGGCGGGTGCGCGGTGATCGGGAGAAAAAAGTTTTCGGGAGTTGTATGGTCGTCGGTTTGGGCCGGCGTATTTATTAAAAGTGTCGGTTCTTCAACCGACACAGTTAATAAGAGTGTCAGTTTTTTAGTTTCACTTACGCATTTACTTTACAAATGTCGGTTTTTTAAAACCGACACTCTTAATCCATTTAAATGCGACGGTTCCGACGCTTGTAACTAAACCAACACTTTTATTCATCTTTTCCTGTAGTGCATGTCAATAGCAAAACACATATGGTGACAGTCTTAGTCTTTTGAACACCCACTTAGAGGTAGTGCGCGTGCGTACAATCATGGGGTGAGTTCGTGCGTGTTTGCATCTGTATTGTGTTTTGTAATGATCCTATCTATAATCATGGAAATCAGGTGGTGTGATCAGCTTTAGCGAAACGAAAACAATACTAAAAAAACTTAGTGCTGGTTAGTTGCACGGTCAAAGAAAAGGATATAGATTAAGCGAATTAAGCCGGATTTGTGGCACACCACGTGATTTCGGGGATTTTGCCGGTACGCTGCAGTAGCAGGGAGATTCGCAACTTGGGTTACACGTTGACACACGCTGCACACAACTTGCGTTTGGGGAGACAGTTAATTACATGACGAAGCGCACCGTTGCGCTCTTGCGCGCGCGGCCTGCCATGCCTATGCATGCTAGATTTGACTCCAGGACAAGTGGGGACAGATTTATCTCGTCTCGATCTTCTCTGTCAATGAAAAGGGTCACAGTCTCGTGTTACTTTGTTAAAAATAATAATGTCGTTGACATCCTCCAGCTTTTACATGGAAGGCGAACCAGACTTCCAAAGAAAAGGAAACATTGGCTTGCATTTGGAACATTTTGTTATAAAAGTTATGTTCAGATCAGAATATATCCTATTGTAACGGTGTCTAACTTTTTCTTTTGAAATCTCTGGTTTCCGAAAAAAGTTAGACACCGTTGCAAAAGGAAATATTCAAATTTTAAAGATATATTGTACTAACCGGTATCAAATAAAAAGGAACTCGATAGTATAATGTCGTATTTGTACGGTTCACAATTGTTTTCTAATCAATGGTAGCATCTCCGGTATCTATTTTCTTACTTTCAATTTAAAATAGTGATGTCGAGACAAGCCGTCGAAGTGAGATTAGGAAAGAAGTGATGATCCACGTCGTACGTCATGCTCATTCAATCTGACACGTATGGCTGTGTCGTAGCAGCGGCGGATGCAAACATATTGGTGGCAGCTTCCAAGATGTGCCTAGCTTAGCATGGTGACGAGGCAGACAGGAACCCAGCACTCACGGGCGCGCTCACCCTTGAATCCGTGATGCCCATACGTCCATGTCGACGGACAGCAACATCGCCTTCACGTCCATGTCCTTACAAATTGTTCTCGTCGGTATTCTTATCAATCCGTTAAACGAGGCCCCTTCCAGGATTTAAAAATGGCAAGCTAATAATGCTCGGCTGGTCTTGGATTTTTGCATGGATTGCGTCTGGATGGTAGTGATGATATGGTTATTAGTGGCTTCATGCATGAGGTCAGGTGACATGCCAGCGCTTGCCATTTGCTAGTCCACAATTCGTCGGGGGTTATGCAACTAGGTTGTAGGTTTTGTCAGGGTTTGGCGCTGTGTCTAGTTTCTCTCCCTTTGTTTTTTTTTTTTGGGTTTGGTGCTGTTTTGCTAGACCTGTGATTTTGTGAGCTACATTTTGAAGGAGAATGACCGCGAAGACGTTGACATGTCCTTAATCTTGCGATTTCGCTTAGTTGCTGTATCATTTTACATGACAGTAGAAGGTCAGCAGAAACATTGCACGAGGCCATGATGCTATGATCTTAAGAGTGATCTTCAAGCATAAGCAAAAACCTGTGTTAGTCAACTCAAAGGAATGGCATTTGACTCCAAAACAGCTTGTGACGGCTAATATATGAAGCTGGGGAGCAGCCACCACGTATTACCTTGCTTCCGTACTCAGCTTACAAGTCTTAGGCTATCCACATAGGCATCCTCTAAAGTATCCTTTAAAGATCTATTTTTCTCTATTTTTTAGTATCTTTCTCTAAATTTTCTAAATTTATACCTGTCCAGTAGACTTTACAGTATGTCTTTGCGGATGGTCTTACATATATAATCTGAGATATCTCATCTCTAAATACAACTAGTAGTCATTGTCCGTGTTTTCACGTAAAGAAAACAAGAAAACTTCCTCGATATTCTTCAGTCTCATCAGCAGGATATCACGGTTCACGGAACCCATCGTCAACGAAAGATATGCAAAACTATCAGCCAAATTTTCCTTCAAAAAAAAAAAAAACTATCAGCCAAATATACCCTTCCCTTACCCAGAACCAGAAAAGAACTCCAGTGCTACACCGTTGAACAAACCGAATCCAGCACTGTTCCATCGTCAAATTGATGATGCCCGCATCTCTCTGATGACGATACCAGCAAGCTGCTAACATAGATTACAGTACTAGCTGTAGATTAAGGCATAATGGCACAGCAGGGCAGGTAGGCCAATCGAAGTTGGTAAGCCCGATTAGTCGATCGATACTCCCTTTAATTAAATCCGGGATTAGTAGATGTGATCATGTCGAAGAACTCACGCACCTCGCACCTACCACATCACGGATGGGCGCTCCATTGCTCCAACTCCAACTCGTGCGTAGGTTTGAATCACACTTGCAGTACATTATGCCCGCTTGTTAATCAGTAATCACCCGACCGCCGGGCTCGGCCGCTCGGGCGCCTCGGGCGGCAGCCGACAGCGTAGCAGGGTTTCCGCGAACTGGCAACTATGTCTCGTCCAGCTGCTGCTGTTCGGCTAACAAGTGCGCTAACCAGCGACAAACGAGAAAAAGGCTGGATAAAAGAGAAGAGTGGCTGATATGAGTAGGGCTAGTGTCATTTTGCTTCCAACAATTAAGCTGCTGCGTCATCGGACAGGCTACTGCACGGGTCCTACGTAATGCAACGAATTTGGTCATGACTCTTAGTTATCTGCCCGCTACCTGTTAGAACGCGGCCCGGCCCGTCACACAGACGGGCCCCTACCGCAAGCCCAAGTCGCAACGGGCCTGTTACGCAAACAGGCCCAACCGGAGCACCAACCAAGGTCCTGAGTCACCTCAAACCAAAAGACTAGCCTAATAGGTGAGGTTCCCTCCACCTTATATGTTGGGCTCCCCCATCATCAATATCCGATGTGGGATTAAACCTAACAATCCCCCCTTCATCACACATCGGGTGGTCCTACTCCCCTTCACACTCGGGTGGACACCACTCCGACAGCCCGATTTCATGTGGCCCGGGAGATCTCTCCGACAGTCCGATATCCGTGTGTGGCCCGGGAGACTTTACAGGTTTCCGACCTGGCTCTGATACCACTTGTTAGAAAATATGCACGCAGAAGCGACAATGGATCTCTAGAGGCATTGATGCAAGATCATAGACGACACGCGAGGCACGATATTTGTTAACGAGGTTCAGCCGAAGCTTACATCCCCGGGGCATGACTACGGACGCTCCTCCCCAATATGTTGTTTTTGTCGTGGTTACAACAGCGGCCCTCCCCTCATATTTATAAGGAGGCCAGTTGAAGAGTCCAACACAAACTCTACACCCCACCGCTAATACAACTCAAAGTCCTATCGTAACCAACTCGTACATAATATTTGACACATATCCAACAAACTCCACCTTGGCGAATATTACACCACCTTGAAGTTGTCATGCGCGAATCTCCATGTACTCGGACTTGAGTTGTCGACTTCGTAGCTCACGGAGAGCCACCCGACGAGTCCAACACCTTAGACTCACCGTCCGAAGAGAACACCGCTATCTCCGCAACTCCATCTTCCATGACTCCACCTGCAACGGAATGCCCTTGTAACTTGTATAAATTTGATGTCTCTCTCTCTCCTATCATCACAGTCTCATCTCCATTCATGACCTTCATTGTCTTTCCATCCGGCTCAGCTCGGAATAACAGACCATCACGATGTAGAGCCTCAAGCGAAATTAGATTTCTTTGCAGCTTTGGTACATGCTTAACACCTTGAAGCACGTGCTCACCTCCGTCTTGTGTCTTGATCTTGATCTCGCCTATTCCAATAATAGGATGTCCCCTATCATCTCCCAAATAAGCTTTGCCAAAATCACCTGACTTGTACGAAGAGAACCACTCCTTTTTGTGTGTCGCATGAAAAGAGCTTGCTGAATCTAACACCCATGCTTCAGTTGACTGTATTTCGATACCCACTGAGAGAACATCACCGTCGCTATCTGAGTCATTTTAGGAATTACCACATTAGCACTTGAACCCTTCACTTTTGCTGGACAATCCCTTTTAATATGTCCTCACTCCTTGCAGAATAGCACTGTACCTTTTTCTTCTTCTTGCTCTTAGCCTCCACCTTCTCCTTCGCATTCTCACCTCTGATCAGCAAACCTTCAGCTTGAGGTTCGTCCACTGCATTGTTCTTCCTTCTTTGCTCTTGAGCTAGTAACGCCGCAGTAACATCCTCAATTTTGATGGAATCCTTGCCGAATGTCAGAGTCGTGACCGTTTGCTCATAAGATGGTGGTAACGAGCATAAAAGAATTATTGCCTTGTCTTCATCATCTATTTTCACATCTAGCTGTCCTAGATCCGTGACCCTTTTGAAGATATTTATGTGCTCTGCAAGATCAGACCCTTCCTGCATCTTCAGCCCATATAATTTTTGCTTCAAATACAACTTGGTCGTCAAAGTCTTCGACATGAACTGATTTTCCAGCTTATCCCAGATTTCCTTTGGTGTAGTCAACCCGATAACATGGTACATGACATTGTCAGACAGACACAGCCGTATGGTTGCAGCTGCTTGCATCTGTTTCTCCTCCCACTCGTCATCCTCCATCTTGACCGGCTTTTTCGCCTTCAGAACAGACAAAAGACTTTGTTGCGCCAACAAATCTTTCACCCTTATCTGCCACAAGCCGAAGTTGCCGCTACCATCAAACTTCACCATATCAAATATGGTACCCGTCGGCGCCATCCCTCCAACACACGGTTTTTCCGACTCTTTGTGGTTAGTCTTACCGTACGATCTCTTTGTCGTCCGTGATCTTGCATCGATGACTCTGAAGATCCATTGTCCCTAATAGGTGAGGTTCCCTCCACCTTATATGTTGGGCTCCCCCATCATCAATATCCGATGTGGGATTAAACCTAACAATCCCCCCTTCATCACACATCGGGTGGTCCTACTCCCCTTCACACTCGGGTGGACACCACTCCGACAGCCCGATTTCATGTGGCCCGGGAGATCTCTCCGACAGTCCGATATCCGTGTGTGGCCCGGGAGACTTTACAGGTTTCCGACCTAGCTCTGATACCATTTGTTAGAACGCGGCCCGGCCCGTCACACAGACGGGCCCCTACCGCAAGCCCAGGTCGCAACGGGCCTGTTACGCAAACAGGCCCAACCGGAGCACCAACCAAGGTCCTGAGTCACCTCAAACCAAAAGACTAGCCTAATAGGTGAGGTTCCCTTCACCTTATATGTTAGGCTCCCCCATCATCAATATCCGATGTGGGATTAAACCTAACACTACCGTACCGGTATAGCTCGATCGGAGAAGGCGGCTGCACCCGCACACCAAAACCAACCACTTTTTGACTAGATATGGTAGGTAAATGTTTGATCGCCCAGTTATATTCTTGTCCCTCATTATGGGTTATGTTAATTAATCCCCTCTTTTTCTGAGGTCCCGTACTATCGTCTCGGCATGTTTAACACATCTCGGAAACTGCTGCTGCATGCTCTGGGTTGTTAATCCGAGAACATTCGCCGTCGTTAGAGCCAAATGGTGGTCGATCAATTGGCTTTTGGAAGAAGAAAAAATAATTAAGATCACAGAAAGATAAAGTTTTGAGGCCTGATCACATATGGGGTAACTCATTTTTCCACCGGATGACGAGTCCGCCACCAACCAGGCACTGATGGATCGAACTCGGCGGTATACACAAGACAATATCTTTGCTGAACTTTGAGTCTCATCTGACCTGATCGTTTGGAGTTTCGGACCGTCTACACAGTCAGCAGAACGACGGGGGCGCGGTCTGGGATCATATTTCTGTAACTTTTCAGCAGCAAACTAAAATCGTCGCTAGCAACAAACAAAAACGCGGCATGATGGATGCATCCGCCGACTCAGGCACGCGCGCGTGCTGAACATGTCATTGAATGAAGGAGATGTGAAACCTCGTGCTATAGTGGGTGTCAATTTTAATGACCCGGTGCTGCATGGACAAGGCGCCAACTGGTCCGTACCTTTCCCTGTGTTCATTCGGCCTTGTTGTGATACTAATAGATACACAAGTATAGAATGTGGTACACGATTTTATGACTGCTATACACGTTTTTCTCTTTGAAGGACGAGACTGACGCAATGGTTCCTTACTCCACTTATGCGAAGAGGCTCTGAACTCGCTATAACCTCTCTACAATTGTTTGTATAGGTAAAAGTTTGCCTAGTATAATCCTTTCTTAGATCACATATGATGCAGGAAGCTTCTAACAAATAAATCTATACTTCTAGACACGCTTTCCACATCGAAGATAAAAAGTGTTTTCTCCAAAAGAAATTTCTGAAAATTATTGATAGACTATCCTTTTTCTTTCTTTCAGAAAAAAGGAGAAGCACTCGGCAAAAAGGTTCGAATGAAAAGCATTCATCCATCCTGATCACGTGCATCACCATGGGCCTTCTTTTCAGCCGCATGCGCCCATTCAGTACAGCCCTCTCCACGAGTTAAGCCCGCTCCAATGGGCTAATTATTATTTCCGGGTTCGTCGGCCAATTCAGAGTGAACGAGCGGCGCCGATTGGCGGATGTTCGGTCCAGCAGCAGTTCGGCCCACAGGCTTGCGAGGCGAGCTGCCGATGCCTTATCGCACTTTCCGTTTCACACAAAAAACATATCAGTCTTATTGTTTCAAATCAGTATATATATTTATATATATATACATATATATGGAACATAAATATATACATATATATGGTACGTGTCGGTACCCTGTCTACGAGGTACCTCATGATACAGCAGGAAGCGCTAAGGAGTTCCATCCGTCCGAGTTGAAGACCTCCAAAAGTTGCACGTGTTACACAGCACTGAATTTGCATCCCTCGGTTGGGTAGCTTCGGCACTGCCACGTGTAACACGAGGCTGAACCTAACTCCCTTCAAGTCTTGCCACGTGTCCAATGACCACGGACCTAACCCCTAGTAGAGGGAAACTTCAGTGTTGCCACGTGTATAGTGGCTCGGATCTGCTTCCTCACGATGGGAAACTCCGGAGCCGCCACGTGTCAAGCTTCCGGATTTGGTCAACAACGAGGAGACTGACGGATCTCCAACGGTGCAGACATTCAAGGAACAATTAAAGCTACAGTTACAAGACCTGATTGTGTGTTATTAATACTATATTAATAACACACGATCAGAGGACCCCCAACAACGGTAACACCGCCATTAAAACATGTTATCATGTTGTTAATTGCGCTTAGTATTCACAGATCGTGTATTAGACAATTAACTTCCGCCAGAGCCACATGTGAGACCAGACTGACAATGTAACGGTCAGCCCTTGGACTATAAAAGGGTTGTGCCCCACGCTATAGAGAACAACTAAGCTCACACGCACACAAGCACCATACACTCATACATACAACAACACATCTCATGGACTAAAGTGTTATGCTCAGACCGTCCGAACCACGTAAAACTCCTTATGTCACTGTCTTGTTTGTAATCTCACGTGCACCCTAATCAATTAAGAACCCCCGCAGAGTACGATCTAGTAGTACCAGAGAAGTATCGATCACACACTTCGACAGAACATATACACTCTTATTGATGCATGCAAATTTTTACCCGTCCATTTTATCAATAAGTGTTGGTCCATGAAATATTTTTTATCAAAACCCACTACAACGTATACACACTCATTGATGCAGGACTACTCGTCCCTATGAACACACGTATGTTCATCCTACTCCTATTAGTGCCGACGAGAAACCGAACTGGTTGAATTGAGTTTCACGCCATCACCTTTTTTCACATAAAAGAAAAAGTATGTAACATTTATACGGTGCGAAACACGACTCGGAATAAAAGCGTTTCGGGCCCAAAGTTTAGATCGGCCCGAAAACAGCCCGGTCACGCGGAGTACAGAGGAGTTCCGATCTGACATCCATACCCGAGTTTATATGCTGCCCATCCGCGCCTCAAATCCTCGATGTTATACTAAACAATCGCACTGTACTGGGCAGGCGTGCCGTTTGGCCGTGTGGCCGTATCCGTTTTTTTTATGATCTTTGAAACCCCTACGCGAGGCCGTGTGAGTGTGACCAGCCAACCAGTGCGCTGGGCCGTGTGACAAGCCAACGCCAACCAGTGTGCTGGGCCGTGTGACCAGCTGTTTTTTTATATTCAAAATTGAAATTTCAAATTTGTATAATTTTTTCAAATATGGTTCAAATTTGATGATTTTTTTATAAAATCTTCAAAAAGTATGCTCTGTCACTTGGAGTTATTATTATCAAATTTATGTAGCTAAACTTGGTATATTTATGCAAATCTCCAAATGTGGTGTGTATGTACATATTCACTTTTTTTGTATCTCTTCATAAAGAAAGAATCTTCAGCTAAATTTTGATGTGTATGTACATATTCTCTATGTCTACATGTATGAATTTTGTAAAAAAAAATTTGAAGCACCCCAACATGTGAAAGTTCAAATTGCGCCTCATTTCATTCAAATAACATACAAGGCATTTACTAAAATTTGAACACAAATTCATGCAACCGTAATTAAAAAATTCTTAAAAATGAATCATAGAGGTTCTTATTGTGATTTTAAAAACTGCACAAAAAATTCATGTCCAAATTCATTTTAGTTTTCGAGAAACAAAAAAGACCAATTCCTTTTTCTTTGTTTTTTAATTTCCGGCAATATATTATTACTTTGAATATCAAATTTTGTAAGAACTTGTAATTCAACTCGCCTAACCTTCATTAATTTTTTCATATTTTTTGAAGTTTTTTGTCTACGTATTTTAAAAACATTTGACCTAAAATAAAATTTTAAAGATATTGGGCTGCTGGGCCGTGCTTGGACGAGACACGACCCGAAGAGGGCCCGTCGTGCCTCGAACCGTGACTGGACCACGTTTTTCGGCCGCTGGCCCGGCCCAAAAGACCCGTCATTCTTTCGGGCTACATGCTGTTTGCCGTGAAGCATGATTGGGCCATACTGTGCCGGCCCAACATGGCCCAATCCACATGCATCGCACATTCTAGAACACTAAAACTTGGAGTAAAACATAAAGTTTATATGACAGGAGTTATTAGGAAACAATTTTATAGCACTAAATCTTCATCTATGGCGTGAGAAAATCTGCATTGACACATAACTTTTCAAGATTTCGATATGTAGTGAAAATCATGCATGTTTGTATTCCTCATTCTTTAGTAGTTGCACCCAGAAGCGAAATTAGGTGTTCATGATAGGAAACATTTATGTAAACAGTTTTTGCGGAATGAAAAATTACGATGTGTGGTAAGCCTACGCCTGCCTGCGTATATTGGGGCCGTTCAGAACTCAGAGTGGAAGGAAGTAACCAAACGAAAGAAAAGAATATGCACGAAACACGGTGGATGGATTGGTCTCATCTGCCCAATGTTGTCACGTCATCTTCTCATCGATCATAGGATACTCGTAATGTACTAGCTAGATGGCCACATGCATGAGTACTTACCATGCCATCGATCACGAGGAGAGGTTCACCATGGTGGTGGGAGGGTCAGGTACTTGAATTCTCTATGATAAAGCTGTAGTGCGTTCACCCGCGTCTGCAAGTATTGCATCAGTGCAGTTGCAGTAGTTCGCGGCGGCGTCGAGCTCGAGAATACCCTTTCCTGCTGCTGCCGTACGTCCGTCGTCAGGGGTACGCCGCGCGCGCGCGCGACCAGAGTTCAGAGGCCGGCACACAGGTGCCCTGTCCGCCCTTTTGACGGCTACGCTTTCGCGCTTTCGCGCTGTCGAGCGCCCGTTCACCGGCTCGCCGTCGTTGGCGCTCCACTACTCGCCCATTTGCAGATATCTCTGCCTGACAGAGCGGCTCTACTGCATGGCAGGACGACCCAAACCATTCGACACTATTACTCGATACTCTCTCCGTTCCAAAAAGTTTGTCGCTTTGTAGTTCATTTTTAAATTACAAAGCGACAAACTTTTTGGGACGAAGAGAGTACATCAAATCAAATCGCAAAGTCAGGCGCCGTAAGCCTGTTCCCCATTGAGATTGCATGCTTTTATCTTGTCAGTAATAAATCGTAGATCTTGATTCTTGAAGTCGCGTGTGCCTGCATGTAGTTTTGTCTGGCTATATGGGAAGAAGTCAATGCGTTGACTAAACGTTCTGGTCAAGAGCTAATCATTCAGGAGGGGATTAACAGGAACCAAATCGATCTTTGCACTCGCATTGTGGGTGACATTCGGAATCTTATGTCTTGTTGGATCTGCCGCGACGGTGTAACTAGCCCTTTAAGGTAATTGACATAGAAATGCAAAGTTGTCTGAAAATGAAGATACAAAGATGTCTGAAATGCAAAACTAGCCAACAATACTGTCTATACACAGCTCGATGTGTATAGCAGTATTAAAAAAAAGTGAAAAACGCTGTAGTGCTTAATCGTGTTTTACGCAAAGATCAGTAGTTACTCGCGGGGTTATCCGGCCCTTGCGCCTAACTCCCTATTGATCTATGCAGCTATAGAGAACAACTAGCTATAGCTATGCCAACGTTAAATAAATATGAACATAGGGAGTATCATATATAGTTTGTGCTCCGACTAGTTTGTTTAGCTAATCGTCATTGGCATGCCTGTGTAGCTCACAACATTATCCTGAGAGACGTACCGTGTACCATTATTGCTACTAAATACATAGCCCCTCGTTATAATTTTGTTCACGTTTATTAGCTCAAATTTGAGGCCTTGTGTAGAGTGGACCTGGATGACAAGTGTAAGCATCCTCGTGATGTTAAATTAGTACTCCCTCTGTTTTTTAAAGATTGTCGTTAAGACAACATGTTTCAGTTCTTTTTTAGTGTTGTTTCTTCTGTTTGAAACGACAATCTTTATAAAACAGAGGGAGTATATATTCTTTCTGTTCCTAAATACTTATCACTTGTCAATTTAAAAAATGAACTGATAAGTATTTGAAGATGAAGAGAATACTGATGAAGGGAGTACTACGTATGGTATGTACGTACGTGCATACTACTCCTTCCATTTTTAATAAATATCATTTCAGACAAACCAAAACAACTAAAAATGAATTGTAACATGTTGTCTTAACGACAATTATTAAGAAATAGAGGGAGTACATCCTAAGGAGCTATCTATGACATGGACCTAGCCACCCCATTGAACCTTCATATAGGTCATAGTTTGACAAACTTTATAGCTAATACCATTTCTACAAGAGACGACGATAGTGGCTTCCGTCCTTCCTGAATTTGTCTGCCCCGAGCCTTTTCCCATGTTCTTGTCCCCCTTTTGTTTAGGACCTCAAATGCAACATTTTGGAGGATCTTGTCGTAGCTAGCTTTCTTCAGGGATTGCATGCGTAGGAGTCAACTCTGAGCGAGCAAAAGGCTATCTCTGAAAGATCACTGAACAGTTCATATATCTCCCTCTCCGTGCAAGACAAAAGATCATGTGCAACGGCAAGAAGATTGGAAGAACCGGAATCAATTTTCGGTTGAAACAGCCGTTTTCTGCAAAACGCAAAGCTAGGCCTTTTGCTCATCTAGTCAGGCAGCATGATCACTTGGATCATTACTAGCTACGCGGAGTTTCGAGAGTGCTCGCCATATTCTCCTTGATTGATTCTACAATTGGCATGCACGATCGAGCATGAGTGGTGGTGCTTTCGGATTCGGACAGGACGATCGCGCCTGATAGATTTGATGCCGCGCAAGGACGCGCAAACCTAGCAGGGTAGAGAGTTTGTTCAAGAGGGTGACCTTGTTCTCCGGCCAGTCAAAGATTGAGCCACATGCTGCCTAGACATTCAAAACATCATTTCACAAAGAAACGGTGTTACACTTGCGCTCCACACTGCAACTTAGGAATCTACCGTCGTACTCTTTCCATTCCTAAATACTTGTCGCTTTTTAATTTATTTTTAACTACAAAACAACAATTATTTAGAGACAGATCGGAGGGAGTACATCGTACAGCCTCTTGCATATGACTTGATATGTGTATCAACCACAACAACTTTGGGCATATGTTGGTGTCTTGCTGTGCTTGTGACTTAATATGTCTATCAACGTCCGAATTGTGTTTTTCTCTTGGCTTTCTGTAATCAGCGGCCCTAAACCTCTAATTTTAGTTAATTGTATATATCAAAGTTTCTGAAATAACCTTTGAGTAAAAGATGATGTATTAGTAGTTCACTACAAGAATCGGGCAAAAAATATTAGAATCAAAAGGGAGCCCAAAGATCAAATAGCTACTAAATAATTTTGAACTACATAGGAGAAAACTGAATAACAAGATCGATATTAAGTGATACCTCTCAAATAGCACACGAACACTACTAATACCTTCTACTCCATTTTTGTTGTTACTTGATGATGCGGCCATCGGACTAATAAGCCGAGACCGCAAGAAGAACAACAACGGGGGGCGTTTCCCCTTGTTCTTCTCTTGGTGTGTTGATCAGATTCTGAGTGAACTAAGAGAGATCAAGTGTGTGTATGTGTATGCATAAGCATTCCTTGATCATACACTTGACTCTCTTCTTATATTTGACTAAGAGACACAAGAGGGTGCCTACCACCCTTAGTAATAGTTGTGTCCACCGACCAGGAACATAACATTCGGTGGGTTGTGTCCTTTAAATTAGAACATATGTCAATTTTGAGTTCAAATTGACAGTTACTAAATTGACCGGACTGTCCGATTAGGGTTCGGATTAGTCCGGTTATGAAACGGGACAGCACCAGACTAGTCCGGTCTTAATAACTGGACTTGTTCGGTATACTAACATTCCCCCTCTTGAACTCGAATATGAAACTTACCAACTTACTTAATACTAAACTTAGTGTCCATTTTCTCATGCTTGACATATAGGGCACGACGCATCACAACAATCATTTACATATTGTTGGACTCGAAGATCACAATACATCTCACACTTAAAAATGAACCTTACTCTTACTTGGCCCCTAAGTATTCAGTGATCATCATATCTCCCTTAAACCCATGCTAGCCACGTGTTCACTGAACATGTTGGGTGGAAGACCTTTTGTAAGCGAACCCACAAGCATTCGTTTGGTACTAATTTGTTCAATATTCACTACTTAATATGATCCTGGATTTACTCCTTTGCAACACATAACTTATGTTAATGTGTTTGACATCACATATGACTTGTTATCTCCGGAGTACAAAAAACTTAAGTGGTTTAATGTTGTCAACCACTCATAATTCGGGTTTACTTACTGTCAACCACTCATAATTCGGGCTTACTTACTGTTTCTGCTCGGTGGTCTCATTTATAATATATATTTGTTATGCATCACACATGATGCAATGACCCTAAATTAGGAGCTTTTCTACAATAAAGCTCCATTATGCGAGTGGTGATTACTTATGTGGATTTACTACACATCTCGCACAAACTAAGTCTTAGTACGTCATTATTCCAATGACTTAATCTTATACTTAACTTATCATGAGACCTTGATACTTGCTAAACTGCAGGTAATACTTATTTCCATCCAGTCATCAGGTTTGGACTTATTTATGCCAAAATTAACCCGATACTTAAACTTTGTCAAGGTAACTTTGGAATTGAGCAAAACTTAAAACTTCTGACAGCAAGAAGTTTTAGAACCAATTCTTATTAGATCGACCCTTTTATTGGTTCCATACTTACCAACCTTGACTCATTAGAGCAGACGAAGATTTATTTTCATGCATATCATACTTTCCAAGTATGCTCCTTAAGTGTGCCTTTTGTGCTAAACTTAATACCCATTTATTTCTATCTCGGTAAATTTCTATGCCTAATACATAGGATGCTTCACCAAGATCTTTCGTATCAAAATTAGAGGACAAAAACTTCTTAGTTTCCGATAGTAGATTGACATCACTACTTGCAAGTAGTATACCATCTACATAAAGCATGAGGAAAATAAATTTTCCATTCTTAAACTTAGCATAAATGCAATTGTCCTCTTCATTTTATTGAAAATACAAACTTTCTTATTGTCTCATCGAACTTGAGATATCACTGCCTTGATGCGTGTTTAAGTCCATAAATGGACTTTCTTAAGTGGCATCTCATATGTTCCTCACCCTTAACAACAAAATCTTTCGGTTGTGTCATATAGACGTTCTCATATAGATCACCATTGAGGAACACTATTTTTTTTACATCCATCTGATGTAATTCTAAATTGTAATGTGCAACTAATGCCATAATGGTTCTGAACAAGTCCTTACTTGAGATGGGTGAAAATATCTCATTATAATCAATCTCTTCTCTTTAAGTGAGGCCTTTTGCAACAAGTCTGACCTTTGTAGTCACATTTAATTTTGTAGATCCATTTACAGCCTATTGTTTTGGCTCCATCAGGAATCTCAACTAAATCTCAGACTTTGTTTGCTTCCATAGACCTCATTTCATCCTCCATGGCTTTACGCCATTCAGATTATTGAAGACTTCTCATAACTTTCTTCAAATGTGGTGAGATCACCCTCCATCTAAATTGCCTCACTCAAATAGATCTCATAATCGTCCGGAATGACCGATTTTCTTTCTTGTTGAGATCTTCTTAATTGCACATTATCCTTATTTTGAGATTGTTGTTACTCTTTATTATTAATGACAACGGGTTGAGAATATTCAACCTCTCCTAATAATTTTGTTGCTAATGGAGAACTAACAACATATATTGAATCTTCACCAATAGGCACTAATGGTTCAACAACAGTATGTAATGAGAAATATGATTCTTGAATCATAGGAGTTGGTACATAAACCCGCTTCTCTTCAAGATTAATTTCTCATCTTACCGTACACTCTCTGATCATGACATCCTCTAAAAAGATGACATACCTTGTTTCTACAAACTTAGTATATCGTTCTGGCCAGTAAAAAACGATATCCCTTACTCTTTTTAGCATAGCCAATAAAATGGCAACTTACCGTCTTAGAATCCAACTTATCAATATTTGGGTTAAACATTTTTGCCTCAACTGTACATCCCTATATATGCATATAACTTAATGAGGGCTTACGTCTTATCCACAACTCATACGGTGTTTTAGGCACTGACTTAGTAGGAACCCAATTTCGCACATGAATGGCGGTTTTAATGCCTCCATTCATAAGATAACGGACAAATCTAATTGACTTAACATGGATCTTACCATATATATTAGCGTACGGTTGCACCGTTCCGCTACTTCATTTTGTTGAGGCTCGCCCGGTGTGGAATACTAGGTGACTATGGCATTTTCCTGTAGGAACCGAGAAAATGGTCTAGAAACATGGCCATACGGGGTATGACGACCGTAGTACTTAACACCACGATCGGATCTTACCACTTTTATCTTAGTGTTGTGCTGATTTTCAACTTCAACCTTAAATATCATAAAATTATCCAACACTTCAGAGTATTCTTTAATTGAATAAATATAGTTATAACGAGAATAGTCATCTGTGAAGATTATGAACAAATTAAAACCATCAACACATACTATGGAAATGGACCACAAATATCCATGTGGATTAATTCCAAAATTACCACACTACTTATGGCATCTTACTAAATTTTCTTAACAAGTTTTCCATTAGTGCAATCTATGCGTTCTTCTGAATCTGAAAAATCAAAATGAGGAAGAATCAATTGTGAAAATAGTTGTTCAATTCCCCCCCCTCGAAATATGGCCTAAGCGATAATTTCATAATTTCGAAGACATTTCAGAATCGATTCTCTTACTTTTACCTTGATGTGAGGAAAATTGATTGTCACTTACAACAGTAATACAATACCATTTAAGGAAGCCTATGCAATCCTCCTAATGGGGACATTTGCCTAAACAGAAGCAACACTGATCTTTTTCCACTTTCACATCCTTGGTGTTTGTAACCGAGAGAGACTTCCGAAGCTTGCCAAGACGGTTGTGGAAGCCCGGAGGATCAAAGTTGTACAAGGCTTGAGCTCCACCTTGCCGAGGTTGGCAAACGGAGAAGAATAGTGAAGATCCCTAGTCTCGGTGACTTGGGTGTGGCTATACCCTTTGGTGGGTGCCACAACGTGGATGTAGGAAGATCTTGACGATCTTGCCGAACCACGGGATAATTCCTCGTGTCTCCTCGGGAGTTTGCATTCTCTTCCTCTCCCTTACACTTATGCATTTCATATATCGCAAAGTTACTATTCACTTGAATGCATAGGTAGTTTGCTTAGGGAATTGGGCTTTTAATAATTAAGTTTTATTGCCTTAATTTTTGAAAAGAAGCCTAATTCACCCCCCTATTGGGCATTCGATCCTTACAATTGATATCAGAGCAAGGTTGCTCATAGGATCATTCTAGCTTCACCGCTAGAGAGCTAAAATGGCCAAGGTTGGGGGTTCAGTTCCTATCTTCGAGGGCAAGAACTTTGCCTATTGGAAAGCACGCATGCGCGCTTATCTAGAGGCTATTGCTCCCAAAGTATGGGAAGCGACCCACGCGGGGTTTGTTGAGCACAATTATGTTGGTGATCAAATTAAATGGGATGCTAAAGCTAGGAATGCAATTTATGAATGTATTAGTCAAGATGTGTTTGCTAGGATTGCTAGCAAATAAAAGGCTTGTGAAATTTGGGCTTGCTTAATAGAAATTCATGAGGGCTCTTCTCGAGTCAAGGAACTAAAATATCACATGCTTAAAGCCAAGTATGATGAATTTAAAATGCTACCTCATGAAAATGTCAATGAAATGTTCTCTCGCTTGAATGTGCTTATTGAAGAAATCAATGCTCTTGACATTGCTTCTCTTGGCAAGGGACTCATCAACCGCAAGATTCTCATGCTCCTTCCCAAGCCAAAGTACAACATCATCAACTTCATGCTTCAAAAAGAATCTCTTGACCACATTGAAGTTTCAGAACTCATTGGAGAGATTCACGCTCATGAGATGAGTGTACTTGGGATGATGGAGCAATCATCTTCAAAAACAATTGCTCTAAAGGCCTTCACCAAGAAAACAAGTCTCAAGAAGAAGAAGGTGGTTGAGCCTAGCTCAAGTGAAGAAGAGCAAGCATAAAGTGAAGATGACGATGATGAGCTTGCATTGATGATGAGAAAGTTCCCACGCTTGAACTCCAAGATTACTAAGAAGGGATACACCTTTGATCCCAAGAAGAAAGCATTTATACCAAGGAGAGACGACCACAAGACTTGCTACAATTGTGGTGATCAAGGACACATCTCCTATGATTGTCCAAAACCGGACAAAAGAAGAGAGAACCACAAGAGCAAGCATCGCAAGCTAGAAAATAGTGAAGATGATGAAGAAGAGGTCAAACCCAATCCAAGATCCTTTGGGAAGAAGAAACATGACAAGGGAAAGAAGGCAAAGCTCTTCCCAAAGAAAGGAAATGGCCCACAAAAGGTGTTCATGTGTAAGGCAAATGAATGGGTCACTGACAAAGAATCAAGTGATGAAGAGAGTGAAGCGAAAGAAGAAAGTTTGGCCGGCCTTGCCATTGCCAACAATGATGACTCACCTCTTCATCCACCACCCATGTGCCTCATGGCTAAAGGTAACACCAAGGTATGTGATGACTCTAGCGATGAGGAGCTTTCCCCCGATGATTTAACTTCATTAATAAATGAACATCACACTATCATTAAGAGGGAAAAGAGTAAGGTTAAAGCTCTTGAAGAAACTCGTGCTAAGCTTGAAAGTGCTAACCTTGACTTGCTTGATAAGTATGAGAGCATACTTAAAGAGCATGACACACTCAAATCCCATGTCAAGCAAGTTGAGGAGGATAAGGCTCAAATTAAGCTAGATCATCATGAGCTTGACTTAGCCCGCCAAGCATTCTTGGGAAAGCACAATGAGTTGATCCAAGAGCATCAAATACTTAACCTTGCTCATGAAGCGCTTGATCAAGAATTGAAAAATATAAAGAAACAAACTCTTAATGATAAGGTATCCATTACTTCTCATGCCACTAATGTCTTGCACAAGTCTTTGCCTTTGAAAGAGAACACTAGGGAGAAGGACTTGTTGGAAGAAATTGAGAGTCTCCACACTAGTGTGGCTAGACTATCAAAAGGAGAAGTCAAGCACAAGGAAATCCTTTTCCAACAAGCAAAGGCCTTCAACAAGAGATGACTTAGATCCTTCCCGGTGCCTAACAAAGGAAAGGTGCCCTCACCGAAGCTTAGAACAAGCTTCATCAAGGAAGTTGGTTCTTATTGCCAACATTGTGAGGTCACCGGTCACCACACAAGGGAGTGTCCTCTTCCTAACCGACCTTCTCCAAAATTGCCTACTAACTACAAATCTACTTTCAATGATCATTATTATCTCTTGAGTAAAGTAGATGGCAAGGTGAAGGCAAGGTTCATTGGCAAAGACATGAAGGGCATGAAGGGGAAGCTCCCCAAGCAACTTTGAGTCCCAAAGACACTTGTATCACACATACAAGGACCTAAGTTGGCTTGGGTGCCTAAAGTTAAAAATTGAATTCATGTGTGTAGGTGAACTACAAAGCCAGAGGAAAGCATTGGGTACTCGATAGCGGGTGCACTCAACATATGACCAGCAATGATGGTATGTTCACCACCATAGAAAACCCTGGCAATCATGAACAAGTCACCTTTGGTGATAACTCTAAGGGCAAGGTAATTGGGTTAGGTAAAATTGCTATTTCAAATGATTTATCTATTTCCAATGTATTGTACGTTAAGTCACTTAGTTTTAATTTACTTTCTATTGTACAATTATGTGATCTTGGACTAACGTGCACCTTTAGCAAAAGTGATGTTGTTGTGAGTAGTGAAACAAGCAAAGAACTAATCTTCAAAGGATTTCGGCATGGACATCTCTACCTAGTAGACTTCTCCAACAAGGATGCTAGCTTAACCACTTGCCTTTTTACTAAGACAAGTTTGGGTTGGCTATGGCACCGACACATAGCGCACATAGGGATGAACAAGATCAAGAAGTCATTCAAGCTTGGGATGGTGACCGGCGTGAAAGATGTCACATTTGAGAAGAATAAGCTTTGTAGCGCTTGTCAAGCCGGGAAGCAAGTTGCTTCACACCACCCAATGAAGACAATGGTGTCAACCTCTAAGCCACTTGAACTACTTCACATGGACCTCTTCAGACCGTCCACATATCAAAGTCTTGGCGGTAACCTCTATTGTCTTGTTATTGTTGATGACTACTCTCGCTATGCTTGGACTTTGTTTCTAGGTGACAAGAGTGAAACTCTGGAAGTGTTCAAGACCTTTGCTAACCGCGCTCAAAGGGAATTTCAACTTCCCATCATCAAGGTTCGGAGTGACAACGTCACCGAATTCAAGAACTACAACATTGAAGAGTGGTGTGACTGTGAAGGCGTGAAGCATGAGTTTTCGGCCACATACACTCCTCAACAAAATGGTGTTGTTGAAAGAAAGAACAAGACTCTCATCACTCTTGCGCGAGCAATGCTTGATGACTATGGCACGTCGGAGAAGTTTTTGGCCGAAGCAATCAACACGACGTGCCATGCCGCAAATAGGGTCTACCTACATCGACTACTTCAAAAGACCCCGTACGAACTTCTCATTGGGAGAAAGCCCAACATCTCCTACTTTTGAGTCTTTGGGTGCAAGTGCTACATCTACCGCAAGAAAAGGCTCGGTAAGTTTGAAAGAAGATGTGATGTTGGTATATTTCTTGGTTATGCATCAAACTCAAAAGCATATCGAGTATTCAACCAAACCTCCGGTTTAGTTGAGGAAAGTTGTGATGTTGAGTTTGATGAAACTAATGGCTCCCAAGAGGAGAGTTTTGGTCATGATGAAATAGATGATGAGCCTCTACGAGAAGCTATGAAGAACATGACCATTGGAGACATCAAGCCTAAAGTTGAGGAGAGCCATGATCAAGGGGGAGCTTCAAGTTCCGACATCAACACTTCCACGGCGCCTCAAGTTGACGAAGAAGAGAAGGATGATCCATTGCTGACTCAAAACTCACAAGCCACACAACATCAATAAGAAGAAGAAGAAGTCCATGATCAAGTCCATCCACAAGATGAGCAACACGCATCACCACCGCCAAGTGCTTCACAACCACTTATGAGGCATGGACGCATCTCCAAGGCGCATCCGATGTATCAAATTATTGGAAGTCCGTCAAGGGGAGTAAGTACATATTCTCGCCATTTTGCTTCGTTTTGTGAGCACTACTCGTTTGTTTCATGTGTAGAACCCACTCACATTGAGGAAGCACTCCAAGACCCAAATTGGGTGATGGCCATGCAAGAAGAACTTAACAACTTCAAAGTGGGTTTACCGCAACAAACAAGACGAGAACGGCGTTGTGGTCAGCAACAAGGCAAGACTTGTGGCCAAGGAGTTCTCACAAGTTGAAGGACTAGACTTTGGGGAGACATTTGCTCCGGTCGCCCAACTAGAAGCCATCCGTATACTTCTTGCCTTTGCATCACATCATAATATTAGACTTTATCAAATGGATGTGAAATGTGCCTTTCTTAATGGTTACATTAACGAGCTTGTTTATGTTGAACAACCTCCCGGGTTTGAAGATCCGAGGAATCCTAATCATGTGTATAGGTTGCACAAGGTGCTCTACAGGCTCAAGCAAGCACCTAGGGCATGGTATGAACGACTACGGGATTTCTTGATCATGCAAGGATTCAAGTTCGGGAGGGTGGACACTACACTCTTCACCAAAGACATCAACGGTGAATTATTTATTTGTCAAATTTATGTTGATATTATTTTTGGTTCAACTAACGAAGCTCTTAGCCATGAGTTTGGCAAAATGATGTCTAGGGAATTCGAGATGTCAATGATTGGAGAGCTCAACTTCTTCCTTGGATTCCAAATCAAGCAACTTCAAGAGGGGACCTTCGTCTATCAAAAAAAGTACACCAAGGACCTCTTGAAGAAATTTGAGATGGGAGATTGTAGCTCAAGAAGCACTCCAATGGCAACACATTGTCATCTCGGCGCGGATAAGGACGGTAAACCTATTGATCAATCTAACTACCGTTCTATGATTAGTTCATTGCTTTACCTTACCGCATCTAGGCCCGATATCATGTTTAGTGTATGCTTGTGTGCTCACTTTCAAGCGACACCTAAAGAATCGCATCAGAAGGCGGTCTTTAGGATACTTCGGTATCTTAAGCATACCCCTAGTGTGGGCTTGTGGTACCCTAAAGGTGCAAAATTCCATCTCTTGGGATACTCGGATTCAGACTTTGCCGGATGCCATGTAGACCGCAAGAGTACCTCCGGTGGGTGCCACCTGCTTGGGCGTTCCCTAGTATCTTGGTCTAGCAAGAAGCGAAATTCCGTCGCCTTATCGACGGTGGAAGCAGAATATATTGCGGCCGGTGCATGTTGTGCCCAAATTCTTTATATGAAGCAAACCCTTTTGGACTTTGGTGTTAAACTTGGTTGTGTGCCTCTCCTTTGTGACAATGAAAGTGCGGTTAAGATAGCTAAAAACTCCGTTCAACACTCCCGCACTAAGCAAATTGATATTCGCCATCATTTCTTGAGGGACCATGAAGCTAAGAGAGACATCTCATTGCGAGGTGTTAGGTCCGAAGAACAATTGGCGGATATCTTCACTAAACCACTTGATGAGAAAACTTTTTCTAGGCTAAGAAGTGAGTTAAATGTGCTAGATGCATCGAACGTCATGTAAGTTGCCATGATCATGTAAGAATGCATCTCATATAGATCTTGTCTAACTTTCAAAGGATAGGGGTGAGCAAGGGTTAGCTTGGGATGGAGGTTCTTTTGGGTTTCCCCAAGGCTTGGAGAGTGGCTCTCCCTGAAGAAGCCTTTGAAAGGTTCAATCTTGGCAAGATAGATTTACTTTATGTCTTGCATGATGCCTGCCATATAGACTTGCACTCATATTTAAACTTCTTGCATTATAAATTGTTTGGCATTGCATACAGTAGATTGTCACAAAGGAGAACCCACCTCATGAGAAAGAGACTTGTTTGAAATGCAATATCTCAACTCATATGATGTGGGAAGAACAAAATGTTAGGTGCGTTAATGCCTAAAGGAACATGCTTTAAAGAGATAGAAGTCTTCATCCTCTAGCTCACAAAGCATGGGCCTTACATTTTATTTGGATATTTTTCCTCCCTATTTTCTCGGTGTTCTATTTGCTTTAGGCTTAGCCAAGTTATTGGTATATTAGCATTTTTTTGAGGGGTAAGGGGTTACCCAAAAAGTCCTAAGACATGTGTTTTTCATTGTTTGTTTGTTTGGTCAAAGGACATATATGGGATGTTGCTGTTTTGTTGTCATCGGATTATCCGATGCTTAGGCCAGACCATCATCGTATCAGTTGGTGTTCAAAGACCAAGAGCTAGTTCAGTCAGTAACACAAATCAACCGACGAGTTCATTCTGAGAAACATCGGTCCATCCGATGTTCACATTTATGGAACTATGCCAAATTCCACCGATGCAAATCAGTTCAACATCGGTCCATCCGGTGTCAACGGTACCTTTTTGAATACCCTTACTGCGCCATTCGACCGATGTTCCTATCCTTTAACGTCGGTTCATCCGGTGTTAAATTTCAAGCTAGGGTTTGGGACCCACTTTTTAAACACCCCATCGCCTCCCTCCTTTCTCTCTCCCCGACCCTAACGCCTCCCGTGCCTCACCTTCCGCCGCTGCCGCTCCCTCGCTCTAGTCGCCGCCCTCCGGCCACCGCCACCTCCGGCCGCTGTCGCACCACCGCAGCAGCGCCGCCGCCGCCACTTCCTCAGCGCCGCCGCCGCCACTTCTTCAGCACTGCCGCCGCCACTTCCTAAGTGCCACTGCCGCCGCTCACCTCCAGCACCGCCGCTCCACACTTCCCCAGCGCCGCCGCCGCCGCCTTTGCTCCACCCGGCGCCGCCGATCGTCACCTCCCGTGCACCACCTTCGCCGCTAGGGTTTCCGGCCGCGTCCGTGCGCCCGACACAACTTCATCCTCGCGCATCGTCTCATCGCAATGGCTCGTGACAAGAAGGGAAAGGGCAAGGCCATTGCGGAGCTGGCCGCAAAGAAGCAAAAGATTTTGAAGGAGGAAAAGAAGGCTTTGATGGCCGCTCGCACCGCCGAGGAGCGAGAGCATGGCCGAGGAGGATCACTGAGTATCCGCGAGGCTTGTCAGAGGTAGCCTCCCGTGCTAGATGAGTTCGAGGCAGAAGAAGAGCCGGAAGTACCGCTTGTTTGCCGGCGGTCAGCCATGACCCGTGGGGGTCATCCGCCGGCAGTACCACGTTCGAGACCCTCAGCTGCCGATCTTCGAGAGGACAAGGCGGCCCAGAGAGCCGTCTACGAGATGGACACCACCGTCCATGTTGGTGAAGGTGTCCAATTAACAGATTACAGGAAGATGAAGGCCAAGTAGCTCAGAAGACTCAGGTGGAGCGTTTTGCTTGAGGAGTGGTTCCCGCAGCTCAGAGAGGCACTTGTGGATAGCCGGCTCTGGACCTTGACTTAGGCGTCGCTGTACAAGACGTATAGACGCCAAGGCCACAAGCTCTTCCTGCACAACTTCTTGGACTGGGATCAGCTTGCTCTAGCAGCCGAGACGGAGATTCGCCCCTACTTTGCAAGGTACAGAGGGCTGGTGGAGCTGGTGTCCTACGAGAGGAGTGCCTACGTGGAGGACTGGGTCCGCGTATTCTACGCTACCCTCTACGTCTCCGAGGGCCGCAGATCTATAGACTTCATGTTCATGGGCCAGCATCATCACCTGACAAGACAGACTTTGGAACAGCTTCTAGGAGTGGAACTCCACGACACTTGCCTGCACGAGAGAGTGTATGGACAGGCAGACCCGCCGAGGAGGCCGCTCACTGGAGGAGTGGCACCACCACTGGAGGAGATACGCTCTCTGTTTGCACCGTCCTTCTCTCCAGACCAGCCGAGGGTACCAGCACTGTTGACTCCAGCTGCACGCACAGTGCACCTTGCCTTGCGCCGCACACTCCTGCCGAGGTCTGGATACCTAGAGAGGTTCACCAGCCTGCAGCAGACCCTCCTGTTCTACATCATGAGCGGGATGGAGTTCGATATTGTGGACATCCTCATATGTGAGATGGAGGACGTGATCACTGACAGAGTTGGCATGATGAGGCAGCTTGTGTTTGTACACTAGATCAGCTACCTGCTCTCCATGGTTGTTCCTGAGGAGTCCGCCGTGCGTGACCGTCTCACTGACGAGAGTGTCACACGATTTAGCCACTACCGTGCTCCAGCTCCTGGAGACCGCCGCCTTGGCCGTCCAATCGAGCGTCAGGTCCGAGCTCGGCTATCTGAGGAGGATTGGTCTGACCTGGAGAAGGAAGATGAGAGGCTTGCACAGGCATAGGCTCAGGGTGAGGACCTTCAGCATATATGGTCCGAGAGCGACACAGATGACAGTGTTGAGGAGTACTTCCCACCTCCTCCCTCACCCAGGCAGCATGATGCGGAGGCTGGAGGCTCGACCGTGCCACCCCCTACTCCACCTCCCGTCTCAGAGGCACAGGTCTCTCAGCCGTCCGAGCTCACCTCCCTCCTCCAGCAGATGGTTGAGCAGCAGCGCTTGGACCGGCTTGCAGCTGAGCAGGCTCGCGCTGAGCATGCAACACGTCTTTTGGAGCTCCAGCAGCAGCAGCAGGAGATGCAGCGCCAGATCGCCCGTGAGAGGCGAGAGGACACAGACAGGCTGATGGGGCTGATAGACCAGATGCACCAGCGCTCCCTCGACCAGCAGCAGCAGACGCAGCAGGCGATGATGGGCATCCTGGGGTTGATCACCAACCTCTACACCCAGATCGAGATTGCCCTGCCGTCGTAGCTGCCAGGCTTTGCTCCACCCCCGCCTGTTCTTGCTCCAGCTGCAGCTCCAGTGCCGACCACGCCGATCCCGATGATCAGCATGTCTCCACTGCTTGCTCCAGGCGCACCGATCCACTCTCCGCTGCCGGCTACGACGTTGTTCCAGCAGACGCCAGCATCCGTTGTCAGTGCCCCGTTGCCAGCAGCTCCGACTCAGCAGGCACCGACACCGGCTCCTACGGCTCCCTCCACTTCTACTCCAGCCTCAGCCGCAGCAGCAGGCAGCAGCCCCGACGACAGCACCCCCGACGGTGACCAGTTCGTCATCGCTCCGAGCACTCAGGGTTCTTAGGTACTCGGATTCCTTTTTGGTGTCTTGATGCCAAAGGGGGAGAAGAGTTAGAGAGAGTCAGGGGGAGCGTTGCTTAGTCTTAGGGGGAGTCCTAGCTTTAGGGGGAGTGTTTATCTATATCTTTTGTAATTTGATGCTTATCTTTTGTAATTTGGTGCTTATCTTTTGTAATTTGGTGCTTTTGCTACTCATTTGCTATTCATTGTGTATTCATGTGTCACTTATTCTCTTGAGTTATTGATCGATTGAGCTTTCATGTTATTAATCTCTTATGCCATATCTTGTACTCATTGCATATCTTCCTGAGTATCGTACTATCAAATTCATTATTATTATGCTTCACTTGTTGTGTTGTCATCAATCACCAAAAAGGGGGAGATTGAAAGCATCTAGGCCCCCATGAGGTATGGTTTCGGTGATTAATGACAACCATTGGATTTTACTAATGAATTTGTGGATGCTAGGTCTCCCAATCAAATGAAATCTATATAAATATGAATGTCAACTACTGATCATTGAAGACCCCTAAACAATCATTTTATGAGATCAATCATTTTATGAATATTAGAAGTAAAAGCTCATATGTCAAAGTCACTCAACCATAATTGACAACACTCAATGCTTGACAATCATCAGAAGAATATTTACAACAAGTGTCTAAGAGGTCAATCGAGAAAATTCCAAAAGAGTCACTTAAAACAACTCGAAGCAAACAAAATCAACTCACCGGATCAACCGATGTTTCCAGAGAACAACACATCGGTCGAATTGATTCAGCAGAAGAAGAAGACCTCAGAACATAGTACTCACCGGATCATCCGATGTTAAGGGCAGTGTTACGTCGGTCCATCAGTACAGTATGCAATATCCTTGGACCAAGTGTAGCACCGGATCATCCGATGTACAACCTTAAACACATCGGTCAATCACCCCAGTAAGCATCAAGGTTGAACCAATTCTGGAGGAAGTGCCACCGGATCATCCGATGAGAAGACAAGTGCAACATCGGTCTAACAACGGTCATATCTGACACAATGACATCAACTAAAGATAACTTGACCGATGATAACTGAAGGGGAGACATCGGATCATCCGATGTTCGTAGAGCAGTGATGTCAGCCTACTTTTCCAACGGCTATTTCGTGGAGGCTGGCTATTTATACCCCTTCAACCAGTCTATTCGACAAGTCTTGATCACCAGACATACTCTACACATTCTCAAGCATTCAAGACGTTGAGCTACCACTTCTAGATCATTTACACCACTTACACACCAAGAGATAGGCTAGAACTAGCTAGAGATAGTGCTTGTGTGCTTCCATTCTTGGTGAGTGGAATCTCTAGTGTAGTGAGAGCTGTAAGGGAGTGTCTCTTGGTGTTTGTAACTGAGAGAGACTTCCGGAGCTTGCCAAGACGGTTGTGGAAGCCCGGAGGATCAAAGTTGTACAAGGCTTGAGCTCCACCTTGCCGAGGTTGGCAAACGGAGAAGAATAGTAAAGATCCCTAGTCTCAGTGACTTGGGTGTGGCTATACCATTTGGTGGGTGCCACAACGTGGATGTAGGAAGATCTTGACGATCTTGCCGAACCACGGGATAAATCCTCGTGTCTCCTCGGGAGTTTGCATTCTCTTCCTCTCCCTTACACTTATGCATTTCGTATATCGCAAAGTTACTATTCACTTGAATGCATAGGTAGTTTGCTTAGGGAATTGGGCTTTTAATAATTAAGTTTTATTGCCTTAATTTTTGAAAAGAAGCCCAATTCACCCCCCTCTTGGGCATTCGATCCTTACAGCCGGCCGATGACTTCTTCTTGCCGTTAGTCTTTTTATTCTTTTTGCCACTCCTGGAGGTAGTGGCTTCTCCTTTGGAGGATTCCTTGAGATCCTACGGAGATAGTTTGGAGTTCATTTCACGGCCCTCCGCAGCTCTGGCACATTTGTCAGCCAAACTGAAGAGTTCCGTGACACTGGTGATCTCCTTAATCGCCAGTTTCTCCAACATCTTCTTATCCCGTACACCCTGTCTAAATGCCACAATGACAGAAGCGCTAGAGATAGAAGGGATAGTGTTTCATACCTGAGAGAATCTCTGGATGAATGATCGCAGGGATTCTCCCCATTTTGCACAACTGCAAAAAGGTCCAGTTCGGTGCCTGGTCGGGTGTATGAACTTCCGAAGTTGGCGGTGAACTGTTGGCACAACTCCTCCCAACTGTTGATGGAGTTGGGTGGAAGGCTCATAAACCAGGACCGGGCGGTCCCAGTTAAAGCCACTGGAAAATAGTTGGCCATTACGGCCTCATTTCCTCCAGCCGCCAGGATAGCAGTGGAGTAAATCTGAAGAAATTTGACGGGATTAACAGTCCCTTCAAACTTCTCCGGTAGGTGAGGCCAGAATTTCTGTGGCCACCTGACCATATGCAGATGTATGGCCAGGGATGAACAGCCTCCTCCTACTCCTTTAGTAGCAGGAATGTCCTGAGCTTCTCGTCTTTCACGAGCACGCTCGATATGGACTCGGCCGTCTTGTTGACTGTATCGGCGATCAAGCTCCGCCCGGAGGTCATGAGTTGAAAGCCTTGATACCGTGTGAGTGCGTCGCTCCCCGGAGGGCAACGACGTCACTTGCTGTGACGCATCACATCTCCTGTTGTTGGAAACGTGCGGACCAAGTCTGCCAGACAAGGTCCGCCGCTGCGACGGGGCCCGTCCTGAAGGAGGAGGACCCTGGTTACTGATGCGGTCGGCTGCTGCTGTAACCAAGTGTTCCACATCGGCCCTCCACTGCTCCATTGCATCCCGGGATGCATCCGGAGGTGGTGGGCGCTGAAGGAGAGCACGTGCTGCATGGAGCGCGTGTTCCAGGTTGTCATGATTCGCCGACGCACTGATTGACGCCGGTGCACCATCACGCTGCCCAGCTTGATTTGCTGGTGGAGGCGGCGGTGGTGGAAGTGTGACTCCTACTAGAACTGAGGTTCCTGTTGGTGGCTGCATATTGGAGGGATTGCCCCCAGCAGCTTGAACAGCGGGATGACCATTGGATGATTCAGCAGCTGAGTTCACCATTCTTGAAATCTCAGGCGTCCCCTACCCGGCACGCCAACTGTCGGTGGTTTTGATCCGGCAGATCTCCCAACACTACTAAAAGTGTTTGCGGAGTTTGAAGTTCGGGGTGGGCGCACAGAGATTCAAGAAGGTGAAATGTAAAATGACACGGAAGACACAAAGATTTACGTGATTCGGGCCGCCTGAGCGTAATACCCTACTCCACGGGGTGTGTTGGTGTTGTATTGGATGTATGAAATCAACTCAGGTGACGTGAGTTGAGAGCGCGTGTGAGCCGATCAAACCAGATTAGATCAGATCCAAGAGCCCCTCTATGTATCGTCGGTCTGTCCTTTTATAGTACAAGGACAGGCCGTTACAAGTTGGCCTGGCCCGACATGAGGCCCCTGCGGCTACTAATATTGATACACATTTGATGCGCTTAGTTAACCTTAATGACCGAGTTACGGGCTTTGACAGCGCCATTATTGGTAATAAGGGTCGTCCGATCGTGTGTCATTAACATAGTATTAACAACACTTAATCGGGTCTTGAAGTCCTTGATTCCCCTTTGAAGATCCGGAGCCGTTGTGGAGTCTACCGGAGGTTTGAGGCTGAAGATCCGACGGTTGGACATGTGGCAGCTCCGGAGCATACTGTGGGGAACAGATAGGTCCGGTGCCACCAGACACATGTGAGTTCCGGAGCTTCCCTTGGTCTGGGGTTAGGTCCGGGGTGCCGTTATGGTACATAGCCCAGAGCTTCCCCCTTGTGGGCAGTAGCTCCGGTTTGATGGTACACGTGGCGACCCTGGGACTAACCATGTTGGGGAAGCGGGTCCGGTTATGTCTGACATGTGGCCCTCCGAAGGTCTTCAAATCAAGTAGATGACATTTCTTTGAGATCCTTGCAATCTCAAGGGGTATACGATACTCAGGGTACCGACAACAGTACACCATGAGCAGCATACAATCGAAGTACAGGCTCAGGGTGCGAGCAGCGGCAAATGAAACACCAAGCCGTGTGCATATGCAGAGAGCCGCACGACAATGGAGGTAATAGGTGGACAAGGCACTGCTACAATAAGCCTCATCGCAGTCGGCTCTAAACCTATTATCACACGCGGTTCCTAAAACCGTCTGAAACGAAGTGTATGTGATAATCTGCAATTTCACAGGCGGAGAAGTGAACCCGCCTGTGAAGACACATTATCACAGACGGTTCTTTAGTTAGGCTAGCCGCACGTGAAGACATATTATCACAGACGGGTCGTGCAACATATATAACCGCATGTGATAATTGTGTTATCACAGGCGGATCTTGACCTACGTCAAGCCGCCTGTGAAGACTGTTTATCGCAGCCGGTTTGTACCATAACAGTAACCGCCTGTGATAATTAGGTTATCACAGATAGTTCTTTACTATATCTAGCCGTCTGTGATAATTATTTTTCATGGACAGGTCTAGCTGTTGGTAAATAACCACTTGTGATAAGGTATAACCTATGTAGTACTAGCTGCTGTTATTTCTAATTTCCAGGTCAATTTAATATAATCACAAAAGTCAACAATATCATCACAGAAGTCAACAATATCATCACATAAGTCATCTCACGGAAGTCAATTTCACTAAAACAATATACATATGTACAAGTTACACATACAATTCATCTCATAGTTTACAAGTTTTCACTAGAAACTGTTTCTATTGGCATTGTCGCAAAGTTCTGGCACATCAGCTATTACACCATTCTCATCAAAGAACTCCCCTCTTTTGTGCAAAATTTCGCGATGCACGAATTGACACAGTTCAACAACAATCTTGTCGGCTCCTCCACCAGGAATACTTCTACAAACCGGTCATTCTTCGTTCACATTCTTCGTGTGTTGCAATAAAACACATAACAAGGTTTAGAATGTGTTGGTTTGAACAATCTCAAAGTATAAATCAAAGCGAGAGTATATAGGAATTTATTTGGTATTTTTGGAGCAGTTGTACTATGAGCAATTGAATTTTATAGTTGGAATCAAAATATAAAAATAATGTTTTTGGTAATATTGAACAGCAGAGAATATAAGTATTAAACTATGCTAGTTACAATGAAAATGAAACTCAGAAGTAAGAAAATAAGATATCGACATTAAATAACTTACATCCTCACGATTCACTCTATATTCGTTGGCGGTCCGAAGATGCTTGCATACATAATATCCACATAAGACACTCCCAGCAGGCTGCTTCGGACAAGCATAATAAGTTTTAATGTCCAATGCATTCATATTAGGAGGTCTCTCACTGCCAATCTATTCCGCGGAAAACTGTCAAGCGCTGTAATACAAGAAATATCATATAAAACTTGTCAACACATTCTAAATGTGTGTAAATTCAAATTATTGAATAAACGTACAGTTTTAAAATGGAAAGGCAATCTTTGTAACGATTTGGCGGGTAATCGGGTAAGTCCAAGACTATTGCCAAACCCTGCGTTGGCTTGATGAAGATCATTATGTAGTGATTACCGCAAACATACAAACACACGTGTTAACAATTAGCAATAATTGTTATTTCAATGTCATGTGTCGAACTTACTCGAAGTGGTACGAAGCATTTACGAGGTTCTTGCCGTCTCTGACAAAGTTAAACATTGCATGTCCTATGTAAGCTGCAACTTCTGTCCTTCTATCCTTCTTAAGTTTTGCAATTGATTTTTCAAAAAAAAAAATTCATGTGCTTGAACTGTGCTGTGTCTCGATCCGCCTTGACGTCGAATAACGTCTTTACAATCCGTGTAGGGTCAAGCATACCTGTCTTGCGTTTCATCTTTTCATTATCCATGTATTGCATCCTATTGAAGAAGTACATAATTATTATAATCTCATAAAATGTGTATGCGTGTAGTAAGAAAAGAAATGCAAAATATTAGGGGCACTTACAAGCACCAAACGAGTAGTAGGTTGATTTCAAGCACGCTCCGATGGAAAGGGTATGCAACTCTTCAAATAAAATGACTCGTTTATCTGCTCCAGTGCTTCAGAATGCATCTTTTGGAATACGAAATGTGACGCAAGAAAGATCATATTTTATGCTGGTAAGGATTTACCACTCGTGCATTCTTTTGAGTGGGGCAGGTTGTTTGCTAAGTTGTACGGATGTCATGAACGGCTTCCCATTCTAAAATTTAGGGGGAACATCCTCAAGCTTGTATACTGGAACTCCTGGTTTAACTAAAGCCGTCTGCCGATTATACATGACACTGTATTCTTCCCACTCCTCGATATCTTGTAATGCTGGCTCATGAGAAGAACGAGATGCACTAGATTTTCTAATATTTTCCTTCATAGTTTCCAAATACTTTGATACTTCTGATGAAGGTTTCTTAATTTTGTATGAGCTAACTTTGATAGGCACTGGTGATCGAGTAGTAGTCGTCGGAAGTTGGAGACTTATTGGGGCTGACCGAGCAAAGACCCACCGCTGAGTTCTCTCGTCGCAGCCATCTAACAGGTGAGGATTGCCCTTACTGGTAATTTCGTCTAATATCTTATTTTATTTCTAGACTTTGGGGGCATATCCGGCAGACCCAAAGCAATGATGGTATTTATTCTTTTTGGCAAGCTCCGACCTAGTTGCACTTAGAGCTTTAGCATCAGGTGTGGTCTTTTGATGAACAAACTCTTTCCACTGAGCTTGTGTGATTTTTTCCATCTTCCTCGGGCTAGGAACCTTATCGACCTTAACATAAGCATTCATTTCACTCTTCCAGCCACGAAACTTCTTGTCGCAAGAGACCAATACTGCTTTCTTTAAAGCTTCTTCCGTGCCTTTTGGGAACTTGAATTGTTTCTTTATTCTTTCCCACAACTCATTCTTGGTATCCTCAGGTAATTTTCTCCAATTCTCGGTTGTGGTCGGCACGAGCTCTCTAACAAGAAAACTGCATGCATTTCGGTACTTGGTAACTGAATCTAGTGGTTCTTGGGGAAGCCCACCTAGACCGACCCTTGTTACGTACATGATGCGGTCCAATGGAACCTCATTGGGACCTCGTTGCCCTCGTTTCCGCTTGAGTGAACCTGAGGATTCATCCATTAGAGAACCTTATGCGGTTTTGGGAGCCAAAGTCACCTTGTTGTCTTCGCGATTAATCTAGGTAGAAAGGAATTATAAGACTTCATATACTTGACAACCAACATTAACTTGAACTGTTGAAGTTAAGATTCGTGATCCATACCTCGTCGACAGGATCATATTCCGGGTCAAGATCCTCTGAAGTCTTTTTAATTTTTATATTAGGAAAAGGATCTGATGGACTGTGAAAGGAGTCTGAACTGCTGGAGTCAGTAAACTCCATAATGTCTTCTTTATTGTTACTACCAGCACCAGTCTTCTTAGGTAGGGATGGAAATTGTACCCGCGGGTACGGGTACCCGTCGGGTATTGTACCCGACGGGTACGGGTACGGGTACATTTTTTTACCCACGGGTACAACCCGTACCCGACCCAACATATTTCGGGTACGGGTACGGGTATGATTTTTTACCCGCGGGTATCCGACGGGTTACCCGATTTCTTAAATCCAGGCCCAAGAAATATAACTCGGCCCATTAAACAAACCCTAACACATCTTCTGGTACCCTCATTTGAAGACGCATTTGAATGAATTATTATAGTTGCAGTTAACTTCTTCCTCCTTGAAATAGCTTAATTAATTCCTAAGATCTGTAGTTAAGGTGAATGGTGTTTGTTTGTATGGTGTATATCGTATGGTTGAATTAGCTGCTGAAAATTGAAATTTGATATGTTATTTAAGCTGTTCAGCATTTAAATTATGATTTATGGATTTTTTTGTTATGTTTGGTCATACCCGACGGGTACCCGAAACCCGCCCGAAACCCGTCGGGTATGGGTACGGGTACAAAATTTTACCCGCAGGTACGGGTACGGGTACGAAATTTTACCCGCGGACAGTTTCAGTCCGGGTCGGGTATTTGCTCTACCCGACCCGAACCCGACCCGTTGCCATCCCTATTCTTAGGGCTTTCCATGCTAGAACTAATAAGACAAAAAACATAATGAATGGCATATTAATTCTACAAGAAGTGTCCCGGAGAACCATCAACCACTTGTGCGTGTCAAACAATTTATGAAGTCATGGCCAAAACATGAGTACAAGGTGAGATATTCGACTTCTTATACCATTACATCCAACATGTGGTTAGAATGGATGACGCTTAGGATAAAAAGAACAAGACACATTCCTTAATTGACCGAGAGAGACTACAATCCAAATCGCCTCTCATTACACAAGTTCATCTTCTTTCAGATTTTATCCCATATCTAAGTATATTATGCCCTAAGCTGGTTTAACAGTGGTGGCCTTGCCACACAATTCAACTTTTAACCGTATAAGCATGGCTAAGCTTGACATTTCGCAAAATAAAAACTAACCCAGACCTTCGTGGGACGGCTAGGGTTCAAAAACTTGAAAAAAATCTATCCACGGTGGCAACGAGAGGGTATCACATGATTATAAGGCTATGTACCGTGCAAAGTGCTTAGTCCATATATGCTTAAAGAGAGATCCATGTCCATATATGAGAGGGTATCATTTGTAAAAAATAAAAAAGGGGGAGGGGTGGGTTGGGGGTTAAGGATCTTAGTAAGATGAATGTCAGTCTGCTGACCAAATGGTAGTGAAGATTGGAAAGGAACAAGGGCTTTGGCGGGACATTGTCAGAGTTAAATACATTAGGGATTCTCCGGTTGGGACATTGAGACATAAAATGTCTAACTCTTCCATATGGAGAGACCTTCGAAAAGTCAAGAATATATATACAAGAACAAAAAATTTACTTTAGGGAATGGTGAAACAACAAGTTTTTGGCAAGAAATTTGGTTAGAGGTAAAACCTCTAGCCAGCCTGTACATCATTCTCTTTGAACTTTGTGTGGACAAAGACATCTATGTTTATACTAAATTGACTAGGTCATATTCTGAACCTGGTTATAAACAAATTTGGAAAGCTAGAATCCCTCCCAAAATCAAAATCTTTATGTGGTTGATTGAAAATGATGCTATATTAGTGAAAGAAAACATGGTCAAAAGCAATTGATCTGGTGATGCCTCATGTAGCTTTTGCCATAGTATCCACACAACACTTTCCCAACTTTGCTCTCTACAGCCAAAGAAACTCATTTCATGGCATGGTCTTCAAGCACCAAAAATGGCAGTATTGCAGTCAGAATATCTAACAAGTTCAAGAAACTGTTTAAAGGAAGGTCGAAGGGTTTTAGAACTTTATTTAACGAACCCTAACCAAGGAACCCTAACCAAGGAGGGAGGCGGCACGGGGACAGAGGAGGGAAGGTCGAAGGGTTTAGGGTTTACTGTGAAGCTCGGCGGCGATGGCAAGGGCTTCACTCGGCGTACCTGGAAGTGGCGAGGGCGAAGCAAATGGACAACGATGAAGCTCGGCGGCGACGGCGAAGCTCGACGACGAGATCAGCGAAGACTTGGCGGCAAACGAAATTTTGGCAGCCTGACAGCGTCTAAGTGATTTTGCACGGGTTAGGTTTTTCCAATGCAACCGAGGGGTATATATAGACGCCTATCTTCTCAGGAGGATTTTAAGAACCAACCGCCTGAGAAGATGGTTATCTCAGGCGGGTGGTAGTTACCAACCGCCTGAGAAGATGCAATTATCTCACGCGGTTGGTAAGTAATACCCGCCAGAGATAATCTTTTTCTCAGACAATTATTCAGTACCAACCGCCTGAGAAGATCTTTACATAAGCTTAATTAATATTCTTTTCATTTATTAATATTCTTTTTCTCAGGCGGTTATTCAGTACCAACCGCCTGACAAGATCTTACTTCTTCTTAATTAATATTCTTGATTAAATGTGGGGCCTTTCAAAAGCCCAAATTCCACTTTCTTGTAATATGATTTATTATTAAAGGTTACCATTAAATTTCACTTCATAAAGCCTTTAAAATTGGTCAGAACATAAAAAACATATAACAATTGCTATTTGTCATTTTTCTATCTTGATGAATATAATGATTTTTCATTTATTTTTTCAACGGACATTTTTAGTCATCATACCAACCTCTATGAATTTTTTTAGATTTTTTTTAATTTTTTTTAAATCAATGTGTGTTCAAAATTTGATGTATGCCTCATATGTATATGAGCATTTAGTTAGAATTATGGATAATTTGAATTTTGACATGTTGGAATGCTTTAAAAAAATAACAAAATTCATACATGTATAAATAATACAAATATGTTTATACAAACCAATTTCACTGAAGGATCCTTTTTTAGGAGATACACAAATGTGAATAATATGTGAGTATAAATTAATTTGATATTTACCAAAACATTACAATGTCAGCTATACAAGTTTTAAAATATTTGGTTCAGGTGGTAGATGTTAATTTTTGAAAAATATAGAAGAAATAATTATCAAATTTGGACTCAATTTGCACAATCTATACATGTTTGAGTATTTATATTGGAATTTAAATAAAAAAGAAGCAAGGAAAAAGAAAACTAAAGAACAGGCTCGTGCAATTATCTTAGGTGGTTGGTAAGTAATACCCGCCTGAGAAGATCTTTACTTCTTATTAACTAATGTTCTTGATTAAATTTGGGGCCTTTCAAAAGCCCAAATTCCATTTTCTTGTAATATGATTGATTATTAAATGTTACCACTAAATTTCACTTCATAAAGCCTTTAAAATTGGTGAGAACATAAAAAACGTATAACAATTGCTATTTGTAATTTTTCTATCTTGATGAATGTAATGATTTTTTTCATTTATTTTTTCAATGGTCATTTTTAGTCATCATACCAACCTCTATAGATTTTTTGAGATTTTTTTTTAAAATTTTGGATCAATGTGTGTTCAAAATTTGATGAATGTCTTATATGTATATGAGCATTTTGTTAGAATGATGGATAATTTGAATTTTGACACGCTGGAATGCTTTAAAAAATTAACAAAATTCATACATGTATAAATAATAGAAATATGTTCATACAAACAAATTTCAGTGAAGGATCCCTTTTTTTAGGAGATATACAAATGCGAATAATATGTGAGTATACATTAATTTGATATTTACCAAAACATTACAATGTCAGCTATACATGTTTTAAAATATTTGGTTCAGGTGGTAGATATTAATTTTTGAAAAAAATAGAAGAAAGAATCATCGAATTTGGACTCAATTTGCAAAATCTATACATGTTTGAGTATTTATATTGGAATCCAAATAAAAAAGAAGTAAGGGAAAAGAAAACTGAAGAACGGGCTCGGGCAATTATCTCAGGCGATTGGTAAGTAATAACCGCCTGAGAAAATCTTTTTCTCAGACGGTTATTAAGTGCTAACCGCCTGAGAAGCAGTTAAAAACCGCCTGTGAAAACGGTCGCCTATATAAAGACCCCTCACGCACCACAGAAAACCTAACCCTGGAGATTTTCCATCGATGCCGCCAGATTGTCAAAATTTTCCGCTGTGCGCCGGCCGCTACTGCATTCATCAATTGATCAACCTTCTAACAGAGAAAAGGTTAGAAGAGACTTCTTCTTCACTATCATATTTTTAATTTGTTCTTTTTTCACAATTTCGTTTTGTTGTGTTTGCATATGCGTCCAGCCCCCCCTCCCGACCACTTGAGATTTGTAGTAGGTTTGGATGATTAAAGGTTGAAATATGTAGTTTAGTCTCCCATTGAGCTCACCCATGAATTTTATAGAACATGAAGTAGATTTGAAGGATTAAATACTGAAGATGAATACAAGCACATCACGTGTTCGATGAAATGTTTCAATGAATAAGCCTAACTTCAAAAATCCATTATGGCCACTAGGAAGCTTAGAAAATTATGAAACAAATTTTTTTGGAATCCTTATGAACATGCCTATATGATACCAGTATACACTCATATGATACATACTTGTCTTTGTAAATTCATTTTATAGAAGACCTTTAGGTCATATATGTGGCCAAATTTTGTAAATCTTACAAAAAATCTGTTATTGAAGCATGGACAGTCGAGCGTGGATGTATAACATGTCAAGACCCGATCCTATGTACATTCATAATGTTACAAATTTTATTGAAGCATCCAAGAAACATGCGAAGTTGCAAAAGATAGATGACATATTATGTCTATGTATCGACTGAGAAAATAAGATTTCTTGGATAGATACTATATTAATCCAATCTCATTTGGTGAAAAGAGGTTAAAAAAAACTACACAATATGGACAGAGCATGATGAGTTAGATACACATGAAGTAGATAAAGATGATGAGAGAGGTTCAGATGACGATAATGTTCATATCAATGATGGTAGTGACAATCAAGATGGTGATGATGATGATGAGTTCGATTGTGAGGAGATGTTGCGTCACATTGAACCATATGTATTGACTTCAATAGAAGCAAGTAAAGGTTTAAGTAAAATGGAGACATTGCAGAATGTGGCGACGGAGCTTTTATGTGATGAATCAACGGTTGTGATAAAGAGTTTACTACATTTCGTGCAGTCTTAGAACTACTAAAGTTGAAAGCCACACACGGATGATCCGATTGTAGTTTCTCTCATCTTTTGAATCTTTTGGCAGAAATTCTTCCTAATCCAAATAAAATGCCTGAAGCACTTATAAAGCGAAGAAACATCTTTGCCTGATGGCACTAGATGTGACATGCTTGTGTAAACCATTGTATTTTGTATTGCAAAGAGCATGAGATCGCAACTAGATGCCCCATCTGTGGTGTCAGAAGATATAAGAAGGACTATAATCATCAGTATGTTACCAACATGAAAAAGTCTCAGAAGAATAAGAAGTTTATTATTGGTCCTAAAGGTGACGATGATGATACTTCTAGCGATGCAGACGAGAAGAATAAGAGAAAAATTCCTGCCTTGGTGATGTAGTACCTTCCGATAATTGATCGCTTGAAGCCTTTGTTCTCAAACCCTAGGGAGGCTGAACTTATGCGTTGGCATTCCGAGCAGCACAAGAAGAATGAAAAACATATTCGACACCCTGGTGATGCAATGTAGTGAAATTTTTTGATATTCAGTATCCAAAATTTTCAATGGAAATAATAAATGTAAGGTTTGCCTTGGATACAAACAGAATGAATCTGTTTGGTGAAAAAAGGAGCATACACAGCACATGACCCGTGGTCTTAACGACGTACAACCTACCGACGTGGTTGTGTCACAAAAGGAAATATATCTTGTTATCTGTTCTTATCCAAGGTCCGAAACAACCCGACATCGAAATTGATATGTTCTTGGAACCTTTAATGGAAGATATGGTGAAATTGTGGAATGAAGGGGTATGTACATGGGATGAGTACAAGCGGGAATATTTCACGCTAAGAGCGATGATATTCGTTACCGTGCATGATTATCCCGGACTGTTTACATTATCAGGACAAATGAAAGGGAAGAAAGGTTGTGTAAGGTGCGTGGATAGAACTGGATTTCTATACCTCACTTCATAAAGAAAGATAGTGTACATGAAACACCGGTGGTTCTTGACAAATACACGCAAGTATAGGAAGATGAAAGAACAATTTCATAACAAAATCAAAAAAGATAATACACCAAAATCTTACAGTGAAAAACTTGTGTTCGAAATGGTCAAGAACATTCATATTGCTTTCGGTAAGGGAAAAAATGTAAAGGAATCAGGAGAAAGAAAAATACATCTTCGGGTGATACAACTGACATGGCTTTCAAGAAACAATCAATTTTTTTCAAGTATCTTCCATATTGGAAGAATCTGGAATTTTGCCATAGTATGATTTGATGCACGTTACAAAGAATGTATTTGACAACATCATTGGGACCTTGCTAAACATGCTGAGGAAAACAAAGGACGGATTAAATTCACGTATGGACCTAGTAAATCTTGATTTGAGACCAAAGCTTCATCCAGTAGAAAAGGCAAACGGGAAGCATTACCTTCCCCCAGCCAGCTACAAATTGACACTAGAAGAGAAAAAACAATTTGTGAATGCTTGCGTGGGATCAAAGTGCCCACGAGTTTCTCATCCAATATCCACAAACTAGTCTCGATGAAAGACTTGTATTTATTCAGCTATAATTCTCACGACTGTCACATGATGATGACAGTGTTCCTTGCCATTGCAATACGAGTCATCAAACCTGAGCATATAAAAGTTATCATCACACGTTTTTTTACTTCTTCAATGCAGTATTGCAAAAGGTGATAGCACGTGAAGATTTAGACTATCTGAAAACATACATCGTTGAGACTATGTGCAAGCTTGAGATGTGTTTCATACCATACTTTTTTGATATGCAAGTACACATAATCATACATCTTATTGATCAGATAAAAGCATTGGGGCCACTATATTTACATCATATGTGTTCTTTGGAGAGATATTTAGGAGTATTAAAAGGTTATGTGCGGAACCGTGCTCACCCAGAGGGTTCAATTATGGAAGGATACGCCACTGAAGAAGTTATTGAGGGTTGTGCTGATTACATCAAAGATGGAAAACCGATAGGTGTGCCTATACCAGTACATCAGGGTAGACTACGATGGAAAACTGATGGAAAACTGATGGCTGGTATCGGCTTGGCGCGTAGCCGACTGCAGGAGGAGCGCTTGGCGTGGCGCAAGAATCATGTTCATGTATGTACATATGGCACACCGGTCGCATAGTTGTATATATCTAGATCTGCAATGGACTGATCAACTTAACTTTAGTTTTGTTTTTCCATCTGCGTAGGGTTTCTCCGCGAAGCCTGAATCGGGAGATTTATTGAAGTGACAGTGCATTGTCCCTGGTAAAGAAGGGGTAAGTCGTGAAGAAGCACAATATGAGTTTAACCATCGTCCTCCTATTAATGAATTTCCTTTGTAGACTGACTGAGAAGGTGGTTACTACCCCCTGACAATCTCCTTCTCAGAGGACCATCCATTGTTTCCTCCAAGATGTGCCTTTCCAGGTGGTTTCTTCCACCCAAATGTCCATCACTCAGGAGCACTCTGCATTAGGATTCTTGACCAAGAGACTGTAAGATAGACCTATTTTGCTCATGTAATTAGTAATTGTTGTCGAACTTATTTGAACTGGTTTCTTATGTTGCTTAAAATTATATTTCATAGGGGCGGTGCACTGGTTTTACAATCAAAACTATACTATTTAAAGTTTAGCGTTTGCTGCATCAGCCAAATGCACCCGATGTTAAAAATGATTGCTATAATCTACATATCAAGGTTAGACACTTTGTGTTAGTGACCAACATACTCATTCCTCCTTCGACATTTGTCGATTTAAAGAATGCCAATATTTTTAGTATCCAGGGCAATATAAGAGACGTGTTCAGAAGCAAGTTGGACGGTAAAATTTAGATTGATTGATGGGAGCTTTAGGAATAAGTTTAGATTCAAAATTAGTTTAGAGGGCACACAATGTATGAACTATGAAATTCATTTACTTGCAAATTATCTCTAAATTGCAATGTCATTACGTTTGTTTATTCTTGAATTCCAATTAATCTGTGAATTGCAATGTCATTGCGTTTGTTTATCCCTGCAATGGTTCACGATGTCGTGCGAGTGGCAATGTGAAGAGTGCATGAGAGAACAACTTTAGAAAGGCGCGTCTCAGATACCTGATATTCGGCAAATGGGAGACGGGCCTTACACGGGATCATCTCCGATTTGTTTCGAAGATCTTTTGTCCCACCTCGTAATGTTGAGCACGTTGCAACGATTGTATAAGGCATTCCGCACAGTTACCAGTTGAAAACGTTGGAATGTCCTGGATGCTGTTCTGGCTTCAGCACACCGTGGCAAATCTAGGGCACTCCAGTGTTTATGGGCCACAAAATAATGCAAGAAGCACCTTTCAGTGGGTCGTCTCTGATTTACACCGAAGATCTTTTGTCCCACCTCGGAAAGCTGAGCGCAATGCAATGATCATATAAGGTATTGCGCATTTTTGCCAAATGGACACGTCGTAATGTCTTGGATGTTGTTCCTGGCCAGCTTCAACACACCGTGGCGCATCTAGGACATTGTGGCATGTCCGGGGCCACAAAATAATGAGAGATGCACTTTACACTGGTGCATCTTCGATTTATACCGAAAATTTTTGTCCATCGCGCTCTCTCCCAAAATTTGGCAAAAATTTTTAGCTGTCGTGCGCTCTTTCGACCTATAAACCGCAGATCCTGAGCACGCTGCCGCCGTCGAACGCGACCTTCGCATCATGAGAGAGTTGAGCACTCTGGAGCACACCGCTGCCATCCCTCTTTCTCAACTCGCTCTTCGTCATTGTCACGCTGCAGGCATCGACCCCTACCCCGCCGTCAACCCTCAATACTTGATAACCACGATTAACTGAATGGTTAATAGGTGTGCCTATACCAGTACATCAGGGTTGACCAATCAAAACCAAGACCACACAGTGGACTAGATCATGAAAGAGCACAGAAGATGTTTCGCTAAATGGTTAATGGATAAAAATATGCCATACGGAAACTCTATAAAAGAGGCAACAATGAAGAAGTGAAAGTTGCCTAGAGGGGGGGTGAATAGGCTAATCAACCTGAAATGACTTAATAATACGAGATTAATACACAGGGGGCGGACTAGTCCGGTCCACCTACAGGGAAAAGTCTAAAAAGGGTTTCTAACAGGTTTTAGTCCAATTCTTGTGATGCAAAGTTTGTTAGAATAACTTAGTGAGTCTTAATAAGTTATATGGCAAGTATGAAGCTAAAGATCACAATGAAGCAAAGGTGATGAGCAAAATCGGTAAAGCTAACCCTAGAAGCAATATGTGATGAATGAAAGTTAAGAACACAAGTGACACGAGGATTTTATCCCGAGGTTCCATCCCACACAAGGAATCTACGTCCCCGTTGAGGAGTCCACAAAGGACCGGGTTCAACAACCCTTCCCTCACCAAGTTTACCGCACGGGCCTAACTTGGTTCTCCACTATCACAAAGAATGAATACAAGATTCGTTGGGGCTTCTCACAATCTGAGGCTCCCACCACAAATACAATCGCAAATCACAAAGATTGACTCAAGCCACAGATCACAAAGATTCACAAAGTGCAAGAGATCAAACCGGGAGCCAAAGAGCGGTGTTCTTCCTCTTCTTCACCTCACTAAACCCTAATCCACACAAGAATTAGTTTTAGAGGGAATGTAGGCAAGAAGGAGGCTTTTGGAGGCTCAAGGTTGCTGTGGCGGCGCTAGGGTTTCAATTTGCTCAAGGGTTGGTTCAAATGAACCCAGGGGTCCTCTATTTATAGAGGTTCTCAGCCTATACTGCTGACTTCAGCAGATGGGCGGACTAGTCCGACCTACAGCCTGGACTAGTCCGGCCTAGGGGACACCTGACGTCCCTAACAACTGTCGCACTGCGCGGCAATCGTCACACTACCCGCCAAACTTCAAATTCAAACGACCACTTCAACAACGGACTAGTCCGGCCCTTACCGGACTAGTCCGATCTCACATAGAACATTTTGTTCCGTGTGAAAACGGACTAGTCTGAAGACCACAGACTAGTCCGGCCCCATGGGCAGACTAGTACGGCCTTCCCAGACTTAGTCTCTTAAACACCGACTCCTCTAGAACCCGGACTAGTCCGGCCCCCAGGGCGGACTAGTCCGATCTCAGTCAGGACCTCTTGGTCAGAACTAAAACGGACAAGTCCGTGGTTTTGGAACTTAGTCCCCAAAACCAACTTCACGGCTACCCGGACTAGTCCGTCCCAATACGGACTAGTCCGATCTCAGTCAGACCCTTCTGGTCCGGCCGAAACGGACTTGGCCGGCCAGGGGCGGACTAGTCCGGCCACCTGCACGGACTAGTCCGGCCCTACTGCCAGACTTCTTCCAACTCTTTTCTCTCAATAGGTTTGACCTCTAAACCGCTTTGAGCTCCCAACTTGATCTCAATGCACTTTATACACACATCCTCACACAAATTTGGCTAGTCTGAACTCGACACACTAGAAACCCTCGTTTCTCCTTTTTGAGTTGACATCGCCATTTCCATCTATTTCCTTTTTGAGGGATTGTGCTTCCACTTAGTCCACACCTGTGTTTAAGATCACTGAGCTCATTAGCCACTTAATTGTCGTTATCAATCATCCAAAACCCACGGGGATCCTAGATGCACTTTCAATCTCCCCCTTTTTGGTGATTGATGACAACACATTAAGTCTTCATATAAGAGAGTATAAATTTGTGGTTTTCATAACGTGCGGGTGTATGAGTGACTCCCCCTCAATGAATGCATCATAAAAGAGAGATTGAGGAAGTCCTTCATACATGCACACGTTATGGCGGGGTGCCTACGTGTTGTGCTCAAAAATTTGTGACAAGACATAATAAGCATTAATATGATCAAAAGATAGACATTCAAAGCAACATATTGATATTGAACATTCAAAACATAGTCTTGCACAAATTTAAACATACGACATAACATAGATATTACAATAAGGAGGCAACATGTCCATGGATCCAACATAAGAACTACACTCGACTCTCCACACCTAGATACCCTTGCCCAACCTTTCTAGCTCTCTCGACTGACTCCCAACCATCTCTCCCCCTTTGGCATCAAGACACCAAAAAGGGAAAAGAAGAAGGGAAACACGACCTCGAAAGACTAGTCGTCGTCTCCCTCGTCATCGTCGTCGTCGCGGGAGTCGCTCTCCGTGGCCTCCGGGTCCTCATGATCCTCATCGTCGTTGTCGGAGACCCGTGCCGAGGTAGCAGCTCGGGAGGAGCTTTCGTCCTCTTGGAGCTGGGCGAGCTCGTCGGCGGTGAAGTTGGGGAATGGAGTGATCTCCCCGTCGCTCACCTCCGGAGAAGACATAGGGACCTCCAGCTTGTCGCACACCGCCTTAAGATACTTTTCTTGGCGCTTGTGTGCCCTCTGAGCCCGGATCTCTTGCTTCCGGCAGGAAGTGAAGATTGCCTTGAAGCACTTGAAGAAAGCACTCATCGACCGAGGCGGAGGCGGGGAAGGAGGCGCCACGGGGCGAGATGGAGGGTCTGTGTTCTTCCGGTGTGGGGGAGCCGACACATTCGGAGGCTGCTGAGGACGAAGCGGTCGATGCGACACATCCTTGACAAAGGACAAGCCCGACACCTTCTCTATGAGGCACATAATATAGGGGGCATACCCGCAAGCACTGTTGGGGGTATGCGAGATGTTGAAGATATCGTCGAAGATGTAATCGACGAGGTTGAATTTCTCCTCCCCATCAACAAGAAGTAGCAAGTGCCTCAAGTTTCCTTGAATCACCCCAGCATCACCATCCTTTGGTGCTATTGTCCTTCTGAGGATCCTGTTCATGATGCTGTAGAAGGGCTTGATGTTGCGAGCATGTCCGACACTATATTGGACATGACTGGGGTACATGTATGCCAGCTCATCACGGTCCACGGCCTTGAGGTTAGAGATGATCTCATGATCCAGATGTGCCTCAAGCCCTAGAATCTTGGCAAACTCTGCAAAAGTGACTGAGTATTGCTCGCCATGAGTCATCCATATGATCTTCCTATCACCTGAGGTGGTGAAGTAGATAGTGGAGTAAAACTGCAGGATCACTTTGATGTTCCAGTCATACTTGAACCCCATGATCTCCTTGAGCTCATGGCGCTCAGCAGCTTCAATGACGGCGTCAAATGCAGAGTGTTGCTTCTTGGCCATGTACTCCCAGTCTACCCACTGTGCTTCAATCATAGGCTTCTTCATGCCTTGGTAGACTAGACGGTAGTAATCACAATGAAATTCGCACCAAAACCGAGGGTCAGCGGTGCTTCTCTCATACTTGTAGACCTTGTCCGTCCGGAGCCTTCTTGCTTTCTCAGCTCCCTTTCCATGAAAGATATTTGCAGCTATGTCACGCTGCCTGTTGGGATTCCTCTCGGGAGAGTGCACTTCTAGGGGACCAATCGGTTTGGCTTTCCCTTTCTCCTTGATAGCAATACCCTTGGCCTTCGCAGCCGAGGCCTTCGCCGAGGGCTTCTTTTTCTTTGGCTTAGCAGGAGTCGGGGCCTTGCCCTTCTTTGGATCTTGTTAGATCCGACGTTCAACAATCTCGTCTTGGGCTGGCTGCTTGCCTTTCTCTTTCTCTCCAATTGATACAAGTCTCTTCCTCTTGGAGACTTGAGCAGCAGCGGCCTGAGAGTTGTGAGCTTCACGCTCCTCTCGCTTCTTCTTCCGGAGATCCTTCCGTGACTCCTCAATGGCCCAAGCCATTGCTTCATCCTCGTCGTAGGCCAATGCGGCGGCCCGAGCAGCTTGTTGCTTCTTGGCTGCTTTTGCTTTCTCATGCTGCTCGAGATACTTCTCTGCAGCCTCAACTTCGGATCTTGCACGTTCTTCGGTGAGACGAAGTTGCTCCGTCTCCCACTCGGGGTCAGTGGGGGGAGAAGCGGAACGGCGAGGAGCGGCTATTTTAGCTGAAAGGAATAGAGTCCATAAGATAGAAGGTCAAGGATTTGGAATAATGCGCAAGAATTCACGAAAAACAGCCAAAGTGTGAGTTTGACCTGTGCAGACCGGACTTGTCCCCTCCAAAGGCGGACTAGTCCGCCTGGCACCGGACTAGTCCGGGTTGCACAGGCTAAACCCTAACTCGAACGGTTTTTCGAGAAATTTTGGAATCAAGTCGCAATACTCCTAGGCTATGATCACAAGGTCACTAGAAGCAACTTTAATGAAGAGGCATCTACCAAAAACTTAATGAATTAAGAATGAGGCTAGTTTTTGAAAAAGGAGAAATACCTCTTCAAATCTTGAAAATTTGACAAGATCGGGAAGGGATCGCATCGAGGATGTTTGGGAAAGGTCTCCCTTGCCTCCAAGGAGTCCAATGCACGGATTGGAATCGGTTTTTGGTGGAGGAAATTGAAAATCGTCGAAAGGGAACGGTTTCACGCGCGTGGGAGAGAGAGAAGGCTAGATGAGGAAGTGGAGGGGTCGACCGCTCCCTGGGAGGTTTAAGTCTCCAGGGGCCGGACTAGTCTGGTAGAGGAGTCGGACTAGTCCGGTCAGCGGACCAGACCCGGACCAGTCCAGATCCAGACTTGTCCGGCCATAGGGCGGACTAGTCCGGTCCTAGGAGACTGAAAACATATATATTTGAGTTTTAGCCACTATAAGTGATTCTTTTGGACATATTGCACAACAAAACCTTGTGAATATGGTCAGTAAGCAATCAACATTCAAACTATGACCATAACTCACAGAGTTACTAGTTTTTCAAATATTTTGGAGAAAATTGGGATAGAGATGAATTTTTCAACCACATGCATACTTTTGAATAAGGCCAAAAGTAAACATTCAGATGTGCATGTTTCAAGCCACATTTCGAGAATCTAAGATATTTAGCTCATTCCTAAGCTCACAAAATCGCTTCTCATCTAGGGGCTTGGTGAATATGTCGGCTAGTTGGTTTTCGGTTCTCACATGTGAAATCACTATACCCTACTTTAAGGAATGATCTCTCAAGAAGTGGTGTCTAATGTCTATATGTTTGGTCCTTGAATGCTCAACTGGATTATGGGCTATTTTGATGGCGCTCTCATTGTCATATAGGAGAGGAATATGGTGCAAGTTTATACCATAATCCCTTAGAGTTTGTCTCATCCAAAGAAGTTGTGCACAACAACTTCCGGTTGCGACGTACTCCGCTTCGGCTATGGAAAGAGCAATGGGATTTTGTTTCTTAGAGGACCAAGACACTAATGATCTACCCAAGAATTGGCATGTCCCGGATGTGCTCTTTCTATCAACTTTGCACCCCGCATAATCCGCATCAAAATAACCAATGAGGTTGAACTTGGATCCTTTGGGGTACCAAAGTCCTAGGCTAGGTGTGTGAACTAGATATCTAAGAATTCTCTTCACGGCGGTCAAATGACACACCTTTGGTGCAGCTTGAAACCATGCACACATACACACACTAAGAATAATATCCGGTCTAGATGCACAAAGATATAACAAGGAGCCAATCATGGAACGATATACCTTTTGGTCCACACTTGGACCATCTTCGTTGAGGTCTAGGTGTCCATTTGTTGCCATAGGAGTCTTAATGGGTTTGGCCTTGTCCATGTCAAACTTCTTCAATATGTCTTGAGTGTACTTTGTTTGACTTATGAACGTGCCTTCTTTGAGTTGCTTGACTTGGAAACCTAAAAAAACTTCAACTCCCCCATCATGGACATCTCAAATCTTTCCGTCATAATCTTAGAAAACTCATCACAAAACACTTTGTTAGTAGAACCAAATATAATGTCATCGACATATATTTGGCACACAAAAAGATCATCATTGAAGTGCTTTGTAAATAGTGTGTAATCAGCTTTTCCTATCTTAAAACCATTTTCAATTAGAAAGTCTAAGACACTCATACCAAGCTCTAGGATCTTGTTTGAGGCCATAGAGATCCTTACGCAATTTGAAGACATGGTTTGGGAATTCTTGGTCTTCGAAGCCCGGTGGTTGCTCCACATATACTTCCTCCTTGATTGGGCCATTTAGGAAAGCACTCTTGACGTCCATTTGACAGAGCTTAAAATCATGGTGAGTGGCAAAGGCAAGTAATATTCGAATTGACTCTAACCTAGCTACGGGAGCAAAGGTTTCATCAAAATCCAAACCTTCGACTTGTGAGTACCCCTTGGCCACAAGTCGTGCCTTGTTCCTTGTCACAACACCATGTTCATCTTGCTTGTTGTGGAAACCCACTTGGTGCCCACAACATTTGCTTGTGGACGCTTGACAAGCTCCCAAACTTTGTTCCTCTCGAAGTTGTTAAGCTCCTCTTGCATGGCCACCACCCAATCCGGGTCTCTCAAGGCATCTTCAACCCTATGGGGCTCCAAAGAAGAGACAAAGGAGTAATGTTCATAAAAGTTTGCAACATGAGAACGAGTGATTACCCCTTTAGTAATGTCTCCTAGTATGTTGTCAACGGGGTGATCCCGTTGAACACTTTGATGTACATGAGGATGTGGAGGTTGAGCTCTTGAGTCATCATCATCTTCTTCTTCTTCTTGATCTCCCCCTTGATGAATGCCTCCCCCTTGACTTTCGTCTTCTTGGTCGTTTTGAGGTCCCACTTGATCGTCGTCAACTTGATCGCGTGGGGGATTACTTGCATCATCTTGTTGTTGGTCACTTGAGCATTGAGGTTGTTCTTGCGGTCGAACATCTCCAAGTGCCATTCTTCTAAGTGCTTCTTGTGGAGAGTCTTCTTGATCTAGCACACTTTGATCAACTTGCTCCACTTGGGAGCCATTAGTTTCATCAAACACCACGTCGCGTGCTATTTCAACAATTCCGGAGGTTTTGTTGAAGACACGGTAGGCGTGGGTGTTTGAGTCGTAGCCAAGCAAGAAACCCTCATCGGACTTTGAAGCAAACTTCGAAGTCCTAGGCTTCTTGTTGAGAATATAGCACTTGCTCCCAAAAACACGAAAATAAGATATATTGGGTTTCTTACCAACTAGAAGCTCATAGGGAGTCTTCTTGAGGAGGCGGTGGAGGTATAATCGGTTGATGGCGTGGCAAGCGGTGTTAACCGCCTCCGCCCAAAACCGATCCGATGTCTTGTACTCATCAAGCATTGTCCTTGACATCTCGATGAGTGTTTTATTCTTCCGTTTCGCCACCCCATTTTGTTGAGGGGAGTATGGAGCTGAAAATTCATGCTTGATGCCCTCCTCATCCAAGAATCCTTCCACTTGAGTGTTCTTGAACTCGGTGCCGTTGTCACTTCTTATAGCTTTGATTCTTGAGGCGAACTCATTTTGAGCTCTCCTTAAGAACCTCTTGAGGACACCATGGGTTTCACCCTTATCATGCAAGAAAAACACCCAAGTGAAACGAGAAAAGTCATCAACAATAACAAGACCATATTTGTTACCGCTAATGCTTATGTAGGTTATTGGCCCGAAAAGGTCCATGTGTAGCAGCTCCAACGGTCTTGTTGTCATCATGATGTTCTTGGAGGGGTGTTGAGCTCCCACTTGCTTCCCCGCTTGGCAAGTACTACATGGCCTGTCTTTTTCGAAGACAACATTCTTCAAGCCATGGATGTGCTCGCCCTTAAGAAGCTTTTGTAAGTTCCTCATGCCAACATGGGCCAGCCGTCTATGCCAAAGCCATCCCATGTTGGTTTTCGCCATTAAGCATGTGTCAAGTTGAGCTTTATCCGAGGCAAAGTCCATAAGATAAAGCTTTCCCTTGAGCACACCCTTAAAGGCGATTGAGTTGTCACTTCTTCTAAGGACGCTCACACCCTCATTAGTGAAAACACAATTATAACCCTTGTCACATAGTTGTGAGATGGACAAGAGGTTATAGTCTAAAGAATCAATGTGTAGAACGCTAGAAAGAGTGTGTTGAGGGGAGATGACAATAGTACCGAAGCCAAGGATTTTTCCTCGGCTATTGTCTCCAAAGAGGATTCCTTCATTTGGATCATCATGTTCTTCATACTCCTCGAACATCGTCCTCTCTCCGGTCATGTGGTTTGTGCACCCACTATCGAGCACCCATTTGGATCCATCGGAGGAGTATGCCTACAAAACAAGATTATGCCTTCCTTTTAGGTACCCAAGCGGAGTTGGGTCCTTTGATGTTAGTGGTAAGGCATTTGGGCACCCACACGCAAGGCTTGGGGCTCTTGCGGAGTGGCCCAACATATCTAGCATATACTTTGCCATACTTGTTCCTCATCAAAACATATGATGCATCGAAATCATGAAATAGAGGATGCGATTCTATTTTAGGCGTGTAAGTGCTAGTTGAGGTGTCACAATTTTAGTTGGAGATGAGCTTCCTTTGACAAAGACAATCAAGTCTTTGCCATACTTGAAGGTTTTGGCATTTTGCCTTCCACCTTTAGTATAACCAAGACCATCCTTGACATTGGGAGGTCTTGTGTTGGTGTATGCACTTCGTGCATACGCCACCTTCTCTTTGTCAAAGATGCCACCCTTAGGTGCTTGCTTGTCTTGAGTCAACTTAAGCTCATCCTTTAATTTAAGAATCAAGTTAGAACATTTGCAAGTTGATATTGCTTTGGATGCAACTTTTGAGGGGGATGAGCTTGTGGAGGAAGAGACTACATTAGTCTTAAGGGACTCAACTTGAGTCTCAAGGATCTTGTTAAGTTTTGTCAAGTTGCCAAGTTCGTCCTTGAGCTCAATGGTTGTCTCCTCAAGACTTGAGCAAGTTTTCTTGCTTAGAGCAAGTTCATGCTCTAATGCCTTGCTCTTCTCTCTCTCAAGCTCAAGGAGCTCAATGAGCTCTTTACATCTTTCCTTTTCTTGGATAAGCAAGTCCTCTTGCCTATCTAAGAGCTCCTCCTTCTCAAAAATCTCATCCGAAAGCAATTTCATTCTTCGCAATGTGCTCTTGCTTATATCCTTAAACATGTGTTCATTTTCACTAGCACTATCGAAATCATCATGGGAGGATATGGAAGAGGATGAGTTAGAATTTACCTTTCTTCTTCCCTGTTTTGTCATGAGGCAAGTTGTCTTATACTCGTGGAGATTTGGGAAGAGCTTGCTTCCCTTGGAGCTCCTCTCGATGGCTATGGTTGCCATCTTCTCCTCATCTTCGGATGAGGAGGACTCATCGTTAGAGTCCCACTCCTTACCTAAGTGAGCATGACCGAAGGGCCTCTTCTTCTTGTAGAACTTCTTCTCTTGTGGCTTGGCCTCCTTCTTCTTCTTGCCATCTTCATGTGGACAATCTACCATGAAGTGCCCATACTCGCCACAATTGTAGCAAGCCCTCTTGGTTTTGGGTATTGCCTTTTCTTTGCCTTTGCCCTCATGCTTGTATCCTCCTTTTCTTCTCCTCATCATCCTCTTGAAGTTGTTGATGAAGAAGGCCTCTTCCTCATCGGTTTCAAGGCTCTCCTCATCATCTTCTATTTGCTCTTTTGAGGAGCATGTTGCTTTGAGTGCAACATTCTTCATCTTCGAGGCGGTGAACCTTTGAAGGTCATTGTAGAAGAGCGCCTCCTTTTCCATGATCTTGTGATTTATGATCCTTCCAAGGACCTCCTCCGGGGTCATTTTGGCAAACCCCGGACTTTCTCGGATCATGGAGCAAAGAGAGACATTCCTAGGCATGAATGCTCGAATCATTCTCTTCACCACCTCGTGGTCCGTCCACTTGGTACAGCCGTAATATCTACTCTTGTTGATGAGTATCTTTAGGCGGTTGTACATATCTTGGGTAGATTCACCATCCATAATGGCAAACCTCCCAAGCTCTCCTTCAATGAGCTCAATCTTTGCTTCCTTGACGACTCGGTTGCCTTCATGAGCCGTCTTGAGAGTATCCCAAATGTCTTTGGCCACCTCAAGTCCATCCACTCGGTTGAACTCATCTCTCGAGAGAGATGAGATGATTACTCCGACCGCTTGGGCATTGCGGTGAAGGAGCACGGCTTGCTCCGGAGTGATATATTCTTCAATCTTAGGGATGTGCACCCCGGTCAACACAATTTGCCATAGTGAGGGATTGAGTGACACAAGGTGGATCTTCATGTTGTGCTTCCACACCCCGTAGTTGGTTCCATCGAATTGGGGAGGCTTCCCCAATGAGATGGAAAGGTAGTGGTTGTTGGAAACAAGGCGCTCATAGTTGTAGCCTTGTTGGTTGTAGTTGATTGTACCACTCGATGTGGAGGTTGATGTGTCAACTTTGGGAATCTTCAACTTCTCTCGAAGTTTCGCCTTGAGCTGGCGTACTTCATCGTCATCCGTTGATTTGTCTTGATAGAAGAGAATCTCTTCTGGAGTTGCTTGGATCTCACTTGTAGAGACTTCTTCGTACCCCACTCCAGCCATCTTCTCTCCGAGTTGTTAGACTCTTTTGGGAGAGTCCTGCTCTGATACCAATTGAAAGTTGCCTAGAGGGGGGTGAATAGGCTAATCAACCTGAAATGACTTAATAAAACGAGATTAATACACAGGGGGCGGACTAGTCCGGTCCAAGGGCGGACTAGTCCGGTCCACCTACAGGGAAAAGTCTAAAAAGGGTTTCTAACAGGTTTTAGTCCAATTTTTGTGATGCAAAGTTTGTTAGAATAACTTAGTGAGTCTTAATAAGTTATATGGCCAGTATGAAGCTAAAGATCACAATGAAGAAAAGGTGATTAGCAAAACCGGTAAAGCTAACCCTAGAAGCAATATGTGTTGAATGAAAGTTAAGAACACAAGTGACACGAGGATTTTATCCCGAGGTTCGATCCCACACAAGGAATCTACGTCCCCGTTGAGGGGTCCACAAAGGACCGGGTTCAACAACCCTTCCCTCACTAAGTTTACCGCACGGGCCTAACTTGATTCTCCACTATCACAAAGAATGAATACAAGATTCGTTGGGGCTTCTCACAATCTGAGGCTCCCACCACAAATACAATCGCAAATCACAAAGATTGACTCAAGACACAGATCACAAAGATTCACAAAGTGCAAGAGATCAAACCGAGAGCCAAAGAGCGGTGTTCTTCCTCTTCTTCACCTCACTAAACCCTAATCCACACAAGAATTAGTTTTAGAGGGAATGTAGGCAAGAAGGAGGCTTTTGGAGGCTCAAGGTTGCTGTGGCGGCGCTAGGGTTTCAATTTGCTCAAGGGTTGGTTCAAATGAACCCAGGGGTCCTCTATTTATAGAGGTTCTCAGCCCATACTGCTGACTTCAGCAGATGGGCGGACTAGTCCGGCCTACAGCCCGGACTAGTCCGGCCTAGGGGACACTGACGTCCTTGACAACTGTCGCACTGTGTGGCAATCGTCACACTACCCGCCAAACTTCAAATTCAAACGGTCACTTCAACAACGGACTAGTCCGGCCCTTACCGGACTAGTCCGATCTCACACAGAACATTTTGTTCCGTGTGAAAACGGACTAGTCTGAAGACCACGGACTAGTGCGGCCCCATGGGCGGACTAGTCTGGCCTTCCCAGACTTAGTCTCTAAAACACCGACTCCTCTCGAACCCAGACTAGTCCGGCCCCCAGGGCGGACTAGTCCGATCTCAGTTAGGACCTCTTGGTCAGGACTAAAATGGACAAGTCCGTGATTTTGGAACTTAGTCCCCAAAACCAACTTCACGGCTACCCGGACTAGTCCATCCCAATACGGACTAGTCCGATCTCAGTCAGACCCTTCTGGTTCGACCGAAAACGGACTTGGTCGGCCAGGGGCGGACTAGTCCGGCCACCTGCACGGACTAGTCTGGCCCTACTGCCAGACTTCTTCCAACTCTTTTCTCTCAATAGGTTTGACCTCTAAACCGCTTTGAGCTCCCAACTTGATCTCAATGCACTTTATACACACATCCTCACACAAATTTGGCTAGTCTGAACTCGACACACTAGAAACCCTCGTTTCTCCTTTCGAGTTGACATCGCCGTTTCCATCTTTTTCCTTTTTGAGGGATTGTGCTTCCACTTAGTCCACACTTGTGCTTAAGATCATCGAGCTCATACTTAATTGTCATCATCAATCATCCAAAACCCACGGGGATCCTAGATGCACTTTCAAGAAGTTAGCTTCTGGCCCATCTGCTTTGTTGACATCATGGCAAGCATATGACATCAATGGATACACATTTTACACTAAATAAAAATACGGTAAGAGTGTTACACAAAATAGTGGTGTTTGTATTGAGGCTTATGATTCACAAGGACAGAAGACCACATACTTCGGGTTCATAGAGGAAATATGGGAACTCGATTATGGCGAAAGAATGGTAATGCACGTATTTAAGTGCCAATGGAACAAACATCCTGATGGTGGAACATGGACAATTACGGATGACACTGGTAGATTTGAATAAAGTGGGTTATAAAGATGACTTGTGGGTTCTCGCCGATAATGTTGCACAAGTTTTTTTTGTACAAGATACAGAAACTGAGAAGATGCACATAGTTGTTTCTGGAAAGCAAAATATTGTTGGGGTTGAGAATGTGGGAGATAATGGAGAGGAATATAATCAGTATGAAGAGATGTACCTTTTCACTGAACCAGAAAACATCAAGCGCGTAGAGAGAAGCATTAAAAAGGATTTGAAACCCTATGTGCGAGAAGATGTCAATGCTAGAAAAAATGTATGGTATATATTGTATATATTTGTATCCTCTGAAATCAACTTAGAACAATGTTCTATTTTAGCTGTAGATAGCATGTTTTGAACATTACTAAATTCAGCTTCTGTAGAGAAGACTAATTTGGACAAGTGATCCTTTTCGGCTTGTTGACTATCATATTTATCACCTTCACCTATTCCATAATTTATCAAATTATGTGTGTATATAAATTTCTTCTGACCTATGATGATCAGGCTTGCCTTCCAACAGCTTAGTTCCAAACAACATCTAGAAGCACAACTCTTGAAGCTCCTATCAAGCTAATCCCTTCACAGCAAGCTCTTGTAGATGCAAGTAAGACCCGAGACTCATCATTTAGATTGTTAAAAGCTTCAATTGAAGTCTGACGATACTTCCCATCCATTTGAGGGCTTGTTTGGATAGGAGTGGATCCACTTCAATATAAGTGGTTTGAGGTGGATTGAGGAGAAAATTAGTTCATTCTTCACTTCAATCCAATTAGATTGAGTACACCCAAACAAGCTCTGAAAGATTTCTTTCTCTCCTCTCCATTTTAAAAACTTACGAAGATGCTACTTTATCAATTCTAATGGCTGAATATATTGACTACAAATTAGTACCATCTCTCTTAGTGTTTCACACAAGCGACAAAACGAACGACTTCAATCACAAATATTGTTTTTTACCCTTTTTATAGGAATTTGACCTTAATCTTTCAAGCATAGATTTATCAATAAATGAAGCTTCCTCATAAGACATGTTAATGGCAGTTACATGTGAAGGGTGTGTCGAAGCTAACAAAATCTCAACGTGACTGAAGACAAAGAGATGCTGCATATGAGTGACAGTCCAGGTTAGACAACATGAAGCTATGATGGCAGCTTTCAACAACATGAAAAGTGATGCTAAGGCATGTTGTGAGGGTATAACAATTGTTGGAGCATCACGGTTATGCTTGCACCAATAAGTGTTATACCCTCACAACATGCCTTGGTTGATGCAAGCATAACCTTAACATCACTTTTCATATTGTTGAAGGTTGCCATCATAGCTTCGCGTTGTCTAACCTAGACATTGCCACTCATATGCAGGATCTCTTTATCTTCAATCCGATTCAGATTTCGTTAGCTTCAGCACATCCTTCACTTATAACTGCCATTAACATGTGTTATAAGAAAGGTTCACTTATTTGATAAATCTATGCTTGAAAGATTAAGGTTAAATCCCTATGAAAGTGTAAAAACAACTTCCTCGCTTGTGTGAAGCACTAAGAAAGTAGGTACTGATTTTTAGTCAATATTTAGGCATTAAAACTGAGAAAGGAGCATCTTTCTAAGTTTTCAAATGGACAGGAGGAATAAAATCCTTCAAATGGATGGGAAAAATCCTTCCAAGGATCGTTAGGCTTCAAATTGATGCTTTCAACAATCCAAATGATGAGCCACGGGTGTTACTTACATCTACAAGAGCTTGTTGTGCAGGAATTAGCTTGACAGAAGTCTATCAGCATCACAGACGGTTCTTAATTAACAAGCAGCCTGTGAAAACAATGACTTTCCCCAGGCGGTTCTTCAATAAAACCGCTTGTGATGATTGAACTAGTACATACGGTTCTTAAACGATGACCGCCCGTAAAAATCATGTATTTACCCAGGCGTTGGTTAATTAAGAACCGCCTGTGATGTTTGCTACATCACAGATAGTTCTTAATTAATAACCGTCTGAGAAAATATTATATTTACCCAGGCAGTTGTTTCTTAAAATTCGCCTGTGATGTTCTGTCATCACAGTCGGTTATTGTATCATTCGTCATCACAGTCATATTTTTTTACGGACCGTCTGTGTTTGAAAAATCGAGGCGCCTGTGAAAATGCTTTTTTTAGTAGTGAGGTTCCGACGTCGGGGGCTCTCCTCCTACGTGGACAGGGCTCCGACGGGGGAGGGGGATCTCCGTCTCCGGTGCGCGACAGGCTCTGGTGATGCCGAGATGCGGAAAACTGGGAGGGAGGCGACAGAATCTCATCTGATGCGGAGAGGTGGGAGGGATAGAGGCGGAGCGGTGGGAGGGCAGCCAGCTGACGTGGTCTTTTTTTCCACATCACTTAATGACGTGTACAATCCACTTCTAATCCCAGTCCACATCAGCAAAGCGGGATTAATAACCTAGTTTAGAGTATATAATGAGCTAGATTAGCAAATTTAGAGTGTAAAATGAACCAAACGAAACTTCATAGGGTTAACCGGACCTATGTGGTAGAGTTTGTGCTGAAGTGAAAGCATATGAAAATAAAATCTAATATGTGTAGCTTTACAAAAGTATAAATCAAGCCATGATCAAAACCAATAAAATATGTTGTTGCCAGTTGATAAAGCAATCTTTGATGCTCGTAGCATATGCATCAAACCAAACAAAGTCCGAAGTCAAAGTGGGGGATAACCATTGGTTCTCTCTTCACTCATTAGGGTTGAAGGCCACTTACTGAACTCGATGATGGTAGAGCTTATTGCGAGATCCTTTATGTGTGGTTCAACAACTTGGCCTCTGCTCGTTACCACTTCAAAAATTTTGTTAACTAAATATTCGCTCTAGATGGTTCTTCCTAATGTTTTTAAGAAATCCAAATATATTGTACCCACCTTAGCAAAATTCTTGGAGCAACTAAAGGCAGAAAAAAAAATCCAGATCAATCGCGCACACTCACACACACACGCACACACACTAAAAAACACGATGCAGTTGCGCCGATGAATCAATCTTGCTAAACCGTGTCCATGCCCACATATTTCCTGAAACGGTCTATATATTGATCACCTTGCTTCAATCACCCATGTTAAGGCAGCTAAAGTTGCACATATAGTGATACCTATATGCAAGCGATGGTCACTGCTACAATAAGCCTCATCACAGGCGGCTCCAAACCTATTATCACAAACGGCTTTTAAACCGCCTGAAATGAAGAGTTTGTGATAATCCGCAATTTCACAGGCGGAGAAGTGATACCGCCTGTGAAGATATATTATCATAGACGGTTCTTTACTAAGGCTAGCCGCCTGTGAAGATACTTTATCATAGGCGGGTCGTGCAGCATATATAACCGCCTGTGATAAATGTCTTATCACAGACGGGTATTGAAGCATAACTAACCGCCTATGATAATGTGTCTTCACAGATGGGTATTGAAGTATAACTAACCGTCTATGATAATGTGTCTTCACAGACGGGTACTGAAGCATAACTAACTGCCTATGATAACGTGTCTTCACAGACGGGTATTGAGGCATAACTAACCGCCTATGATAATATGTCTTCACAGACGGGTATTGAAGCATAACTAACTGTCTATGATAATGTGTCTTCACAGGTGGGTATTGAAGCATAACTAACCGTCTATGATAATGTTGTTATCACAGACGGACGCTTACCTACATCAGCTGTCTGTGAAGACCCTTTAACGCAGCCGGTTTCTACCATAACAGTACCGCATGTAAAAATTAGGTTATCACAGATGTTTCTATACTTGTATCTAGCCGTCTGTGATAATTTTTTTTTCACAGTCATGCCTAGCCGTTGGTTAATAACCGCCTGTGATAAGATATAACCTATGCAGTACTACTGCTGTTATTTCTAATTTCCAGGTCAATTCAATATAATCACACAACAAAAAACAACAATATCATCACAGAACAAAAGTCAACAATATTATCATCACAGAAGTCAATTTCACTAAAACAATATACATATGTACAAGTTATAGATACAATTCATCTCAAAGTTTACAATTTTTCACTAAAAATTGTTTCTATTGGCATAGTCGCAAAGTTCTGGCACATCAGCTGCTGCACAATTCTCATCAAAGAACTTCCCTTTTTTGTGCAAAATTTCGCGATGCATGAACTGACAGAGTTCAGAAGCAATCCTGTCGGCTCCTCCATCAGGAATACTTCTACAAACCGGCCATTCTTCATTCAGATTCTTCGTGTGCTGCAATATAACACATAACAAGGTTTAGAATGTGTTGGTTTGAACAATCTCAAAGTATAGATCAAAGTGAGAGTATACAGGAATTTAGTTGGTATTTTTGAAGCAGTTGTACTATGAGCAATTGAATTTTGAAGTTGGAATCAAAATATGAAAATAATGTTTCTGGTAATATTGAACAGCGGAGAATATAAGCATTAAACTATGCTAGTTACAATGAAAATGAAACACAAAAGTAAGAAAATAAGGTATCGACATTAAGGATAACTTACATCCTCACGATTCACTCTATATACGTCGGCGGTCCGAAGATGCTCGCATACATAATACCCGCATAAGACACTCCCAGCAGGCTGTTTCGGACAAGCATAATATGTTTTAATGTCCAATGCATTCGTATTAGGAGGTCTCTGACCACCAAGCTGTTCCGCGTAAAACCGTCAAGCGCTGTAATACAAGAAATGTCATATAAAACTTGTCAACGCAGTCTAAATGTGTGTAAATTAAAATTATTAAATAAACGTACGATTTCAAAATGGAAAGGAAATCTTTGTAACGATCTGGTGAGTAATCGGCCGAGTCCAAGACTGTTGCCATTCCCTGCGTTGGCTTGATGAAGATCATTATGTAGTGATTACTGCAAACATACAAACACGCGTGTTAACAATTACCAATAATTGTTATTTCAATGTCATGTGTCGAACTTACTCGAAGTGGTACGGAGCCTTTACGAGGTCATTGCCGTCTCTGACAAAGTTAAACATCGCCTGTCCTATGTAAGCTACAACTTCTGTCTTTCTATCCTTCTTAAGTTTTGCAATTGCTTTTTCAAAATCCCTTTTTTCATGTGTTTGTACTGTCCTGATTCTCGATTCGCCTGGACGTCGAATAGCGACTTTGCAATCCTAGTAGGGTCAAGGATACCTGTCTTGCGCTCCAACTTTACATTATCCATGTATTGCATCCTATTGAAGAAGTCCAGAATTGTTATAATCTCATGAAATGCGTATGCGTGTAGTAAGAAAAGCAAATATAAAATATTAGAGCACTTACAAGCACCAGACGAGCAGCAGGTTGATATCGAGCATGCCCCGATGGAAAAGGGAATGCAACTCTTCAAATAAAATGACTCGTCTATCAACTCCAGTGCTCCAGAATGCTTCTTTTGAAATACGAAATGTGACGCAATTAAGACCATATTTTGTGCTGGCAGTGATGTACCACTCATGCATTCTTCTGAGCTGGACGGGTTGTTTGCTAAGTTGTACGGATGTCATGAACGGCTTTCCATTCTTAAATTTAGGAGGAACATCCTCAAACTTGTATATTGGAACTCCTGGTTTAACTAAAGTCGTCCGCCGATTATACATGACACCGTCTTCTTCCCACTTCTCGATATCTTCTAATGCTGGCTCATGAGAAGAACGAGATGCACTCGATTTTCTAATATTTTCCTTCATAGCTTCCAAATACTTTGACACTTCTGATGAAGGTTTATTAATTTCGTATGAGCTAACTTTGATAGGCACTGATGATCGAGGAGTAGTCGTCGGAAGTTGGACATTGGCTTGTTGTTGAACCTGTTGTTCAACTGATTGCTCTTTACTCCCAGCAGTTGGCTCTAGTACTACTTCAAGTTGTTGCTCAACTGGTTGCTCTTTACTAGCAACAGCTTGCTCTGGTACTGCTTGAAGCTGTTGTCCAACTTGTTGCTCTTGGATATCATCCTTGCTGAGACATAGGGGGAGTGGATCTTCCCGGACTGGGAGTGGATCTTCATGCACTTTCGCCTTAGAAGATGGGGTTGCAGTATTTGGAGATGCGATGGGGCTAGAAATTGGCTCATCGTCCAACACGATATCGCGTCGGTGCCAAAGGATTAATTGGTTGATAGCCTGCCCCAGAGTCGCGATCCCCTCAGGTGTGATATGGTCTATTTCATAATCTTCATAATCATTATCAATGATCTGAAGAACTTGCACCACAACATAATACAACGGAAGTGGATTCCTGTTGAAGTCACGATCAGGCTTTGCTATAGCAGTGGCAACCTATTTGGTTTTGTTCCCTGCTCTGCCTATCGGGACAAGAAGACGACAAGATTTGTCATTAGCAATATCATCGACAGGGAACTTATGGGTTGATCCTCAGCCTGGCACGGAACCAACACTGCTAGGGTAGGCAGTTGGAGATACTAATTTCTCCTTTTGCACCGGAACCATCATTGTACTCGGTGCCACTAATTGTCCTGATTGTCTAAGTTGTTCCATTATTTCTTGCATATTTTCTTTGACCTTTTGAGAAATCGTTTCATCAAGTGTTTTCTTAAACTTCTCACGTCTTCTATATGTGTCTTTATCTTTAGGGAAACCATCTAGCCAAGACATTTGAGAAGAGACCGCTCGAACCCGTCCGCTGTGTTCAGGGTTTCCTAAGACAGCGGTAAGTGTAAGTGCATCTAGGTCCCTTGTGGGTTTTGGTGGATTGATGATGAACCATTAAAGTGCTAATGAACTTGGTTGAGCATGAGCACAGATCCGAAGTACGGAATGGAGCTTTGAAGAAAGACGACAAAAGGGGAAAAGTTGTGGCGAAGAAGAATAGAAATAGGGTTTTCTATTTTCTCCTTGAGTCGTAGGAAAAACTGTACTATTAAGAGGGACACGACGTGTAGACACTTAGTGAGTCATTCTGGTGCTCAACCCCTTAGTAGAAGATTTTAGTAGGGCCTTTGTGGCTTGGGCGGACTTGTCTGACTTGTGGTGTCAGACATGTCCGAATTCCCTCTATTGGAATTCGGACATGTCTGAATCTGTAAGTCAGACATGTCCGAATTGGCACTGGAAGGGTTCCAGTGAGAGTTCCAGTGAAGTTTCGGACTTGTCCGAACCTGGGGGTCGGACATGTCCGAGATGGATATGTTCCCAGGGACTAAGGAAATTTTTCTAAGTCCCAGAGAGTTAGACTTGTCCGAGTTCTATCTGCAGAATTTCAGACATGTCCGAGATTGTGTGTCAGACATGTCTGAAGTGGTTTTGGTCAGACAAGTCTGAAGTGAAAGGCCTGACCTTTGAGGTCAGACATGTCCGACTTTGTGTCAGACATGTCCGACGTGGGCTGTGTCAAACGGCTCTAATGACTTTTTGGAGTATAAATAGTGGATGGTTTCGACCCACCAACCATGCCTAACACCCCAAAACAGTTCTGAACGCCCATTTGAACTCAAGAACCTCTCTCCACTTGTTCTTCACCTCTAGAGCCCAAATTCGAATTTTTGGGAGAGTGAAGAGTGCTTTGTGAGGATTGGGAGAAACGGTTTGTTGAGGGGTTGAGCAACGTGTGATTCGCTAAGTTTCTTCGTGATTGCGTGTTTGTTGCTCTTGGGTTTCTCCCCTAGACGGTTAGGCGTCGCCCCGTGATTTCTTTGCGATCTCTTGTAATCGGGGAGTTTGTAACAATCTTTGTGATAGTGGAAGATCGGGAGTTGGCCCTTGTGGCAACTTGTGAGGGAAAGGCTAGAGAAAGCCTGGTCCCTTGTGGACTCCTCAACGGGGACGTAGGATCCTTTGTGGTTCCGAACCTCAGGATAAAATCGTTTGTCTCTTGTCGTTCTTCCGTTCTCGCAAGTTTTGATTCTAGTGTTTTTCCGCGTGCTATCTCTCCCTCAGCTTTCTTTCTACTCCATACTTCGTGTAGAACTGCTAGGGATCGATATCTCTCACTAGATCGCTTAAAATTGGATTTTTGGTCTGATCGTGCAGGTAATCTCGGACTTATCCGACCCAGGTCAGACTTGTTCGACTTAGGTCAGACAAGTCCGACTAGAAGTCAGACAAGTCCGACTTCTCTGTTTTCATAACTCTGAATTAAGTTTAAATTATCGATTATCGCCTATTCACCCCCCTCTAGGCCGCCTTTCAATTGGTATCAGAGCAGGTTTCTCCGGAAGAGACTAACATCTCGGAGAATCGATGGCGGAAGAAAGGAACAAGGATGATACCTCATATGTCGAGGGTGAAGGCTCAATTGACAAGAACTACGACGTTCTTCTTGATGATCCAAAGGACGATGAAGAGACTCACCAACTCAAGGCGAAGCTTCGGGAGAAGCTAAGGAAACAACCCAAGATCAACAAAGAGAAGGAGAAGAGTAACGATGACTATACTCAAACTCACTTTGATTATGATCGTCTTCATGCTAACAATCACTATTTGTCTATTCCACTTGGCAAAACTCCTCAATTCGATGGAAATGACTATTCAATGTGGAAACACAATATGAAGATGCATTTAATCTCTTTGAATTCTAGTTTGTGGCAGATTGTGCAAACCGGAGTTCATATGCCAAGGAATGAGTAAGACGTCACTCCACAACAAGCTATCCTACTTCATCGCAATGCTCAAGCCGTGGGAGTCATAACCTCATCTTTGACTCGGGATGAATTCAACCGAGTCGAAGGTTTGGAAGTGGCCAAAGATATTTGGGATACACTCAAGATGGCGCACGAGGGCAACCGAGTCATCCGGGAGGCAAAGATTGAGATGATCGAAGGAGAGCTTGGGAGATTTACCATCATGGATGGTGAGTCGCCCCAAGACATGTACAACCGCCTCAAGGTGCTCGTGAACAAGATTCGTGCCTATGGAAGCACTCTATGGACGGACCATGAAGTGGTGAAGAGGATGCTTCGGGCATTCATGCCTCGAAACATCACTCTTTGCTCCTTGATCCGTGAAAGCCCCGACTACACCAAGATGACTCCGGAAGAAGTGCTTGGGAGGATAATCAACAATTAGATGATGGAGAAGGAAGCTATGTTCTACAACGATCTCCAAAAGCTTGCCTCATCAAAGAAGAAAGACATAGCCATCAAAGCAACTTCCACATCCTACAATGAAGATGCAAGTGATGATGAGAGCATGGACTCTGATGAGGAAGAAGCTTTCTTCATCAACAAGTTTAGAAGGATGATGATAAGGAAGAAGAGAGGCTATCACCAAGAAGGCAAGAGCAAGGAGAAGCTAAAGAATAAGACTTGCTACAAGTGTGGTGAACATGGGCACTTCATTGCGGATTGCCCATACAATGAAAGCAAGAAGAAAGAGGGCAAGACCCAAGATAAGAAGCTCTTCAAGAAGAAGAAGCCATCGAGACATGCCCACCTTGGAAGAGAATGGGACTCAAATGAAGACTCATCTTCCGACGATGAAGAGAAGGTGGCAACCATTGCCGTCGGAAAGAGCTCAAGTGCAAGCAAGCTCTTCCCCAACCTTGATGATTTCAAGTCCACATGTTTCATGGCAAAGGAGGGAAGGAAAAAGGTCAAATCTAAACCCACTCCCTCTATAACTTCTTGTGATGAACTTGATAGTGATAGTGAACTTGAATCCATGCTTAAAGGCTTAAGTAAGAGTGCCATGAGAAAGATGAACTTTCTTATGGATGAAATCTCCGAGAAGGAGAATCTCCTTGAGCGTCAAGAGGGCATGCTCATCCAAAAATTGGAGAGATGTCAAGAGCTTGAGGAGCTCCTCGAGCACGAGAGAGAAAGAAGCAATGCATTGGAGCATGACCTTGCCATGAGCAAGGAAGCATGCTCAAATCTTAAAGACAAGACCGTTGAGCTCAAGGATGAACTTGTTAACTTGACAAAGGTTAACAAGATTCTAGAGACGAAGGTTGAGTCACTTAAGATCAATGCACCTTCTTCCTCAAAGAGCTCATCTTCTCAAAAGATTTCATCCGAGGAAGTTCACACTTGCATGTGCTCAAGCTTGATCCTAAAACTTAAGGATGAACTTAACTTGGCACAAAACAAACAAGCACCAAAAGGTGGCATCATTGACAAGGATAAGGTGGCCTATGCACGTAGTGCATACACAAATGTGAGACCTCCCCATGTCAAGGATGATCTTGGTTATTCTCGGGAGCGGAGGCAAAATGCCAAAGCCCCCAAGAATAACAAAGACTTGATTGTTTTTGTCAAGGAAGGTTCATCCACCCAAGATAAAGGAAAGAACATTGTCTCAACATCTTATATGCCTAAAAATGAACCTCATCCTTTGTTCCATGACTTTGATGCTTCTTATGTTTTATTGAGGAACAAATTTGGCAAGACTTATGCTAGATATGTTGGGCCACTCCGCAAGAGCCCAAAGCCTTGCGTGTGGGTGCCCAAATGTCTTGTGACTAACATCAAAGGACCCAACTCCGTTTGGGTACCTAAAGGAAAGGCATAACTCTTTTTGTAGGCATACTCCTCCGATGGATCAAAATGGGTGCTTGACAGTGGATGCCCTAATCATATGACCGGAGAGAGGAAGATGTTTGTAGAGTACAAGGAGAATGAAGATCCTAGTGAAGGAATCTTCTTTGGGGATAATAGCCAAGGGAAAATCCTTGGCACCGGTAAAATTGCTATCTCCTCAAAACACACTCTTTCTAATGTGCTTCATGTTGATTCACTTGATTACAACCTCTTGTCTATTTCTCAATTATGTGATAATGGTTATGATTGTCTTTTCACTAACAATAGTGTGACCGTCTCAAGAAGATGCAACAACTCAATCGCCTTTAAGAGCATACTCAAGGGAAAGCTTTACCTTGTGGATTTCTCCACGGATAAAGCCCAACTTGATACGTGCTTAATGGCGAAAACTAACGTGGGATGGCTATGGCACCGAAGGCTAGCCCATGTTGGGATGAGAAACTTGCAAAAACTTCTTAAGGGGGATCATATCCGTGGACTAAAAGATGTTGTCTTTGAGAAAGATAGACCATGTAGCACATGTCAAGCCAGAAAGCAAGTAGGAGCTCAACATCCGACCAAGAACATCATGACAACCTCAAGACCATTGGAGCTACTACACATGGACCTATTCGTACCGATCGCCTACATTAGTATTGGCGGTAACAAATATGGTCTAGTTATTGTTGATGATTTTTCTCGCTTCACGTGGGTATTTTTCTTGCATGACAAAGGTGAAACCCAAGGAGTTCTCAAGAAGTTCTTGAGGAGAGCTCAAAACGAGTTCTCCTTAAGAATCAAGAAGATTAGGAGCGACAACGGGACGGAGTTCAAGAACACTCAAGTTGACGACTTCTTGGATGAAGAAGGAATCAAGCATGAGTTCTCCGCTCCCTACTCCCCTCAACAAAATGGAGTAGCGGAGAGGAAGAATAGGACTCTTATCGAGATGTCAAGGGCGATGCTTGATGAGTACAAGACGTCCAACCGGTTTTGGGCGGAAGCGGTTCACACCGCTTGCCATGCCATAAACCGGTTGTATCTTCATCGACTCTTGAAGAAGACCTCGTATGAACTCCTAACCGGTAACAAACCCAACATCTCATACTTTCGTGTTTTTGGGATCAAGTGCTATATTCTCAACAAGAAGCCTAGGAATTCGAAGTTCGCTTCGAAATCCGATGAAGGTTTGGCTATGACTCAAACACCTACGCCTATCGTGTCTTCAACGAGTCCTCCGGGATTGTTGAAGTAGCACATGACGTAGTGTTTGATGAGACTAATGGCTCTCAAGTGGAGCAAGTTGATAAGTGTGTGCTAGATCAAGAGGAGACTCCACAAGAAGCACTTAGGAGAATGGCACTTGGAGATGTGCGACCACATGATCCAAATGATCTTCAAGCAAGCGAAGAAGATGCAAATCCCCCACATGAACAAGATCAAGATCCTCAAGATGAATCTCAACAAGATCAAAATCAAGGAGGAGGCTTGGATCAAGGGGGAGATCAATAAAATGATCAAGATGAAGACAATGATCGAGAAGCTCAACCACCACACCCAAGAGTTCATCAAAGCATTCAACGGGACCATCCCATTGACAACATACTTGGAGACATCTCCAAGGGGGTAACTACTCGCTCACGTATGGCTAACTTTTGTGAACACTATTCCTTTGTTTCCTCTCTAGAGCCACAAAAATTAGAAGAAGCTCTACAAGACCCGGATTGGGTGATGGTGATGCAAGAAGAGCTCAACAACTTCAAGAGGAACAAGGTGTGGGAACTCGTGAGGAGACCAAATGCAAATGTTGTTGGAACCAAGTGGGTGTTCCGCAACAAACAAGATGAACACGGGGTGGTAACAAGAAACAAGGCAAGACTTGTAGCAAAAGGATACACTCAAGTCGAAGGTTTGGATTTCGATGAAACCTTTGCTCCCCTAGCTAGGCTTGAATCTATTCGCATATTATTGGCTTTTGCTACTCACCATGATTTCAAGTTATATCAAATGGATGTGAAAAGTGCATTCCTCAACGGTCCAATCAAGGAGGAAGTGTATGTGGAGCAACCGCCCGGATTTGAAGATGAAGAGCATCCCGATCACGTCTACAAGTTGTGTAAGGCTCTCTATGGCCTCAAACAAGCACCTAGAGCTTGGTATGAGTGCCTTAGGGATTTTCTCACTCAAAATGGTTTTAAGATTGGGAAAGCCGATTATACTCTCTTCACTAAGCATTTTGATAATGACTTGTTCGTATGCCAAATTTATGTTGATGATATCATATTTGGTTCTACTAACAAGACTTTTTGTGATGAGTTTTCCAAAATCATGACGGAGAGATTTGAGATGTCTATGATGGGGGAGTTGAAGTTTTTCCTAGGTTTCCAAGTAAAGCAACTCAAGGAAGGGACCTTCATATGCCAAACCAAGTACACTCATGACATTCTCAAGAAGTTTGGCATGGAGAAGGCGAAGCCCATCAAGACACCTATGGGAACAAACGGGCATCTAGGACTAAATGAAGAAGGAGCGAGCGTGGACCAAAAGGTATACCGTTCTATGATTGGCTCTTTGCTTTATCTTTGTGCTTCTAGACTCGACATTATGCTTAGTGTGTGCATGTGTGCTCGATTCCAAGCCACTCCAAAAGAGTGTCACTTGACAGCGGTTAAGAGGATCCTTAGGTATTTAGTTCACACTCCTAATCTAGGTCTTTGGTATCCTAAAGGATCCAAGTTTGATCTCGTCAGTTATTCCGATGCGGATTATGCGGGCTGTAGGGTAGATAGGAAGAGCACATCCGGGACATGCCAATTTCTTGGTAGGTCCTTGGTTGCGTGGTCTTCCAAGAAACAAAACTCCATTGCCCTTTCCACAGCCGAAGGAGAGTACGTTGCAGCCGGAAGTTGCTGTACGCAGCTTCTTTGGATACGACAAACTCTTAGGGATTATGGTTACAATCTGAGCCATATTCCTCTCCTATGTGACAATGAGAGTGCCATTAAGATTGCTCATAACCCCGTCGAGCATTCTAGAACCAAACACATAGACATCCGTCACCATTTCCTGCGAGACCACTCTGTCAAGGGAGATATCGTTATCTCTCATGTTAGAAGTGAGAAGCAATTGGCAGATATCTTCACCAAACCCCTTGATGAGAGACGCTTTTGTGACCTAAGGAGTGAGCTAAATATCTTGGATTCTCGAAACATTGCTTGAGTCGTGCACATTTGATTGCTATTAGTTTTCAACTTCAAAATGTTGTGTGTTTTTCGAAAACCTCATCTATTTTTCTTGAAAACTATGTTCTAAACTTCTCTTTGGTGAAAATGATCATAGTTTGAGTGTTGGTTGCTTACTGATCATTTTTGTCAAAGATATTTGCAAAAACTTGTCCAAAATGTCCATATATACCTATATTTAGATCCCCAAGTGTTTGCACATTGCATACACTCAGGGGGAGTCGGACAAGTCTGACAAAAGTCAGACATGTCCGAAGTGGGTTTTAAGTCTGCAGAGAGAATTCGGACTTGTCCGAAGTACGAATTCGGACATGTCCGACTTGGGAAGTCCGAACCCCTTCAAAGAGGCCGACAGTTTCCTTTCCTTCTCTCTCTCCTCACTTCAAACCCTAATCTCCATCTCTCGCAAACCTCCCAAGGCGATCCACATTGCTTTTGAGGCTCTTGTGAGGAGTTCTTGAGGGAAAATCTCCCTCGAAGTTGGAGGATTCACATCCCCTTCGGAGTTCTTCAATCTTTTCTCCATCCGAAGGTATTTTTCTCATCTTTCCTCTCATTTCTAGATCTAGCGGCAAGTTTGCAAATTTATGCCCTTGGAATTGTTCCTAGGCATGTTTACAACCTTGGTGCAAAATTTCGTCGGTAGAAAAATTGATTTGCTTAGTTTCCTTAGCAATTAGGGTCAGTTCTGTACAGGTCGGACAAGTCTGACTCTGAAATTTGGACATATCCGAAATTCCTGAGTCAGACAAGTCTGACTTTCCAGTCAGACATGTCTGATCCTGTATAACTCTGAGACCTAATTTCTATCGAAACTATCAAGTTAATTTCTCTATCTCTCTTGCTTTGACTCTTACCTATCCTTGTATCTTTTTCTAGCTATGGGTCACGACAAAAGAGGCAAGGAGCTAACGGTCCCGATTCTTCGGCTCAACCATCAAAGCGACCAAAGAAGGTGGTTGCCAAGCGACCTGCAAGTGGTCAGCTCACTATTCACAGTGGTCGGGGGGGCAGCTCGAGCTCCCAAGGGCAGCAAGAGATCGGACCGTTGGTCGTGCACTCTCCAGTTGGTGACACTCGATGCACGGCCAACAGGGTGAATTACCGGAGGAACATCCACGACACCATGCACATGAGAGATGTGCGGTGTTATGACATGCCAAGGGAGAGCAAGGATTACTACCGGTCAGTCCTCACGACCAAGAAGAACCCAGTCACGGAGATGTAATGGGTTGATTGGAAGGCTGCATTGAAGAAGAAGGACTCCTATCTTCTCTTCAAGGGGGTGCTCGAAGCTTGCGAGCACCACGAAGTCAGCGAGATCATGGGTCTCCAATACCCATGGAACAAGGAAGTCATCCTCCAATTTTATGCAACTGTGTTCTATTGGGTTGACAAGCACGACTTCACCTGGATGACCAATGGGGTGAAGTACAAAGTCAGCTATGAGGAGTTTGCCCGCATTCTCGGGATGGAGGACAGCCTGCAGCACTCACTGAAGATCCATGAGATGGATATAGTGAACCTCCTGGAGATGGAGAGTTTCTATGAGGATGGGTATCCAGCCGACCCTCCTCATATCCACAGCCTCAAGCCATTCCATGCCGTGGTGAACCGTCTGATCAGAAAGACCCTCTCGCCCAAGGATGGGGATGCCAACAGGATCAATCACAACAGCAGAAATCTGATCCAGCTCTTGGCAGGGGAGCAGCAATTCAATGATTTTGACTATATCTACGAGGAGATTTACCTCGCCTCGGAGACGCCGGCTAGGTCTTGCTGCTACGCCCCGTACCTGATGAAGCTAATTGAGACGGTGTCCGGGCAAAAGTTTGTGAAGGATGTGCCTCATAGGCGCCTTGTGCCTCAAAAGCCTTCCAAGCTTCACCGCCCAATTCGTGCAGCTACACCGGCACCGGCACCAGCAGAGGGAGGACCCAGCTCCTCAAGGAGGAAGTCTGATCAGCCTCCCAGCTCATCCTCCGTGCCCCAGCAGCAGCCGTCTTGCTCCTCAGGACTGCTCAAGATCCTGAAGTCGATCTTCACCGTCTGTCGGTCGACTCAGCGCTTGGCAAAGAGGAACCAGAGGGACCTCGCAACCATCAAGGAGCACCTCCAGCTTCCTCCAGTCGATGACGCCAGCTCAGACGAGGAGCCACCGGAGTTTCCGGAGCTCACCGAGGCAGATATGGCGTTCTTCATCGGCACCGGCACCTCTTCCTCAGCACCTCCTGCAGCTCACGGTGACTCCGGCGAGGAGAGCGACTACGAGGAGGAGAGCGGCGACGATGACAGCGACAACGACGAGGACGACACCGAGTAGACTAGGTCTTAGTGTCCACTTTTCTCCTTTTTGGTGCCTTGATGCCAAAGGGGGAGAAGTATTAGACTCTAGTGCTTATTCTTGGACATGGACATGTATCTAGTCATATTTTTTTATCGTGGTGTGTCTTGTACTTATTTGTTACTCGTTTATGTCTGTTAATGTTTCATGATGTTTATTGATGCCTTATGATAATCATTATGATTCTTCATTGATCTCGTGTGCATTTCTTCATTTGTATCACGTTATTGCACACACACGAGCATATAGGCACCCAACGACGATTGAGTGTATATGAGTTGTTTTTATTGTTATTCCAAAAGCTCATATACACTTGAGACTCAAAACTTCTATCAAATCTTATTTTTGTTGAAGACTTTAGTTGATTGTCATCAATCACCAAAAAGGGGGAGATTGTAAGTGCATCTAGGTCCCTTGTGGGTTTTGGTGGATTGATGATAAACCATTAAAGTGCTAATGAACTTGGTTGAGCATGAGCGCAGATCCGAAGTACGGAATGGAGCTTTGAAGAAAGACGGCAAAAGGAGAAAAGTTGTGGCGAAGAAGAATAGAAATAGGGTTTTCTATTTTCTCCTTGAGTCGTAGGAAAAACCGTACTATTAAGAGGGACACGATGCGTAGACACTTAGTGAGGCATTCGGGTGCTCAACCCCTTAGTAGAAGATTTTAGTAGGGCCTTTGTGGCTTGGGCGGACTTGTCTGACTTGTGGTGTCAGACATGTCCGAATTCCCTCTGTTGGAATTCGGACATGTCCGAATCTGTAAGTCAGACATGTCCGAATCGGCACTGGAAGGGTTCCAGTGAGAGTTCCAGTGAAGTTTCGGACTTGTCTGAACCTGGGGGTTGGACATGTCCGAGATGGATTTGTTCCAGGGACTAAGGAAAATTTTCTAAGTCCCAGAGAGTTAGACTTGTCCGAGTTCTATCTGCAGAATTTCAGACATGTCCGAGATTGTGTGTCAGACATGTCTGAAGTGGTTTTGGTCAGACAAGTATGAAGTGAAAGGCCTGACCTTTGAGGTCAGACATGTCCGCCTTTGTGTTAGACATGTCCGACGTGGGCTGTGTCAAACGGCTCTAATGACTTTTTGGAGTATAAATAGTGGGTGGTTTCGACCCACCAACCATGCCTAACACCCCAAAACAGTTCTGAACACCCATTTGAACTCAAGAACCTCTCTCCACTTGTTCTTCACCTCTAGAGCCCAAATTCGAATTTTTGGGAGAGTGAAGAGTGCTTTGTGAGGATTGGGAGAAACGGTTTGTTGAGGGGTTGAGCAACGTGTGATTCGCTAAGTTTCTTCGTGATTGCGTGTTTGTTGCTCTTGGGGTTCTCCCCTAGACGGTTAGGCGTCGCCCCGTGATTTCTTTGTGATCTCTTGTAATCGGGGAGTTTGTAACAATCTTTGTGATAGTGGAAGATCGGGAGTTGGCCCTTGTGGCAACTCGTGAGGGAAAGGCTAGAGAAGGTCTGGTCCCTTGCGGACTCCTCAACGGGGACGTAGGATCCTTTGTGGTTCCGAACCTCGGGATAAAATCGTTTGTCTCTTGTTGTTCTTCCGTTCTCGCAACTTTTGATTCTAGTGTTTTTCCGCGTGCTATCTCTCCCTCAGCTTTCTTTCTACTCCATACTTCGTGTAGAACTGCTAGGGAACGATATCTCTCACTAGATCGCTTAAAAATTGGATTTTTGGTCTGATCGTGCAGGTAATATCGGACTTACCCGACCCAGGTCAAACTTGTCCAACTTAGGTCAGACAAGTCCGACTTCTCTGTTTTCATAATTCTGAATTAAGTTTAAATTATCGATTATCGCCTATTCACCCCCCCTCTAGGCCGCCTTTCAGTAAGTTGGGCATTCTACCTCTTCGGCTTGAAGAGACCTTTCTGTTGCTTTTTAATTACTTCTTTCATTTTATCCTCTACTTCATTCAGAGAGTTGGGCTTTTCAAGTTTGCCCTCGCTGGTCAAACCTGACCGAGCAAAGACCCAGCGTTGAGTTCGCTCATCGCACCCTTCTAATGGGTGAGGATTGCCCTTACTGGTAATTTCGTCTAATATCTTATTCCATTTCTGTACTTTGGGGCCATATCCGGCAGACCCCAAGCGATGATGGTATTTGTTCTTTTTTGCAAGCTCTGACCTAGTTGCACTTAGAGCTTTAGCATCAGGTGTGCTCTTTTGACGAACAAGCTCTTGCCACTGAGCTTGTGTGATTTTTCCCATCTTCCTCGGGCTAGGGACCTTATCGGCCTTAACATAAGCATTCATTTCACTCTTCCAGCATCGAAACTTCTTGCCGCAAGAGACCAATGTTGCTTTATTTACAGCTTCTTATGTGCCTTTCGGGAACTTGAATTGTTTCTTTATCTTTTCCCACAACTCATTCTTGGTCTGCTCGGGTAATTTTCTCCAATTCTCGGTTGTGATCGGCACAACCTCCCTAACAAGAAAACCGCATGCATTACGATACTTGGTAACTGAATCCAGTGGTTCTTGGGGAAGCCCACCTGGACCGACCCTTGTTATGTACATGATGCGGTCCAATGGACCCTTATTGGGACCTCGTTGCCCTCGTTTCCGCTTGAGTGAAACTGAGGATTCATCCATTGGAGAACCTTCCGCGATTTTAGGAGCCGATGTCACCTCATTGTCTTCGCGATTAATCTAGGTAGAAAAAAATTATAAGACTTCGTATACTTGACAACCAACATTAACTTGAACTGCTGAAGTTAAGATTCGTGATCCATACCTCGTCGGCAGGATCATATTCCGGGTCTAGATCCACTGAAGTCTTTTTAATTTTTATATTCGGAAAAGGATCCGAAGGACTGTGATAGGAGCCTGAATTGCTGGAGTAAGTAAACTCCATATTGTCTTCTTTGTTGTTACTATCAGGACCAGTCTTCATAGGGCTTTCCATGCTAGATCTAATAAGACAAAAAATCTAATAAATGGCATATTAATTCTACATGAAGTGTTGCATGAAGAAAAAGATGGAAGCATTCTAGGATCTGATAAGGCATTCTAGGGTTTAAGGCGACTGACCAAAAGGTTCCTATACATTGCGAGGGTGACAAGCATGTCAAAGTTGCTCACCAGCAATGGCAATTTTATCTTTGTATTCTAAATAGGCTAGCTTCGTTCAGAGTGGCGACCACATTCTTGAGGTTTACTAGGCGGCGCCTAGCTCCGAACCTATAACTGATCAAGCAAGGGACAAAAAGCAAAAAACCTCAATTAAGTAAATTTAGCCAAAACACATTTTTGAAGTTATATAGGTCTAACTAAATTCTTGTATCATAGAGATCGGCAGCATATGCTCAGACTCCATCGCCACACCTAGTGGTACCTAGATATGGGCGTGAGGATGCTCCTGGCATCACAAATGAGTTGGCCAGCAACTTGTTTGGCTTCAGAGCTAAATATAGCATAACTTTGGTAGCTCAAATTAGGTACAATTGCTCAAATGAAGCTGATGGGGCCACAAGTGCAGACATCTTTGGTAGCACAGATTAGCTACAATTGCTCAAATGAAGCTAACTTAGAGAAATAAAAGCAAACTTAGCCAAACTTAGTCTAGCATAGCTAACTCTAAGCAAAAGTAGCCAAATATAGCTAAATATAGCATAACTTAGTCAAAATTAGTCAAGTATAACTATATCTAATGTAACTTAGCCAAAATTAGCCAAATTTGCTCAACTTAACCAAATATAGCTAAATCTTGCCCCTAATAGAGAATTATGTGGCATATGCAAGGCCGATGACAGAAATAGGGAATATACTGCTGTTACTAGAGTCTAGAATCATGTTTACCACTAATGTGTCAGAACAGAATAGGATCATGCACAATGTGATGACAGAACGCACAGACTGACAGTTTTGCTACATGATCCTACAGGATTTGCTCCAATGAATATAGCGAAGTGGAACTTCTTCAGCATATATTTGGTAAACCTAATGATCCTAGGAGAAGAAAAACAACTACTATTCATAATATTATCTCTGCAAACTACCAGAAGATGAAATGCTACTGATTTTACAGTTTCAGACACACAGAACCAACTACCAATTTATCGTGATATAACCATCCACGGCAAAGGGAGTAACTCCTATTCATTCGAACTTGACAGTTTTATCTCTGCAAACTACCAGAAGATGAAATGCTACTGATTTCACAGTTTCAGACACACAAAACCAACTACCAATTTATCGTGATATAACCATCCACATAAATCTTGCCCCACCGAACCCTAACCAAAGATGCCACCGAACTTGACAGTTTTTCGAATTCCACCGAACCCTAACCAAGGATGCCTACCATTTTCCAATTCCCGAACCCTAACCAAGGATATGCAAGGTGGCAGCGAGGGCGGGGAGGGAGGCGGCACGGCAAAGGAGGATGGAAGGTCGAAGGGTTTAGGGTTTACCTTGAAGCTCGACGGCGACGGAAATGGCTTCGCTCGGCGTACCTGGAAGTGACGAGGGCGAAGCTCGGCGGTGACGACGAAGCTCGGCGGCGTACCTGGAAGTAACGAGGGCGAACACTTGGCGGCAAACGAAATTTTGGCAGCCTAACGGCGTCTAAGTGTTTCGCCCGGGTTAGGTTTTTCCAATGCTGCTGAAGGGTATATATAGACTCACATTTTCTCAGGCGGATTTTAAGTATCGATCGCCTGAGAAGATTGTTACCTCAGACGGGTTTTACTTACCAACCGCCTGAGAATATACAATTATCTCAGACGGTTGGTTAGTAACACCCGCCTGAGATAAACATGGGCCTGTGAAGATATTTACTTCTTCTTAATTAATATGTGTTCATTGTAATTTGATGAACACCTACATAAAGACCCCTCACCAACCACCTATGAAGACGTGTCGACGACCGTGCACGACCTTTATTTTCCCCGAGGCGCGACCTTTAATGCGCGGTAAAACAACTGCTCCATCTTCCACTCCGCGCGGCCTTAAAGACGCGCTATTGCTCACAAGCGCATCGCTCACTTTGAATCCTCTTGTTTTCTTCGTCTTCCTCCGCTCCGATGACCCAACACCACTATGGCTGACCTTCCGCCGCCAAGCCCTCCGAGGGAGCCACCTTGCAAGAAACTATGTTGCAGCTCCCCCGAGAAGATCAACACCGAGCAGCGCCTCCTCATGGCGTGAGAGGCGTACAACAATACGTCTCGCGCCATGAGTGCCTAGCTGGTACCCTTCCCGAGTATACTGGAATGGGTACCATGGGCCACTACCTCTACACCCTCACGGGGGTGGCTGATCGTCTCGACATTCTGTTCGCGACGATGGCCCAGGTTCTTGGCCCCGAGGGCCATAGAACGCTGGTGGAGGCGACGACTAGCAACCTCGGGGTTGCACCGCCGGTGCAGCCGGTGCAACCGGCCCTGTCTCCTATTACACCGGTGCCGGAGTCGCCGCCGCCGGAGGAGGAGGAGGAGGAGGAGGAGGAGGAGGAGGAAGAAGAGAAGTAGGAGTAGGATTTAATTAGTTTTTCTTTTTGTTGTTTTTAGTTGCTTCTATTTTGTAAATATTGTTAATGAATGAAATCTATCTTTTTTCATCTATGTGATTGAATATTACTTGTGTATCTTGTGTTTTCTTGTGTGTTCTCGTGTAAATATTGTGCATCTTGTGTGTTCTTTTGTGAGATGTGTGATTGAATATTGTTAATGAATGAGTATCTTGTGTGTTCTTCAACTGTGTGAATGAATGAATGTGTAGTGTGTTCATCGTTAATTAAAATTTCACGTCTGAGAAGAAGATTATCTTAGGCCGTTGGTAAGTATATTCTCAGGCGGTTGGTAAGTACCAATAGCCTGTGAAGATATTTACTTCTTCTTAATTAATATTCTTGATTAAATGTGGTCCTTTAAAAAGGCAAAAATCCACTTTCTTGTAATTTTATTGATAAGTAAAGGTTACCATTAAATTTCACTTCATAAATCCTTTGATATTGGTCAGAACATAAAAAACATACAACAAATGCTATTTTTCATTTTTCTATCTTGATGAATATAATGCTTTTTCATTTATTTTTTCAGTGGACATTTTTACTCATCATACCAACCTCTATGAGTTTTTTCAGATTTTTTTAATTTTTTTAATCAATGTGTGTTCATAATTTGATGAATGCCTCATATGTATATGAGCATTTAGTTAGAATGGTGGATAATTTGAAGTTTGACATGTTGGAATGCTTTTAAAAAAATTAAAAAAATTCATACATGTATAAATTATACAAATATGTTCATACCAACAATTTTGAGTGAAGGAACTTTTTTTTTATGAGATACACAAATGTGAATAATATGTGAGTAGAAATTAATTTGATATTTACCAAAACATTACAATGTCAGCTATACAAGTTTTAAAAATATTTTGTTCAGGTGGTAGATGTTAATTTTATACAAATGTAGAAGAAAGAATTATCGAATTTGGACACAATTTGCAGAATATAAACATGTTTGAGTATTTATATTGGAATCTAAATAAAAAAGAAGCAAGGGATAAGGAAACTATAGAACAGTATCGGGCATTATCTCAGACGGTTGGTAAGTAATACCCGCCTGAGATAAATTTATTCTCAGGCGGTTGGTAAGTACCAATAGCCTGTGAAAATATTTACTTCTTCTTAATTAATATTAATGATTAAATGTGGTCCTTTAAAAAGGCAAAAATCCACTTTCTTGTAATATTATTGATAAGTAAAGGTTACCATTAAATTTCACTTCATAAATCCTTTGAAATTGGTCAGAACATAAAAAACATACAACAATGCTATTTTTCATTTTTCTATCTTGATGAATATAATGCCTTTTTCATTTATTTTTTCAGTGGACATTTTTACTCATCATACCAACCTCTATGAATTTTTTCAGACTTTTTTAAATTTTTTTAATCAATGTGTGTTCATAATTTGATGAATGCCTCATATGTATATGAGCATTTAGTTAGAATGGTGGATAATTTGAAGTTTGACATGTTGGAATGCTTTTAAAAAAATTAAAAAAATTCATACATGTATAAATTATACAAATATGTTCATACCAACAATTTCGAGTGAAGGAACTTTTTTTTATGAGATACACAAATGTGAATAATATGTGAGTAGAAATTAATTTGATATTTACCAAAACATTACAATGTCAGCTATACAAGTTTTAAAAATATTTTGTTCAGGTGGTAGATGTTAATTTTATACAAATGTAGAAGAAAGAATCATCGAATTTGGACAAAATTTGCAGAATATAAACATGTTTGAGTATTTATATTGGAATCTAAATAAAAAAGAAGCAAGGGATAAGGAAACTGAAGAACAGTATCGGGCATTATCTCAGGCGGTTGGTAAGTAATACCCGCCTGAGATAAATTTATTCTCAGGCGGTTGGTAAGTACCAACAGCCTGTGAAAATATTTACTTCTTCTTAATTAATATTCATGATTAAATGTGGTCCTTTAAAAAGGCAAAAATTCACTTTCTTGTAATATTATTGATAAGTAAAGGTTACCATTAAATTTCACTTCATAAATCCTTTGAATTTGGTCAGAACATAAAAAACATACAACAAATACTATTTTTCATTTTTCTATCTTGATGAATATAATGCCTTTTTCATTTATTTTTTCAGTGGACATTTTTACTCATCATACCAACCTCTATGAATTTTTTCAGATTTTTTAAATTTTTTTTGAATCAATGTGTGTTCATAATTTGATGAATGTCTCATATGTATATGAGCATTTAGTTAGAATGATGGATAATTTGAAGTTTGACATGTTGGAATGCTTTTAAAAAAATTAACAAAATTCATACATGTATAAATGAATACTTTTTCATTGGCGTTGTGAGAACTAGGGGTAGCGCATCTAAAAGGGAATGGAGGGAATATAACCCATAGAGTACAACATGTTATGGGAGAATAGGTCATACTCGCGCTCAATCCTACAGTTCTCAGTACAGAAGATGGTCCACTCGGACCACCCTCGCCTGCAGCAGCGGGCAGGCCCCTGGTTCCCCCCTGTTGGGCAGCGGCAAACGCCATCGTTAATGTCGGGCAGCGCCACCGGCGGCGGTCCGGGAGGAGGCCTACGCCGTAACCTCCAGCTCACAAAAACGTTGAGCCTCTGTATGGCTTGATTCCGACACCGGCAACAGTCCTTGTTGGTACCCTTCATCGCGATGGACCCGACTGCGTTGTCGCCGACGTGGGCCTCGCTTTCGACCTGCAAGATATACTCGAGGGCGTTGCGGTCCCCGCGGTCAGCGTCGTAGCGGAGCATGGCGAGGACGTAGGCCGCCACCTTGTGGCCATTCGCGGCCGCCCGGGCAAGGAACTGGGTGCCTTGCTGCGCCTGCGCGCGACCGTAGTTGGAGACGAGGTCGAACCCGGTGATGTAGCACGCATGAGGGTTGCCCACGTTGGCCAGGTGCTCCACGAGGGCGTCGTAGCTCCCATTCCCGTGCCGTTGGAACCACTCCCAGCTACTCTCCCGCTCCAGCGCCACGCGCCTGCCCACGGTGGGATCATGGCACGCTGCGTGCATGGCCTTGCAGGTGGCGCGCAGACTGGAGAGGTCGTCCATGGGCTGGGTGGAGGTTGCGGCGACCCACCCCGCGATCAGGACCGCAATATCGTGCGGCAAGGGGGACTCCATGGGCTTATCTCAGGCGGTTGGTAAGTAATACCCGCCTGAGATAAATATATTCTCAGGCGGTTGCTAAGTAATACCCGCCTGAGATAAACATTTTTGAAACTACAAGATGTTAATTAACGGCCTGAGAAGATGTTAATTAACTGACGCGCCGCACGAGGTATGCGGAGAAGTTAAGAAGCCGTGGTGCAGGGACGCGTGCGCGATGTTCCACATGGATACCAGAGAGACGGAAGGATCTTTGAAGATCGTCTTCCACAGTGGTTTAATTGTGCGCCGCACGAGGTCTACAAAGAGTTCAATGCGCAATGAATAGAATATTTTGTTCAGGTGGTATATATTAATTTTATACAAATGTAGAAGAAAGAATCATTGAATTTGAACACAATTTGCAGAATCTAAACATGTTTGAGTATTTATATTGGAATCCAAATAAAAAAGAAGCAAGGGATAAGGAAATTGGAGAATAGTAACGGGAATTATCTCAGACGGTTGGTAAGTAATAACTGCCTGAGATAAAAATTTTTGAAACTACAAGATGTTAATTAACGGCCTGAGAAGATGTTAATTAACTGACGCGCCGCACGGGGTCTGCGGGGAAGTTGAGAAGCCGTGGTGCAGGGACGCGACGTTCCACATGGATACCAGAGAGACGGAAGGATCTCTGAAGATCGTCTTCCACAATGGTTTAATTGTGCGCCGCACGAGGTCTGCAAAGAGTTCAATGCGCGGGAAACGAACCGCTCCCTCGTCTACTCCGCACAGACCATATATAAGGCGTGTCGTCGGTTATGTACAAGCACAGAACTTTTGCACTCCTTTCTTCTTCTTCCATCGTTCCACCTCCTAGCCCGGCGCCGACGAACCACCACAGCCATGGCCAACCTTCCGCCTCCTAGCCCGCCGAGGCAGCCACCCTACAAGCGGATACGCTGCAGCTCCCCCGAGAGGGTGAATGACGACCAGCGTGTTCCACCGCCGGTGCAGCCGGAGCCACCGGTACAGCCGGAGCAATTGGCTCAGCCGGAGCAGTCGACCCACTCTCCTGCTGCATCGTCGCCGGAGGAGGAGGAGGAGGAGGAGGAGGAGAAGGAGGAGGAGGACGATGACGACGACGACGACGATGATGACGATGATGACGACGAGTCGTCCTCCGGCGACAGCGACAACGACGGCGACCACCACCATGGTGACGACTACGACGACGACGACGAGTCGGAGGAGGACCGCTTGGCGTGGTTTGAGAAGTTGGCGGAGAGGAGGGATTAGGCGGGGCCGTAGTGTAGTTTTAGGAGTTCTTGTACATATTTATTTTGTAGTTTTAGGAGTTCTTGTGTTTTGTAATATATATGTGTTCATTCGTGTCAATGAATACTGGTGTGTTAGAATTTCTGGATTTCAATGAAGTGAATGTGCTCTAAATGCTCATATGTATATGAGCATTTAGTTAGAATGGTGAATAATTTGAAGTTTGACATGTTGGAATGCTTTTAAAAAAATTAAAAAAAAATTCATACATGTATAAATTATACAAATATATTCATACCAGCAATTTTGAGTGAAAGAAATTTTTTTATGAGATACACAAATGTGAATAATATGTGAGTAGAAATTAATTTGATATTTACCAAAACATTACAATGTCAGCTATACAAGTTTTAAAAATATTTTGTTCAGGTGGCATTATCTCAGGCGGTTGGTAAGTAATACCCGCCTGAGATAATCATCTTCTCAGACGGTTATTAAGTATCAACAGTCTGTGAAGATATTTACTTCTTAATTAATATTCTTGATTAAATATCTTTTTAGGCGGTTGGTAAGTAAAACTTGCCTGAGATAAAGTTAAAAACCGCTTGTGAAAAACCGACGTCTATATAAGGACCCCTCACCGCAGTCAAAACGCAACCCTAGAGAATTTATATCGACGCCGCAAGGCTGTTGAATTTCTCCTGTGCCGCGCCGCCGCTCCGCCGCCCAGCCCATACTGCCGCGCCGCCGCTCAACCTCGCACCGCCACTTCTCCACCCAGCCGGCCCACCATGCTAACGCCTCCCCACTGTGCTGACGCCTCTGCAAGGTAAATGTAGTTTTCTTACTTTTTCTTTGTATATTTTCATTAGCTGATAAGCTGTTAGTTTTGTGTGTTCTGGTATATGGATTCTGTCCTTTTGCATGTGTAAGGATTGTATGGATTGTGTTCTGGTATATTGATGTATGGGCTATATGGATTGTTTTCTTTTTGTACCTATTATGTGAGATGAATATGATGTTTAATTAATAGATGCTATTGTAATATATATAAGATGCATATGGGCCTGTTTCCCGATATAACGGACCGGATCCCACCCAGACCTAGCCCATGCTGATGGGCCTGTTTCCCCCTGTGACTCTGTCCGCCTCAAGATGTCGCCCGTCTCCTACATTAGTCGCCCTAATCATACTTGTTATGTCTCTGTAAATTCATTTTATAGAAGACCTTTAGAGAATATTTGTGGCCAAATTTTGTAAATCTGACAAAAATTCTATTATTGAAGCATGGACCGTCGAGCGTGGATGTATAACATGCCAAGACCCTATCCTATGTACATTCATAATGTTGCAAATTTTATTGAAGCATCCAAGAGACATGCGAAGTTGCAAAAGATAGATGACATATTATGTCCATGTATCGACTGCGAAAATAAGATTGCTTGGACGGATACTATAGTAATCCAATCTCATTTGGTGAAAAGAGATTTCAAAAATAACTACACAATATGGACAGAGCATGGTGAGTTAGATACACATGATGTGGATAAAGATGATGAGAGAGGATCAGATGATGATAATGTTCATATCGATGATGGTAGTGACAATCAAGTTGATGATGATGATGATGAGTTCGATTGTGAGGAGATGTTGCGTCACATTGAACCATATGTACTGACTTCTATGGGAGCAAGCAAAGGTTTAAGTAAAATGGAGACATTGCAGAATGCGGCGATAGAGCTTTTATATGATGAATCAAACGATTGTCATAAAGAGTTTACTATATTATGTGCAGTCTTAGAACTACTAAAGTTGAAAGCTACGCACGAATGGTCCGATTGTAGTTTCTCTGATCTTTTGAATCTTCTGGCAGAAATTCTTCCAAATCCAAATAAACTGCCCAGAAGCACTTATAAAGCGAAGAAACTTCTTTGCCCAATGGCACTAGGTGTGACAAAAATACACGCTTGTGTGAACCATTGTATTCTGTATCGCAAAGAGCATGAGCTCGCAACTAGATGCCCCATTGTAGTGTCAGTAGATACAAAAAGGACTACAATCACTAGTATGTTACCAACATGAAAAAGACTCAGAAGAATAAGAAGTTTATTATTGGTCCTGAAGGTGACGATGACGATACTTCTGGCGATGCAGACGGGAAGAATAAGAGAAAAATTCATGCATTGGTGATGTGGTACCTTCCGGTAATTGATCGCTTGAAGCGTTTGTTCTCAAACCCTAGGGAGGCTGAACTTATGCGTTGGCATTCCGAGCAACGCAAGAAGAATGAAAAACATATACGACACCCTGGTGATGCAACGCAGTGGAAAAATTTTGATATTCAGTATCCAGAATTTGCGAAGGAAATCAGAAATGTGAGGTTTGCCTTGGGTACAGATGGAATGAGTCCGTTTGGTGAAAAAAGGAGCATACACAGCACATGGCACGTGGTCTTAACTATGTACAACCTACCGACGTGGTTGTGTCACAAAAGGAAATATATCTTATTATCTGTTCTTATCCAAGGTCCGAAACAACCCTGCATCAAAATTCATGTGTTCTTGGAACCTTTAATGGAATATATGGCGAAATTGTGGAATGAAGGGGTACGTACATGGGATGAGTACAAGCGGAAGTATTTCACGCTAAGAGTAATGATATTCATTACTGTGCATGATTATCCCGGACTATTTACATTATCAGGACAAATGAAAGGGAAGAAAGGTTGCGTTAGGTGCGTGGATAGAACTGGATTTCTATACCTCACTTCATCCAGAAAGATGGTGTAAATGAGACATCGACGGTTCTTGGCAGATACACACAAGTATAGGAAGATGAAAGAACAATTTGATAACAAAATCGAAAAAGATAATGCACTGAAACCTTACAATGGAAAATTTGTGTTTGAAATGGTCAAGAACATTCATATTGCTTTCGGTAAGGGAAAAAATAGTAAAGGAATTAAGAGAAAGAAAAGTACATCTTTGGATGATACAACTGACATGGCTTTCAAGAAACAATCAATTTTTTTCAAGTATCTTTCGTATTGGAAGAATCTGGAATTTTGCCATAGTATTGATTTGATGCACGTTACAAAGAATGTATTTGACAGCATCATTGGGACCTTGCTGAACATGCCGAGGAAAACAAAGGATGGATTAAATTCACGTATGGACCTAGTAAATCTTGATTTGAGACCAGAGCTTCATCCAGTAGAAAAGGCAAACGGGAAGCATTACCTTCCCCCAGCCAGCTACAACTTGACGCTAGAAGAGAAAAAAGCAATTTGCGAATGCTTGCGTGGGATCAAAGTGCCCACAATTTTCTCATCCAATATCCGCAAACTAGTCTCGATGAAAGACTTGTCTTTATTCGGTTATAATTCTCACGACCGTCACATGATGATGACAGTTTTCCTTGCCATTGCAATAAGAGTAATCAAACCTGAGCATATAAAAGTTGTCATCACACATTTGTGTTACTTCTTCAATGCAGTATCACAAAAGGTGATAGCACGTGAAGATTTAAACTATCTGAAAAAATACATCGTTGAGACAATGTGCAAGCTTGAGATGTGTTTCCCACCATCCTTTTTTGATATGCAAGTACACCTAATCATACATCTTGTTGATCAGATAAAAATATTGGGGCCACTATATTTACATCATATGTTTTCGTTGGAGAGATATTTAGGAGTACTAAAAGGTTATGTGCGGAACCGTGCTCACCCAGAGGGTTTAATTATGGAAGGATAGACCACTGAAGAAGTGATTGAGGGTTGCGCTGATTACATCAAAGATGGAAAATCGATAGGTGTGCCAATACCGGTACATGAGGGTAGACTACGTGGGAGAGGCAAAGTGGGTAAGAAAACTTTTATTGTTCAAGATTACAAGAATGTACACCGTGCACATTTTGGTGTACTACAACAGCTCGCAATAGCTAAGCCGTACATCGAGGAACACCAAATGGAGCTTCGTGATAAAAACCAAGACCGCACAGAGGACTGGATCATGAAAGAGCACAGAAGATATTTCACTGAATGGTTAATGGACAAAAATATATCATACGGAAACACTATAGAAGAGGCAACAATGAAGAAGTTAGCTTCTGGCCCATCTGCTTTGGCAACATCATGGCAAGCATATGACATCAATGGTTACACATTTTACACTAAAGAAAAAGACGGTAAGAGTGTTGCACAGAATAGTGGTGTTTATATTGAGGCTTATGATTCACAAGGGCAGAAGACCACATACTTTGGGTTCATAGAGGAAATATGGGAACTCGATTATGGCGAAAGAATGGTAATGCCCGTATTTAAGTGCCAATGGGTCAAACATCCTGATGGTTTGAAAGTGGACAATTACGGGCTGACACTGGTAGACTTGAATAAAGTGGGTTACAAAGATGACCTGTGGATTCTCGCCGATAATGTTGCACAAGTTTTTTATGTTCAAGATCCAGAAACTGAGAAGTTGCACGTAGTTGTTTTTGGAAAGCAAAATATTGTTGGGGTTGAGAATGTGGGAGATAATGAAGAGGAATATAATCAGTATGAAGAGATGTACCTTTTCACCGAACCAGAAAACATCAAGCGCGTAGAGAGAAGCATTAAAAAGAATTTGAAACCCTATATGCGAGAAGATGTCAATGCTGGAAAAAATGTATATAGCAATGCAAGATGATATATATTGTATATATTTGTATCTTCAGAAATCAACTTAGAACAATGTTGGTATATGGATTGTGTCCTTTTGCATTTGTGTACATATGCGTTTAGACTCAATAATTTGGAAGTTTGGAAGTTTGGTCTTTCAGATAATGATGTCTCGGGCGTGTAGCCGATTGAAGGAGGAGCGCTTGGCATAGCGCAAGAACCATCCCCATGTATGTACATATGGCACACTGGTCGCATGGTTGTATATACATATGTATCTGTAATGGACTGATGAACTTAACTGTAGTTTGTTTTTCCGTCTTGTTTGTTTTTGGTATTTTCAATTTCTCCGCGTAGGGTTTCTCTGCAAAGCCTGAATCGAGAGATTTATTGAAGTGGCATTGCATCGTCCCCGGTAAAGAAGGGGTAGGTCATGAAGAACAAGCACAATATGAGTTTAACCATCGTCCTCCTATTAATAAATTTCTTTTACTGACTGAATGGGAAGATGGTTACTACCCCCTCATAATCTCCTTCTTTGAGGACTATCCCTTGGTGCCTCCAAGATGCGCCTTTCCAATTGGGTTCTTCCACCCAATTGTCCATCGTTCGGGAGCACTCTGCATCGGGATTCTCAATCAAGAGACTGTAAGATAGACCTATTTTGTTCATGTAATTATTACTTATAATTGTTGTCGAACTTATTTGAACTGGTTTCTTATATTGCTTAAATTATATTTCGTAGGGGTGGTGCAGTGCTTTTACAATCAAAACTATACTACTTGAAGTTCAGCGTTTGCTGCATCAGCCAAATGTGCCTGATGTTGAAAATGATTGCTATAATAAACTTATCAAGGTTAGATGACACTTTGACTTAGTGACCAATGTAGGTTATTTATTCCTCCTTCGACATTTGTTAATTTAAATAATGTCAATATTTTCAGGATCCAGCGGAATATAAGAGACGTGTTCGGGAGCAAGCAGGACGGTACAATTTAGATTGATCGAAGGGAGCTTCATCGTCGATCTACAATGAATGTAGCATGATTTTTGTTCAGTGTGTAAAGAAATTATCTTTGAACAATTGTAAAGCCTCTAATGGTGTATTATCACAATTAAGCCAACCTTACTGGTGATCGAGCATTTCCTATAATGCATTACTGTACTAGTATCCGCTCATCTGTGTTTTTTTCCTGATACAATTTTCCCTGCAACGACTACAGACGGTTGTGATAATTGCAACGACTACATCTCTGTAATTTCAATGAAAACTGCTTGTGATAATTGAACAACTACATATGATTCTTAAACAATGACCGCCACTGAAAATACATGATCTTCTCAGGCCGTTGTTAACCAAGAACCGTCTATGAAGTTCATTGCATTACATGCGGTTATTAATTAAGAACCGTCAACGAAGATCATGTATTTACCCAGGCGGTTGTTTTTTAAAATCCGTCTGTGAAGTTCATTGCATTACAGACGGTTCGTAATTAAGAACCGCCTATGAAGATCATGTATTTACCCAAACGGTTGTTTCTTAAAATCCGTTTGTGAAGTTCATTGCATTACAGGCAGTTCTTAATTAAGAACCGTCTATGAAGATCATGTATTTACCCAGACGGTTGTTCTTTAAAATCCGTCTGTGTTGTTCTGTCATCACAGACGGTTATTATATCATTCTTCATCACAGTCGCATATTTTTAAGGATCGCCTGTGTTTGAAAATTTGAGGCGCCTGTAAAAATGCTTTTTGTAGTAGTAGGTTTTGCATTACCCGCAAAAGTTGACATAAAGCTAGCTAGAGGACTCTCGCATCACTTTGAGCCCGGCCTAGTACATGCATGCTAAACTTAGTCTCTAATTAAAGCTCCTCCAGCTCATCACGGCTAGACCAAAAGGCAAAGATTTGTATGTGCAAGTTGAGCATTTAGCGCCAAATCATAGCGTGGAGCCGTGTAAAGCGTGTGACACGACCGGCGTCCGCCTGTCACATCACGTAAAGTTATATGGCAAAAACATCATGCTGGAATCCTTAACTAATTAACCGCTATATGGGTCTTGATTAGATAGTTGCGGCGTTGTGCAAACAGAAACAGTGCTCGGTATTTGTATATTCCTCCATCTCTAGAAGTTTGTCACTTTTTAGTTCATTTTAAAAATAAAATATGATAAATTTTGAGGATAGAGAGACTTCATAATAATATACTTCCTCCATTTTAAAATAAATAATGTTGATTAATTTAAAATTGAACAAAGCATCATCATTTATTTTGAAAAATGCCACCACCGTATGCTGCACGACGTCACCGTCAGATGCATGCCTACTATGCTATCAAACATCCTCGAATTTATGTTGTATACTACACTCTCTTCATTTTAAACTATTGTGTTAAGATAACAATTTTAATTTGACTTTAAATCAATTTTATTATTCTATTAACATTAATTTAAGGGAACACGAGGATCTCAAACTTTGAATTCTTGTTTTTTTAATTTTACTTAGAAAATTTTGGTTGTACTCAGTACAATAATTGGAGTGACAACGTGAACATAAACCACATTATTAGAGTCCTAGCGAGGGGCCGGGCCGGGGGATTAATTAGTTAACCTGCAGCCAGCTGCTAGCGAAAAACTCCATCCATCTTTAAATTAATATCATTAGAACGATAGTTTTAATTTAATTTTGAATTATATTTGTTACTTTAACGATATTAATTTAAGAAAAGGAGAAAGATTCTCTTGTCAGTGCTCTGATGTATGCCGTTCCCTGCCGATATGTTAATTAAAATGGCGCACATCAGTAGCTCCGGTAATGCATGTCCGCCGCAGCATCCAACCGATGGATGGATGCGTTCTTTGTTTAAGTCGCTGCCGGCTTTGCACGTACGCCGTGCGCACCCTGTGTGCGGTAGAAATAGCTAGCTTATCTTATTAGCAGCGCCGCCGGGCAGGGCATCGCACGACGAGAGGCGGCGGGCAGACAGTCGCATGCGGTGTGTGCGGCGGAACGTGCGAGGGCGCTCGCGTCGCGACGGATTCGCCTTTCGGGGACTGGGTTTAGCCCTTGACTTTATGATCGTCCAAGTGGTCGTTGTTTAATTAGTGAGGCGAGAGCAAAAGGACCGCAGGAGTTCAACTTTGCTAGTACGGCTCGGATGGGCGCCTCCAACGCCATACAGTCTAATGTTATACTCCCTCCATCCAAAAATAAACTAAAGTTCTTGTCTCAAGTGACAAGTAATTTAACATAGGAGTATGCAGTTTGTAGTAGATTTTTGACACTGTTTGAGGGAGCTTGTGACGAATTTTTTTGTCTTGGAAGCTCCAAAAGTTAAAAGCTTCACCGAACAGAGTCGCTTCTCTAGAAGTTCTAAATGTTACACATAATATGGACTGGATTAGGCTCTATTTGGATTGAAGAAATTGAAAAATACATGAATATGAAAAACATAAGAATTGAGATTGTATGTTTTTACAATCCTATAGGAATTGAAAATATAGGAATTGAGATGAGAAGCCATTTGACAGTATCATAGAAAAAATAAGAGAACTTGTAACATGAGCAAAGAAAGAAAAAAAAAGGTCCAAACTCATGTTATGTTTCCTACAAAATTTAGCAAAGGAATTCATTCCTATGGAAAAAATCTTTTGTTTTTTCTGTGAGCCAAATAGTCATATTAGAAAAAATCATTTACAAATCCTATCCTTCAAAATTCTTTTCCCATTCCTTCAATCCAAAGTAAGCCTCAAAGGATTGTACTGGTAACCAATGCGAGCTATACATAGAAGTCTTAGACTAAAAGATTACACTAATAACTTAACTTTAAAATCTATTTTTTATATTAAAAACAAAGAAGCTAGCCTTCAGAGAGCGGCATCTCCCTCCAGAACAGGGCCTTCATACTAAACGGTTTGGTGCTCGCCAAAAAACAGTTAAAAATGGGAGTCATTTCCAATGGAGCATTGCACATGCTGGAGGTTGAAGACGGCATTTGGTTGCTTCGATTGTGATCGGTCGGTTCTGATGGATTTGACAGTGCTAAAGATCGTGATCTAGCCACTAATCACTTGGGATTAACACAAAACAGAGAGTTGATTACTTACTTAGGTGTCATACCTCGGACATGTGTTAGCCACCAAGACTTTGATCGTGGCGGTGGTGCTTCTGTGAAAACGCTGACACCAGGAGGAGGAGGTCGATGCAGCGCAGGGAGGAGCCACAAGGGCAGCAGATGGAGGCGAGGCAATTTGTGGTTGATGACGGAGTCATGGCGGCGGCGAAGACTTGGAGCACCTTTCTCAACCTTCTCCCTATTGCCTGATCGGTGGCCTTAGTAGTATGGTGTCTAATTTGGTTGATCCTCTATCAGATCTAGAACTGAGGCCTAACCCATCTATTTATAAGGGAAGGCAGCTGTTGAGGGGGCATCCAACCGATTCGGTTGGGATGTCCCGATCAGACACCGTAGGGATTTTCTTAGAGATTGAGTTGGTTACAATCGTAATCGACTCCTTAATTGTTTTCTATTTTAATCAATGTGATCAAATTCTAACATTATCCCCCTTGATCATGGAACTAAGTAACTTAGTAACACAAAACTAAACTTAACATATATCTCCTCATGCTTGATATAAAGGGCACGACGAATCGTAAACAGCAAGTTACGTAGTGCTTGACCCGACGACCACATTACATCTCACACTCAGAAACATACACTGATTCTAAGTTTGGCCCCTAAGTATCCAGGAAAATATAAGTTCTTCTTTAAACCCATGTGTTTTATGTGTTCACATAACACATTGGGTATAAGTCTCTTTTGTATGCGGTACCGCGAGGATTCGCATGAATCTAATTGCTCATAATCAAAGCTAAGTATGATCCTGGATATACTTCTTTTCAACACACAACTGATGTCAATGTGTTTGACTGTACATTTGACTTGTTGTCTTAGAAGTACGAATAATTTATGTGGTTTATGCTGTCTACCACTTCTTAGTCTGGATTTTCTTATTTTGTCTGCTCAGCGGTCTCATCACTAAGTTGGCGTGTATTGATCATGATGCAATTACCTTTGGTTTGGAGCTTTTTCCACAATAAAGCTCCATCTGCGAGTGTTATTTACTAATGTGGAATTTACTACACACCTCGTAAGAACTTAGTTTTACTGATCTATGACTTTTCTAATAATACTAAAGTTATCATGAGGCCTGATTTTCTTGCAAAACTGCAAGTCCATACTAACCTTCAGTCCAGTTATCTGGATTGAACTAAATAATGCCAAAAATAACCCGACAAACTATGTCAAGGTTGGTTAATGAGCAAACTGAGAGTTTTCAACAGCAGAAAGCTTTGGAACCGATTTCATTCGATCGATCTCTTAGTGGTTCCCATACTAATTAACTTTGACTTTTCTGAGCAAACAAATTTGTTCGCATACATACCGTACTACTAAGGTACGCTCTCATGTATGTCTAATAATCACAATACCTATTAGTGTTGAAATCAGAAGACAACTCTTATTGTTATATAATAGTAGATTGACATTATACTTAACAGCAAAATGTCATCTACAAAGGCGAGAAAAGTCAATTTCTCGTTCTAAACTAAGTGAAAACTGAATTTGTCCTCATAATACTTAGTATAACCCAAACTTACTAATTTACTTATAGAACTTGAGATACATTTCATCTTTCTATGTTCCTTTTGCTAAAATGACAACTCTTCAGTTATCACACAGACGTTCTCTTGTAGATCCCAATTGAGAACCGTCATTATTACATTAATATGATGTAATACTAAGTCATAATACGCTGCTAATGTCATATTGATTCTGAACAAATCCTTAATTGAGATAGTTGAGAATGAATTAACGTAATCAACGTCTCTTTAATGAAATTATTAGTCACAAGTTTGTCCTTACTATTTTTAAATTTTCCTTTTGGAGTCACGTGTTTGTGTAGACTATTGACAATCTACTAATTTGGCTCCATCAGGAAGGTTGACTTAGTTATAGACTTTATTGGCTTTCTTATGTCTCATCAAATCCTTTATGGCTTGACACCATTCGAATGGATGACAACTGCATATAGCTTAGTTCAAATGAGGCAGGATTAGGCTTCATTTGAATATAGATCTCATGACGAGATCCGCTTATTGACGCATTATTTACTAATTGAGGCGATTGCTGTCCTTCAATATAGGCGACTAATTTAATCAACACAGAAAACTAAGATGTCCTGTGCAACAGGGGCTTTGCTTAATTTCGCCACTAAAGAGCTAACAAAAGGCGTTGATTCAACAATAACGAGATATGTTGACTTAACAGCAGCACGTAATGAGAAGAATGGTCCTTGAGTCATAGAGGTGGATCTTGCATCCACTTCTAGTCGGGATCATTTACTCGACTTACGTTGCTCCCCCTAATCTTAGCATATGTTGGTTTCCATAAACTTAGTGTCGGTCAAGATAATAGAAACAATATTATCTTGTTGAATAGTCATCGAGATGGCTTATTAATGTTTGAGTTAATTGACTTAGTGATAACCTCCTTAAAGTTTTAATAAGGATTTATGTCATGTCCTTGTCTAATATGATGTTTTAAAACATCAACTATTTAAAATTTCGATTTAGCATGTGAATAGAGGTTTTGAACCTCGATCTTTTAGCTATTCGACTAAGTTTAAGGACTTCACTGATTTCTTACTGAATACGGGGTATGCCTATCGTAGTACTCCCCCTCACGATCAGATTCTAATCTTAGTGTTTTATAATATGCATCCATCTGAGTATAAAGTTCTTAGTAGGAACAATCGATTGAGAAACGGAGCGTTCACATCTCCCCCTCGAAATATGGCGATATCGAAAAAGCCACAATTTCAAAGATGTTTCACGATCGATTCTTATGCGCTTACTAAAAATTGTTCATTCTGAGAGGAAATTTGATTATAGAATCATGCGAGGATTATGAGAATGTATCGTCGAAAGACAAGACTCAACTTATTCAGACAAGTATATCAAGGTGACATACTCAATTTAATTGTCCAAGCAAGATTACTAAAATCAAATTCATTTAATAAGAGGGTAAATAATGAACTGAGAACTTAGTGAAGAGTAAGTGTAAAGTCATCTTATGAGAGTTCGTATTTGGCTTCTACTTTTTGTTTCATGACCATTAGCGACTTTAATGGTCCTAATCGCTCTTCTGAGTATCCTCCTCTTATTATAATACTAAGTCGCTCGTACCAATAAGATTTTTCTAAAATCCACTATCTTTACTTAGTGTTACAAATGTTATGTAATGTTTTTCACGTAGGCTACTTGACAAAACACATCATTCATAAATTTTTGTTATTCTAAGTATGTGCACACGCACAACGCCTCCATTTTATTTCTTAATTACAAGTTTCTTTGTGATAATACTTACATCAAACTTAGTATAGTTAGTAAAGTGGTCTTTTGTGCTAATGGAGGTTCTAAGAGTCAGTGTCACATTCAAAAATCGCTTTCCGAACATGCTTAGTAATTGAATCATCGAACATATAATGTTTAATGACTCGCTAAATACGATCAAAATCGTACTTAAACTAAATACTTTCATTATTACGAAGAAAACATAGTGAGTTTCTCCATCTTGTAAGATGGAAAACTAAAACTGATTACAGCGTTTAACTGAGTATGGAGGATTTTATCTAAGTGAAATTCTTAAAGAATGCATAAACTGAAATAAAACTTAGAAATAAACAAACTGAAGTATTATGTCTTGACTTTCACGTTGGCTACTTGGAAAAACATAATGTAACTGATAACATAGTAAATTTTGTCGTTCATGTTGGCTACTCGAGCAAAATTTTATATGGACTAATATGAATAATAGTAGCTGAGATGAATTGTCGTCTTTTGTTATTAAAACAAAATATGACATTCGAAATATCTCAGGAAACATAGCAAATTTTGTCTTTCATGTTGGCTACCCGGACAAAATTTTCTATGAACTGATTCAAAGCACTTAACTGAGGTGAAATGTCGTCTTTTGTCATTCCAACAAAATATGACATTCATAATAACTTAGAAAACATAGCAAATTTTGTCTTTCATGTTGGCTACTCAAACGAAACTTTCTATGCACTAAATAATTGAGTTAAATAAAATGTTGTCTTTTGTCTTTCACGTTGGTTACTCGAACAAAATACAACATTCATTACTGAGAGCATGACAAATTTTATCTTTCACGTTGGCTACTCAACATAATTTTCATGCAACTAAATAACTGAGAACATAGTAATTATCAAAATTACTATGCATAAACTTAGTGATCTGAGATCATAGCAATTTTATCGTTCACGTTGGCTACTTAACAAAATTGTTATGAATATTTGGTAAACTGAGTCCATAGCATAAATTTGTTATACAACAAATATTACTATGCAATACTAAATACACAGCGGAAGCTTAATTAAGGGCACACATGATTATGAAAAAGAATAATTAAACCTATAGATTGAGAATATACTTACTTCATCAAAATAATCAGTACTGAAAATATACAATAATACAAATAAAAGAGATGAATACCATATTGCTTAATTATTCATAATCTATTCAAACTTAGATATATGTTGATTTTAGCCCATACTAAAATCAGTGAGAATATAATGCCCATTGTTATTGAATTTTATATCATGACTAAAAGTACTAAAAGAAAAGAATAACTGAAATACTAATTAATTTTTTTGAATCCAGAAAATACTAATTCTATTTCTGAAGATACAGGAAAAAACTGAATTTATTCATATTTTATTTTTCTGAAACAAAGTAGAAAAATACTAATAAAGAAATCACTTTCTGAATATGGCTCAAAAGGTGCCTTAATGTTGGCCCAGTCCACTAACTAAAATTTACAGTCATACTGTGAAAACCAGCCCTTAAAGAGCCTGACCTTAAAAGTGGACCAAAAGTCATTCACTAATTTTCTGATGGAGCATTGCTCAAAAGAAAAAATTGGCCCGAAAGACCTTATTGCAACCCATAAGAAAATTCTGAGAGAATATAAAAAATGGGTGCCAGCCATAAACTCAGCCCTAACTTAGTTTCGGTCCAAAAACTAAATCGACCCGAAAGCCTGCTGAGATAAAAACAAAAATACGTGACAACAGCAAAAAGTGGCCCAACCAGCCCTCTAAGGCACCCGCATGGGCCTTGTGTCTTGCTAAGGGGTGCCGACGCATGTGCGCTGTCACCAGTGGACTAGGGGAAACTAGGTCGGCGGCCCGCGCAGTGCGCCACCAACCCGCCAGCCTGCTAAGGTGCGCTCCACGCCCTCGGGCTGTTGGATCAGATCCGACGACCACCCGACATTCTGCACAGCTCAAGCCACATTGCAGCTAATTCCCGCGTAACCCTAATCCACTCCTATTCCCATTTTCTCCTCGAGCACTCGACGACGCAGTGGGAGAGAGAGAACCAAGAGACGATATTGCTGGCGGCGAGGTCTGTTCCGGTGTCGCCAGGACCACCATGATTGTGAGCGTATTTGTCGTGAGGCTGCTCGTCACTGGTGGTTAGCTTGCCGGACGGTATCCTCCAAGAAGAGTCTGCCACTAGGGCTAGGATCTCGGTGATCCTACCCCGCGGAGGCTAAGAGCCGGAGGCGCCACCGTTGGTCCCCTCGCCGGCGCGTGCGCGTTCCTTGTTGGGTGAGTGCGCCACCGTCGAGCGTCCTGGCGTGGCGCCCTGAGATGAGCCCCGAGCGCATGCACACAGGTGGCGGACCGACGGTCGACTACCCAAAGTTCTACGTTGGCGAGATCGACGACAGTTCTCCGGTGGTGGCTGCAACGAGGACAACCGTCGGGTAAGTCCTCTCGCCCCATCTAATCTTAGGGTTAGGGTTTCGGGGTACTGAAAATTTGGGGATTATCGGATTAAGGTTTCATCTAATCTCCTTAATCCCCTGTAATCCCCTCTTAGTTTTCGGTTCAAATCCATATTTACTGTGTTGAAAGCTTAGTAGAATCCGAACCCTAAGTCTCTAATATGAGTTTGTTTCTAAGATTGAATCCGAATCCAGGTGAGCGGAGTTTGAATCTGATATTGTTCTTGATTGATCAAAGAACCCAAATTAATTAGTAAAGCTAGGCGGCTCTAATGCCATTGATGGATTTGACAGTGCTAAAGATCGTGACCTAGCCACTAATCACTCGATATTAACACAAAATAGAGAGTTGATTACTTACTTAGGTGGCATATCCCAGACCTGTGTTAGCCGCCAAGACTTTGATCATGGTGGTGGTGCTTCTGTAAAAACGCTGACACCGGGAGGAGGAGGTCGATGCAGCGCAGGGAGGAGCTGCAAGGGAAGCAGATAGAGGCGAGGCGATCTATGGTTGATGACGGAGTCATGACGACAGTGAAGCCTTGTAGCACCTTTCCCAACCTTCTCCCTATTGCCCGATCGGTGGCCTTAGTAGTAGGGTGTCTAATTTGGTTGATCTTCTATCAGATCTAAAACTGAGGGGTAGCCTATCTATTTATAAGGGAAGGGAGCGGTTGAAGGGGCCTCCAACCGATTCGGTTGGGATGTCCCGATCAGACACCGTGTGGATTTTCTTAGAGATTGAGTTGGTTACAATCGCAACCGACTCCTTAATTGTTTTCTGTTTTAATCAACGTGATCAAATTCTAACAGGTTCAGCAGGATTCTAGGCAACCGAGTTGAAATAGAAAGTAACATGCGTACATTTCCCTAACAAAAGGAAAAGAAAATAAATAGCACGTGTACTCTGACAGTTCTGCTAGACCATGTTCTATAATAAACATATTTTACCCGGCTATGATTTCTATTGGTGATCTATAATGGTCTAATTTTGTATTACAATCCAATTTTGAGCCTAAATTGCATATATACACTATTCTCCTTCAGCTTTTACAGTACGTACTCTAAATTACACTGCGAAATAGTGTATCCAGTATGCTTTACAGCGTACCACTGCGGATGGTCTTAACCTCCCTCCTCACATACTTCATATTCCTCAAGATGGAGCTCTAAAATGGCTAACATCAGTGGCTGCAGCTAGTAGAAAGGAGGATCGAAGGATGATGATTGATATGCTTTTATCTTTCTGGTGGCAAATTTGGAAGGAGTGTGATCGTCAAATTTTTCAGCAACAACGGTCATCACCACTTCAAGTGGCTGATCTCACTCGTGAAGAGATATAGTTACAACAGGCAACCCTGCTGCATTCTTAGAAGGGGGAAGTTTTTACTGCGTTATTTTAATCATATTATCTCAATGTAATTAACACTCTGTACTTTTAGGATGTAATCTTTTCTAGGCTCTTAATGAAAGGCAGTGCTTCTGCCACTTTTTTTAAAAAAAAATTGCATATATAAAGAAGTCTTCTTCAACTGCAAACATCATGATTTTCTCTTCTATAGCTGAAAAATCAAGGGGGTTTTCTAGAGGGGCCCTACTGTGCGACAGACAGTCGGAGGCTCGAGTCCCCTTGTCCTCTTAGATCCGTCCTGCCATGAGCTAAACTATTTTTCAAGCATTGTGCCTCGCATGTTTTGTAATAGCCATGAGCTAAACTTTGTAATCTGTCAAGCTATCATCTCACTATTTTGCATAAATATATTAGTTCTCTAGTTCATTACAGAACCTGCACTCTATAGAAGCACACAACATCAACTACAAAACCAGCAGCTTGACCCACTGGCTTTCGGGGCCCACAAGTCAGTGCAATGCCTCTGGGGAGCAAAACAGAGGGCATAATGTAACACCCATATTTCATGTACAAAAGTGCTCAAAACCCTTGATCATGAGTGTATGCATTTTTGGGTGAATTTTAGCAATTCAAACGTGTAGCAAACGTTCAAATTGAATTTGAATTCAAATCAAAAGAAAAGAATTGAAAAAGAAAAAGAAAAAGATAAAAATCCCCTTTTGGGCCGATTCTTCCCCTCTGGCCCATTCCCCTTCTCTCTCTCCCTGCGGCCCAGCCTGCCCACCCCCTCTCTCCTTCTCTCTGCCGGGCGGGGCCCACCCGTCGGCGCCTTCTTCCTCCCTCTTCCTTCTCCCGCGCGCGCCGCGCCAACCGCCTGCCCCGCGCCCACGTTCTGCACTCCGCACCCCCCTCCCCGAACTGCTTCCCCCACGTCGCGATCACCCCGGGAGAACCCCCCCTCGCGTGCGCCGGCAACCACCGCCTCCCCCGAGCCTATAAATCCCTCCCCTCCCCCTCTGTTCCTCCTTTCCCCGCGCCAAACCCTAGCTTCATCGCCACCGAGGTGTGTCTCGCGTGTTCTCGGTTAAACGGCGGTTGCATCTCCTTCCTCCCCCCTCTAACCTCTTCACTTCGCCGCCAGGAACTCGCCAGACACGTTTGATCGGGGAGATTGCCTCTGCGCCGTCGACTTCGCCGGTCACCGACGAGCTCACCCGCCATCGACCGTCGCCGGCACCCTCTGCTCATCCCCGAGTCCAATCAAGCCCGTAGGTGAGTTCCCCTACCTCTCCTCTCTCGATTCATGCTTGTAGCGCGTAGTTTGGACGTCGGCATCGCCGTGTAGGCGATCTCCGGCGAGATCGCCGCCGCGGATGCGCTGCGCCGCCGCGCGCGCAGGGGACAGCGTCGCCGGAGCGACGTGGCTCGCTCTGGGCCGTCCCCTCGCAACCGACGGCTGCGATTAGAACATTATACCGGTTCGGTATAATTAAATCCCAGCCATTCATCTCGGATCCGACGGCCAGCATTCAAAACCCATTTCCCGCCGCCAACTTTGCACCCAGGCCCCTGGAATCTCATTAGCTATCCCCTGGACTCTTCTGCAATTCGGATCTAGCCCCTGGAAATTGCAGACTAGCCCCTGGATCCCTAAAAATTGGTTTTAAACATTTATTTAAGCATTCTAACCCCTGTATTTTGGTAGAATAATGTATTTAGGCCCTGTACAGTGTAGAAAACTATTTAATTAACCCCTGGACTTTTATTTATTTGCTGAATAGGGTTTTTAATTGTATTTTGAGGTGTAGAAATTAGATAAAAATGATGAATAAGTGTAGGAATGCTATGAAAAATGTTTATAAATTATTTTATGCTGTGAATTAATTGTAGGGTTCAGATAAAATATATTTGGTCCCTGGATTAATTATTAAAAATGTTTTGAAATACATTTTTGCTATAGAAAATTCAATAAAAATGGTTTTAGGCTATAATAAAATCCCAAAATTGTAGGAAAAACATAAATTGCATATTTTGGCCTTGTTAAATGATAAATACCTCGTAGGGACGCATTAGTGTAGGATTTTGGTGCTTATGTGTATGTGTGTATGCATTGTTTTGCGTGCCTTTACTTATTTAGCTTTATTTTATATTCTTGCCATTGCTTGGGCATATATCTAGAGTCGTTCTACGACCCTAACCTCAACTTCCAAGACCAAGACTTCGTCAATTCTCAAGTCTCCAACGAAGGCAAGTGCCCTTGACCATCTTGTACCTATTTTAGGGAATTAGCTAGTTGCATGCTAAATAAATTGATGTCCTACTACATGTTTACATGCCCTGTTCCTTACCATTCCTTGTTACCTGAAATGGGTTGGGAAGTAGATAGGCTTATTTATGCTTAGCCATGCTTAGATGTTGGGATTGGGTTTTCATACAAATACTCTATGCTCAACTTTATGGTACTTTAATTTGGTGATGAACATACATAATGTTAGTGAATAGGAATCTGGTGGTTGGTTAGTTTTGGTATGGTGCATTTTGCACGAGACCCGGGATTGGGGTTTGTCACCACCGGATTCTAAGGACCGGTTTATGGAGGAAGCCACTAAGCTTTATAGTACCACCACGAGACTGAGATGGGGCAGCTTGGTCAATTAATTAGGTTTCTCCCGATGAACTGCTAGTGGTTGGATGGTGCGGGGAATGAGGCGGGTGATCCGCTCTTGGAACCGCAAGGCTCAAGAGGGGGCTCTGGGGCGGAGGGTTACTCCGAGAATCTCCAGTGGTGGAAACCTTAGAGGGCTAGCACTAGTCGGGAGTGCCTTTGTAAAGACCATGTAGTGATCTCCGGGCCACACACCTACGGAAGTGTGTAATGTGACCGACGGGTCACGGGCATCAGGGAGGTTTACTTAGTCCACCTGGCAACAGGGGATGGAATCACTGCTTGTGGGGAAAGGGTACACTCTCTGCAGAGATTTGGTAAAACTGTCATGACAGCCGTGCTCACGGACAAGAGCGGCTTGGGGCCAGTTCATAATTAGTCTATGGTTGGGAAATGATGGTTCATTATGGTTCAAGTACTTTCATTATCATTAATCATGTGTTGATTATTTATTGAATTATAATATTGATAATTGAAAGCTAAGGATAGGTTCTAAGCATAGTGCTAAGCCATATTTGGCCTTTCCTTGCTCTAGCCAATCACGTCATTCTCTTCCCGCACTTGCTGAGTACTCTATGTACTCAAGCGTTTAATTCTCCTTTAGAGTATGAAGAAGAAGAAGCTGCACCGGGGGACTTCTACGTCAACCCGGAGGACTTGGTCTAGGCTGGCGACCTCACGCGCAACGGCTGCCTGTGGAGACGAAGCCCACTTATCTATCTTGCTTTCTGTAGTGTTGAACTGTGTGGTGTTGTAAATATTTGTGGAGTGTATTTGTAGACCTTCGGGTCGTTCTGTAAGACTATTTATGTATTCCGAACATGGCAATGTAATGGTATTTCACTTTCGTCAACGCATGTACGATTCAACTGATCCTGGCGTACATGTGGTTAGCGTCTGTTCATCTTTACGATGACCGGGCGTGACAAAGTGGTATCAGAGCCGTGTTGCCCGTAGGACGCAAGCCTAGTTAGAAATGGCCGAAAATTAAGGACTATACTATTTTCATATGAAATAGTATTTCCAAAACTTTGTGCTCTCCACCTCAACCCTTGTGCTTCTTACCTTACTTTGCTTATTGTTTTTATTCTAACTTGATTTATTAATTATTAATCTCACTCTCTTCTTTTCAAATGTTTGTAGATGGCGCGGACCAAGCAGACGGCCCGTAAGTCGACTGGAGGTCGTGTCCCTCAGCACGCCCTAGCCAGTCGCTCCGCACCTTACACACCCCGGAGGGAGACGACGCTGCTCTCCAACGGGAGTGCTGCTTCAAGGATGCGCGTCCGTCTTCGTTCTCTTCTTCGAGCTGCGGGGTACCGTGAGTACCGTGTCCGCTTAGTCTACCACACCACTAGGGTCTTTGCACCCTATACTGGTGAGCTGGAGTGGACTTCTCAGCTGGCCGTCTACTACGACTCGGAGTTGCTGCACTCGCACTTCTCTCCGGCCTGGAGGAGCTCCCAGCGTGCAGCTGAGGAGGACGCCACGTGGGAGGCGACCACCTACTGGAGCCACGCCCACAGGTTCCTTCTTGGGTGCACGGAGCACGCGTACACCCCTCAGCGCCCTAGTGGCACAGCCGCCTTCACTGGACGTGACGTCGAGGGACGCTTGACTCACCCCCAGTGCGAGAGGCTGGTGGACGACGTTGTGGAGTTGTCTTCGCGACTCCAGCGTTGTCAGCAGGAGCTGCAGGACAGCAGGGACCTGGTCGACCGCTACGAGCGACTTCGCCGACGCTACACGAGGATCACTGGAGTTGATCCTAACTCTCAGCAGTACGCTTCAGACGTGGAGCCTTGGGACCCGAACTCCCCGGATCGCCGCATGAACTCCCCCGAGAACTCAAGAGAAGACTCAGAAGAAGAAGACCCGGAGATGGAGGTTGAGGAGGACTCCGACGAGTAGGAGTGGACTCGTTTCCCCGCTGGACGACTCAGGACAGTTATCCTTAGTTTGTAGGAGCGTGTAGCTACGCCCTCTCCAGTCTTGAGTTGTGTCTTTTATGGTGTTATGCTAGTAGTTGCTTTATGTTGTGTGTGTTGGTTGCGACATGAGTTGTGGAATGCTTCGGCATCCTGTCCACATCCGTGTCTTTAGTCTTGTTTATGTGTCGTGTGAGTGGTGGAATGCTTAGGCATCTTGTCCACCTCCACACTAGTTGGTTAATGAACTTGCTTTATGTCTATTACCCTTGATGCATATAGTTGGGACCGTGTTACCCTAGCATATCCTTTCTCATCTCATCTATCATTCTAAGACCTCAATGAACTTCTCTATCACAGATGGCTGGACGAGGTAGAGGTAGAGGCCGTGGTCGTGGTAACCCACCTCTGGATGAAGGACTTGGAGGTGTCCCTGGATGGAATGCAAGGGGTGCTCGAGGAGCCCCAGCCTCTCAACAGATGCAACAGATGATGGCTCTTCAGACTCAACTACTCAACAACCTCACCCAGGTTGTCACCAACCTGCAACAAGCCCCACCCCCACCACCACCAAACTACAACCTTCCGCCACCACCACCTTTTCCACCGAGGTCCTTCCTTAGGGACTTCCTGAACACCCATCCACCCTCTTTTGCCACCGTTACCGAACCCATGGACGCCGATGATTGGCTCCGTACCATTGATAGCAAACTGAGGCTCATCCACTGTGAAGGAAGGGAGAAAGTGCTTCTAGCCTCTCATCAACTCCAAGGACCAGCAGCTGATTGGTGGACCGCCTTCACCGAAGCCCACCGGGACCCGGAAAATATTACATGGGAAGAATTCCGTACCAACTTCCGCAATCACTTCGTACCTGAAGGAGAGATACAAGCCAGGCGTGAAGAATTCCTGATGCTAAAGCAAGGCCGTATGACTGTGAGGGCCTACCTGAATGCCTTCACCCAGCTGTCCCGCTATGCCCCAACAGACGTGGATACCGACGCCAAGAAGCAATTCCGCTTCAAGAATGGGCTGGACAAAGAGTTAAAGTTTGCTATGTCTTCCAGCGACTACGGCGACTTCCAGAAGTTAGTGGACAAAGCTTTTGAAGTGGAAAGGACTAAGAAGGAACTGGAAGATGACGAAAGAAAGAGGAAGTTGACCTTAGCAGCACATGCCTCCAGCAGCAATGTACGCCCCCGTCTCAACCCTCCGCCTACAACTCATATGACTCGTCCCATGAACTACTCGGGACAAAGGTACCCCAACTCCAACTACAGGCCACCCACTCCCTACAACCAGCCAATGCGCCAGCAGCAGCAGCAGCCACCACGCCAGCCAATGCAACCCCCACGCCAGCAGATGCAGCCACCCCGCCCTTCAGCCCCAGCTAACCGTCCAAGTGGCCAACCCCCAAGAAACCAGTCAGGAGGCAACAAGGGCCCAAATAATGCTGCAGGAGTACAATGCTACAAGTGCGGAGAATGGGGACACTATGCCAGCAGTTGTCCAAAGAAGCAGCAGAACCCAACTGGCCGTGTCAACCATGTGACTCTGGAGCAAGCACAGGAAGCACCTGATGTGGTGATCGGTACGTTCTCTGTCAACTCCCACCCTGCCACCATATTGTTTGATTCGGGTGCTACACATTCATTCATATCCAAGGATTTCATAAAGAAGCATGACATGGTAGTTACATTCTTGAATGGGCCATTATTGATAAACTCTCCTGGAGGAGAGATGGTGGCAAGGCATCTATGCCGAAAAGTGAGTATAAACATAAGGGGGGTAGTCTTTTGGGCCAACCTAATAGTGTTGGACTCACAAGGATTAGATATCATTCTGGGAATGGACTGGTTGACAAAGAATCAAGGAGTAATTCATTGTGCAACTAGAACAGTCTGTTTAACACACCCGGATGGCACCACAGTGGAATTCAAGCCAGATCAGACACCAGAAGCAGTAGTGCAACTCAACCATCTTGAGAGTACCAAAGACATCAGGGTTGTGAAAGAATTTCCGGATGTATTCCCAGATGACTTACCAGGTATGCCCCCTGATCGAGAGATTGAATTTATCATTGAATTAGTACCTGGAACGGCCCCAATATATAAGAGGCCATATAGAATGGATGCTAAACAACTAGCTGAACTAAAGGATCATATTGAGGAATTATTGGCAAAAGGATATATTCGACCTAGCTCATCGCCTTGGGGAGCACCAGTCATATTTGTACCTAAGAAGGATGGAACTCAAAGGTTGTGTGTGGACTATCGAGCCTTAAATGAGGTAACCATCAAGAATAAATACCCACTACCAAGGATTGAAGATTTGTTTGATCAGTTGAGAGGAGCTTGTGTGTTTTCCAAGATTGATCTTCGTTCGGGCTACCATCAACTGAAGATTAGACCGTCGGATATTCCCAAGACAGCATTTGTCTCTCGGTATGGATTGTATGAGTATACAGTCATGTCGTTTGGATTGACCAATGCTCCAGCGTATTTTATGTATCTTATGAACAAGGTTTTCATGGAATACTTGGACAAGTTCGTAGTGGTATTCATCGACGACATACTTATCTACTCCAAAACTGAAGAAGAGCATGAGGAGCACCTCAGGATGGCCTTACAGAAGCTTCGCCAACATCAACTGTATGCCAAACTTAGTAAGTGTGAGTTTTGGCTAAAGGAGGTATCATTTTTGGGACATGTCATATCCGAAGGAGGTATAGCAGTGGATCCAGGCAAAGTGGCCGATGTCCTTAAGTGGGAGACACCTGAGAGTGTACATGATATACGGAGATTCTTAGGTATGGCTGGTTATTACCGTCGATTCATCGAGGGATTTTCAAAGATCTCTCGACCACTAACCAAGTTGCTTGAGAAAGGAGTTGCTTTCAAGTGGGCCCCCGAATGTGAGGTAAGCTTCGCCGAATTGAAGAAGAGGTTAACCAGTGCACCGGTATTGGTGATGCCCGATATGCAAAAGGAGTTTGTGGTCTATTGTGACGCATCTGGTCATGGTTTAGGATGTGTCTTAATGCAAGGAGGACATGTTGTGGCCTATGCTTCAAGACAACTTCGGAAACATGAGAGGAATTATCCAACACATGACTTAGAGTTGGCAGCGGTTGTTCATGCTTTGAAGATATGGAGACATTACTTAATGGGAAAAAGGACGGAGATATATACAGATCACAAGAGCTTGAAGTACATATTTACACAGCCGGATCTTAACCTCAGGCAACGTCGCTGGTTGGAATTAATCAATGATTTTGATGTGGGAATCAACTACCATCCAGGCAAGGCTAATGTGGTCGCTGATGCTCTAAGCAGGAAGGGACAAAGCAATAACTTGTCAGTACAAGCTCTTCAACCCCAGCTATGTGAAGAGTTTGCAAGGTTAAATCTATGTCTAGTGTCTAGCACTGAAGCAGTTGCTATGGAAGTGGACTCAACCCTCGAGCGTGATATACGAGAAGGGCAGAAGAATGATGAGAAGGTCAAAGAGATCAAACAGTTGATGAAGAAAGGGAAAGCTCCGAACTTTAGAGAGGATGAACAAGGAACCTTATGGCTTGGAAAGCGGATTTGTGTTCCAGATATCAAGGAGATTAAAGAGTTGATATTAAGAGAAGCTCATGACTCATCATACTCCATTCATCCCGGAAGCACAAAGATGTATCAAGACCTTAAAGATCGATATTGGTGGCATGGAATGAAACGGGATGTAGCCGAATATGTGGCCATATGTGATACATGTCAATTGATTAAGGCGGAACATCAAAGACCAGCAGGGTTATTACAACCAATCAAAGTGCCAGAATGGAAATGGGAAGAAATAAGTATGGACTTCATCGTGGGACTACCAAGAACACAATCTGGATATGATTCTATATGGGTTATTGTGGACCGTCTAACTAAAGTGGCTCACTTTATTCCTGTGAAAGAGACCTACAACGGCCCCAAGTTGGCGGAACTGTACATCTCCAGGATTGTATGCTTACATGGAGTTCCTAAGAAGATCATCTCAGACAGAGGCACTCAATTCACCTCAAGATTCTGGCAGAAGTTACATGAATCAATGGATACCCGTCTAAATTTCAGTTCGGCGTATCATCCTCAAACTGATGGTCAGACAGAACGCACCAACCAGATATTAGAAGACATGTTGAGAGCGTGTGCTTTAAAGAATAGCAAGAGTTGGGACAAGAATCTGCCGTATGCCGAATTTTCTTACAACAACAGTTATCAAGCCAGTTTGAAGATGTCACCTTTTGAAGCATTGTATGGGCGAAAATGTAGGACCCCGTTGTTTTGGAATCAAACTGGAGAAAGTCAAGTCTTTGGGCCTGATGTGCTACAAGAGGCTGAAAGGCAAGTACAAGAAATTCGGAAGAATCTAAAGGCGGCTCAAACAAGACAGAAGAGTTATGCGGATACTCGAAGACGCGATCTCACATTTGAAGTTGGTGACTATGTGTACTTGAAGGTGTCACCTATGAGAGGATTGAGAAGATTCAAAGTAAGAGGCAAGTTGTCACCCCGTTACATTGGTCCGTTCAAGATACTGGAACGACGTGGTGAAGTGGCTTATCAACTTGAGCTTCCGCCACACTTGTCAGATGTGCATAATGTGTTTCATGTATCGCAGCTTAAGAAGTGCTTAAGAGTGTCTGAAGAGCAATTGCCAATGGAAGCAGTGGATGTACAAGAGGATTTGTCTTATGTGGAGCAGCCCGTCAAGATACTTGAGACACTGGAAAAGATCACAAGAAACAAAGTCATTCGCATGTGTAAAGTGCAGTGGAAGCATCATTCTGAGGCAGAAGCAACATGGGAAAGAGAAGAAGCTCTCAAGGCGGACTTCCCTCATCTATTCTCTTAGAGCGTCCGAATCTCGAGGGCGAGATTCCTTTTAAGGGGGGTAGAGTTGTAACACCCATATTTCATGTACAAAAGTGCTCAAAACCCTTGATCATGAGTGTATGCATTTTTGGGTGAATTTTAGCAATTCAAACGTGTAGCAAACGTTCAAATTGAATTTGAATTCAAATCAAAAGAAAAGAATTGAAAAAGAAAAAGAAAAAGATAAAAATCCCCTTTTGGGCCGATTCTTCCCCTCTGGCCCATTCCCCTTCTCTCTCTCCCTGCGGCCCAGCCTGCCCACCCCCTCTCTCCTTCTCTCTGCCGGGCGGGGCCCACCCGTCGGCGCCTTCTTCCTCCCTCTTCCTTCTCCCGCGCGCGCCGCGCCAACCGCCTGCCCCGCGCCCACGTTCTGCACTCCGCACCCCCCTCCCCGAACTGCTTCCCCCACGTCGCGATCACCCCGGGAGAACCCCCCCTCGCGTGCGCCGGCAACCACCGCCTCCCCCGAGCCTATAAATCCCTCCCCTCCCCCTCTGTTCCTCCTTTCCCCGCGCCAAACCCTAGCTTCATCGCCACCGAGGTGTGTCTCGCGTGTTCTCGGTTAAACGGCGGTTGCATCTCCTTCCTCCCCCCTCTAACCTCTTCACTTCGCCGCCAGGAACTCGCCAGACACGTTTGATCGGGGAGATTGCCTCTGCGCCGTCGACTTCGCCGGTCACCGACGAGCTCACCCGCCATCGACCGTCGCCGGCACCCTCTGCTCATCCCCGAGTCCAATCAAGCCCGTAGGTGAGTTCCCCTACCTCTCCTCTCTCGATTCATGCTTGTAGCGCGTAGTTTGGACGTCGGCATCGCCGTGTAGGCGATCTCCGGCGAGATCGCCGCCGCGGATGCGCTGCGCCGCCGCGCGCGCAGGGGACAGCGTCGCCGGAGCGACGTGGCTCGCTCTGGGCCGTCCCCTCGCAACCGACGGCTGCGATTAGAACATTATACCGGTTCGGTATAATTAAATCCCAGCCATTCATCTCGGATCCGACGGCCAGCATTCAAAACCCATTTCCCGCCGCCAACTTTGCACCCAGGCCCCTGGAATCTCATTAGCTACCCCCTGGACTCTTCTGCAATTCGGATCTAGCCCCTGGAAATTGCAGACTAGCCCCTGGATCCCTAAAAATTGGTTTTAAACATTTATTTAAGCATTCTAACCCCTGTATTTTGGTAGAATAATGTATTTAGGCCCTGTACAGTGTAGAAAACTATTTAATTAACCCCTGGACTTTTATTTATTTGCTGAATAGGGTTTTTAATTGTATTTTGAGGTGTAGAAATTAGATAAAAATGATGAATAAGTGTAGGAATGCTATGAAAAATGTTTATAAATTATTTTATGCTGTGAATTAATTGTAGGGTTCAGATAAAATATATTTGGTCCCTGGATTAATTATTAAAAATGTTTTGAAATACATTTTTGCTATAGAAAATTCAATAAAAATGGTTTTAGGCTATAATAAAATCCCAAAATTGTAGGAAAAACATAAATTGCATATTTTGGCCTTGTTAAATGATAAATACCTCGTAGGGACGCATTAGTGTAGGATTTTGGTGCTTATGTGTATGTGTGTATGCATTGTTTTGCGTGCCTTTACTTATTTAGCTTTATTTTATATTCTTGCCATTGCTTGGGCATATATCTAGAGTCGTTCTACGACCCTAACCTCAACTTCCAAGACCAAGACTTCGTCAATTCTCAAGTCTCCAACGAAGGCAAGTGCCCTTGACCATCTTGTACCTATTTTAGGGAATTAGCTAGTTGCATGCTAAATAAATTGATGTCCTACTACATGTTTACATGCCCTGTTCCTTACCATTCCTTGTTACCTGAAATGGGTTGGGAAGTAGATAGGCTTATTTATGCTTAGCCATGCTTAGATGTTGGGATTGGGTTTTCATACAAATACTCTATGCTCAACTTTATGGTACTTTAATTTGGTGATGAACATACATAATGTTAGTGAATAGGAATCTGGTGGTTGGTTAGTTTTGGTATGGTGCATTTTGCACGAGACCCGGGATTGGGGTTTGTCACCACCGGATTCTAAGGACCGGTTTATGGAGGAAGCCACTAAGCTTTATAGTACCACCACGAGACTGAGATGGGGCAGCTTGGTCAATTAATTAGGTTTCTCCCGATGAACTGCTAGTGGTTGGATGGTGCGGGGAATGAGGCGGGTGATCCGCTCTTGGAACCGCAAGGCTCAAGAGGGGGCTCTGGGGCGGAGGGTTACTCCGAGAATCTCCAGTGGTGGAAACCTTAGAGGGCTAGCACTAGTCGGGAGTGCCTTTGTAAAGACCATGTAGTGATCTCCGGGCCACACACCTACGGAAGTGTGTAATGTGACCGACGGGTCACGGGCATCAGGGAGGTTTACTTAGTCCACCTGGCAACAGGGGATGGAATCACTGCTTGTGGGGAAAGGGTACACTCTCTGCAGAGATTTGGTAAAACTGTCATGACAGCCGTGCTCACGGACAAGAGCGGCTTGGGGCCAGTTCATAATTAGTCTATGGTTGGGAAATGATGGTTCATTATGGTTCAAGTACTTTCATTATCATTAATCATGTGTTGATTATTTATTGAATTATAATATTGATAATTGAAAGCTAAGGATAGGTTCTAAGCATAGTGCTAAGCCATATTTGGCCTTTCCTTGCTCTAGCCAATCACGTCATTCTCTTCCCGCACTTGCTGAGTACTCTATGTACTCAAGCGTTTAATTCTCCTTTAGAGTATGAAGAAGAAGAAGCTGCACCGGGGGACTTCTACGTCAACCCGGAGGACTTGGTCTAGGCTGGCGACCTCACGCGCAACGGCTGCCTGTGGAGACGAAGCCCACTTATCTATCTTGCTTTCTGTAGTGTTGAACTGTGTGGTGTTGTAAATATTTGTGGAGTGTATTTGTAGACCTTCGGGTCGTTCTGTAAGACTATTTATGTATTCCGAACATGGCAATGTAATGGTATTTCACTTTCGTCAACGCATGTACGATTCAACTGATCCTGGCGTACATGTGGTTAGCGTCTGTTCATCTTTACGATGACCGGGCGTGACACATAAAACCTCGAGCTTTCTCTACAGGCTACAGCCGCAGCACGCCCAAGAGGAAGGGCACAGTGAACGAGCAAAAAATGGCGGGTCTCACGGGCGCAACGGCCGGAGGTGAACGGGCACGCCGTGCTTGGGGCGGAGGGTCAGGACATTGACCGGCGCGTGGCGGTAGTCGTCGGAGATGGTGAACCGGAAGTGCGCGAGCAGCATGGCGAGGACGACCTTGGCCTCGACCAGCGCGTACGCCTGGCCGACACAGTTGCGCGGGCCCGACGCGAACGGCAGGAACGCCAGGCGCCGCGTGGACGCGAACCGCTCCGGCCGGAACTCGTGCGCGTCGGGGCCCCAGATGGACTCGTCGTGGTGGATGGCCAGCACCGGGATCCACACCGACAGGCCGCGCGGCAGGTGGAGGCCGTCGCCGCCGAGCCGGATGTCCTCGAACACCATCCTCGGCAGCAGCGTCGCCGGCGGGTACAACCGCAGCGTCTCGTGGATGATCATCTGCAGCTGCAATTCACGTAACGAACCAAATCAGCAATGGTGCCCCCCGCAATTACTATAGTTAAGAATCTCTCTGAATTTAGAACACGCACCACGGTCAGCTTGGAGAGGTGGTCGGCGGACGGCGGGTCGTCGCCGCAGACCCGGGCGACCTCGGCGCGCGCCCTGTCCTGCCACTCCGGGTGCGTGGCGAGCAGCATGAACGTCCAGGTGAGCAGCAGCGCCGACGTCTCGTGGCCCGCGAAGAAGAACGTCTTGCACTCGTCGATCACCAGCTGCGCGTCGTAGCTGAACTGCTGGCCCCCGCCGCCGTTGCCCGTCGCTGTCTGCTTCTTCTCCATCTCGGCCAGAAGGATGGCCAGAAGCCCCCGGCCATAAACCGACGTCGTCCGGCCCTCGTCAGCGATCTCCCGGCTCCGGCGGATGGACTCCGTCAGCACGACCTCCAGCTCGTCGTTCAGCCGTCTGATCTCCCGCCTGTACTTGCTCGGGAAGTACCTGCGCGACGAGTCCAAACACTTACTGACTTGCGTATGGAGATGACAGTGAGTGTGTGATGGAGAACCCAATTCAAATGCATCTAGTGCCGCGAGTCAGTGCCGGTGTCTAAAACTATTTGGACAGCTACGGAAATGGCACGCGGAATAAATAATTGATTGTTTGTGTTGACTTAATGATCATGATTAATCATCAAAAAAATGGTCATGATTAAGTAGCATTGCAGCAATAACATAGGATTAGCTTGAGTAATTCGGTACGCGCCGCAACCTGAGCGGCCGAGCGCGCATATGAGGGCGCAAGGCAGGACCAAAGGCAGAAAAGCAAGGTCAGGTAAGTGAGCTAGCGAACGAGTGTATTAGTACGAGACAAGAGGCGGAGACTAGCGCTTGGAAGGGGTCAGGGGATCACTCACTGGCTGCCCGGGATCCAGAGGTAGCGGCTGGAGAGCGCGGTGAGGCGCTGCAGGTCCTCTAGGAGGTGGAAGATGCGCTTGCCGGTCTCGTAGCTCGTATCGAACTCGGTGCGCGAGATGATGTCGCCGGTGAGCCGGGTCATGTACGTGCCGATCTCCACCTCGCCGCGGCCGCGCGACGTCGCCTCCCGGAGCGCCCGGATCGTCTGCTTCGTGCACTCGACCATGTGCCCCACGCGCCCCTGCAACCACGTCCACGCCGGCGCGGTCAGCAATCTGGCAACGACCCAGGAGGACCAAACAATGCCAGCGGTGGCGGTCGACGCGGCGGGCACTGCATACTACGCACCTTGAGCTTGTCGGCCATGAACGCCGGCGCGACGACGTGGCGCTGGTGCGACCAGCTGGCGCCGTTGGCCATGAGCAGACCGCGGCCGATGAAGTGCTTGGTCCCCTGCCGCTGCAGCCACGACTTGCCGGTGGCGTGCGCTGCGTACTTGGAGGACAGGAACTCCTTGATCATCTCCGTGTCCGTCAGGCACAGCCGCGGCTCGCTCCCGTACCAGTACACGAACAGCTTCCCTGCAACGCAACGCGTCAAAGGATTCCAACTTCATCAGTCACGCGCCGCGAAAGCGCAATGCGGCGGCGCTCTACTGGCCTCTCTGGATCGTTATCATCTCACCGTATGTCCTGGACCAGAGCACGTAGTGGGGCATGAGGCGCCCAACGATGTCGTGGCTCAGGGACGGCATGTCGTCGGCGGTGGACTTTGCCACGAGGGCTGAGACGTCGCGGAGGTTGCCGATGAAAAGCCGCGGCGGGGGGCCGTGCACCCCCTGCCGGGACATTATCCGACGGATTCGCATTGGCGTCAGCCAGTAGTAGGACAGGGCGAGCCACACGGCCCTCAGGAGCAGCACCAGGAGAGGCGAGAAGATGGCAATGAGCGTCACGAGCGCCGCCATTGAATTGAAGAAGAGGGGGAGAGAGGGAGAAAGATTTGGACCTGCTTCCAGCCCGGCACAATTCTGGTTTCTCTCTGGTTCGCAGCCATTTATATACACTATCTCCATATCTGGGAGGATTTTATAATTGATTATAGGAGATAGAGAGCATATGTAGTTTCAATGATATTTATGGTACTCCCTCCGTGTTTGTGGGTACAGATGGTCACACATGTATGTTAGCATCATAAAGGTCATTTGTGCTTAGATATGCTTCCACTTTTGTGATGGTAACATTCATTTATAATCATTTGATCTATCACCAGAGATCACAAGACTTATATATTAAATATTTTGAGTATCCGCACTGCCGCTGCGTGACAATGACACCTCCTATGTCGAGCGGTTCGAGGTGATACCGGTGGGCCCGTTCCGCCGGCCAGAAGATGAGCACTTCTCCGCTGTGCCGCGTCAGAACACATATGTAGTGCGCTTCGATTGGGTTATGGTGTTTCTACGGAAGTTTGATAATAGTAGTAACCGTTTGGGCTAAACGCAAAATAGAATCTCCAACGTGTCCCTGCTCTTAGTGTGACGTGTACGCCACGTGAGCACGCCAAACGTGTGTTGGACTGCTAATTTAGAGACTTCTAAATGTGTTTTAAAGGTTCATGAACCTAAATGTCACATAACTACAAGTTCATGTACCTTTAGCGTATTTTACGCTAAATATTTCATGGCTAGATTGGCTCTCTCCTTCGCTATTTTACATGGCTCCAAACCAGAAAACGAGGAATTTGGCTTGACAAGAAAATCACTCTCGCAACCCCTGTTTTCACAGCACTCAGCACCATATACACATGTCCAGCGCACCACTGCACTGACGGCCGAGCGAATTAAGCTTAGCATCTCTCGTTCTTTTTATTTTTTCGAAACCGGTAAACCGAGCTTAGCAACTTTCGTAGAAACTAGAAAGACAAACACGAACACGGATACAACGACCGGCAACACACCAGCTTCACTGTGCCCTCCGTCATCTCCCCTCGGTCAGCGTTGCTCGAACATCATTACCGGGCGGGTGAAAACACAGTCATGCTTGTTCATTCCGTGCCATTCTTCCCGTTCTTCGATCCCGCGGACATGAGAGTAGAGATCGTCACAGTACCACCAGCCCTGCCCAGCAGGATTGACCACTCTGCCGCGGACTCAAATCTTCTGCAGTAACTGTAGTACAGTTACTGTAGCTGACAGGTAGGCCCCACGTCCCACCAGTCAGCTACGCCTCGCGTGAGATGATTTCAGCAGATCTGAGATAGATGAGAAACTAATAATACAACCGATCGAAAAGTTTCAGAATCTGGATACTATAAGATCCCACGCGGGGCCGTGTTGTGGTCGATAAATCCTTGCTCCTAAACTTTAAAATCTGATCAGTTTTTAGATGACGTTTATTTTGCCAGTGTGCTTCCAGCTCAGGAGGTATAGTATGGTCATATTAGAGTAAGCTAATGAGAAACTGTCTTGGATAGATTATATTCAGCAACACTATATCCAACCTGACTAATCAAGAATCAAAAATAGCAAAGTATATATAGTAGCATAGGTGCAACATCAGGCGGATTTGATGAGGATCTCAGACCCAAGAACATAAGATTTGACCTACGCAAAAGATACGCTTTCATTCTGTGTCACCTGGACAGCTATTAGTGATAACCCCTCTCTGCATAATCAACGAGAAACTAGATCGTAGGCTGTATCAACTCGATCATGCTCAACTTTTAAAACAAGCTCGCGGAAAGTGCGTAAGCTTTGATGAGAATTTCTCGGAACAAGTCGCAGGAAGTATGCGACTCCAGACTTGCCTGCCAGCCAGTATCATTTGCAGCGTGTGGGCAACCTGTTGTCGGACAGGAGCTTCAGATTATCAGATACGAGTCCCCATGTTAAGCTTCGGTTGTTCCTTCTGTTTTCACGTAACATCCTCTACGTCTGGTAAAAATGTTAATTTTCTCTCTTATGTCACGGGTTACAATGTGGGATGATTTTTTTTTTCAAATTGCCAATCTCGTTTTGGAAGCACCAAGTGGGAGGCATTTTTGTCACCTAGAAGGGTTGACGGATTGATTTATGGCATACATGGGCTTGAAAATTAGGCCTACCGCTCGGAATTTATGGGCATGGCATGCTAAAAGAATCCTGGCCCAGTGCCAAAGGCCATGGTGCCCCAGAAGAGAGATTGTTTGCGGAACTACATGTCTTATATAGCTGCAACCCATTAAGGACTACTAAAGGCTGTTTGGATCGAAACCACCACGCGTCGCACTTGGTCAACACCGCAACTGCTACGCGCGCGGCGTGCGTTTAGTCTTCCTCCAAAAATTAGGTTCTATTTGATTCAATATCTAACTTGTCTAAGCCTAATATTAAGCATGTCATACTACTTTAGACGGGTGTTTGGTTGTTGACTAAGGTTCGACGTGCCACAAAGTTAGACAACTTTTGCTTCTATTGTCTAATAAAAAATTGTCTCAACCGTGGCGTTCAAATCAACCGCCTAGGCTTAGTCATGATAACAAAACAAACACATGTCACACTTTTTTAACCGCGTCTAAGCTTAGGTTATGCTAGCAAACCAAACACGTGCTAACATTAGTTAGTTTATGCGCGCCACAAATGTGGCAAGTGGCTAAGCTTAGACTTAGGCAAGTTAGTCATCATCCAGACCCTTAGATCGCCACAGAATTTGCCACTCGCCCCGCCCGCTATTGATTTCGAGCGCCGTGTCGTGCGTAGGGCTGAGCGTGGTTAACCGGTTAATCTTTAACCGGAATTAACCGTAACAAATTACCTGAAAATTACGATTAATTTTTTTTAGTTATCAGTTCAGTTATGATTTTTTGCAATTCGATTTTGGTTAATTATTTGGTTTTTTACTGAATTAACTGCACTACCGAATTAACTGCATTCAGACTAATTTGTTCATGTTCAGATCTGTTTCTCTTAGCTAATAATTTATCAAACATGGATGTATGTTTGTATGTTGATTATATGTTGGTTTTTTTATGCTTGAGTTCATTTCACGTTGATTTATTGTTCAAATGCTCAGATTTGCTTCATTTAATTTTATGCTTAAATTTTGTTTTAATCTATTTGCGATTAACCGATTAACCGTAATCGAATTCTGCGATTAATATTTTTGTTTGGTCATGATCGGTTATCGATTTCTATTAACCGAAATAACCATTAATTGAATTAACCGAATCAAATTAACCGGATTAACCGAATGCCCAACTCTAATCGTATCATAGGTGTGGCGGCGATTCAACCACCGCAACCGTGAGGCACCCCGAGTTAGGCGCGGCAAATACCGGCTTCAATCCGGACAGCTCATAAATGTTATTCCTCTACTCTCATATTGAGTTGAGCCACATCACCTCTAAAACTGCATCCATTGGATTACGCAGGTAATCTTTCATAATCTACACCATCCATTCCATACAATACGTCTATCGATATAATTTATATGTGTGTTCAGGATGTTCAACACACATACACGAGTGTATTTACAAAAAGATATACAGAAAATTATCACAGAACAAGATTAATTAACCACTTTTATTACAGAATTTAGAATACCTCAAATACAAGCTCTAATAAATATTAATGACAAGACTGAACTAATGCAACGAAATTAAACAAATTAAACAACTAAACAGGTAAGCGAAATTAGCATAAGGGTAGCGGGGCTCCAAGCAACACCACAACAAAAACTGATGGCAGACATGGTCTAGAACTCCGCATTATCACCATTATACTCTCAATTCTGACCTGTAACTGTTGGTGGGAGAATTACAAGAGTGGGTACATATCGTACTCAGCAAGTGTGGAAAGTATGACATGTAGCTGATTCAAATGACGAATATAATGATGGATAAGTTCTAAAAAGTACATTAAAACATTTGAAAAGTAATATATTGTATGTATATGAAGTAAACCTGTCATAAACCATGTAGTTATCATAATATCAGTCCATATTTCATCACTGTCATCCATATTCTAGATTTCACCGTTACTATTGACCATATTCAATACAAGAATTTAATCCAAAACCAGCAATAACCATATTACCAACCATAACCAGTACCAAACCATACCAATCCCGATTTCTCTCTTATCATGTGAGGGTCCAGGTTGCTCATGACCGGGAGAACTGCTATCATGATACTTTTAAGACACACTCTGCAGAGGTTGTACCACTTTACCCACGTGTTTGTGATTTCATCACCTTGTGGTGACTAGAACCTCTATTATGCCGTCTCACACTTTTGTCGGTGTGTGGCCAATAGATCACAAAATAGCTTTTACAAAGGGTTTACTAGAATGTACGGACCCACTCAGGTTTCACCGGTGGCGATGTCTTCAACTGAGCACATATTCAACCAAAGACCCACTCTTGTGCCATTCGGATCCCAGGAAGTCCCGCCAACCATATCCAAACCCAATCAGACTCCCCTTCCCCGGTGCGCCAAATGATTCACGCAGTACTAGCAATATTCTAATTAATCAACTACGATGCACCAATACCTGACCTCGTGGTGGCACTGTAAATCCTGAATGGCCGCTTCACGAACTGGTCCTTAGATCTAAAGCAAGCGAAACCACCATACATCCAACCTATCCTCATACCATGTTTGCTTATATCACCCATTACCATATCATATTAATCAGTTCATATTAACCATAGTCTCATTAATGCATAATCAAATGGTATAGTTGGTTTCCCATCCCGATTAATTAAGCAAAGCATAAAAGTAAAAAGTCTTTCTCGACATTTTACCATGTAGTCCAGATGGCAAGGGTGGTTAAACAAGACTAGTAAACTTCTTACCATAGCATTTTCCATCAAATTAACACAAGCATGTAGTTTTGAAAACAAAATATTTATTGTCGAAACATGATCAATATGTTCAAGGACACTTGTCTTACTTTTGGACTTAGTTTGGGTCAAGGTCTCCAAACTCCTGGTGCTGGAGATCCTCCGCAGCACTCTCTAGCGCAAATCTGTCTAAACCGCGCAATAAATATACAAAACAAGAATTTCAATTAATAAGTGCACATATATTACTCAATATGTCATGACATGTATGATTAATGCAAATGCGAAGCAAAACTAGTTAATGAGTTGCTTTTAATGTTTACTAATTAATTACAATGGTGTTTAACAAGTTTGGATATGTTTGAAATTGTTTCAAGTTAATTTAGAATTAATTCAACAAAAATCAGACAGCAAGACTGGACTAGTCCACTGCAGGGTCGGACTAGTCTACCCTTCGCAGAAACAGCGAATTAGGGTTTCTTAGATCAACGTGAATCTGAAAAAACGGGGTTGAATTCACGTGAGAAAGAGGAAGTAGAAAAAGGCATATCAGGTGTTTAAGACTCCAATGAATCAAGGGTTTTAGAGGCAACACTTGGATTTTGACGATATAGGGTGGATGAAGAAAAATTGATGGTGAATTGTTGATGAAGAATGAAAACTTGATGGAGATCTTTATCCTCTTTCGTTTCTACTCTTCTTCTTCTTGCTCGGGGTCTCCTTCTCCCTCTTTGGTGGCGACTATTCACAAGCTAGGGTTTGGGTGGACTTCCAACTGAGGCAAAAGGATAAAAGGGTGGGGTGTTGGGTTGTTTATATAGGTGTGAAGGTTAGGGTTTCAATAGATTCGAGTTTGGGATGGGTGGAGGCCGGTGTGAGGTCCCACATGGGCCCCAAAAAGAGTTAGACATGATGTCCTTAAGCCCACTTAAAGTAAAATCCCAAAACACGTCGTGGAAGAAAAGATCAACTCGGAATCGCGATTACCGGACAAGTCTGAAAAGGGTCAGACTAGTCCGAAGTTAGTCAGAGAGATATCATACAAGTCTGGACTGGACATCGGACAAGTCCAAACTTAGCCAGAGGAAAACAGACATGTCTGGCCAAAATCGGACAAGCCCGATTTTAGTCAGAGAGAAAAACGGACAAGTCCGCTAGATGTCGGACAAGTCCGGACAAGTCTAGAGACTTAGCAAAATTTCAAGGAATTAGAACACCAGACTAGTCCGCGACGGACTGGATAAGCTGAAAGTTGTACAGAGGCAAAAATCGAAATAGTTCGCACTAAAACGGACATGTTCGAGCAAGGTGAGAGAGAAATCGGACTAGTCCGCACTAAAAATGGACTAGTTCGTACTCCTCATAACTTTTAAGTGTGATTTTGCTCCTAATTCATTTTAAACTTGCTCATTTTATATGGATCAGTGTTAAATATGTATATAAATTTATACAATGCATGATGCATGAAAAATGAGAGTGTTATATTGTGTCAATCAATTTCACCCTTTTTGTTTGCTATTCTAGCCAACTAATTGCCGTGGTTGTTTGTTAAAATAGAGTGACGTATCATGCTGTCAAACCTCCCCTTTGTTTGCTATTATTGATGCGTCATAAATTGTTTTTGCGGCAAAATGGTAACTGCATTTCTGCAAAATTACTACTATTAATTCCAATTAAATATGTACAAAATCAAAACACAGCTACGGCTGTGATTGCATCTCACGAGCAAAGCTATATATCCTATAACTTTGTCCCCTCCATCTTACAATATCTGGTTCTCCCTTTTGAAACTTACCATACGTGCCACCTTTTTTTTGGAGCGGATATGTACTTTATTTTTAACATCGCTTTCCTATTTATGTCACCAGATCATCTCTGTTTTTGTTGTGGTACATTACATCTCCTATACGAACAACAATTTGATACTTGCACCCATGACAATGCTACCAAAATCCCCAAAATGGACCTCTTTGGCTCTTCCATCAGTTCTCCATCTCCCAACAATATGCAAAATAGATGCATGGACACTATAAAAAAGGCTCAAGGATTGTGCGAAAAAAAAAGTTTTGTCTAAAAGTATATTATCTCAGGATGAAGATGTCACCAAGCAACTACCATCTATCACATTTCTTTAGACCTGCATATATTTTTTGAGTATTAACTTCCTAAGGCCAGTAATTTCATTCTATTTATATTCTTATTTCCTCATAATTATTGGCTACACATACTACTGCTTTCCTGAACTATCCGCTTAAGTTTTTTCCATCAAACCTCTAAGATTTATTATGTACTTTATTATGCTAAGGCCCTATTTGGAACTCCTAGGAATAATTGTTAGCTAGCTAATAATCTATTAGTTGGCTTGTACCAACTAATTATTAGCTAGCTAATTATTAGTTGATGCCTGTTTGGAACCTCTATGACTAATTTTGTTTCTACACTAATTGACTGTAGTACCCCTCAAGGAGAGGGAAAGATGAGAGAGGGCAAGGGTAAAATGGATTTTAGCCAACAATTAGCTGAAATTAGTTGGGTTGGAGCAGCTAATGAAATTATTGTTAGTTAGGGGGTTAGCTAATAATTAGCTGTGTTATTAGCTGGACTGTTTGGAACCTCTATAGCTAATTTTTAGCAGCTAACTATTAGCTCTAGAAGTTCCAAACGGGACCTAATTCACAACTTTCTAATGTGCCGTTTGCTTCATCATTCAGCTCACCTTAAAGTCGGTGTCCAGATTTCCAGGGCAACGCGTCAGGAATTTATCTAGTACTCCTATCCAAATTATTTGTCACCCTCTAGTTTATTTTTGAAATAAACTAGAGAGTGATAAATAATTTGAGATGGAGGGAGTATGTCACATAACATTCAAAACCATCACCTATACCATGTCAAAAAAGGAAGTAGTTAATTTTCAGACATCTAAAAATTAAAGCTCATTTCACTCAATCACTCATAACCTTTAATCCAAATCAAATAAATATAACTTATATTTTTTATAACCAATACATTAACAAAATTTCCTCTATACTCCCTCATTTTGTTAATCACCCGCGCAGGAGACCAAACCTTTTGTGTAAGATTATTCCGCGTCTAACGCCCGAACGCTTCGTTGCTGTATCCTGAAATAAAGCTGATGCACCTCTTCGTCTATCAGGACCGCGTTACTTAGCCAGCGCACCCGTGTTACTTAGCCGTTTCGTTACATTTCAGCAAGCCTGTGTAAATCAGCCACCACGCGAGTTAGCTAGTGCCAGCTCTATGCCGGTTTTTCTTTGGTCTCCGCGTCCAAGCTCATGCGCGGATGATTAATAGATGGAGAGAGTAGCTAATATATATTATTACAAAACAAATCTGCTATATAAAATAAATTGGACAACTCATACTTGAAGTAAAGTAGAGAGCGAAAATACTGTACTATGTTTTTCACTCCACTGAAAAAACCCGAAAAAAATCACGTATACAGCCACACAACACGCCAAACATTTGCACGAGGCGCACGCGTTTTTCGATCGATCCACGAGTCCTTATCCAACAACTGCATTTTTCACGCCGTGCCAGCATCAGAGAACGCACCCGACCGATTTGGACACCTTCCAGAAACAGCATCAGACATATAAATAAGCGAGACTACGAGGGCTCAACTAGCAAAAAACGCCGTACGCTCAGGGCCCGAAATACAAAACCAGACGAGCAAAAGGAAAGAAAAAATCGCACCTCCTCTGCTCCGCCATCTTCCAACCCTCGACCTCTCGACGCGAGCGGCGGCGGCGGCGCGGCGAGGCGTGGGGAGGTGGTGTGACGTCGGCAGATGAAGGTCTCCGTGAAGACGCTCAAGGGCTCCAGCTTCGAGATCCAAGTTGAGCCCGCCACCAAGGTACATCCATTGCCCGCCTCCCGATCTGTCGCCGTGTGCTTGGTCGTTGCGTAGATTGCCTCGCTGCTTGCCGAGATTACGCCGCGGCTCTTGCCTTCTATGGTGGCGAGATTTTGGTGGGTTCTCATGCTGAGGCTGTGTGGGCGTTGAGGCCGCCGGCGAAGCTTGCGTGAATCCGATCTGTGTTTGCTTGCCTGTAGCGGCTTGGCTGAGGGGATAGATTTGGAGGATACAAGTGTCGGGTGGCGCGGCATGGTGGCTAGATGATTCATGGGCCGCAGAAGTTGCAGGGCTCTTTTGTTTAGTTTCGGTAGTCGGACGTTTGGTGAGATAATATAAGGCATCGCCGTGCGAACTTCGCGTTCAGTGTAATTGCCGATTTCAGTTTGCTAACGCTCTGGTTACACATTTAAGTTTTGATTAACAGTCCCACCAGAACAGAAACCTTTAGAGTGTGAAGCATTTTAATTCACACCTATTGGTGTTGTTGTCTGTGGCATTAGGACGTAGAATTGTAGATTGTGTAGTCTTAGATTCCATCAGCACCTTCTTCCCTGGTTCTTTCAATTCTGTTTGAATAGAAAACTGGTGATTTAGAGCTCGCAGCTGACATAGCTTATTAAAACAGGTTGCTGAAGTGAAGAAGGTCATAGAGAATGCACAAGGGCAAAATGTCTACCCAGCTGACCAGCAAGTGCTCATACACCAAGGGAAGGTGCTCAAGGATGAAACAACATTGGAGGAGAATAAAGTCCTCGAAAACAACTTCCTCGTCATAATGCTGAGACAGGTAGGCTACCTCTTGATATTCTGGTCAACGCATCATGTAAATCACACAGTAATGCATGGGATGCAATTGACAATGAATGGCTTGTTAGGATATTGATTTTCATTTTCTTTTCTCTAACTGCCAGAGTGAAATGGATTTCTTGGAACATCCTGTGGTTCAATTTCTATGATCGCTGACTAATCAAGCATGTTGTATATGGTGCAAATGCTGCTAGCGCGTTATTTTGTCACCTCATATGAATACTTAACTGAGCGCTTTGTTATACTCGCATTTTATTTTCATTCATTAACTGCAACCACACCATTCACAGAACAAGGGCTCATCAAGTGCAGCGGTAGCTACATCCAAGGCACCCTCAAATCAGGTGACAACCTATATGGATTGTGGCAGCATTGTTTTGTTACTTATCGCATAGTTTACATTTTCTACTGATTTATGTTCTGGTCAAAACATTTTTCAAATTTATTTGTGGATAAGTATCTTTCTCATATAGAGTATTGCACACTGCATGAAACCACATCCCACTTTGGTTTACAACTTTACATTTGAAAGGAAAAGACAAACAGTTCTGCTGAATGATACCCTCTATGTATAACATTATCCTTAGTAACTGGTTATCTCATCATAGCTGCTAAAGATGTCTGTAAATTTAATTTGTGATTACCATAGCTGAAGTTCTAGGTCAATCAAATTCGTTAAACAACAATAGAGTTGTGAGCTACTGCATATTGTAACTTAATGGACCTATTCCTCAATTCATGTTTGTTTTCATGTAGTATCATTAATTTCTTTACTGACTATGTATGCTCAATTTATAATCCTCCAACCTACAAGGTTTTCTTTAGTCTGTTCAGATTCAGACTTATGTTATGTACTTATGTTACTCTTTCAGGCACCACCTACACAGACAGTGCCCGTGTCTCCTGCATCTCAAGCACCAGCTGCAGCAGCACTTACGTGAGTTCCTAATGTATCTTGCCGTGAAACCTGAATTATGTTAGACTGATGTGCAGATCCATTTCATTGTTCGTATTGTCCTAAGGTGGTGTTCGTAATTTTTAAATCAACATAGAAAAACATTGTTTCTAATGATATTTTTTGCATAAGTACCCCTACTTTGTGCCATCAACTATGAATTTGCTCTCATTTTATCTACTTTGCAGTTTGCACCAATGCCCTTGTTTTGACCAATTCATTGGACATTGCCCCTACTTTTATTGCAAAACTGTTATTTTTTCCATTAAAATATGGGCAATGGTGCCATAACTTGGATCAAAACAGGGGCAATGGTGCAAAGTTAAAAAGATGAGGGCAAAATCATAATTGACACCCAAAACAGGGGCAAAAATGCGATGTCCCTTTTCTGTATTAGCTCTTGAAGATTTGCTGAATGGATATAAGCCGTGTTGAGTGCAATTTTTTTACACACTATTTGACATGCTGACTCTTGTCAAGGTTGATTTCCTTGAGATTCCTGTGGAATGTGTTATCTTTCATTCAGAGCATTTGTTTAACTCTAGTGAAGTTAAAAAAAACATTGTCAATACCATCTAACTTTATGCCTTCTCATGTACTGAACCAGTGTACCTGTTAGTCCTGCTCCAACTGCCACTGCTTCCCCTGTTCCTGCTGTTGCCATATCGTGAGTTCATAATTTTCACTTTACATTATAAATACTTTTGTTATTCTTTTAAGCAAAGTTCTTATTGAGGATTTTTTTGATATCCTGCTAAGGTTGGCTTCTCAAAATTGCCAAATACATTCAAGTATTTAACAGTATCTCTCTGATATTGTCACCTGAACAGCACCGAAGCAGATTCATATGGTGAAGCTGCCTCAAACCTTGTTGCAGGCAGCAACATAGAGGCAACAATTCAATCAATTCTTGAAATGGGTGGTGGAACATGGGATAGAGACACTGTGTTACGTGCTCTAAGGGCAGCATTTAACAACCCAGAACGGGCTGTTGAGTATTTATATTCTGTAAGAATGATTCTCTTTCCTCCCCTACAAAGAGTGATCCTCACTCTACAATATACATGGTCTACCTCGATAATGTGCTGTCAGAATTCTATTATTGGTGCATGTAACTAGTGAACATGTTATTTCTTGTTGATTAAACTTGCATAATGATATTGTGTACATTGCAACAACAACAAATTTCCAATGGGTTTCATTTCCATGAGAATGGCTAAGTTTAGTTGCTGGCTCGCCAAGCCTATCACAACCCCTCCTCCTTTACCCGGGATTGGGACCGGCTATGTCATTACAACATAGGCGGAGTTATCGTGTACATTGGTGCAATTCAAATCATAGTGGACTTTAGTATAGGTGCCCTTCTAACCCACAGGATGATGATGCAATTTTGGCTGCCAGAATTTTGTAGTGGCACTAATATTCTTACATCATATCCAGGGGATTCCGCAGCAGATGGAGGTTCCTGCACCACCCCCAAGTTCGCAGCTGTCAAACCCTGCCCAGGCTTCACAGCCAGCTCAAGCTGCAGTTCCTTCATCTGGACCAAATGCTAGTCCTTTGGACCTCTTTCCTCAAGTAACTACCTCCTCGCTGCCCCCTTCATCCCTCCCTCTCTCCCTCATATAGGTGCATGCACACGCTCAGACTTTGGTGCTAATTGAATTTGATCCTTATGTTTACGTATTTATAATTTGCAGGCCCTTTCGAATGCTTCTGCAAATGCTGGTGCAGGAAATCTTGATGCTTTGCGCAATAACACACAGTTCCAAAGCCTGCTTGCTTTGGTGCAGTCTAACCCTGCAATTTTACAGGTTCTTTCTAGCTGTGTTGCCTTTCCTCTTCTCAAATCAATGTGTCACATTTAGCCTATTGTCTGATATAATGTTTATGTGCAGCCATTACTTCAAGAATTGGGGAAACAAAACCCTCAGATCATGCAGCTAATTCAGGAAAACCAGGAAGAGTTCCTGCGTTTGATCAATGAACCAGGAGGAGTTCCTACGTTTGATGCAGATGAAGAGAATGAAATGTTTGTACTTCCCTTGTGTTGTTGTGTTCCCCAAGCTACCTATGCCACCCACGTTTGTCTGATATGTGTACTTCCTAAACCAGGAATTTGCTAGACCAGATTGCAGATGGAGTTCAACCTCCCACCATAGAGATCACTGCAGAGGAGGACGAAGCTATAGTTCGTGTAAGTGAATCATATATTGAGATTTTTCAGCACATGCATTTTTGAACTAGAAAGTGACGAGTAATTTGGGATGGAGGGAGTACATTTTGCAGATTTAACTCAAACAATGTGCATGCTTACTTATTGCAATTGCATGATAACACTATTGCATTCGTTGTATGCAGCTTCAAGCGATGGGCTTTGACCGGGCACTTGTTCTGGAAGTTTTCTTCGCTTGCAACAAAGATGAACAGCTTGCTGCAAACTACCTCTTGGACCACATGAATGACTTTGAAGATGAGGGGCCGCTCGGTCCGCAGTAGGAAGGCCAACAACTCAAGCTCTACATGTTGAAAGTCTCAAAACCTGTTGGAGCAGCGTGTAGGGAGGCTTAGGAAAAGGAAAAGCTTTTTGGATTTGTCTTGTCTGTTCCTTGCCTCTAGATTCTTTTTTGTTTGCCTTTGATCTTAGTACATATCTCTAGATAACCATTGCAGACAGACTTTGTAACAGATTATAAAGGCCAGGAATCTTTACAACTATTTTCATAGTTTTCATGGATTTTTATCTACGTTTAATAATCTGGTTTACATAATCCTAGCGTCTGAGAGGAAATATCCCTGCTGCCATAATTGCAATATAACCGCACATGTAAGCACCGTTCCAACAGAAAGAAATTAAAAGCAGCTAGAGCTTCAAATACGTCCCAGGTGCAGCTTACAAATCATCGCAAGCAGCTGCTTCAAGCAGCATCAAACATCGAAACATTCGGGCAAAGAATGACATAAAACAATTCATACTGGTTCATACATTCAACGTAGATGATATTCAAGCTAAAACGATTCAAATGCTGAGCTGCAACGAGTCCAAAGATATTGATACTCTATAGTAAGAACCAACCAGACCTATGACCCGCCCAGCAACATCAACCATCTAAAATAAGTACAGCAAGGTCAGTCATCGTCTGAAATATCAATTATGGCAGAGCCTGGAGGAATTGAATCAAGTGGTGCATCTGCTGGCTGCAGTGGAACAATATCCCAGCAAGGAGCTGATGTCTGGGAATGACTTCCAGTTGCTTGAGTCACCACCTGCTCAGCTTTAACGGGAACAACGGCTCTGCAGCAAGGAGATCGTGGCCAAGACTGTTGCGCTGATTCATCTTTGACAGATTTGTGGCCACCGCCCGAGATATCTATCCTGGAGTTGTCCAAGGGAGGTGAGTTAGCCTTCCTCTTTGATTGTGAATAAATCTGAATTCTCTCTCTCTCTTTTTTTCTTCGCACTGTTCTTTTGTTTACAAGCGGCTCGGTGGATCCACTCGTTCCGTCTGATTCATAAATATTCATCCAAGCACTCATCACAGCATACTCCTTTTTCCTAGCAGGCTGCCTTCTGCATTTTCTCTGCTGCTTCTGCGATGCTACAAAGCCTGATTCCTTCTGTTTACGTCCAGGGACAGCTTGCAGCACAGTTGTTTTCTGAATGCCTTCAGGCTTATGATGCTTCCGTGCCTTCTTTGATGAGCTTTTATCCAGTAATTTCGTATTGCTGCAACCCATTACATGGTCAAGCTCATTCTTCTCCGTCGGGACCGGAACTCTCTTCAGTCTTCTCAGAGGGTAAGCATGTTGAGGACAGGCTTTCTGAGCGCATGTGGGCTTACGCTGCTCATCTGCCTGCTTTGAGGTGTTAGTACCTGGTGATTTTGCATAATTGCAGGCCTCTAGAGAGGAAAGCTTGTGCATCTCTGTTGTGACAAATTCTTCTGTCAGTTTGGGTTTTCCTTCGGATGTAGCAGGCGGAGCACTGGTCCCCTGAACACCCTCAGGCTTATGCTGCTTGCTTGCCTTCTTTGCATTGATACTTCCTGGTGTTCTTGCATCATTGCAGCTCTCGAGAGAGAAAAGGTTGTGCGTCTCTATAGGGACCAAGTTTTGAATATCCTCAGGCTTATGCTGCATGCTTGCCTTCTCTGAAGTGCCATTTTCAGGTGATGTTGCATCATTGCAACCCTCTGGAGAGAAAAGGTTGTGCTCCATTCTTGCAACCAAGGCTTGCTTCCGATTCATTTCTTTTGAAGGCTCGTCAGGAAGGATACTCGCTTTCTCAACAATTTCAGACCTACGCCTCTTGCCTGTCTTCTGCAAGGAGTTACTTTCCAGTGATTCTCCATTACTGCAGCCATCTAGGGAGAAATGCTTATGCCTCTCTGTTGGAACATTGAGTTTCTGAACATCTTCAGGCTTATGCTGCCTGCCTGTCTTCTTTGAGGTACGTATTCCCAGTGACCTTGCACCATTGCAACCTACTGGAGAGAAAAGACCATGCTTGTCCAGTGCAACCAAGGCTTGCCTTTGCTTCACTTCCTTTGGAGGTTCAACAGCCAGAACAATAGCCTTTTGCTTCTCCATTGCAACCAAGGCTTCCTTTGGCTTCACTTCCTTTGGAGGTTCAACAGCAGGAAGTATAGCCTTTTGCTTCTCCATGGCAACCAAGGCTTGCTTTGGCTTCATTTCCTTTGGAGGTTCAACAGCCAGAACTATAGCCTTTTGCTTCTCCATGGCAACCAAGGCTTGATTTGGCTTCACTTCCTCTGGAGGTTCAAAAGCCAGAACTATAGCCTTTTGCTTCTCCATGGCAACCAAGGCTTGCTTTGGCTTCACTTCCTTTGGAGGTTCAACAGCCAGAACTATAGCTTTCTGGACAGCTTCAGATCTACGCCTCTTCAATGTCTTCATTGGGCTTAGAGATATATGCTCATCTTCAACATTTGGTTTTGTGACTTTAGTATTGTCATGCAATTCTCCTGAATTGGACTCTTTGATAGCCCCTTTTGACTTGGAGGTTTCTGATGGGTAAGTCAGAAGCAACTGAGTACCTGAAGAAGGTATATTGTGAGAATATGGTAACCTGACCTCATCTTTACGATCTTAAATATTGGAGTTGGTATTGATGGACCATTACCACCACCATTCTACCTCTGCGCTTTCCTTTTATTTACCCACTACCGCAGAGTGTTGGATGTGCATTTACCACTTGTTCAGTTTTTTGGCTGCTTGATTCATGATGCATCCCAGGTCGGATTTGGAAGTTTACTACCCATCTTTTCGGAAATTTACTACTCGTCCTTTTCTTGCATGAACATTGTTTGCACATGTACTCTTTTTTTTTTGTTGTACCGTGTAGTGGACGTGCATTCTGGCTAGTTAGGATTGAGAAAAACTAAACACTAGGCATATCAAAGATATATCTTTTTTGAACCCTATATTCTCATTCGAAGCAGACATGCTAATTGTGGAATTCACATAATGATGTAAAGATTAAAAAAAATTCTACTAAAGCAAGACATTTAAATTGTTTCTTACAATCTGCTTGGTTGCCAAGAAACTGACGAGCATGGACCCCCTCATGTATAAAGAGTTAGCACAGCATATTTTTAGTTGCATTTAGCAAAAAAAAAAAAGTCATGCACATAGCTGATTGATGACAACCATAAAGCACAGGAGCCAACTTTGACCTTCCATTTTTTTTGAATTTTCCAGTGTTTACAGTGAAATAATCGTGAAGTTAGACATATACCTGTCGGAACCTTCTTTTGAACTACTGATTGCAAACCCATACTTTTATATGAACCACCACAATCACTTTTATGGCTGCATAAAATAGCACAATCAGTTAACACAGACCTTCACATCCACAGCTGAAAATATAAGGTTACTATTATCTGGAAAAACGAACAGTAGTCACTACTCACTAAATCTATTAAAAGTGACAGGACAATAGAATAAGCATTCAGTGATCAGTATGAATGGTGATTACGAACAGTATGCAATATGAACTATTATTTGCTAGACTTTCCATAAGAAAAGGATGAGAATTATGAATGAACCATGCACACTTTTAACAAGACCTGCATAATCTGATCTGCAAATAATTGTTCTGTTCTGTCTGCAGTACATTGATAAATCAATTCTCCAGATATGATAACTTTTCATTCATTAGAGGAAACTAGTACAGTCTTACTTGTGCCAGCGACAAAGAATGTTCCCACACGTTGCATCATGATTATTCTCAATGCAGCAGGCATCAGATGGGGGACCCAGATTTGAAGCCCTTGGAAATGTATCTCCACAAGCCTCGCACTGAAAAAGCAGTAATTCAACATGCCAGATTATTAGCTGTTAACACCGAAAGAAATTTAGGGAAAGAAAGAGAGCAAACTTCAGAAGTACCTTCCAAAGAAGACCCTTGAAGCTGAAGGGCTTTTCTGGTCTGAAATCATGGCGGGTTGTGATATTGTACCCACTAACAGGTCTCTGAAGCATAAAATAAATAGAGGAATCATCAATGGGTATAGCTGCTTCTAGGCTTTCAGAGAGAAAATACTAACCTGGGGATCCTTTAGGGAGCAAGAGTCAATAGCATTCATCCAAGCACGAAAAACAGGACCATGTTGGCTGCGTGAACAGAAAATTTAAGTTGCAAGCAGGCAAGGACCACATTTTAGTTAAGAACATGAGCGATGCTTACCGGCAGTCCCTCCTGGCGTGCTTCACGTATATGACTGCGTGAATCATCTCATGCAGCAATGCCTTCTTCAGGTCGGTAGAAGAGCGATATTTCAGCACTGGCTCAGAGAGTGTTATGATATTGCTTGGCTTTGAAAAGGTGCAGGATCCAAAAGAACTGCATAGACAGCCAAAACAGTGTTTCTCTAAGATTCAGAATTCAGAACTTGGCATAGGGAAGGCGCTCACAGCGCAGTAGTTACATCCGCTGGCTGGGAGGGTGCACGCCCCGGTTCAATCCCTGGCGCCGCACCTTTCCAGACCAGGGTCGAGATCGCCCTGCCCAGGACACGAAGCTCACCCTAGCGTGGGTGTGGGTGTGGGGTGGAAACCACCCGATTCAAAAAAAAAAATTGCATACACAGTTTATAATGACAGAATGAAAGACAATAATTTGAATATAAGCTTCCAAATATGATGTGCCAAACAATGCATTGCAACCTATCCATTATGGCATTATCCAACGATCAGGATGAGGCACCGAGCATAGCATCCCTGAAAGCATGTTTAAACTTCCTATTTCGATTTTGAGTAATATTTAATGTGCCATACCAAAGGTTGTATCAATCGTTAAGTTCAGAGTGTTTCCCGCTCTTTGAATAAAAAAAAATAAGGCACAGATACATACAACATTTCGAAAACTTTAATCTTAAGACCCTTTACTGAAACCTTAATCAAAGACACAAACTGACAGTGGATCATAAACTAAATACGGTTCCGATTATCAGAAAGGAATCGGTAACATCTAGTAAAACGAACAGGTTGGAGGATGCCATCAGAGCAATCTCGAAGGAAAAGGAGTATTTCTCCTCTTCCAACATTTGTGTGATCTCCTCAAAGCCAACAAGATACCCCCAACAGTGTAACCCATACCACACCGGGGAAGGAAAGTTTCGGTTACTGGAGGAGCCTTATGAGGGGAGGGGTGTGCAGGAAGCCACCAACAACAAAAAAGGTAGACACTTTTTATGTGAATCCAAGTATCAAATGCAAAAGGATTTTTTTTTAAGATTACGAGCTCCATGATCCAAGAAATCATCATTCCTAACAGATTTTGCCTAAAGAAATTGAAATGAAACCTAAGAAACAATTGCCAAAGAAAAATGCGGAGAATGATGATCGAGCTAGTACATTCTGCTTGGATACCACCGAACTTCCCCCAAACTGGAACAAACGGCGAGGGAGCTACGCCCTCGAAGCAGAACACCCACCCAATTGTGCCACAAATTTAAAAATGCACCCCCAAAACCGCGGCGCGAGAACACGCCGATGCCTAACGGCGCGAAGGCGAAAGCTTGAGCAGACGAACCGTTACCTGCTCAGGAGCGAGGAGGAGCCCCACTTGACGGCGAAGTCGGCGGCGCCTAGCGCGCCCTGGAAGTACAGCGCGTCGTAGTGCCTGAACAGCTCCTCCACGTCCGGGTTCGGGTCCGCGAGGTCCGCCTCCGCCACGGTGTCCTCCTCCGCCGCCGCCCCCATGGACCGCCGATCAGTCCTTGCCCTAGCCCGCCTCATGGCCTCGCGCACATCGACGAGAACTAGCCTCTCTCCCCTCCTCGCTCCGGTGTGAGCGGGCGCGAGCAGGAAGAAGGAGACGATGGGGAGGAAGAAAAATGTGAAAACGAAAGAAAAATCATTTTTCGAAGGGGCTTTGAGTGTGGGACTGTGGGTAGGCAGTAGCAGTAGGCGTAGCTGCATGAAGGCGGATGTAGCAATGGACAGTCGGCTGACCGTGAGGTGGGCTGAGACCGGCGGCTGCGATGTTCCGTCGGTTGGGGTGGGTGTAACGCCGGTCGTCAGATGGGATCACGATCACGAGAGCCCTGGGGCACGGGTCCACGGCGCGTCAACGCCGTCTTCCCCTCCTCGTCGCCGGTGCAGACTAGCTAGACCGTCGCCCGGCCTGACCCCGCGCTCTCTGCTGTGAAACTGGCCAGCGGTACATTTGGATGGGAATTTGGACTACTCCCTCCTTTCCATATTATTTGTCGTTTAGGACAAGGATTTTAGTTCATTTTGAACTAAAATTCTTGTCCTAAACGACAAATAATATGGGAAGGAGGGAGTACTCGATACATGTAAACATGTGAGTTCACCTTTTTACCATCCGTGTTGTCACTATGGTTGCGTATTTTTATTACATCCAATTTTTGGTTACGGCAACCTTCAAACTGCAGAAAATATATCATTTTATATTTTCCACCACAAAGAGCTCTAGTATGGTAACACCGGTGAGTAGACTACCAAACATCAAATGTGTTTTTGGTTACTGAAAGCAAAAAAATCCATATTACAGGAAAACAAGATTTTTTGTACTAAGTGCCTATTTAATGGCCTTATTAAGCATCTATACCCACTCAGAATTGAATTATTGTTACTTTTTTTACTCTCTCCGTCTCAAAAGATTTATCACAGCGATAAAAAATTTGAGATGGAGGAAGTATTTCCCAGTAGCATTAGGATGTAGACACGTTAGAAGAAAGGTGACTCATATTGTTCTTTTGATATCGGAATACCAGCCTTTGTTCTTGAAAGGGCTAATGAGAAGTCGAGTGACTTTGAGACCAATTATGCATAGGAAACGTCACCGTAAACTAAAGACAAACATATCACTGCACATAATGAGGATATCTTTTTCTGCCATCAGGGATTTGCTCCATATTGTGAATGCATGGCAGCCTGATGAAGGTCCATGAAGTCCAGAAAAGCGTGCTAAGGTGCAGGTCGTGGAAGGTCTCCATAACCTTTGGCGAGTCTCTTCAGATTTGCATTTTGGGAAGAGTGCTATGTTTTTAATTGGCCTAGTGGCTATTCGCAGAAGCATCATTTAAAGCATCCTTTATACATCTATCTTCCTTTACTTTCCCAGTATCTTCTTCTAAATTCTTTAAATTTACACATATTCAATAGGCTTTACACACTACAGGGATCACGATCAATTACGTTGGCTAGAGCCAACGTAAGTTACTTAATTACGTCAGTTTTTGCTTAATTACGACAGTTGTTGGCCGATGTGGCAGTTTGGATGTAATTAACGTTACTTACGTCGGTCGCCGACATAAGTTGTTTAATGACGCTGAACAGCTCTTAATTACGTCGGTCGCCAGTATCTAACGTGAGTAAGTACTTACATCAGTCGTCCTCAGCTGACATAAGTTACATGGTCTAATTCACGTCGGCTATGGCAGACCGAGGCAAGCTATGATGTCTAACTTACATCGGTATGGTCATGCCGACGTAAGTTAACCTAGGCTAACTTACATCGGCAATACCATAACCGACGTAAGTTATGTTTTTTTATTTAAAAAAAAATAGAAACTGATTGCCTCGCACGAGATCACAGAACATACAATTTATAAAACAGCAAACAATCTAAACATACAATTCTCAAATTATTCGAAAAAAACATAAAAAACAACACAAAACTCCCGACAGGGCTACATGCTAGCCCCTCGACTACCTCCGGAGCCGAAAAGGTCGTCTTCGGGCGTCTCTTCGAGCGCCGGTAGCCGTGCCGAAGAAGTTTGTGCCACCGTCACCGAACCCTGCAAAAGAACATTAGAATTACACATGTTACAAATTCATCTTACACTCTTCCTCTCCCTCTCACTCTCTTCCTCTCCCTCTCCCTGTATCTCTTTTTCTCTCACACTTCCTCTCCCATTCTCTCTTTCTCTCATTATCTCACTCTCTTTCTCTCCCTCACTAATTTCTCTCACTCTCTTTCTGTCATAATTTCTCTCTTCCTCTCCTTTCTCTCATTATCTCATTCTTCCTCTCCATCACTTCTCTCTCTTCCCCTTCCTCTTCCTCTTCCTCTTCCTCTCTAGCATCCTCTCTCTCTCACTGTACCCTCTCTCTCTCGCACTCCATCTCTCCCTATCTATGCCTCTCTTACTCCACCTCTATGTCACCTCTTTCTCTCAACCTATGTGTATCCCTCTTACTCTACCTCTATCTCACTCTTCCTCACCAAATGTTCTACCTCCTCTCCCTATGTCAAATACTGAAATGAATACGATAATATTAAATAAAAAGTTTATTACCTGCGCCGGGGGGCATCTGTGCTGAGGTCATCTGCGACAATGAAAACAGAGGAATCTCAATCTGCTGACCGCTCTGTCGAGTAAGAGTCTGTCATTAGAAATATTAGAAGATATATGTTACTGAAATGCTATGAAATTAAACTACAGTAGTTTAAATTCCTTACCGTCGTCGTTGCTTGCATCTGAGCCATGTACAAGCTTGTGAACTCCTGGAAGGCCCTCAACCTCTCCTGGTGAGGGTGGGCGACATCGGGATGGGGATGGGAGGCGTCGAGTTAGGGGTGGGGGGGCGTCAGAGTGGGGATGGGAGGCGTCGAGCTGGGGGTGGGGAGCGTCGGGGTGGTCGGGATGGGGTGGGCGGCGTCGGGATGGAGGTGGGCGACGTCGGGGTGGGGGTGGCCGGCGTCGCTGAAAGTTGCCTAGAGGGGGGGTGAATAGGCTAATTGACCTGAAATGACTTAATAAAACGAGATTAGTACTCAGGGGGCGGACTAGTCCGGTCCTCCTACAGGGAAAGCCTAAAAAGGTATTTCTAACAAGTTTTAGTCCAATTCTTGTGATGCAAATTATGTTAGAATGACTTATGAACCTTAACAAGTTATATGGTAAGTATGAAGCTAAGGATCACAAAGAGACAAGAGTGATAAGCAAAACAGTAGATCTAACCCTAGAAGCAATGTGCAATAAGTGAAAGTGAAGTACACAAGGGACACAAGGATTTTATCCCGAGGTTCGATCCCACGAATGAATCTACGTCCCCGTTGAGGAGTCCACGAAGGACCGGGTTCAACAACCCTTCCCTCACCAAGTTTACCGCACGGGCCTAACTTGGTTCTCCACTATCACAAAGGGTGAATACAAGATTTGTTGGGGCTTCTCACAATCTGAGGCTCCCATCACAAATACAATCACAAATCATAAAGATTAACTCAAGCCACAGATCACAAAGATTCACAAAGTGCAAGAGATCAAACCGAGAGCCAAAGAGTGGTGTTCTTCCTCTTCTTCACCTCACCAAACCCTAATCCACACAAGAATTAGTTTTAGAGGGAATGTAGGCAAGAAGGGGGCTTTTGGAGGCTCAAGGATGTTGTGGCGCCACTAGGGTTTCAACTTGCTCAAGAGATTGGTTCAAATGAATCCAGGGTTCCTCTATTTATAGAGGTTCCCAGCCCATACTGCTGACTTCAGCAGAAGGGCGGATTAGTCCGGCCTACAGCCCGGACTAGTCCGACCTAGGGGACCACTGGCGTCTCTGACAACTGTTGCACTGCATGGCAATCGTCACACTACCCGCCAAACTTCAAATTCAAACGGTCACTTCCAAAACGGACTAGTCTGGCCCACACCGGACTAGTCCGATCTCACACAGAACCTTTTGTTCCGTGTAAAAACAGACTAGTTTGGAGACCACGGACTAGTCCGGCCCCAAAGGCGGACTAATACGGCCTACCCAGACTTAGTCGCTGAAGCACCAACTCTCCAAACCCAGACTAGTCCGACCCTCAGGGCGGACTAGTCCGATCTCGGTCAGGACCTCTTGGTCCGGACCAAAACGGACAAGTCCGTGGTTTGGGGACTTAGTCTCCAAAAACCACTCCACGACTAACCGGACTAGTCTGTCCCACTACGGACTAGTCCGAACTCAGTCAGACCCATCTGGTCCAGCTGAAAACGGAATTGGCCGGCCAGGAGCGGACTAGTCCGGCCACCTGCACGGACTAGTCTGGCCACTCCTGCCAGACTTCTTCCAACTCTCTTCTCTCAATGGGTTTGATCTCTAAACTGCTTTGAGCTCCCAACTTAATCTCAATGCACTTTACACACACATCCTCACACATATTTGGCTAGTCTAAGCTCGACACACTAGAAACCCTAGTTTCTCCTTTTCGAGTCGACATCGTTGTTTTCATCCTTTTCCTTTTTGAGGGATTGTGCTTCCACTTGAGTCCACACCTGTGCTTAAGATCACTGAGCTCATTAGTTACTTAATTGTCGTCATCAATCATCCAAAACCCACGGGGATCCTAGATGCACTTTCAATCTCCCCCTTTTTGGTGATTGATGACAACATATTAAGTCTTCACATATAAGAGTATAAATTTGGTTTTCATACCGTGCAGGTGTATGAGTGACTCCCCCTCAATGAATGCATCATGAAAGAGAGATTGAGGAAGTCCTTCATACACACACACACGTTATGGTGGGGTGCCTACGTGTTGTGCTCAACAATTTGTGACAAGACATGATAAATATGAATATGATTAAAAGATAGACATTCAAAGCATCATACTGATATTAAACATTCAAAACATAGTCTTGCACAAATTTAAACATTCGACATGACATAAAAATTACAATAAGGAGTGCAACATGTCCAAGGATCCAAAAAATAAGGGCTACACCTAATTACCCTCCTTTCTAACTCTCCCCCCGTCTAACTCCCATCTAACTCTCCCCCTTTGGCATCAAGACACCAAAAAGGAAAAGAAGAAGGGAACAACGAGCCTTATCCACTAGTCGTCGATGTCCTTACTATCATATGCCTCATCGTCGGAGTTGCTCTCCGTGGCCTCCGGGTCCTCGTGGTCGTCGTCGTCGTCGGAGGCACGAGCTGATGGAGCTGCCCGGGAAGAGCTCCCGTCCTCTTGGAGCTGGGCGAGCTCGTCGGCAGTGAAGTCGGGGAATTGAGTGATCTCCCCATCACTCGCCTCCAGAGAGGACATGGGAACCTCCAGCTTGTCACACACCGCCTTGAGGTACTTCTCTTCGCGCTTGTGTGCCCTCTAGTTCCAGATCTCTTGCTTCCGGCAGGAAGTGAAGATCGCCTTGAAGCACTTGAAGAAAGCGCTCATGGATTGAGGCAGAGGCGGTGAAGGAGGTGCCACAGGGCGAGGAGCTGGCACCGCGGAGTGAGAAGGAGGCTTCGCGTTCTTCTGGCGCGGAGGAGGCGACACTGCAGGAGGCGTCCGAGGATGGAGCGGGCGATGAGTCACATCCTTAACGAAGGTCACGCCCGACACCTTCTCAATGAGATACATGATGTAGGGGGCATACCCTGCAAGCACAGTTGGGTGTATGCGAGATGTTGAAAATGTCGTCGAAGAACTAATCAACAAGATTGAACTTCTCCTCCCCATCAATAAGAAGTAGTAGGTGCCTCAAGTTGCCTTGGATCACCCCTGCATCACCATCCTTTGGTGCTATTGTCTGCCTCAGGATCCTGTTCAGAATGCTGTAGAATGACTTGATATTACGAGCATGCCCGACATCATACTGAACATGACTCGGATAAATGTAGGCCGGCTCGTCTCGGTCTACAGCCTTGAGTTTAGAGATGATGATCTCATGATCCAAGTGAGCCTCAAGACCTAGAATCTTGGCAAACTCCTCAAATGTGACTGAAAGCTGCTCGCCATGCGTCATCCATATGATCCATCTAATCACCTCAGGTGGTGAAGTAGATGGTGGAATAAAACTACAAGATAACTTCAACATTCCAGTCATATTTGAATCCCATGATCTTCTTGAGCACATGGCGCTCAACTGCTTCAATGACCGCATCAAAAGCAGAATGTTGCTTCTTGGCCATGTACTCCCAGTCTACCCATTGTGCTTCAATCACAGGCTTCTTCATGCTTTGGTTGACAAGATGGTGATAATCACAATGAAAGTCACACCAAGACCGAGGGTCGGCGGTGCTCCTCTCATACTTGTAGACCTTGTCCATCCGGAGCCTTCTTGCTTTCTCGGCTCCCTTCCCATGGAAGGCATTGGCAGCTATTTCACGCTGCCTGTTGGGATTTCTCTCAGGAGTATGCACTTCCAAGGGGCCAATTGGTTTGGCTTTCCCTTTCTCCTTGATCACAGGGAATGCGGCTCTCTTCGCCAGTATCTTCACAGTGGGCTTCCTTTTCTTGGGCTCTACTAGAGCCGGAACCTTGCCCTTCTTCGGATCTCGCTCGATCTGGCATTCAACAATTTCTTCTTGGGTTGGCTCCTTGCCCTTGCCTTTCTCTCCCATTGTCACAAGTCTCTTCCTCTTGGAGACTTGTGCAGTAGCGACCTGAGAGTTATGAGCCTCGCGCTCCTCTCTCTTCTTCTTCCAGAGTTCCTTGCGGGACTCCTCAATGGTCCGAGCCATTGCTTCATCTTCGTCATAGGCCATAGCTGCGGCTCTGGCTTGTTGCTTCTTGGCCGCCTTTGCCCTTTCTTGCTGCTCGAGAAACTTCTCAGCAGCTGCAACCTCAGCTCTTGCCCGTTCCTCGCCAAGGCGAAGCTGCTCCGCCTCCCACTCAGGGTCAGTGTGGGGAGAAGCGGAACGGCGAGGAGCGGCCATTTCAGCTGAAAAGGATAGAAGCCATAAGATAGAAGGTCAAGGAGTTGGAATAATGCGAAAGATATCCCGAGAAACAACCAAAGTTGGAGTTTGACCTGTGTACACCGGACTTGTCCGCCCCAGGGGCGGACTAGTCCGCCTGGCACCGGACTAGTCCGGTTTACACAGGTTAAACCATAACTCTAATGTTTTTTTGAGAAATCTTGGAATCGAGTCGCAATATTCCTAGGTTATGATCATAGGGTTACTAGAAGCAACTTTAATGAAGAGGCATCTATCGAAAACTCAATGAATCAAGAATGAGGCAAGATTTTGAAAAGTGAGGGATACCTCTTCAAATCTTGAGAAAACGATGGAACCGGGGATGGATCGCGTCGCGAGTGATCGGGGAAAGTTTCCCACACCTCTGGGGCTTCCAATGCACGGATTGGAATCATTTTTTGTTGGATGGAATCGAAAATCGCCGAAGGAGGGCGGTTTCGCGCGCGTGGGAGAGAGAGAGATCCAAATGGAGAAGTGGAGGGGTCGGCCGCCTCCTGGGGGTTTAAGTCCCCAGGGGCCGGACTAGTCCGGTGAAGGGGGCAGACTAGTCCAGTGAAGGGGCCGAACTAGTCCGGTCATGCGGACCAGACCCGGACCAGTCCAGATCCGGACTTGTCCGACCATAGGGCGGACTAGTCCGGTCCTAGGAGGCTGAAAACATATATATTTGAGTTTTATCCACTATAGATGATCCTTTTGGACATATTGCCACAACAAAACTTTATGAATATGATCAGTAAGCAATCAACATTCAAACTATGACCATAACTCACAAAGTCACTAGTTTTTCAAATATTTTAGAGAAAATCGAGATAGAGATGAATTTCTAAAATACATGCATTCTTTTGAATAAGGCGTAAAGTAAACATTCAGATGTGCATGTTTCAAGCCACATTTCGATAATCTAAGATATTGAGCTCACTCCTAAGCTCACAAAATCGCTTCTCATCTAGGGGCTTGGTGAATATGTCGGCTAGTTGGTTATCGGTTCTCACATGGGAAATCACTATATCCCCTTTAAGGAATGATCTCTCAAGAAGTGGTGTCTAATGTCTATGTGTTTGGTCCTTGAATGCTCAACCGGATTATAGGCTATTTTAATGGCGCTCTCATTGTCACATAGGAGAGGAATATGGTACAAGTTTATACCATAATCCCTTAGAGTTTGTCGCATCCAAAGAAGTTGTGCACAACAACTTCCGACTGCAACATACTCCGCTTACCCTGTGGAAATAGCAATGAAGTTTTGTTTCTTAGAGAACCATGACACAAGGATCTACCCAAGAATTGGCATGTCCTGGATGTGCTCTTTCTATCAACTTTGCACCCCGCATAATCCGCATCGGAATAGCCAATGAGGTTAAACTTGGATCCTTTGGTGTACCAAAGTCCTAGGCTAGGTGTGTGAACTAAATATCTAAGAATCCTCTTCACGGCGGTCATATGACACACCTTAGGTGCAGCTTGGAAACGTGCACACATACACACACTAAGCATAATATCCGGTCTAGATGTACAAAGATATAACAAAGAACCAATCATGGAATGATATACCTTTTGGTCCACACTTGGACCATCTTCGTTGAGGTCTAAGTGTCCATTTGTTGCCATTGGAGTCTTGATGGGTTTGGCCTTGTCCATGTCAAACTTCTTTAATATGTCTTGAGTATACTTTGTTTGACTTATGAACGTGCCTTCTTTGAGTTGCTTGACTTGAAAACCTAAAAAGAACTTTAACTCCCCCATCATGGACATCTCAAATCTCTCTGTCATTATCTTAGAAAACTCATCAGAAAACACTTTGTTAGTAGAACCAAATATAATATCATTGACATATATTTGGCACATAAAGAGATCATCATTAAAGTGCTTTGTAAAGAGAGTTTATTCAGCTTTTCCTATCTTAAAACCATTTTGAATTAGAAAGTCTCTAAGACACTCATACCAAGCTCTAGGAGCTTGTTTGAGGCCATAGAGAGCCTTACGCAATTTGAAGACATGGTTTGGGAATTCTTGGTCTTCAAAGCCCGATGGTTGCTCCACATAGACTTCCTTCTTGATTGGGCCATTTAGGAATGCACTCTTGACATCCATTTGGTAGAGCTTAAAATCATGGTGAGTAGCAAAGACAAGTAATATACGAATTGACTCTAGCCTAGCTACGGGAGCAAATGTTTCATAAAAATTTAAACCTTCGACTTGTGAGTACCCCTTGGCCACAAGTCGTGCCTTGTTCCTTGTCACCATGCCATGTTCATCTTGCTTGTTGCGGAACACCCACTTGGTGCCCACAACATTTGCTTGTGGATGCTTGACAAGCTCACAAACTTTGTTCCTCTCAAAGTTGTTAAGCTCCTCTTGCATGGCCACCACCCAATTCGGGTCTCTCAATGCGTCTTCAACCTTATGAGGCTCCAAAGAAGAGACAAAGGAGTAATGTTCACAAAAATTTGCAACGCGAGAACGAGTGATTACCCCTTTAGTAATGTCTCCTAGGATGTTGTCAACGGGGTGATCCTGTTGAACACTTTGATGCACATGAGGATGTGGAGGTTGAGCTCTTGAGTTGTCATCATCTTCTTCTTCTTCTTGATCTCCCCCTTGATGAATGTCTCCCTCTTGACTTCCGTCTTCTTGATCGTGTGGAGGTGCAACTTGTCCATCTTCAACTTGTTCGCGTGGGGGATGACTTGCATCATCTTGTTGTTGGTCACTTGAGCATTGATGTTGTTCTTGTGGTCGAACATCTCCAAGTGTCATCATCCTAAGAGCTTCTTGTGGAGAGTCTTCTTGATCTAGCACATTTTGATCAACTTGCTCCACTTGGGATCCATTAGTTTCATAAAACACCACGTTGCGTGCTATTTCAACAATTCCAGATTTAAAGACACGGTAGGCGTGGGTGTTTGAGTCATAACCAAGCAAGAAACCTTCATCGGACTTTGAAGCAAACTTCGAAGTCCTAGGCTTCTTGTTGAGAATATAGCACTTGCTCCCAAAAACACGAAAGTAAGAGACATTGGGTTTCTTACCAACTAGAATCTCATAGGGAGTCTTCTTGAGGAGGCGGTGGAGGTACAATCAGTTGACGGCGTGGTAAGCGGTGTTAACCGCCTCCGCCCAAAACCGATCCGATGTCTTGTACTCATCAAGCATCGTCCTTGACATCTCAATGAGTGTCCTATTCTTCCGTTCCGCCACCCCATTTTGTTGAGGAGAGTATGGAGCTGAAAATTCATGCTTGATGCCCTCCTCATCCAAGAATTCTTCCACTTGAGTATTCTTGAACTCGGTGCCGTTGTCGCTTCTTATAGCCTTGATTCTTGAGGCGAACTCATTTTGAGCTCTTCTCAAGAACCTCTTGAGGACACCGTGAGTTTCACCCTTATCATGCAAGAATAATACCCAAGTGAAATGAGAAAAATCGCCAACAATAACAAGACCATATTTGTTACCGCCAATGCTAATGTAGGTTATTGGCCCGAAAAGGTCCATATGTAGCAGCTCCAACAGTCTTGTTGTCGTCATGATGTTCTTGGAGGGGTGTTGAGCTCCCACTTGCTTTCCCGCTTGGAAAGCACTACATGGCCTATCCTTTTCAAAGACAACATTTCTCAAACCATAGATGTGCTCGCCCTTAAGAAGCTTTTGTAAGTTCCTCATCCCAACATGGGCTATCCTTCTATGCCAAAGCCATCCCATGTTAGTTTTCGCCATTAAGCATGTGTCAAGTTGAGCTTTATCTGAGGCAAAATCCACAAGATAAAGCTTTCCCTTGAGCACACCCTTAAAAGCGATTGAGTTATCACTTCTTCTAAGGACGCTCACACCCTCATTAGTGAAAACACAATTATAACCTTGTCACATAGTTGTGATATGGACAAGAGGTTATAGTCTAGAGAATCAATATGCAAAACGTGAGAACGAGTATGTTGGGGAGAAATGACAATTTTACCGGAGCCAAGGATTTTCTCTCGGCTATTGTCCCCAAAGAGGATCCCTTCATTTGGATCATCATGTTCCTCATACTCCTCGAACACCTTCCTCTCTCCGGTCATGTGGTTTGTGCACCCACTATCGAGCATCCATTTGGATTCACCAGAGGAGTACGCCTATAAAACAAGATTATGTCTTCCTTTTAGGTACCCAAGTGGAGTTGGGTCCTTTGACATTAGTGGTGAGGCATTTGGGCACCCACACGCAAGGCTTGGGGCTCTTGTGGAGTGGCGCAACATATCTAGCATATACTTTGCCATACTTGTTCCTCATCAAAACATATGATGCATCAAAATCATGAAATAGAGGATGCGGTTCAGATTTAGGCATGTAAGTGCTAGTTGAAGTTTTCTTGCCAATTTTAGTTGTGGATGAGCTTCCCTTGACAAAAACGATCAAGTCTTTGCCATACTTGGAGGTTTTGACATTTGGCTTTCCACCTCTAGTATAACCAAGACCATCCTTGACATTGGGAGGTCTTGTGTTGGTGTATGCACTTCGTGCATACGCCACCTTCTCTTTGTCGAAGATGCCACCCTCAAGTGCTTGTTTGCCTTGAGTCAACTTAAGCTCATCCTTTAATTTAAGGATCAAGTTAGAGAATTTGCAAGTAGAGATTGCTTCGGATGCAACCTTTGAGGATGATAAGCTTTTGGAGGAAGAGGCTACATTAGTCTTAAGGGACTCAACTTGAGTCTTAAGGATCTTGTCAACTTTTGTCAAGTTGCCAAGTTCGTCCTTGAGCTCAATGGTTGTGTCCTCAAGACTTGAGCATGTTTTCTTGCTTAGAGCAAGTTCATGCTCCAATACCTTGTTCTTCTCTCTCTCAAGCTCAAGGAGCTCAATGAGCTCTTTACATCATTCCTTTTCTTGGATAAGCATGTCATCTTGCCTATCTATGAGCTCCTCCTTCTAAAAAATCTCATCCGAGAGCAATTTCATTCTTCGCAATGTGCTCTTACTTATATCTTTAAACATGTGTTCATTTTCGCTAGCACTATCAAAATCATCATGGGAGGATATGGAAGAGGATGAGTTAGAGGTAACCTTTCTTCTTCCTTGTTTTGCCATGAGGCAAGTTTGCTTGTGGTCGTAGAGGTTGGGGAAGAGCTTGCTTCCCTTGGAGCTCCTCCCGATGGCAATGATTGCCATCTTCTCATCGTCTTTGGAAGAGGAGGACTCGTCGTTAGAGTCCCATTCCTTGCCCAAGTGAGCATGACCATAGGGCCTCTTCTTCTTGTAGAACTTCTTTTCTTGCGGCTTGCCCTCCTTCTTCTTCTTGCTCTCTTCATGTGGGTAATCTACACTGAAGTGCCCGTATTCGCCACAATTGTAGCAAGCTCTCTTGGTTTTAGACCTTGTTTTCTCTTTGCCCTTGCTTTCATGCTTGTATCCTCCTTTTCTTCTTCTCATCATTCTCTTGAAGTTGTTGATGAAGAAGACCTCTTCCTCATCGGTGTCAAGGCTCTCCTCATCATCTTCGTTTTGCTCCTTTGAGGAGGATGTCGCTTTGAGTGCAACATCCTTCATCTTCGAGGCGGTGAACCTTTGGAGGTCATTGTAGAAGAGTGCCTCCTTCTCCATGATCTCGTGGTTGATGATCCTTCCAAGGACCTTCTCCGGGGTCATTTTGGCAAACCCTGGGCTTTCTCGGATCATGGAGCAAAGAGAGACGTTTCTAGGCATGAATGCTCGAATCATCCTCTTCACCACCTCGTGGTCCGTCCACTTGGTACAGCCATAGGATCTACTCTTGTTGATGAGTAGCTTTAGGCGGTTGTACATCTCTTGAGGAGATTCACCATCCATAATGGCAAACCTCTCGAGCTCTCCTTCAATGAGCTCAATATTTGCTTCTTTCACGACTCAGTTGCCTTCATGAGCCGTCTTGAGGGTGTCCCAAATATCCTTGGCCACCTCAAGTCCATCCACTCGGTTGAACTCATCTCTTGAGAGAGATGAGATGATCACTCCGGCCGCTTGAGCATTGCGATGAAGGAGCACGGCTTGCTCCGGAGTGATATCTTCTTCATTCTTCAGGATGTGCACCCCGGTCAACATGATTTGCCATAGTGAGGGGTTGAGTGACACAAGATGGATCTTCATGTTGTGCTTCCACATCCCGTAGTCGGTTCCATCAAATTGGGGAGGCTTCCCCAATGGGATGGAAAGGTAGTGGTTGTTGGAGACAAGACGTTCATATTTGAATCCTTGTTGGTTGTAGTTGATTGTGCCACCCGATGTGGAGGTTGAGGTGTCAACCTTGGGAATCTTCAACTTCTCTCAAAGTTTCGCCTTGATCCGGCAAATTTCTTCGTCATCCATTGATTTGTCTTGATAGAAGAGAATCTCTTCTGGGGTTGCTTGGATCTCACTGGTTGAGACTTCTTCGTACCCCACTCCGGCCATCTTCTCTCTGAGTTGTTAGACTCTTTTGGGAGAGACCGGCTCTGATACCAATTGAAAGTTGCCTAGAGGGGGGGTGAATAGGCTAATTGACCTGAAATGACTTAATAAAACGAGATTAGTACTCAGGGGGCGGACTAGTCCGATTCAGGGGCGGACTAGTCCGGTCCTCCTATAGGGAAAGCCTAAAAAGGTGTTTCTAACAAGTTTTAGTCCAATTCTTGTGATGCAAAGTATGTTAGAATGACTTAGTGAATCTTAACAAGTTATATAGCAAGTATGAAGCTAAGGATCACAATGAGACAAGAGTGATAAGCAAAACGGTAGAGCTAACCCTAGAAGCAATGTGCAATAAGTGAAAGCGAAGTACACAAGGGATACAAGGATTTTATCCCGAGGTTCGATCCCACGAAGGAATCTACGTCCCCGTTGAGGAGTCCATGAAGGACCGTGTTCAACAACCCTTCCCTCACCAGTTTATCGCACGGGCCTAACTTGGTTCTCCACTATCACAAAGTGTGAATACAAGATTCGTTGAGGCTTCTCACAATCTGAGGCTCCCACCACAAATACAATCACAAATCACAAAGATTAACTCAAGCCACATATCACAAAGATTCACAAAGTGCAAGAGATCAAACCGAGAGCCAAAGAGCGGTGTTCTTCCTCTTCTTCACCTCACCAGACCCTAACCCACACAAGAATTAGTTTTAGAGGGAATGTAGGCAAGAAGGAGGCTTTTGGAGGATCAAGGTTGCTGTGGCGGCGCTAGGGTTTCAACTTGCTCAAGAGATTGGTTCAAATGAACCCAGGGGTCCTCTATTTATAGAGGTTCTCGGCCCATAGCGCTGACTTCAGCAGAAGGGTGGACTAGTCCGGCCTACAGCCTGGACTAGTCTGGCCTAGGGGACCACTGACGTCCCTGACAACTGTCGAACTGCGCGGCAATCATCACACTACCCGCCAAACTTCAAATTCAAACGGTCACTTCCAAAACAGACTAGTCCGGCCCACACCGGACTAGTCCGATCTCACACAGAACCTTTTGTTTCGTGTGAAAATGGACTAGTCTGGAGACCACGGACTAGTCCGGCCCCAAGGGCGGACTAGTCCGACCTACCCAGACTTAGTCGCTGAAGCACCAACTCTCCAACCCGGACTAGTCCAGCCCCCAGGGCGGACTAGTCCGATCTCGGTCAGGACCTCTTGGTCCGGACCAAAACGGACAAGTTCGTGGTTTTGGGACTTAGTCCCCAAAAACCACTCCGCGACTACCCGGACTTGTCCGTCCCACTACGGACTAGTCCGAACTCAGTCAGACCCATCTGGTTCGGTTGAAAACGAACTTGGCCGGCCAGGAGCGGACTAGTCCGACCACCTGCACAGACTAGTCCGACCACTCCTGCCAGACTGCTTCCAACTCTCTTCTCTCAATGGGTTTGATCTCTAAACCGCTTTGAGCTCTCAACTTAATTTCAATGCACTTTACACACACATCCTCACACATATTTGGCTAGTCTAAGCTCGACACACTAGAAACCCTAGTTTCTCCTTTTCGAGACGACATCGCCGTTTTCATCCTTTTCCTTTTTGAGGGATTGTGCTTCCACTTGAGTCCACACCTGTGCTTAAGATCACTGAGCTCATTAGTTACTTAATTGTCGTCATCAATCATTCAAAATCCACGGGGATCTTAGATGCACTTTCAGTCGGGATGGGGGTACCGACATCGGGGTGGTCAGGATGGGGTGGGTAGCGTCGGGGTGGGGTCGGGTGCTCGTCGGGGTGGGGTTGGGGCGTCGGCGGTAAGGAGGGAGCCGTAGCGTCGTCGGAGGGCGAGGAGGGAGGCGGAGCTCGAGGAGCGAGGCCGAGCGCGAGAAGGAGGGGGAGGCGACGTACCTGGCAGCAGAGCGCGACGAGGGAGGCCGTGCGACGACGGAGCACGAGGGCGGTGGGGCGGCGCTGTACGGGCAGCGGCGTGGGGAAGAAGAGGAAGAGGAAGAAGAAATGTGTGTGGCTGAAATGAGAAGAAGAGGAAGAGGTGCGCGTGCGCGGGCGGCCCGCGTGGGTAGGGTAAATTCCTTTACTTTCGTCGGCCGCGCTAACTGACGTCGGCCTAGGGTTGGACCGACGTAATTATAGCACAACCGTCGTCAGCCCATTAACTTACGTCGGATGCGACCTCTGGCCGACGTCAGTAGTTCTTTAATGCCGTTGGCACTTTTACTTACGTCGTCTGCGGGCCCGTAACTAACGTAAATTATTAAACTGACGTCGGTTTTCAGCGACTGACGTGAGTTAAGTAACTTACGTCGACTGACCCATGTAAGTTATTTTGGCCGACATAAGTGTTCGCGTTTTCTGTAATAACAGTATGCCTATGCGGATGGTCTAAACTCATTCGGTACCATCATATGAAGATCTGAGGTATGATTCGTTGACGGGAACGGATATCGAGGTGATAGAAGTTTATGAACTATCCTTGCAACAGTTTTACGTGCGCTCAAGATAACTAAAGCCCGAGGAGATCACTGTGCTGCATAATCTCCAGGGTCAGGATAGTTTAATTTAGTAATGACTCCCGAATGGTCATAGAGGAAAACTGTTGCTCAAATTTAACCGAGCTCTACGAAAACCTTCTCACGTTGTAATTATTTAGTACTCTTCCGTTTCAAAAAGTTTATCGATTTGTAATTTAAAAATAAACTACAAAATGACAAACTTTTTAAAAGGGAAAGAGTAGCTAGATGCATCTAACATGTAAATGGTTACTGGAAAATGGAAATGATTAACTAATCTGCCAAGCTAATTTGTACTTCTCGCTCCTTCCATGCATGTACTTGCTGGACTAATCTGCCAAGAACCTGGGCTAAGCCTTTTAGACCTTTAGGCCCAACTCGTGTTCCACTTTATTTGTCTCCTCTAACATATACTATAAATATATATACTCCTTCCATCTTGAAAATGTTGTGGGTTCATTTTTAAACTAACAAACGACAAATTTTTAAAGCCGGATAAACATAGATCCTTACTATATAGTGTCTCAATGTCTCTATATTTCTACTCAAGTACCCCCGACCATGTCAGACAGAAGGGGAATAGTTGAATGTATAATTGAAAGTATTATACATCCACCTCCTACACAGATCTAATGTTGATAAGGATGCAAAAGAACAGCAGACAGAACAAAAGCTGTGTAGAAGCGAGAAAAGGACCGTGCATGGAAGCCAGGCTGCACTACTCACCGAATCTGATCCGAGAACGCGCATAGAGCCCACACTGGAATGAATCAATCGAGTGACCATAAAGAGATTTGCAACTTACAAGTTACTATAAGCAAAGCAAACCAAAGAGAGAATCAAGCCACGCTAATCCCATACTTTTCGCTGCCTATAGGCCATAACGCACAGCCATCGCTCTACTTGGACCTTTCAGACTCTGAGCACCTCTCCAGTCAGCAGCAGCCGCCTTGCCATCGTCTCCACGGCCGCCGAGCCAGGAGGAGGAGCTCCTCCATCTCCATGGACTACAGGGTAAGTGCCACCACGATTGCTTCTGCCTTCTGCCAGTCATAGCAAAAAAATGGCTTCTGAAAGTTGAAAACTGAAACACATTGCTGTGTTACTCTGGTAGTACTACTGCATGACCCTCAGGATGAACATAGACTGCAACGGGTGCTACCAGAGGATACGAAGGGCCCTTCTCCAGATGCAAGGTAAACGTTCTTGTATGCTAACAGTGCATGAAATCGTAAGCAGCGCCTGCCTCAAGCTTTCTGATTTGAGATCTGTTATTTTGTCTGAACATTTTTTGCAGAGCTGGAGACCCACCTGATCGACAAGAAGCACGGCCGGGTGAGCGTCTGCGGCGCCTTCAGCCCCCAGGACGTGGCGATCAAAATCAGGAAACGGACAAACAGACGTGTTGAGATACTGGAGGTCAGTGAGGCGTCGCCGGCCGGCGAAAGGGAGGCTTTTGGCCACATGCCGTGAAGTAGGCAGCTCCTCTTAGCTGCTAAGCAACCTGGTGTCGAGTTCCTCTGTACCTTCAGTTGGTAAGGTCACCTCAAACCTTTGGAGTGTGATCTGCTAGTCTTTCCAGCTTATTGTTCCAATTCTGCATTATTTTTATACTGCAAGTCTTGTTTGAGTGCTACAACAAAATTTCAATATCTGCTAATTGATGTAACGGCAGTGTTAGTTTCAGAACCACGAAAAGTTTGTTACCTTATGGTCAGAACTCAGCGCAGCAATAACAGTACTAGTTTCAGAACGGCCATCCAGGACCATTCTAATTTTTCCACCACGGGTCAAGAGTTTGAAGTAGCATGAAGGTCAGGCTGCTACCATGAAGAGAGGGTACACTCTTCGATCATCGTTAACTAACTTGTATCATCAGAGGCACAAGATATTCTGAAAGTAAATTCCTTTTCATTATTAATGTTCCAGTAGTGTGAACAAGTTCATGCTTTGTCCAATCAGGATATCTTGATCCAGGAAAAGAAGTATTGAATTGATAACCTGTTCTCAGGTGCATATAAATTATAAACGGAGTTGTGGGAATATCTTATTATTCTACTTTAACACCTTTAAAAATTTTCCCTACCATTATTTTATTGACATCGTCTTCCAGTGGGGAATCAAGCAAATCATAGACATGTAGATGGGTCATAAGGAAATTTTTCATTATAATGTGAGGCTGCCCGGATCCTCAATGATCTTTGCAAACGTTTGTAGGAATGCTGCCAAATCAGCACCATAAATAATCCTGTGGTCAGCAGTAACATTCACCTGAAAAGGTTGGCATCAACTTGGTTATTCATCCAAAAAAGAAAACTTGGTTAAATTCATGACCAGCATTTCTACAAGCTAATCTAGTCTTTTTTCTTATCTGTGAAGGTCAAAATCTGCTTTATACTGTTAACAAGATGATGTGATATTAATTTTGTCTACTACAACAACAACAAAGTCTTTGTCCCAAGCACGTTGGGGTAGGCAGGTGATTTTAAATTTGTCTACTTAAGGATAAGATGGCGTGGTACTTTAGAAAAAATTCAAATGTTGCACAATTTGGAAGGAATCAGGAGTAAGTACTTTGTGGTAACAGGTAATGAAAGTATAATCATATTTCTATGCCATTTTCATTGGTAAGCAAATATTGATGTCAAGCATTATACTGTTTTTAGATCATGGAAGGAAATTTAGCCATAATATAGTGAGTACTCCCTTTGTCTCAAAAAGTTTGTCGCTTTGTAGTTAAAAAATGAACAACAAAACGACAAACTTTTTAGTACAGAGGGAGTACATCATTATGAATTCGGAACAAAAACCAATTCAACATCTAATCAGCTCCATCAGGTGCACCAAGAGTAATGCGGAAGCATGGGTCTAAAACTATTAAACAACAATAGATTTACATTTTATTCAGGTGCAGATACTTATCAAGATTGCATGTTCCACTTCATATGATGCAACATAACTCAACTACGTGTTCTAGGGCACCACAGATGTTACTCCGGGTGCATGCAAATAACTACAGTTACTGAGAGAATCTACAAAATTTAGATGTTACTGACCAACATTTTATTATTGATACTAAAGAAACCATCTTTGTCAGCTACCACAGTAGGTCTTGATGCTCCAACTGCCATGATTGCCCCCTGCATTGAGTCATTAAGTTGTAACTGTTATTTCTTTCAATGTTTGCATAATGCAATCCTACCCGTACTCCAAACTAACTAGGAACCAAGAGAAAACCCACCTGACCAGGTGGAAGGATTGCATCAAATCTATCCACCCCAAACATACCCAAATTGGACAGTGAAAACGTCCCTACACATACCCAAATCAGGTGAGCGAAGTTTTAAGGAACAGTAATTGTCAATACAGTAGGCAATACATGTTCTATACCTGAGCTGTATTCAGATGGTTGTAGCTGTTTTGTGCGTGCCTTCTTGAGCAGCACTCTCCATTTTCGTGCAAGCAAATATATGTCCAACTGCCAAAATTTTGGAGTTATTTACTGGATGCATATTATCTACCATTCGCCAAGCCTAAAATGCCACATTGCTCAAGAGCCAACACAGCCATTGCAATAAGCAAGAACCTTATCAGCATCTTCCAGGACAGGAGTAAGAAGGCCACCCTCGATTGCAACGGCCACTGCAACATGGACACTACTATTGTAAGTGAAGCTCTTCCCATCTCTGCAGCTGGCGTTGACAACAGGGTGCTGGGCAAGCGCCATAGCTGCCGCCTTCACTAGCAGCAGTGTCTTTGTAACCCCCTTCGACTTAACCTGTCCACCCCATTTCAATCACTAATCACTGAATGCATGAACGATTGAGCAGCATCTCCATAACTGAATTGGAAGCTGTCAGATAAATTTAAACGGTACCTTTTCATACAGTGCGTCGAGCCTATCAGTGATCATGGAGTATTCAACACGGAACGTTGGCACTGACATGCTGTCCACCATGTTCCTGCTCACCGCAGTCTGCATTGTCGTGAATGGCACCACAGCGGCACCAGGCACCGGTGGCAGCATTGCACCTGCAGCCACCAAGGTTGGGGGGCCAACAGCAGCGGGGGCTGGTTGCGGAGCAACCTGTGACTTCGGCTTGATTCCAGCGAGTGCTTCAACGTCCGCCGCCGTGATGCGGCCGTGCGGCCCGGTGCCAACAACCCCAGCGATGTCCACCCGGTGCTCTTTCGCGAGCTTCTTGGCATAAGGCGTAGCGACGGCCTTCGTCGGCGCGACCACCGCCACCGCAGCAGGTGGCGCGGGGACGGTGGCATTGGGAGGATGGGGTTCTAGGCCCTGGCCTTGGGAGATGGCCTGGGCACGCGCCCGGGCCAATGCGACCTCCTCCTCGGACTCCGCGAGGAGCGCGATTGGGGAGCCGACGGGGGCGGTCCCTCCGGCGGGGACGAGTACGGCGGCGATGATGCCGTCGTGGAAGGTCTCCACGTCCATGTCGGCCTTGTCGGACTCGACGACCACCACGGGATCACCCTTGGCAACGCGGTCGCCCTCGGCCGCCGTCCAGGAAACGATCTTCCCCTCCGTCATCGTAGAGCTCAAAGCCGGCATGAATATCTCCCGCACCTTCGCCCGCACCACCGGCATCCGCCGCCGCCGGAGCGGTGCCACTGCAAGGCGCGCGCGCCGCGGGGCGGTGGGGAGGGAGAGTGAAGGGGGAGCTGTAGAAGCCATGGGTCGCGTGCTGATCGGTCACCGACGAAGCGAACCAGCTCTCAGGACTCACGAAGGATGGGAACGCGCGGTGGAATCCGGCGAGCGCGGCGGCGGCGGCGCTAGGTAGGAAGACGACGAATCATGCGTTAGGTGGTGAAGGCAGCCAAACGACTGCCATGTAGGGCCAGCAGAAGATGCCACTCGTTTTCATCTCCTTACGAGTTGAGACGTTTGTCGTCCGTCAATTATGGTTGGGACGGTCTAGATTAGACTGTACGGTGCGGGGTCATGTTCTTGTCACGTACAAGTCCTCAAAACTATACGGTATTACTGTGAACTCCCACCCAGAATTGGATCGCCATTATTTGTTATTATCCAAACTCGGCCTGTTATAACCGTCCGGTTAGAATTGGACAGGCATAAATAAATCAGTCTAGTACTGTTCAAAGCATTTTACGTGGAGACCATCTAAGTAGCTAGAATTTCAGTTTCACAAAGTTTTTGTCCCTGGCAACATTCTTGTCGGAGTGTCCCTGGCCGCTGCCGCCTCGGTCCGACCAGGAGGTAGTTACCGGGGAAAATGTTGTCTCCCCCGGTGTCGGAAGATTTCGGAGATGCGCCACACAAAATCGATTTGAAACGGTGCCGATTATGGGTATAGATGCATAGATGGGTCGGGCTAAATGAGCTACCCCAAAGCACGACAAAAAAGCACGACCTGAGGACAGCCCGATCCGATGGAACCGGGATCGAGTCGGTCCGAAGCACAGTACGAGCCATGCCCGCGCTTCAGCTCAGGGCCCGTAGGGCCGGCCCGACACGACATGTTTAGAGGCGACCCGATTTGCCCGACAGTCAACCCGATTGACCCGTCACGGGCACGACCCGTATAAGCCGCCTAGTATAAAAGGTGCGCTCTCAGTCTCACCCTCCCATTAAACCTTAGCCCCACTCGTCGATACTTCTTCACTGAGGCACCCACACCTCTGCTCTCCGCCCGTAGATGCGGTCGCCGCCCGTCCCCGCTAGGATGCTACAGCGATTCGCTGCAACACCACTCGCTTGGATCCAGGATGTCCTGCATCGGCGTGATGCCTCGCCGTCCCCGTGACCCCGATTCACCATCATCTCCTCCAACACAAAGTTCGGTGGCTGCGGTGTTGGGCTGCTGGTGGTCGAGTGGCATAGAGGAGCGGCGAAGCAGGCTGCAGCGCACGCCTCGTGCGTGGATGGGTAGAACCAGGGCAGTGACATGCGTGGATGGGCATATCTGGGGACGGCGCCGCGGCGGCATGCGTGGATGGGCACATCGGGGGCTATGGCGTGTGTCGATGGGCGAATCGGGGGCGACGACAGATGACAGGCTCGGGCTAGACACGACACATTCGGCCTGACTCGGGCTAGGCACGACACGGTCCCGTTTAATCGTGCCTCAGGTCGTACCTGGGCTGAGGCGAAAGCCATTCAGGTCAGCACACCACGACCAGTTTAATAATCGTGTCTGGTCGGGCTGAGGATTTCACTACAGAAAATGATGAATAAGATGTCAGTTCAGTTAGAGGCGTCAACCTCAACACATTTAAATCGACTTTCTTCGTGTGAAACCCCAAAACACGCTCTTACATGGGGCTCGCATGAAACCCCAAAATGCGTTGCACCTTTCTTTGCGCACGTCGTTTCACTTTCATGTAAACCCTCGCAAGCGCTCCTCCGTGCGTTGTCTTCGCCGCCCTCCGTCGCCCGCCACCTCTATGCACCGGCCCGTCGCCACCGTTGCCCGCCGCCTCTGCCGCCCGCCGCCTCCGACCGCCTGTCCGCGGCACCCCGATCCGCGATGCCCCGGTTCACGGTGCCCCTCATCGGCGGCGCCCTCTGTCTGTGATGGCCTCGTCCGCGGCGCCCTCTATCTGCGGTGCTCTCGTCCGCGGCGCCCCTCCATCCGCGATGCGTCATTGATTTGCTGCTAAGGTAAAATTTGTACATTTGAGGTCCTATATTTGAGCTCTACGTGTGATCTTGTTTGGTGCATGAGTTTGTATATGTGATGTTGTATGTGTGAGCTTGATTCATAGCTAATGTATATGTGTAAGCTTACTTAATAGTTAATCCTCAAATTACATGTAAATTTACATGTTTAACTTGTATATGTGAGCATGATTAATAGTTTGTCATAATTTAACTTGTATGAATAGGTAATTTAACTTGTATGTATATGTGAGCATATTTAGCTTTTAATAGTCTCTAAATATGTGTGACTTGTTAGTTTGAATAGGTATAAGCTGAAAAATGAGTGACGATTGTAAGGTGATAAATGATGGATGGAGTTCAAATGGTGTGTACACTTTAAATTGGCTCATATTGCAAATGTGTTTGTGAACCAAGCATTTCCTAATGGTGCTCGTTTTGTGAAGTGTCCGTGTAGCAAGTGCCAAAATCGTCGGCGTCTGGAGAAGTATGAAATGATGCACCTTTGCAAGCACAAATTTATGCCAGACTACCTAGTGTGGTGTGAGCATGGGGAGATGGATCATGCTAGTGAGTCAGACAAAAATGAGAATGAAGATTGAATAGATGAAATGATGGAGAGCAGTCATCGCCGGAGCAGGCCAAGAAGTTTTATAAGCCTCTTGCCACCTCAGATGAAAATATTGTGAGGGACCAATGTGACCGTTCTGCAGGCGGTCACACGACTTACAAAGTTGAAGTCTAAGTACAATTTTGCCAATAATTGCTATAATGGGATCATGAAGTTGATCAATGATATTCTTCCGTCAAATAATAAGATGTCGACAAACATATATAAGTCTAAGAAGTTTTTGACCGGTCTGGGCATGAGTTATGAGAAGATTGATGCGTGCGAGAATAATTGAATGTTATTTTGAAAGGAACACAATAACGATAATAATTGTATGCATTGCAAAACATATAGACATGTGAAGGTTTTGAATGATGATGGAGAGGAAATAAGTACAAAAGTACCGATCAAACAGCTTCGATACATGCTTATCACTTCCAGGCTTAAACGGTTGTTTCTGTCTCAAAAAACAACGAAACAGATGAGGTGGCATTCAGAAAGATACGTGAGAGCGATGACAAATATATTATGGTGCATCCTTTGGATGACGCGGCATGGCAAGCTCTAGACCATTTTGACGAGAGTTTGGTAGAGATCCAAGAAATGTTTGTCTTGGATTGTCAACAGATGGTTTCACTCCTTTCAGCACCAGTAACAGTCCATACTCTTACAATCTCCCTCCCAACATGTGCATGAAAGAAGGATACATATTCCTTGCCGCCATCATTCCTGGTCATAAACTTCCTGGGATGAAAATCAATATGTTTATGCAACTGTTGATTGAGGAGTTGAAAGAGCTATGAAGGTGTAAAGACATACGACAATCATATGAAATGTGAATTTACTTTACGTGTCGCGTATTTATGTCTATACATGATTTGTTGGCATATGGCTTTTGTGCTGGTTGGTGTGTCCAGGGACAATTGTGTTGCCCCATATGTATGGCTGACACCAATGCAATCAGGTTGAAGTATGGAAGAAAAGTCAGTTTCTTTGATTGCCATCAATGATTTCTTCCTCCAAATCATCCTTTCAGGAGTGACACACAATCAATTCAAAAAGGCAAAAGGGTTACAGAAGGACCACCTTATCGATTGACAAGCGAACAAAAAATGACATGACACGCAAAGTTGAAAGAGTCCGCATAAGGTGTTTTTGAAGGATATGGTAAAGAACACAACTGAACTCATATTTCTTTTCTTTGGGAGCTACCATATGCAAAGACGCTGCTTTTAAAACACAATATAGATTTGATGCACCAGGAACGTAATGTCGATGAAAACATCATAAGTATGTGTTTTGATTTTTACTGGTCAAACTAAAGATAATTTGAGTGCGAGGAAAGACTTAGCTGATATTTGTGATCATCCTGGGCTTGAGGTTATAACAAATGCAAGTGGAAATGAAAGTAGACCACGAGATCCATACCGTGTCAGGCCAGAAGCAAGAAAGCAAATACTTAGTTGGTTGAAAACATTGAAGTTTCCAGACCGTTATGCAGCTAACATAAAATGATGTGTTAATATCAATACCGGTAATATGAATAGGTTGAAGAGCCATGATTACCATATTATGATGGAGATACTTATACCGGTTATGTTTCATGGCTACTTCAAACCTGATTTGTGGAAGATGTTTGCCGAACTTAGCAATTTTATAGACAGATTTGTTCTAAGAAAGTGTCGAAAAAGATGATGCAGCTGTGAGAGAAAGAAATTGTTGTGCTTGTATGTAAGATGGAAAAAATGTTCCCGCTTGGGTTTATGAATGTTATGCAATATTTGCTGGTGCATTTACCTTATGAATCATTGGTAGCAGGTCCTACACAATTCAAGTGGATGTATAGCCAAGAAAGAGATTTGAACAAACTTAGAGCTACAATGCGCAACAAGGCAAGAGTTGAGGGTTGTATTGCAGAAGCATTTGCAGCTAAAGAGATTACTAATTTCTCTAGCAAATATTTTTCACGTGCCAACAACGTTAATGCATCTATCACACGATATCATAATGTCAAAGAGCAATGTGCGAGTGAGCTTAAGATTTTTCATTGGAAGGATAAAGGTGTTGGGGCTGCTATACTTCTCATTATATTTTTGGCGCAAGAGAGGAACTACACCATGTTTTACATATTTTTCAACATGGAGGAGGTGTTACCATATTTTGAAATGTTTGACAAGTTGTATTGGACATCATCACGAAAATCAATTGGATAAGCTACGCCAGCATGGCATAAACGGTGGACCAAGATTTCTGGACTGGTTCCGTGAACATGTAATTTTCTATCCTTTTTTCTATGAACTTTGTTTAATTATGTATTGTATGAAAGATGTCTTCATCTCCGATGACTTGCGACATATGTCGCATGGTCAATTGAGAGCAAGAGAATTTAACTGATACGATATCAACGAGTACTGTTTTCAGATGGCATGTTTAGAAGCAAGCCGTCCACTTGTTGCCACTACGAACAGTGGAGTATTGATAACTACCGCAAAGGGTAGTGAAGAAGTAAAAGAATACTACAATGTTCTTCAAAAAATAATTGAGTACATATTTAGCGGTCCAAAAATACTTCAACTTGTAATTTTTGACTGTCAATGATTTGACCCAACATCAGGCACACGGGTTCATGATTTTGGAATGGTGGAGGTCAACCACAACTTACAATACACAACCCATAACAACAATGTTGTACTTGCAAATCAAGTAGAACAAGTGTACTATTTAAGTTATCCTCACCCAAGTTTGAAAAACTGGTGGGTTGTGTATAAAGTTAACCGTGAAGTGCACTCTTATCGTTATGATGGGTACATAGAGAATCAGAAAGATGACAGTAGTGTCTATCAAGATGAAGTCGAGGACGCAAAAGATTTTATGATATCTTGTGGGACAGGACTCGCTGAAACAACTAGTGATACGTTAGAGTTGATGTCTGAAGAAAGATCTGGTCCTTCGAGAAAACGTGTTCGACGGTCACAAAGGATTATGGAAAATAAGAAAAGGATTATGGAAGAAGAGAAGAGATTTGAAGAAGAAGAAGAAGAGATAGAAGAGAGTGAAGAAGTAGAGTTTGAAGAAGAGATGGAAGAAGATATACGTGGATATCATAATACACGTGTGACAGAAGCATATTTTAATGTTGATGATTTTTATTCTTATTGCACGCATTTTGAGATTTTTATTCTTATTGTACGCATTCTTTAAGAATTATTATTTAATATTGTATACTAATCATTTCGTTTAAAATAGCAGGTTTCGGGAAGAAGAAGGGCAATAAGGATAGTGGATCTTTGTCCTCCACTCCCAGTTCTAGTTCAGACCACACAGACCCATTTTAGGTACTTGTTTTTTAAAATACATTTCAATATCAAAATTAATTATGTATTGCTCCTTACTTCGTTATTTATATTTCTAGGCCACTAGCTACAGTGAGTAGAGGAAGAGGCACTTTATGAGTTGTGTGGCAGAGCCGACACCGAGCGAGCCTGCACGAGGTTCGAGTGCGACACATGAGTTGTACAGGGAGGAGCCAGAGACTGTTAGGCAGCCGTCAGAGCAGGAAGGAGGCTCGGGAGGAGGCTCAAAGACTGTTGGGCAGTGGACCTCCTCTGATGATGGTAATGAGGGGGATGATGAGGACGCTGGTGAAGAGGCTGATGATCCTGAGCGAGATGCCAGGATTGCAAGAATGACAGAGCTAGAAGAGTTAGGACACCCCAATCGATGCCCCCTTAGGTAATAATTCTTATTAATTGATAAATTTATTATACCTTTTATATTGGTTTTCTTGTGAATTAATTAAATTTTATTTTACCTTTTATTTTATGTATGTTTTATGTACAGATTGCGAAGGCACCTTTTATGTGGTCCAAGTAAAAGCTCTGACGAGCGGCCATTATAAAGCCGAAGGGTACTAGGTCCTGGATCGAGCTTGGTTGGAGTGGCAAGGGGCATCGACATGTTGTTAACATGGAGTTGGGAAACACCTACCGATTTTGCTTCCCCGGGATGGTTCTAGTGGATGGGCAAAGGATTGCGGCGCATAATTGGGATCACTATGCGCTGCAATCATATGGCGATGCGGGTACATGCCAGGATAAAGTTTGGGAGATCTTCTAGGTAAGTTTGTTTTTATTATTTCAATTACATTGCATCTTATTTTGGTTGATATTAATTGTTACTTGTATGCAAGGTATATTTCGTTTGACGGAGGGTATGAGTCAAGCATATGCATGTATGGTTTTCCATAATGTAGCAAAAAGACGTGTCAAGGACTCCTTCTCTAAGGCATTGATCAAAGTTATGACCGTGTACTACAAGACGGTGATGTTTCAGACCATGACAAACAAGGAAGCAACAAAAATTCACCTAACTAAGGAGGAGTACTTAAGGAGCCATGTGGACTGGATTTGTGCGAATATGGAGGCTTGGGAGTGGTTATGCAAGTATTGGGGATTAAATGAGTTCAGACATATTTCTGATAGAAGCCGAAGAAACCGAAAGAGCAAGCTAGGAAAACACTTCTTCGGGCTGGATGCATATGTGCGGATAGAATGAAAAATGATATGAATTCTTACATTCATACTTAGATTGCTTTAATTAATTGTATTGATTAAATTGTTGAATTTTGGTATTGTGGATAGCTAAAACTTGTACGCCTCCTATATTTTTCGAGGTTTATCTTAAGGGGCACAGAGTCCAGACCCAAATTGCCAGGGTTGTTGCGTGCCGAGCCGTCAATGCAGAAATTGGTACGTATGTTGATTATTGTTACATCTATACATCAACTCAATTTGTCTTTTATTACATTAATCTATCAACTTAATGTATCACAACAAAAATACGTTGATTGTTTCAAGAAAAACCATGGACCTGAATCAGACTATCTAAGAGAGCCGTTGGATGTGGGTACGATGTACGATGTCGGCAGAGGTCTACCGCACGGGAGGTATGTGTAAAGATAATGCTGATTTCTATGTTAATGAATGTTGATTCATCACACTTGTATTTTTCATAGACTTGGGTTGGGTGACGGGTATGTGAAGCTTGAGGCTTATGCTAGACGACAATCGTCTAGTGTTAGTTCTAGTCGGTCTCAATCTACTGCAAAGGTTGTATGAATTAAGTAAAGAATTGAGATACACCAAGGAGGATATGCATATGCAGTTGCAACAGCAATAACAACTGACACAAATGTTGCAACGACAGATGCATTATTTGTATATGTCTCAGGTAATATGTAATTTTCACATTTGGAAAATTTATTCTGTCAGTACCCTGCAGACCGGGTACCCTGCATACAAGGAAGACACGACGCTGGGTTTCACCTCCCAAGAGGGAAAGTACCCAGAAGCTACAACGTGTCCCGCATCTCTGGACCTGCCTCCCTACTAAGGGTGGCTCCGGTGCTGCCACGTGTCCCGTAGCTCCAGACCTGCCTCCTTGCCAAGGGTGGCTCCGGTGCTGCCACGTGCTCCGCAGCTCCGGACCTTCGGTGCTGCCATGTGACCCGCGGCTACGGATCAAACCTCTCTGCTAAGGAGAGGTCTGGTGCTGCCACGTGTCCCGTGGCTCCGAACCCAACCTCCCCGCTGAGGAACGGTCCGGTGCTGCCACGTGTCCCGCGGATCATGAAGACGACGTGTGCACTCAAGACAACATTAGTGCATCATCAAGAACACGGTTTCAAGACCCCATTAATTTGTCATCAAGACACATTAATACACCATGAAGACCCATCAAGACCATTAACGTGTCATCAGGACATGTTAGTGCACCATCCAGCGCCATTAATGTATCATTAAGTCATGTTAATACACTTTTATGACTAATTAACTCGGGGCCACCTGTTGAGCCCCGGTCATAATGTAACCTGCTGACCCTTCACCTATAAAAGGACCAGGCAGCCACGACAGAAAAGAGGGTTCTCTCACACCTCTCTCATACAATACAACACAACTCCCCGTGGATGTAGGGTATTACGCCTCCCGGCGGCCCGAACCACGTAAAAATACATCGTGTTCATCGTGCTCGTAGATCCAAAAAATTCGCCCCGCCTAAATACGAACCTCCACGGGCTGCTCCTTAGAAGGTCCGAGGGAAGTGTCGCAAAAACACTTCGACATTTTGGCGCGCCAGGTAGGGGGGCACTTTTTTAAATCGACGAGCCTCACCACGATGGTGAGTCTTCAGTCCATCGCCAACTCCTCTCGACCCTCGCCCCATGAATGGAGCAAGGAGGACGGCACCACTTCCCGCTCCATAGCAGGCTGACCCGGCGAACACACGCAACGTGTTCCAGTGGCTACTGCTGTCACCACATGACAACTTTGTACTGCCACCACCGCCAGTGGGAGGTCCAAAGTATACAGTCTGCTTAGCCTGGTCTTGCACCCTACGCTGGTGCCCTGTGAACCTAAGCCTGTAAACTTTGCCTCATGGCTACTTCCACCACCACGCGATGACTACCTGTGACCACGACAACAATGACGCCACCATGTACCTGTGACATATCCGGTGTCCTTGGTTATTTTCTTCTTCGGAGTCCCATGACGCTGAACGGTCACTCCCACGAAAGGCTAATGCTAATGGAGGGTCCGGAGTGCGCTGTCTGCTTAGCCTGGTCATGCACCCTAAGTATGTGCACTCTAACTTTCTTGCAGATGAATACTGGGGTCCGGAGTGTGCTACTTGCTTAGTCTAGTCCTGCACCCTAAGTATGCACACTCTACCTTTCCAACGCTGCGACTAAGTACTGGGGGTCGGACGTCTCCCTAAAGTTTAATGTCAGCGAGAGGTCAAGAGTGTGCAGACTGCTTAGCTTGGTCGTGCACCCAAAGTCGTGTCCTGTGACCTAAGACAACACACTCTTTCTCCCCAGCACTGCGGATCAGTACCAGGGACTGAAAGGCACATGCTCCTAGACAAAGCAATAACCAAAATCCGGATACTGTCACCATGATCATATAATTATGCTTAAATATTATGCATATTATTCCCTTTTGCGCTCTGTTACATCTTTCTGTTTGCCCATAGTGGGAGTTGTGCTATCCTGCTGTAGACGGACAACCTGAAGTACCTGTGATATCTTGGGTATTTCTGGTAGTTTCTCATTTGGGATCTCGTGCCCGCTGAATGGCCTACTCGCCTGAAATACAACGCCAATGATAGGTCCGGAGTCGGCTAAAGACTTAGCCTGGTCCAGCACCCTAAGTACGCCACTCTACCTATTTTGGTGTCGCGTCACAGTAAGGTGGGTCTGAACAACACACGATCTTCGGTGAGGTGGCAACTAGTACCATGATACCATCGCACTGAATTACTCAAGCCCCACAGCCTGGCTAAAGACCGTATGCCACAACAAAACTGAGGGCAGGAAGATTGTAACCAATGAGCACTATTACTCTTTCTGCTGCCACTCTTGTGCAGGACTTCACCCTTCGCCAAGCTCTGCCGTCAGACCTTAAGCTCCGACATCGGCACCTCCCAGGGGGGCCCGCAGTTGACATTCTTAGCATCGATGGTGGACGTTCCCGCACCTTCACAAAATTATGGCACCTCCGAGGGAGCCCATTGTCAAAGTTGATGATGGTGGCCCCACCTACGGGATCGTCGCCCCTCTCGAGGTGGGCCTGGGGGCCACTCTCGGTACCCTGCAGATCGGGTAACCCCACATACAAGGAAGACAAGACGCTAGGGTTCCACCTCTGTCGGTACCCTAGAAACCGTACACCCCCTGAGGTTACAAAGATCTCAAAGGAAAGTCGTCTACTTGATTTGAAGACCTTCGGAGGCCCACATGTCAGATATAACCGGATTCGCTTCTCCAGCATGGTTAATCCTAGGGTCGCCATGTGTACTATCAAACCGGAGCTACTACCCACAAGGGGAAAGCTCCGGGCCATGTACCGAGAGGGCACCTCCGGACTTAAACCCAGACCGAGAGAAGCTCCGGACCTGACACGTGTCGGGTAGCTCCAGAACTGCCTGCCTCCCATAGTATGCTCCGGAGCTACCACGTGTCCAACCGTTGGAGCTTCAGCCTCCGACCTTCGGAAGACCCCGCAACGGCTCCGGATCTTCAAAGAGGAATCAAAGACCTCAAGACTCGATTAAGTGTCATTAATACCATATTAATGACACACGATCGAATGACCTTAATTACCAGTAACGGTGCTGTCAAAGCCCATTACCCGGTCGTTAAGGACAATTAAATGTGTTGAATAAGTGTCAATACTAGTAACCGCTGGGGCCACATGTCGGGCCAGGCTAACTTGTAACGGCCTGCCCTTGTACTATAAAAAGACAGGTCGACGACACGTTCAGGGGGGGAACTCTCACGCACCATAGACGCTCGATACAAGCTCCTACAGCTAATACAGAACCAACACACCCGTGGAGTAGGGTATTACGCTCAGGCGGCCCGAACCACGTAAACTCTTGTGTCTCCTGTGCCATTTACAATTCACCTTCTTGAATCTCCGCGCGCCCACACCGAACTTCAAACTCCTATAAAACTTTAGTAGTGTCGGGAGATCTGCCGGTTCCAAACCACTGACAGTTGGCGCACCAGGTAGGGGCACCTGAGATTTTGAGAATGGTGAACTCAGCTGCTGGATCATCTAACGATCAACCTGCTGCTCAGGTTGATGGGGGCAATCCTCCCAATATGCAGCCACGAGCAGGAGCTTCAGCACCAGCAGGAGTCACACTCCCACCACCACCGCCTCCACCAGCAAATCAAGCTGGGCAACGCGATGGTGTGCCGGCGTCAATTACTGCGTTGGCAAATCATGATAACCCAGAACACGCGCTCCATGCAGCGCGGGCTCTTCTCCAATGCCCACCACCTCCGAATGCATCCCGGGATGCACTGGAACAGTGGAGGGCCGATGTGGAACATTTGGTTGTAGCAGCAGCCGAACGCCTCAGCAACCAGGGTCCTCCTCCTTCGGGACGAGCCCCATCGCAGCGGCGGACTTTGTCTGGTAGACTTGGTCCGCACATTTCCAACAGCGGGAGACGTGCTGCATCACAACAAGTGACGTCATTGCCCTCCGGGGCACGACGCACTCACACGGTATCTAGGCTCTCAACTCATGACCTCCGGGCGGAGCTTGATCGCCGATACCAAGACGATCGAGTCCATATTGAGCGCGCTCGTGAAAGACGGGAAGCTCAGGACCTTTCTGCTCCTGAAGGAGTAGGAGGAGGCTGTTCAGCTCTGGCCATACATCTGCGTATGGTCAGGTGGCCACAGAAGTTCCGGCCTCACCTGCCGGAAAAATTTGACGGGACCGTCAATCCCACCAAATTCCTTCAGATCTACTCCACTGCCATATTGGCAGCTGGAGGAAATGAGGCCGTGATGGACAATTATTTTCCAGTGGCCTTAACTGGGACTGTCAGGTCCTGGTTTATGAGCCTTCCACCCAACTCTATCAACAGTTGGGAGGAGCTGTGCCGGCAGTTCACCGCCAACTTCGGGAGTTCATACACCCGACCAGGCACTGAACTGGACCTTTTTGCAGTCGTGCAAAAAGGGGGAGAATCCCTGCGGTCATTCATCCAGAGGTTCTCTCAGGTACGGAATACTATTACTTCTATATCTAGCGCCTCTGTCATTGTGGCATTCAGATAGGGTGTACGGGACAAGAAGATGCTGGAGAAACTGGCGATCAAGGAGATCACCAGCGTCACAGAACTTTTCAGCTTGGCTGACAAATGTGCCAGAGCTGCGGAGGGCCGTGAGATGCACTCCAAGCCAACCCCGAAGGGTCACAAGAAATCCTCCAAAGAAGAAGCCGCTACCTCCGGGAACGGCAAGAAGAAGAAAAAGACCAACGACAAGAAGAAGCCGTCGGCCGGTACATCCAATGTTGCAGCTGCTGCAGCTCCGGGTGGCTGGGGGCCTTGCCCCAAAAAGCGACCTCGACCGTCTTCTGAAGATGGTGGCATGCCCAAGGTGTGGTGCCCAATTCACAAAATGGGCAGCCACAGTTTGGAAGACTGCTGGGAGGTCCAAAACCTTGCCGAGCGCTACAGCAAGCGCCGGGAAGAATCTCCTTTCCGACAGAGGGAAGGAAAGCAAAAAGTCAACGAAGCTCCAGCTGAAGAGGAGTTAGGTTTTCAGGATCCCAAAAAGATCCTGAAGGCCGTTTACACCTCCGTCGACGATGATTCTGACGTTTCTGACAACGAGCGTCAGAAGACCATGAACACCATTTTTGGTGGATCATGGGACATCACCCCCCGCCGCGTCATCAAGACTATGCGTCGGGATATGGCTGCTGTAGCTCCTAAAGTCAGGCCGGAGCCTCATCGGAAGTGGATGGACACAACCATCACTTTTGATGCTTCGGACTGCCCTCGGAGTATGGTTGGAGCAGGTCAGTTACCTTTGATGGTATCTCCTACCATCAACAACATCCAGCTCCACCACGTCATGGTAGACGGAGGTTCGGGGCTTAAACTCATAAGCTTCGAAGCTTTTACTAAGCTTCAACTCCGACCTTTGGATCGCCACCCCTCTCGACCTTTCTCCAGAGTAGGTCCGGGGGCCATTACCCCACTCGGAGCTATTACTCTCCCCATTACCTTCGGGACACGAGAGAAGTACCGCACCGAGAAGTTGGTCTTCGACGTCGCTCAGATCAACTTACCCTTCAATGCCATCTTGGGTAGACCTGCCCTGTACAAATTCATGGCAGCTGCTCATTATGGTTATCTGGTGTTGAAGATGCCAACGCTAGTAGGCGTTCTCCGGATCCGCGGAGATCGTACTGCTGGAGTAACTGCTCTGGAAGAACTCCATGCACTCACCACGGCGCAAGAGGAGGACTCCAGACAGGAGCAAGCTCCAAAACCCCCGAGCATTCGTCAACGAGGCTCGACTTCTGCACCTCGTGTGCAGCCAAGCGGCGACACCGACATTCCCGTCAAAGTCGTCCAAATTGGTTCCGATGCCGCTCAGACCACCCGTATATCGGGGGGACTGACCGACAAATAGGAACTCGCACTCATCACTTTCCTCCGGGCTAACGTCGACATGTTTGCCTGGCAACCGTCACAAATGTCTGGGATCCCCAGGGAAGTGATTGAGCACAATCTGAAGATCTACCCCGACGCCCGTCCTGTGCATCAGAAGCCCCGGAAGCAATCCGTAGAGCGACAGAACTTCATCCGACAAGAAGTGAAGAAGTTACTCGAAGCCGGATTCATCCGTGAAGTCTTCCATCCAAAATGGCTGGCAAACCTAGTCGTTGTGACCAAGGCCGGCGAGAAGCTTCGGATGTGCATCGACTACACCACACTAAATAAGGCATGTCCAAAAGATCCATTCCCACTACCTAGAATAGATCAGATAGTGGATTCCACCTCCGGGTGTGAATTACTGTGTTTCCTAGATGCATATTCCGGATATCATCAAATCAGGATGTCTAAGGAAGATGAAGAGCATACCTCGTTCATTACAGTAGATGGATTGTACTATTATACAGCCATGCCCTTTGGTCTCAAGAATGCAGCTTCAACTTTTGTACGAGCTATGTACAAAACTTTTGAAGAACTCATTAGAGACATAGTGGAAGTGTACGTCGATGACATCGTGGTCAAGGTCAAGGACAAGGAGTCACTCCTTGACACCTTGCAGGCTGTCTTCGACAAGCTGCGGGCCACCCACACAAAGCTAAACCCAGACAAGTGTGTCTTCGGGGTTAGCTCCGAAAAACTTCTCGGTTTCCTGGTAAGTCACCGGGGCATAGAAGCTAATCCGGCGAAGATTAAGGCCATTGAAGACATGCGGCCACCAACCCGCATCAAAGACGTCCAAAAATTAACTGGATGTCTAGCAGCCCTCAGCCGGTTCATTTCAAGACTGGCGGATCGGGCACTCCCCTTCTTCAAGTTATTGAGGAAGTCCGGACTATTCCAATGGTCCGAAGAAGCAGAGAAGGCATTCCAGGAGCTGAAACAGTTCCTCACCACCCTACCAATTCTGGTAGCTCCGAACCCTGGTGAGCCTTTGTTGCTTTACATTTCAGCTACTGACGAAGTCGTCAGTATGGTTCTGGTTGCGGAGAGACCAGAGCTACCTCATACTCAGGAATCCACACCCCTTCGGGACGGTCCGGAGGTACCTGAAAGTGAGCCTGGGTCCCAGCTCCCAGACTTGAACCCACAAGAAGTCACTTCAGGAGACCCAGACCCCTCCGGGAGGGTCCAGGTCACTTCTGAAGAAGCCCCGGGTCCCTCCATCCAGGACCCGGAGGTCCTTGAAGAAAATCCGGATTCCTCCGGGAGGATCCGGGTCGGTGAAGAGGAAGCTCCGGACCCCTCCGGGAGGGTCCAGACCATTCAGCGCCCGGTGTACTTCATTAGTGAAGTGCTACATGATGCCAAGACTCGATACCTAGAGGTGCATAAGCTGCTCTATGCAGTCCTTATTGCCTCCAGGAAACTTCGCCATTACTTCCAAGCTCACAAAGTCTCAGTGGTGACCTCTTACCCACTTCGAGCAATCTTGCATAATCCCAACTCAACTGGGAATATTGCAAAGTGGGCAGCGGAATTGGCTGAATTTGATCTTGAATTCATTTCAAGGCAAGCAGTCAAGAGTCAAGCATTGGCAGATTTTGTGGCGGAATGGACTCCCTCTCCATTAAACCCTGGGGGCCCCAATGAGCAGAAGATGGAGCATCAAGCTCCAACCTTCACCGAGCCTCACTGGACCCTCTACTTCGACGGCTCCATGCAGAAGCAGGGGGCCGGAGCTGGAATCCTTCTCCTTGCACCGATCGGGGAGAAGGTGAAATACATGGTACACCTTGACTTCAAGGCGACCAACAACATGGTAGAGTATGAAGCGCTTGTCTACGGACTAAAGGTGGCACTATCATATGGTGTCAAGCAACTGCTGGTCAAGGGAGATTCGCAGCTCATCATTAAGCAAGTGAGGGGTGAATGTTCCTGCAATAATCTCCAGCTAGCTGCTTACCTCCTTGAAGTCCAGAAGCTTCAAAAGGACTTCGAAGTCCTAGATCTTCACCATGTTCAGCGTGCCCATAACGCTGAAGCTGACGAACTCTCGACGAAAGTGTCAACCGGAGCTCCGGCTCCTGACGGAATTTTTGTCCGGAGGTTGTCAAAACCAACAGCTCAGCCTGCCGAACTGAGCGAAGGGGGCGAGATTAGCATCCCAAAGCTGACAGTCCCGATGGCCCTGTTACCATGGCAGCCATCAAGGGTCGTAGGTGCTGCCGGGAGCTCCGAGCAACCCAGCACGCAAGACTCAAAAGCTCAAGCTAGTTCTGATGCATGGATCTCGGAGATCCGGAGCTACTTGAAAGACAACATCCTTCCTGACGATGATGTATCCGCTGACCGGGTAGTCAGATGGGCTAAAAGATGCACGTTGGTAGAAGGGGATTTCTACCGGCGTGGTGCCAATGGCATCCTAATGCATTGCATCACAAGGGAAGAAGGTTGCGAACTCCTCGCATAAATCCATGGAGGTGAGTGTGGGAACCACGTGTCTTCCCGCACGCTGGTCAGTAAAGCCTTTCGGCATGGTTTCTACTGGCCTACAGCACTCCAGGATGCAACTGAGCTGGTGAAGAAATGCGAAGCATGTCAATTTCATGCAAAGCAAATTCACACACTAGCTCAGCCCCTACAAATGATACCTCCTACATGGCCTTTCGCTGTGTGGGGGATGGACATCTTGGGACCTTTCCCAAGAGCCGTCGGAGGTTACAAGTTCCTGTACGTCGCCATTGATAAATTCACCAAGTGGCCGGAAGCAACTCCAGTTGTGACAATCAACAAGCAAACTGCTACCAACTTTTTGCAGTCCATTGTGTACAGATATGGAGTCCCAAACAAAATCATCACTGATAATGGGACCCAATTCACAAGCTCAGCATTCCAAGGATATTGCGAAGACCTCGGCATACAAGTATGCTACGCCTCCGTAGCTCACCCAGCAAGCAATGGTCAAGCCGAGAGAGCAAATGCTGAAATCCTTAAAGGACTCAAGACGCGCACATATGAGCGCTTGAAAAAACATGGAGCCAACTGGATTGAAGAGCTTCCGCCCACTTTATGGGCTAACAGAACATCTCCAAACCGGTCAACCAGAGAGACACCCTTCTTCTTGGTGTATGGAGCTGAAGCAATTCTTCCTCCGGAAATCACCTTGGGTTCACTCCAGGTCCGGACCTTCGACGAAGCCACGCAGGATCAACTCCGGCGTGAAGACCTAGACCTCCTTGAGGAGGGAAGGTGTCAAGCAGCTGTTCGGAACGCCCAATATTGCCAAGCCCTACGGCGTTATCATCAGCGGCATGTACACAACCGACAGCTCGAGGAAGGCGATCTGGTGCTACGGAGAATACAATCCAGAGAAGGGTTAAACAAACTCTCCCCTGACTGGGAGGGACCCTTCCGAGTGATTAAAGTATCCCGTCCTGGAAGCGTTCGCATGGCTACTGAGGATGGGACACCTCTCCCAAATCCTTGGAACATCGAGCACCTCCGTAAGTTCTACACTTAATACCACAGAGGTGAGTCTTGAGTAACTTGAGATGTATGTTATAGAGTCATTGTACAAAGTCGGGTAGTTCCTCCGGGAGAACAACCGGACCTTCTCCGGAAGGTCCACCAAGTTCATGCGACACTTTTCACAGTCTCAGGACTAAAAGTGTGGCTAGCTACCCTGGGTCAAACGAGTAATGAAACATGCTTAGCCTGGTTCTGTACCCTAACAGTGTACTTGTTTCCCTTGTACCCCGGACCTATAATGAAAGACATCTTCATGTGAAACAGACTCCACGTGCATTTTTTTGTACAGGCTCAACATTTTTATTTTTCTCTTTCTTGTCTATAACAAAGGCGTGCAATTCCAAAGAAATTTTAGTTCGATCGGTTCATATGCAACTCGAGTTGTATTGTTGATTCTTTTGGATTCAAATATTGTTCATGGCCTACTCGCCCGAATGCCGCCAAGCCAATCTAGGGCCGGAGTGTGCTATCGACTTAGCCTGGTCAAGCACCCTAAGTACGCCACTCTACCTACACCCCAACAGACCGAAGTAAGGCGAGTACATGTACAGTTGGATCTGGAAGAAAAGATAGCATTCGGTTGTATTTAGAATCGCGTTTGACCTAAAACTTTCTCGAGAATTGTAAGCCGCGACGAAGTTATAGGCAAGAAACGAATTTTACTATTTTTCTTGACTTCAGTGTGCAGGAAAAATAAAATACATGTTAATGGAGAAAAGCCGGAGCTAACAAATCTCCGACCCCTCTAAATGGCTTGTAATCGATGTTAACAAGCATCACCGGAGCAACCAAGCCCCGGTAAAGCTAGGTGGGCCCGACCGTCGACGTAAAAGTTGGTGAAAAGATCCCACAAGTGGAGTCTGCTGTCGACAAGTTACATGTTGGTAAAGGTCAGCGCCGGAGCTACTAAGCTCCGACACCCCGGAGGACTAACTATCGATGCTCTATGCGTTGATAGAGACTATTATCGGAGTTACTAAGCTCCGACGATAGTCAGTTTGACCTCAGGGGGCCTTCACTATCGAAGACTTTGGACCTAAATTCTACAAGTTCGGAGCAAATGAGTCTTCAACAAAACATAATATCCTCTTAGTACATGTTCACAATCAAATTGTGTACATCTACCAGGGGGCCAAGTGAAGACAAAAAGTGAAATTCACAAAAATTTGGGGATTTCATTTATCTGGAGACAAGGGATTACATCTGGAGACAAGGGATTACAAAATTGAGGAAGAAGAAGAGAAAATACAAGTGAGAACTAAGGAAATGGTCCTAGACCCTATGGAAGAATTGAGCGACTTTTTGGGCAACCTCCGACACGTTGGCTCGAGCAGCTTCCCCTTCTCCTTCGACGGGACCTTCAAGCACCGGGTCCAGAGGAAATTGGGAGTTCCGGCTGGTGTAGCACGTCAGCACATATTCTACGATGTTCTTCACCAGGGATTGCCCCTCAACCTCCAATTGGTCCGCGATGACATCGCCCACCTTGGAGAGCTTGCTACCTGTCGAGCTCAATGCCTGCAGCGCTAGGTCCTCCTCCGGCTCCGGTTCATCCGGGCGCACGGGACTGAAGCCCATTGGTGTCAGCGCGTCGTTGGCCTTGCCCAGGAACTCCCAAATTTGTAGGGAGTCCGTAGTCCTCAAGCTTTTCAATTCTTCCAAGGATCTTCTGGCCGCCACCAGTTCGGAATTCTCACGGGCGAGGCGCTCAACTTCTTTGGTGTTTTGTTGAATCTTCTCAGCAACCCGCTTCTCGAGTTTTCCGAGCTCCTCCTCCTGGAGGTGGATCTTGTTCCGACGGTCGACCAGGTCCTTCTCCCTGCCCCTTACTTTCTTTTCCCTGGCAACGAGGGCACACTCCCGTTCATGGAGCTCCTATCCTCGCACCCAGGCCTTCTTCTCCTCCTCTGCGCAACGCTCTTCCAATTTCTTGGCGCGCTCCTCAAGGCCCTTGTCAGCCAGAGCCACCTTCTCGGAGAGCTCCTCCTCCCTCCTCAGGACGTCATCCCGCAGCTCTAGGAGTTTCTGCTCTTCATCTTTGAGCCGTTCCTCCCTCTCCTCAAGTGCCTCTCGACGCTTGATGAGTGTAGTGTTAATGGCCTCAAGCCTTTCGTGGCGTTCATTAGCTGCACTATTGGCTGCTTTGGCCTGATTGTAGATCTCCTGGGATTGAGCGTCGAGGGCACGAGTCATACTCTCCCGGTCATCCAATAACTTGCCCCAGTACTCCAGACGGACTTTCTCCCGTTTGATCCACTCTTTGTCATCCGCATGCCTTGACTACGCCAGCTTGGTCTCAAAGTAGAGCGGTTACGCCACCTCCTAAGGGTTTGGCGCTCCTCTTCAAGAGCCTTGCTGTCGTGGAAGAAGGCCAGTTAGACTTTACGCAGACTGGAACATGCATTGTCAATGGACAGCGACAACAGGATAGGTTCCGGACCTACTGGGGTCTCCTCCGCTGGTTCCAGCGGGTTTTCAGATACAAAAATTGGGTCCCACTCCACAAGAGTAGTCCCCTGTGTCTCCATGGCACTAGGGCCGTCCTCCGGGATGGCCTCAGTCGCCATCGAGGAAGGCCCCACCGCTAGGTCTTCATTCACCCCCTCAGACAGAGGGCCAGCAATTTCTTCGGGGCACTCCGACTCAGCGGTGAGTACCTCCGATGGCGTCACTTCTGGAGCAGGGACCGCTTCTGGCTCCGGCCTTGGCACCTCCTCCGATGGGGGCTCGAGCTCCGACGCTTCTGTATCAACCGGCTCAGGAGCCGGAAGATCTTCATCTCCAATCGGCCCTGCGACCGGAACTCCAACAACTACCGGCTCTGCGACCGGTGCTTCTGAGGTAGCCGGCCTAACCGCCAGAACTTCCTCAACATCCGGCACGCACGCCGGGACTTCAACCACCTCCGGCTCGACCGCCGGGGCTTCGACACTTTTCGGCTCTAGGGCTGGAATCACAGCTTCTTCCGACTCAACGGCCAGAGCTTCCATCATCTCAGCACCAGGGCCCGGAGTTTCAACCTCCGGGACAGGTGCCACTAGCACATCTTCACTCCCGCGGTCCGGCGCTACCACGGGAGCCTCTGGGGATGAGTCGAGGTCCATGACCACGACAGCCGGCGCTGGAGCTGTCGCAGCTACATACCACTTGGGGCGGCACCGGGACGGGAGCAGAAGTTTCCACCCTCACAGCTTCAGCCACTGTGGTTGAGGATGGATCCTCACTCACCTTCTTGGGGACGCTGCAGATGATGAACGAAGAAACTTAAAAAATAGTCACTACAATTAAAACAACTATCCAAGGTAAAGATTAAAAATTACCTTGGGAGGCTTCCGCACCAGCTTGCGCGGAACCTTTTTCCCGGGCGTTCAGGGCTGGTCATAGCCGGCGTGGAAGCTCCGGAAGGCCCCCCGGAACTAGTCGCGGCCAAAGGTGTTTCCCGAGTCGAGGCCCTCCTCGATCGGGAAGAACCCCCGAACCTGGAGGCTTCCACCGGCCCAGGTGCTGGAGTCGCATGCCCGGAGCTAACACTCCGGGAGGATCCCACTGTGGGAATAGTCACACTCCGGGAGGACCCCACTGCGGGAACAGTCGCATCCCGGGAGGACCCCACTACGGGAACAATCGCCGCAGTTGTAGAAGACCTTCCCCTCCGGGGAGAAGGAGCCGAGGTGGAAGTAGCGGGCCTGACGGACCTTCCGTCGGCATACTGCAGCTTCCTCTTCTAGCTCTCGGGTTCATCCGCCAGTTCCTTGCCCTTGCCGACGACCTCGACCCTCGGCTTTGGGGCAGGGTCAGAGCCATCTTCGGGCATTTCGGGGATTGCCACCCGGGTGGTTGATCTTCTCTCGACGACACCAAGGTCGTCAAGCACTAGCATCTTCCGCCAGAGCTCCCTGCTGAACTCCACTTCCACGTTTAGAGGGAGAAAGGCTGATAGTGGAGTCAAGTCATCACCATCGACGTCGATGCCATGCTAGAACTTCTTGAGGTGGAACTCCAAGGTTTTCCCCACCATGTTGGACTTCAACCCGGTCGTCGTCCATCACGCTGTTGAGGGCCCATGCGAGTTTCTCCCTCTTCTTCAGCGGCGCCCACCTGTTGACCAAGAAGTTGCAAAATACCGCCTGAGGAGTCAATCCTCCCTCCACGCATTGACGGATCCTAGTCAAAGCAGGTTTGAAAGCTTCCGCCAACACCGAAGCTTCACTCCAGATCGTCGTGTCGATGCTGGGAAGACCTTCGGGCAGCTCCAGCCTCTCGTGCTCCTCCACCCTAACGACTATCCAATCCTTCTTCCAGTCATCCCACTTCCCAAAGGGAAAAGACCGGAGGTACTTGAATGGGAACTTCTTGCGCTTCACGAAGTAGTAGAAGCCAGGATACTCATTGCTCCGGCCGGTGGTGTGGACGGTGAAGAAGGTTCGGAAGAGTTCAATGCGGGGGGATGCCCACCCACATCTCACAGAAGTGGACGAAAATGGACACAAGGAGAATGGAGTGGGGGCCGAGATGACACAACTGCAGACCATAAAAGTCTAGCAGCATCAAGAAAAAGGAAGAAAAAGGTGGGATCAACCCCACCATGGCGTACGAGGAGAAGTACACCATTTCGCCGGAGTGCTCCTTCTCAAACGGGAGCTCTCCACCGGCGCGGACCGAGTGGTTGAAGAAGTCCGAGGACCATCCCATGAGGGCCCGGACCTTCTTCAGATTGTTGTCGGTCTTCAAACGGCTTTCGCGGAGACCCAGCTCCATCGCGGCACAGCAAGGCAAGAGAGGAAAAGTGAAGCACAAGATGGGAGTTTGAGCGCAAGAACATATGAGAGGCGTAAGGAACTCCTGACGGTGCGCACTTCCCTTCTTAAGTAAGCCCTCGCAATGCTTGGATGGAAACTGCAAGGAAGTCGAGGATACCATTCAAAAATTCAACCCAGCCGATGACAAGAGGCCCCGGGACCACCCCGACGATCAAGTCGAGGTTCTTACCCAGGCGAACGGTTGTCATCATGAGGCGGGAAGCCCAAAGGCGGCGGCCTGACAAGGCGCGCAGAACCGGTACGGTTTTCGTATCGGGAACCGGCGACCTTCAATTGCGTGAGATCCGCACGCCAAAGATCTCATCTGCCGCACGCGGGATGCGCCACGCGGCGGGGATTTAACTCCAAATCCTCGCCAAGGGCACCTCTAAAGACCTTTGAAGACTCAGTTCAAAAGTCGCGAGGATGGACCCACCTCCGGCGGAATGACTTCACCCTAGTGTTCTTCCCCGGAGGTAGGTCCAGGGGGCCACTGTCGGTACCCTAGAAACCGTACACCCCCTGAGGTTACAAAGATCTCAAAGGAAAGTCGTCTACTTGATTTGAAGACCTTCGGAGGCCCACATGTCAGATATAACCGGACCCGCTTCTCCAGCATGGTTAATCCGAGGGTCGCCACGTGTACTATCAAACCGGAGCTACTACCCACAAGGGGAAAGCTCCGGGCCATGTACCGAGAGGGCACCTCCGGACATAAACCCAGACCGAGAGAAGCTCCGGACCTGACACGTGTCGGGTAGCTCCGAAACTGCCTGCCTCCCATAGTATGCTCCGGAGCTACCACGTGTCCAACCGTTGGAGCTTCAGCCTCCGACCTCCGGAAGACCCCGCAACGGCTCTGAATCTTCAAAGAGGAATCAAAGACCTCAAGACTCGATTAAGTGTCATTAATACCATATTAATGACACACGATCGAATGACCTTAATTACCAGTAACGGTGCTGTCAAAGCCCATTACCCGGTCGTTAAGGACAATTAAATGTGTTTAATAAGTGTCAATACTAGTAACCGTCGGGGCCACATGTCGGGCCAGGCTAACTTGTAACAGCTTGCCCTTGTACTATAAAAGGACATGCCGATGACACGTTCAGGTGGGGAACTCTCACGCACCATAGACGCTCGATATAAGCTCATACAACTAATACAAAACCAACACACCCGTGGAGTAGGGTATTACGCTCAGGCGGCCTGAACCACGTAAACTCTTGTGTCTCCTGTGCCATTTACAATTCACCTTCTTGAATCTCCGCGCGCCCACACCAAACTTCAAACTCTTATAACACTTTAGTAGTGTCGGGAGATCTGCCGGTTCCAAAACACCGACAACCTCCCAAGAGGGGAAGTACCCAAAAGCTACAACATGTCCCACATCTCCAGACCTGCCTCCCTACTAAAGGTGGCTCCAGTGCTGCCACGTGTCCCGTAGCTCCGGACCTGCCTCCCTGCCAAAGGTCGCTCCGGTGCTGTCACGTGCTCCGCAGCTCCAGACCTTCGGTGTTACCATGCGACCCGCAGGTCTGTACCTAACCTCTCCACTGAGGAGAGGTCCGGTGCTGCCACACGTCCCGTGGCTCCGGACCCAGCCTCCCCGCTGAGTAAAGGTCCGGTGCTGCCACGCGTCCCGTGGATCATGAAGATGACGTGTGCACTCAAGACAACATTAGTGCATCATCAAGAATGCAGTTTCAAGACACCATTAATTTGTCATCAAGACACATTAATACACCATGAAGACCCATCAAGACCATTAACGTGTGATCAGGACATGTTAGTGCACCATCAAGCGCCATTAATATGTCATTAAGGCATGTTAATACACCTTTATGACTAATTAACCTGGGGCCACCTGTCGGGCCCCAGTTATAATGTAACCCGTCGGCCCTTCACCTATAAAAGGACTTGGTAGCCACGACAGAAAGGAGGGCTCTCTCACACCTCGCTCATGCAATACAACACAACTCCTCGTGGATGTAGGGTATTACGCCTCCCGGTGACCCAAACCACGTAAAAATCCATCGTGTTCATCGTGTTCCTAGATCCAGAAAATTCGCCCTACCCGAATACGAACCTCTGCAGGCTGCTCCTTAGCAGGTCCGGAGGAAGTGTTGCAAAAACACTTCGACATATTCGATTTAAAAATGTTTCTACTCAAGATATCACAACTAATTTACTTGATGCAGTTCATGGCTCAAGGTAACTCTAATTCTCAGTTTGGTCCACCGCACCCATCTTACCTTGACATGATGGCTCAAGGTGGGATGAGATCGCAGTTTGGTATGCCTCGTCCAATGCAGCCAGGACAACACGTTGGCTCCTGGTACAACTGCTTATCTTATTGACTCGGGGTATATAATGCAATATCGTAACCATTTGTGTTGCAGGGTTCCGAGACTGGTCAACCCTATGTTCCACAACCTTAGGGATTCATGTCGCTGTTGGCTCCTGGATTGCAAAATAATCCTGGTAAAATGTAATTTTCACATTTGAACAATTTATTTGATTTCAAAATGTTTCTAATTAAGATCTCACAAATTGATGCAGTTTTCTCACCGATGTCTTCCCTCTAGTGCAGACTCATTCATCACCAGCTGCAGATGCAACGGTATGATTTGTAGTCTAGTTACAATACTTTCATGATGACAACGCATATGAATTTGCACAATATTGAAAATGGAAGGAAAAGAGTGAGAGGAAAGATGGAGTGAGAAAGAGAGAACAAGTGAGAGAGGGAGAGAGGAAGATATAGATAGACAGGGAGAGAGGAAGAGATAGAGAGGGTGAGAGGGAGAGATGGAGAGATAGAGAGGGAGAGAGGGAGTGGGAGAGTGAGTGAGAGCAAGGGAGAGAGAGGGAGAGAGTGGGAGGAAAAGAGTGAGAGCTTTGGTGAGTTTTAGTCTACTTCGTATTAGTAATACTTATGAGCAAAAATGTTATGAAGTTTCTCTTTTATTTGTTTATCATAGGGATCTCATCATGGAACACCCAAAGGTTACGATGTTTTCCTCAACCTCAACGACGGAGGTGTGAGCGGAGCACGTGCGAGTGAAGGCTCTCACAACGACATTTGAACTTTGTTTACTCATTTTCGTGCACTTTATAAAAGAAGTTTGAGAACTTGTCTTCTATTTGTGCTTGTACTGCTGGTGTGAAAAATATTATGTTATGTTCTATGTTGTGTGTTGGAGATGCTGCATATTGTGCAAAAAAAATTTGTGCTTGTGTGTTGCTATTGCGTGATTGTTGCTGTATGTGCTGCTGGATCGGAGGCTCCCCACCCAGGGAGGGAGAAGAAATAGGCATGACTTAAAAAAGTGTTATAAGCGTCGGTTTGTGAAATACCGACACTCATAGTCTCATTAAGTGTGTCGGTAGCTTTCGACAGGCCGACACTCATAGATCCCGTAAGGGCGTCGATTTTCTGCCTACCGACACTCATATATGAAGTAAGTGTGTCGGTACACATGGCCGACACACCTACAAGTAAGGGCGTCAGTTTTCCTAAACCGACACTCATAAATGATAAGGGTGAAAGTTGCCTAGAGGGGGGGTGAGTAGGCGAATAACCTGAAATTTAACTCAATAAAAGCTAATTAAACTACAGAGTGCAGACTAGTTTGACCTGGGGGGGGGGGACTAGCCGGTCTAGATGTCAAACTTAATCAAAGGTGAGATTTTTATGTGATCTAATGAAATTAACTCAATGAAATGTAAAGCTTATGCTCCTAGCAATCTAGTAGACGATGTGTACAAGGTAAAAGCAACTAGATCGAGGCAGATCACAAGATTGAAATGAAGAATGGAGATAGCCCTAACTTCATCTAGCAAAGAACGAGGAAGGCAATTTAAGATGTAGGACGATGCCCATGAAAGGTAGAGTTTCACTCAACCCTTTCCTCACATAGCCACCACGAAGGCCAGCTTTTCTTCCACTAAATCACAAGGGTAATCACCAAATCCGTGGGGCAACTCACAACCTGAGGCTCCCACAAGTTTACAACTCGAAAAGATCAAAGATCAACACCCACACAGACTCAAATCAACCAGTCAAACCGAGAGAATCAACCAAGAACTCAAGATCAAGCAAACCCTTCTCTCTCCTTTTCCAAACCTCACAAATCCTCAAGATTCACTCTTAGGACTCCAAGAATGGTTGAGAGAAGGCTAGGGTGGCTCTAGGAAGACTATGGCGGCACTAGGGTTCGAGAGAGGGCCTTTGGAGGCTGGGATATACCTTTTATAGTGGTCCCGACAATTAGCCTTTGTTACTAGGAAAAGTGCGGACTAATGCGGCCTTTGACCCTAGACTAGTCTGGCCTGTGGGGACCTGTGATGTCATCCTTGACCAACCACAAAGCCCCCTACCACCTTTTGAATTCAAACGGTCACCAAATCACGGACTAGTTTGTCCATCGATGGACTAGTCCGATCTCACACAGAATTGTTTGTTCCAATAGAGAATGGAACAGTCTGGCACACCAGACTAGTCTGGCCCCCGAGGGCGGACAAGCCTGACCGTCCAGGACTTAGTCCCAGCAGCCGCCTCCAAGTCCTCTAACACCCTCATTTCTATGCATCATGCCCTGCATCCATCATTAAACATGTCTAACATTAATCCACACAAAAAGGAATAAGTTTAAAATGAATCTAGAGTTTAACTGCACTTAAGAATTCTGAAAAGTGCGGACTAGTCCGATTTTGGTGCGGACTAGTCCGATTTCTCTCTGACTTCAAATGGACTTGTCCGTTTTGCTGCGGACTAGTATGTTTTTCCCTCTGGACATTTTCAGACTTGTCCGACCCATAGCGTACTAGTCCAGTATCCCAAATTGATTGAAAATTTGCTAAGTCCCTGGACTTGTCCATTTTCTCCTCTCACTAAAGTCAGACTTGTCTGATTTTGGCTAGACTTGTCTGTTTTCCCCTCTGGATAAGTTTGGACTTGTCCGGTGTCCAGTACAGACTTGTCCGATATCTCTCTTACCAACTTCGTACCAGTACGACCCTTTTCGGACTTATTCGATAAATCGCGACTTCGAGTTGATCTTTTGTTTCACGACTCATTTATTAGGTTTTAAGTTAAGTGGGCCTAGGGATGTCATGCCTAACTCTTTTATGGCCCATGAGGGACTCTAAACCGACCCCTACTCATCTCAAACTCGAAATCCATCTAACCCTAGCCTCCACCTCTATATAAACAACCCCACCCCTTGGCTTGACATCTATTTGCCACTTTTCCACCACACCCAAACCCTATCTCGTGAATAGCCGCCACCAAGGAGGGAGAAAGAGATCTAGAACAAGAAGAATAAGAAGAGGAAATAAAAGAGGATCAAGATCTCCATTACCTTCGCATTCTTCATCAACAATTCATCACCAAGTTCTTCGTCAACCCTAAATCGTCAAGATCCAAGTGTTTCCTCCAAGATCCTTGATTCATTGGAGTCCTAAACACCTGGTATACCTTCTACTACCTTTTCCTTATGTGAATTCAACACCAAATCTCCAGATTCACCTCGATCTAGAAAACTCTAGTTTGCCAGTTCTGCGAAGTGCGGACTTGTCCGGTCCCTAGCGGACTAGTTCGATTTTCCAGGTTAATTTCTATTAAATTAATTCTAAATTGACTCGAATCAATTCCAAACCTGACCAAACTTGTAAATAACTATTAGAACTAGTTAATAGACATTAAAAGCAACTCATTAACAAGTTCCACCTTGCATTTGCATTAATCATGCATGCCATGTCATATTGAGTAATATATGTGCATCTATTGATTGTGTTTCTTGTCTTGTATGATTATTATGCGGATTAGACGGATTTGCGCTATAGAGCGTTGCGGAGGATCCCCAACACCAAGAGTTTGAATTCTTTAACCCGAATCAAGCCCAAGAGCAAGACAAGTGTCCTTGAAGCATATTGATCCTGTTTTTAAAACAAATGTTTTGTTTGCAAAATTGCATGCTTGTGTCAATTTGATGGGAATCCTATGATATGAAGTTTACTAGATTTGTTTGACCACCCTTGTCACGTGGAATACATGGTAGAGAGTCGGGAAGGGCTTTTTACCTTTTTGCTTTGCTTAATTAATTGGGTTGGGAAAACAACCATACCATTAACTATACATTAATGAGATTATGATTAATATGAACTGGTTAATATGATATGGTAATGGGTGATCTAAGCAAGTCTGGTATGCGGATGGGTTGGATGTTATGATGGTTTGCTTGCTTTAGATCTAAGGACCGGTTCATGCGAGAATAATCCATGACTACAGTGCCACCACGAGGCCAAGTATGGGTGCGGCGTAGCTGATTAATTAAGGCTTTCTTAGTGCTATTTGGACCATTAAGGATGCTCAGGGAAGGGATAATCAGATTGGATTTGTTAATGATTTGTGGGACTATCCTGGGATCCGAATGGCTCAAGAGGGGGCCCTTGATTGAAGATGTGCTCAGTTGGAGGCATCGCCACCGGTGAAACCTCATTGGGGTCTAAATAGGCTAGTAATCCCTTTGTAAAGGTTATTTTGTGATCTCTTGGCCATACACCAAAGGAAGTGTAATTGGCGTAAGGGAGGTTCTTCAGTCGCCGACGGGTGATGAAATCACAAACACGTGGGTAAAGTGGTACAAACTCTACAGAGTATAATAAAACTATCATGATAGCCTGCTCCCGGTTATGAGCACCTGGACAACTTCCATGATTAGAGGGTACTTGGGATTCGAGATGGTTATGGTTGGTAATGGTTATTTATGGTTTATGGCTTATGTTTATGGATATGAATTTGAGTTATGGTAACTGGACATGGATAATGATGATGATAGCAATAATTGGATATGATTTCATATTATGTCAATATGATGGATTGATGAGATTGTTTCACATACATATATTATGTTGCTTTTCAAATGTTTTAATGTACTGTTCAGCACTTAGCCCTTATTATTGTCGTTATTTGTTAAGCTACATGTCATACTTTCCACACTTGCAGATTACGACATGTACTCACTCTTGCAATTCACCCACCAACAGTTGCAGGTTAGGATTGGGAGTATTACAATGATAATGCAGAGTTCTAGGTCATGTCTGCCGTCAGCTTGCCTGTGGTGTTGATTGGAGTTGCGCTGTCACTTTTGCTTAGTTGCTTATTAGTCTTTTTCTATTGCATTAGTTAAAACTTGTCATTACAATTTCATTAGAGCTTGTATTCGAGGATATTATGAATTTTGTAATAAAAGTGTTTAATTAATCTTGTTCTGTGGTAATTTTCTATATATCCTTTTATGATTGCACCCGTGTATATGTGTTGAACGTCTTGAGCACATATATGCGTTCACTTGGTTCATTTTCAGAACCGGATGTCACAAATTGGTATCAGAGCCACATGTTGACCGTAGGATGCAACCTAGATAGAATGGACACTTTAGAGCACATAGGAGCACTCAGGAAGCGAGGTGTTTTTGCTTGGTGTGTTGTTTGCTATATATTGTTGCTTGTGTCCTTAATAGAGGATTTTGGGATGCTTTAGCATTGCCATGTCCACCTAGGCTAGTATAGTTAGTTGCTTAGTTTCATATCCCTTGATGCATATAGTTGAGGACATCTTCTAATTTCTTATCTCTTGCTTTTCTTCAGATGGTGAGGACTCGGAACCAGATGGATGGCAATGATGAGGAGGAGAACAATGGAGCACCTCAAAACAATAATGGACAAGGATTTGCTCATGGAGCTATCAACATTGAGCAGCTTTTGCCTATGCAAAACCAGCTCATGCAGACCATGATACAAACTATGGGACAACTGCAGGCTGGCAACATCAACAATCAGCCCCACATGCCTCCACCGCTGCCCCCACCTCCTCATAACCGATTGGGAGAGTTTATGAGTACTAGGCCATCGACCTTTGCTCAAGCCGCTGACCCTATGGACGCTGATGATTGGCTCAAGTCCATGGAGAAGAAGCTAGCTATTGTCCAATGCAGCGACCGGGAGAAGGTTCTATTTGCTTCTCATCAATTAGTTGGAGCAACCGCCGATTGGTGGGATTCCTTATGCAATGCTCATGAGAACCAGGAGAGGATTTCTTAGGCTGAATTCAAGGAGAGCTTTCGTTCTCATTATGTGCCGGAAGGAGTTATGATCTTGAAGAGGTAAGAATTTGAGAACTTGAGGCAAGAAAGATCAAGTGTGGGTGAATACCTCAAGAAATTCACTCAACTTTCAAGGTATGCTCCTGAGGATGTGAGCCGGGAAAGCCGGAAGCAATACTTGTTCATGAGAGGCTTTAACAATGAGATCCAAGTGCAAGTACTCAACTGTGATTATGCCAACTTCCAGAAGCTTGTGGATAAAGCAATTATTGTGGAGAACAAGGTTCGTGAGATGGATCAAGACAACAAGAGGAAGGCGCCATACCAAGGACATCAACAAGGAAGTAATGTAAGCCCTCGCTTTGCGCCACCAAATGCGCCATATTAGAGCTCTTCAGTCCCTGTACAACGCTCTGGTTATGCATCGCGCCCAACTCAGTTTGTGCAGCAGCGCCCTGTCGTGCAAGCACCTAGGCCTCCAATGCCTTATGAACCTCGTGCCAACTTTCCTGGTGCAAATGTTCAGAACCAAGCTCGTCCCAATAATTCTGGTGCAACAAAGAAGTGCTATACTTGTGGAGAAGTTGGACACTTTGCACATAAATGTCCTAAGTCAGGCCTTGGTCAAGGAAGCAATGCACCGAGGCAAAACCCAAGACCCAATGGAGGACAACCGCAAGGGAACCATGGACAGCAGAATTTTGCTCGTGGCAACGTGAACCATATCTCTATGGAGGATGCTCAACAAGCGGATGATGTGGTGATTGGTATGTTTCTCGCAAACTCCAACCCGAGAACTATGTTACTTAATTCTGGAGCATTGCATTCATTCATTGCATCGAAATATGTTGCCAAGTATAGTTTGCCTATCTCTCATATGAAGTTTACTCTATTGGTTAAGTCTCTTGGAGGAGAGATGAGGACAAATATAGTATATCCAAAACTAAGCCTTAGAATAAAGGGGGGGTAGACTTCTTTGTCAACCTCATTGTCTTGGATTCTCAAGGATTGGACATTATACTTGGTATGGACTAGTTGAGGAAGCACAATGGAGTCATTAAATGTGCTACGAATATGGTGAAGTTGACCAATGAGGAAGGGATCATCGTAGAGTTTGAAGCATCTGAACACGCATCGAAGCATTTGGAGCTGAATCACATGGACGATGCCACAATTGAGGAGATTCCAGTGGTATATGAATTTTTGGACGTGTTTCTGGATGAGTTGGCAGGTATGCCACCTAGCCGAGACATTGAATTTGTTATTGATTTAATACATGGAACTGCACCTATAGCTAAGAGGCCATATAGGATGTCTCATAAGGAATTAGCAGAGCTCAAGAAGCAGATTCAAGAGCAACTAGAGAAGGGTTTTATTCACCCCAACTCTTTGCCTTGGGGAGCGCCCGTTCTATTTGTGGATAAGAAGGATGGGTCACAAAGGATGTGTGTGGATTACCGAACTCTCAATGAGGTGACCATTAAGAACAATTACACCTTGTGAAAGTTGCCTAGAGAGGGGGGTGAATAGGCTAATCGACCTGAAATGACTTAATAAAACGAGATCAGTACTCAGGGGGCGGACTAGTCCGGTCCAGGGGCGGACTAGTCCGGTCCTCCTGCAGGGAAAGCCTAAAAGGTGTTTCTAACAAGTTTTAGTTGGATTCTTGTGATGCAAAGTATGTTAGAATGACTTAGTGAACCTTAAAAAGTTATGGAGCAAGTATGAGGCTAAGGATCACAATGAACCAAGAGTGATGAGCAAAAACGGTAAAGCTAACCCTAGAAGCTATGTGCGATAAGTGAAAGTGAAGTACACAAGGGACACAAGGATTTTATCCCGAGGTTTGATCCCACAAAGGAATCTACGTCCCCGTTGAGGAGCCCACGAAGGACCGGATTCAACAACCATTCCCTCACGAAGTTTACCACAAAGGGCCTAACTTGGTTCTCCACTATCACAAAGGGTGAATACAAGATTCGTTGGGGCTTCTCACAATCTGAGGCTCCCACCACAAATACAATCTCAAATCACAAAGAATGACTCAAACCACATGTCATAAAGATTCAACAAGTGCAGGAGATCAAACCGAGAGCCTAGAGTTGTGTTCTTCCTCTTCTTCACCTCACCAAACCCTAATCTACACAAGAATTAGTTTTAGAGGGAAGTTAGGCAAGAAGGAGGCTTTTGGAGGCTCAAAGTTTGCTGTGGCGGCGCTAGAGTTTCAAATTTCTCAAAGGTTAGTTCAAATGAACCCAGGGCCCCTCTATTTATAGAGGTTCCCAGCCCATACTGCTGACTTCAGTAAATGGGCGGACTAGTCCGGCCTAGGGCCTGGACTAATCTGACCTTTGGGACCACTGACGTCCCTGACAACTGTCGCACTGCGCGGAAATCATCACTCTACCCGCCAAACTTCAAATTCAAATGATCACTTCAAAACATACTAGTCCGGTCCAGACCGGACTAGTCCGATCTCACATAGAACCTTTTGTTCCGTGTGAAAATGGACTAGTCTGGAGACCACGAACTAGTCCGGCCCCAAGGGCGGACTAGTCCGGCCTCCCAGACTTAATCGCTGAAGCGCCTACCTCTCACCAATCCGGACTAGTCCGCCCCCCCCCCCCCCCAGGGCGGACTAGTCTGATCTCAGTCAGGACCTCTTGGTCCGGACTAAAACGGACAAGTCCGTGGTTTCGGGACTTAGTCTTGAAAACCCACTTCATGACTACCCGGACTAGTCCGTCCCACTACGGACTAGTCCGAACTCAGTCAGACCCTTCTGGTCCGGCTGAAAATGGACTTGGCCGGCCAGGAGCGGACTAGTCCGTCCACCTGCATGGACTAGTCTGGCCACTCCTGCCAGACTACTCCAACTCTCTTCTCTCAATAGGTTTTGATCTCTAAACCTCTTTGAGCTCCTAACTTGATCTCAATGCACTTTACGCACACATCCTCATACACATATGGCTAGTCTAAACTCGACACACTAGAAACCCTAGTTTCTTCTTTTTGAGTCGACACCGCCGTTTTCATCCTTTTCCTTTTTGGGGGTTTGTGTTTCCACTTGAGTCCACACCTGTGCTTAAGATCATCGACCTCATTAGTTACTTAATTGTCGTCATCAATCATCCAAAACCCACGGGGATCCTAGATGCACTTTCACCTTGCCACGCATAGAAGACTTGTTTGATCAAATGAAGGGTTCTTGTGTTTTCTTCAAGATCGATTTGAGGCCAGGCTACTTTCGAATGAAGATAAGACCGTCAGACATACCTAAAACAACTTTTAGGGCACAGTATGGATCCTACGAGTACTCTGTGATGTCCTTTGGATTGACAAATGCACCTGCATACTTTATGTACCTCATGAATAAGGTCTTCATGGAGTACTTGGATAAGTTTGTTGTGGTGTTCATTGATGACATTATGATGTACTCGAAGGATGAGAAGGAACATGAGGAACACTTGATGATAGGAAAAGAGATGATGAGTCCCGATCTTCCGATAGGTAATGGGTAAGTCGATTGATGGAGATCTCGACGTTGATGATCCGAGGCTCTCGAGTAGAACACGAACAACCCCTGCAATCACTACACCACCGCTCCGTTGGTTATCAACCGTGCTTCACACGATTGACCTCGCCAAGAAGGCTAATCCCTGCAAGTGCAACCGAGAACACAAGCAAGAACGTAGAAGAAGCAATCTGAAATTGCTGAATTGGGGTTTCACAAACCGATAAACGGCGATATTATTGATCTAAGCAAAACCCGATTGTTCATGGCGGCTACTATAGAGTATATATAGGTGGGAGGACGTCCAAGGCGGTGTTGGGGTCGTGACCTAACCCTAACACACGAAAATAATGGACTTAGACTTGATACAAGGCCCAATGGCCCAATACGGTGGCGCAGCACCCTGACAGATTCTGTACTTGATTTTGTTTCGAAGATTCCCGTCGACTCCGAAGGAATTTTGACATGGGACCGGTTTCATTGGAAAGGTTATCCTCTCCTCTTTCCGTGCATATGTAGAACGTCCAAAACGGAGTTCGTATGCGTCCTGGGCGTCCGTTTTAGTGCGTACTGCTCCTGGACTCTAAGTTGGATACGATTTGGAGTTTGGTTCGGTTTCCATCTTCTTTGAACGAATTCTCTGGTCTTCCACGTCCCTAATACTCCCTCCAAGTACTCCTTGAACCTCTCCATGGATCCTAATCACAAATAAATCATTAAGTAGTAATTTATGCTCAAAAACATATAAGGAAATATATAAGAACGAGTTCACCTCTGAAATTAATTGTTGTGTATGAACTCTATTGATTGCATCTTGTCTGTTCAATGGAGTGTTGTTTGTATCCATAGAAGTGATGTCCTCATCATCCTCCCCTTCTTGAATTGGAGTCGTCCTCGACTCAAGTTCATCTTCTATCATGTGTGGGTCCATACGTGCAACGCCATCAAATCTTCTTGTAAGCATGAAAGGAGGAGGCCAAGGTGGTGGACGGCATAGTGCACCATCTTGATCTTGTCCATCAAATAAGAGTGCACATTCACTTGAGCCAGGATCCCAAACAAATGAACATTGTGCCATGTTTATTTGTGCAATGATAATATGCATGATCTCATCACTTGAGGCTTACATTGCAGAAATTGAGTGAACATCAATTGTACGCCAAGTTTAGCAAATGCTAGTTTTGGTTGAAAGAGGTGTCGTTTTTGGGTCATATCATCTCGGGAGGAGGAGTATCAGTTGACTCAGGAAAAGTGAGGGACATGTTAAAATGGGAGCCCCCGCATAATTTAAAGGAGATCCGGAGTTTTCTTGGGATGGCTGGATATTACCGTCAATTCATCAAGGACTTTTCCAAGATAGCCAAGCCAATGACGGAGTTGCAATGAAGGGGAAAGCGTTTCAATGGACCCAAGCTTGTCAAGAAAGTTTTGAGGGGTTGAAGAAAAGGTTAACAACAACTCCAGTTTTGATATTGTCAGACGTGAGCAAGAGTTTTGATATTTATTGTGATGCATCGAGACAAGGACTTGGATGTGTGCTCATGCAAGAGGGTCAAGTGGTTGCCTACGGATTGAGACAATTGAAGAAACATGAGCAAAATTACCCAGCACACGATTTGGAACTTGCAACCGTAGTACACGCCTTGAAGATTTGGAGACACTACATTTTTGGTCATAGGTGTGAAATTTATACGGAACACAAGAGTCTTAAGTATATTTTCACGCAAACGGATTTGAATTTGAGGCAACAGAGATGGTTGGAGCTCATCAAGGATTATGATGTGAGAATCAATTATCACCCGGGAAAAGCCAATGTTGTGGCTGATGCATTGAGTAGAAAAGAAGTAAGTCATCAACTCACGGTTTGAGAATTACCATCCGAGTTATGTAAGGAGTTCGAACGGTTGAACCTCGGATTTGTGAATGAGATGGGGATGATAGAGTTAAGCCCAACTTTGGAGCAAGAAATTCGAGAGGGCCAACGAAGGATGAGGAAATTCAGAAAATCAAGGAAAGGACCCAAGAGGGAAGAAAATTCAGGTTTGATGAGGATGAACAAGGTACCTTATGGCTTGGAAAAAGGACTGTCGTGCCTAACGTGAAGCATATTCGGGAGACAATATTAAAAGAGACACATGACTCACCATATTCAATTCACCCTGGTTGTACCAAGATGTACAAACACTTGAAGACATATTATTGGTGAGCTAACATGAAAAAGGATATAGCTGAATATGTAGCATTGTGTGATGTGTGCCAACGAGTCAAGGCAGAATATCAAAGACCAGCTGGATCATTGCAGCCATTGAAGATCCCGGAATGGAAGTGGGAAGAGATCGGTATGGACTTTATAGTTGGATTGCCACATACTCAGTCCGGTTATGACTCAATTTGGGTAATTGTGGATCGGTTGACCAAATCATCTCATTTCATCCCTGTCAAGACCAAGTATACAACTGCACAATTGGCCGAAATATACATGGAGCACATTGTGTGTCGACATGGGGTACCAAAGAAGATAGTATCGGATAGAGGTTCTCAATTTACCTCCAGGTTTTGGCAGAAATTGCATGAAGCATTGGGAACAAGGTTGAATTTCAGCTCAGCACACCACCCTCAAACGGATGGACAAACTGAGAGGACCAACTAGATTTTAGAGGATATGGTAAGAGCTTGTGCTTTGAAGCATGGGAAAAGTTGGGACAAAAGCTTGCCACCTGCAGAATTTTCATACAACAATAGTTACCAAGCAAGTTTGAAGATGTCACCTTATGAAACACTATATGGAAGGAAGTGTAGGACGCCCTTGTTTTGGAGTGAGACAGGAGAGAATCAAGTATTTGGACCCGATGTGTTGCAAGAAGCTGAAAAACAAGTTCATGTAATTCGTGAAAACTTGAGGGCTGCTCAATCAAGGTAAAAAGGCTATGCGGATAATAGGATAAGGAAACTGGCATTTGAAGTAGGAGACTTCGTTTACCTCAAGGTGTCACCAATAAGGGGTCATAAGAGGTTTAACATAAGAGGCAAGTTAGCACCTCGATGCATTGGGCCATTCAAGATTTTGGTCAAAAGAGGAGAAGTAGCATATAAGTTGGAGATGCCAGCTCATCTTTCAGATGTGCATGATGTGTTTCATGTTTCCCAGCTCAAGAAGTGTTTAAGGATGCCAGAAGAACAATTGTCAATGGAATAATTGGAACTAGAGGAAATCTTGACTTATGCCGAGAAACCAGTCAAAATCTTGGAGACCAAGGAGAGAGTCATAAGGAACAAGGTCATCAGATGCTGTAAAGTTCAATGGAAGCATCATAAGTAAATGGAAGCAACATGGGAGTTGGAAGAGGATCTCAAGAAGGAATTTCCCTATCTCTTCTCTTTTACGTTGAATCTCGAGGGCGAGATTCATTTTAAGGGGGGTAGGTTTGTAACACCCTCATTTTCATGCATCATGCCCTACATCCATCATTAAACATGTCTAACATTAATCCACATAAAAAGGAATAAGTTTAAAATGAATTTAGAGTTTAACCGCACTTAAGAATTTTGGAAAGTGCGGACTAGTCTGATTTTTGTGTGGACTAGTCTGATTTCTCTCTGACTTCAAATGGACTTGTCCGTTTTGCTGCGGACTAGTCTATTTTTCCCTCTGGACATTTTCGGACTTGTCCGACCCATAGTGGACTAGTCTGGTATCCCAAATTGCTTGAAAATTTGCTAAGTCCCTGGATTGTCCAGACTAGTCTGATATTCCAGCGGACTTGTCCGTTTTCCCCTCTGACTAAAGTCAGACTTGTCCGATTTTGGCCAGACTTGTCTGTTTTTCCCCTATGGATAAGTTCGGACTTGTCTGATGTCCAGTTCGGACTTGTTCGATATCTCTGTGACCAACTTCGGACTAGTCCGACCCTTTTTGGACTTGCCCGATAAATCGCGAGTCTGAGTTGATCTTTTGTTTCACGACTTGTTTTTGGGTTTTACCTTAAGTGGGCCTAGGGACGTCGTGCCTAACTCTTTTAGAGCCCATGAGGGACTCTAAACCGACCCCTACTCATCTCAAACTCGAAATCCATCTAACCCTAGCCTCCACCTCTATATAAACAACCCCACCCCTTGGTTTGACATCTATTTGCCACTTTTCAACCACACTAAAACCCTAGCTCGTGAATAGCCGCCACCAAGGAGGGTGAAATAGATCTAGAACAAGAAGAAGAAGAGGAGGAAACGAAAGAGGATCAAGATCTCCATCAGCTTCACATTCTTCGTCAACAATTCATCACCAAGTTCTTCATCAACCCTAAATCGTCAAGATCCAAGTGTTGCCTCGAAGATCCTTGATTCATTAGAGTCCTAAATACCTGGTATACCTTCTACTTCCTTTTCCTTACGTGAATTCAACCCCAAATCTCCAGATTCACGTCGATCTAGAAAACCCTAGTTTGCGAGTTCTGCGAAGTGCGGACTTGTCCGGTCCCTAGCGGACTAGTCTGATTTTCCTAGTTAATTTCTGTTGAATTAATTCTAAATTGACTCGAATCAATTCCAAACCTGAAGAAACTTGTAAATAACTATTAGAACTAGTTAATAAATATTAAAATCAACTCATCAACAAGTTCCACCTTGCATTTGCATTAATCATGCATGTCATGTCATATTGAGTAATATATGTGCATCTATTGATTGTGTTTCTTGTCTTGTATGATTATTGTGCGAATTAGACGGATTTGCTTTGAAGAGGGATTTCCAGCACCAAGAGTTTGAAGTCTTTGACCCGAATCAAGCCCAAGAGCAAGGCAAGTGTCCTTGAAGCATATTGATCCTGTTTTTAAAACAAATGTTTTGTTTGCAAAATTGCATGCTTGTGTCAATTTGATGGAAATCCTATGATAGGAAGTTTACTAGATTTGTTTGACCACCATTTTCACGTGGAATACATGGTAGCGAGTCGGGAAGGGCTTTTTACCTTTTTACTTTGCTTAATTAATTGGGTTGGGAAAACAACCATACCATTAACTATACATTAATGAGATTATATTTAATATGAACTTGTTAATATGATATGGTAATGGGTGATCTAAGCAAGCCTGGTATGCGGATGGGTTGGATGTTATGGTGGTTTGCTTGCTTTAGATCAAAGGACCGGTTCATGCGAGAATAAGCCAGTACTACATTGCCACCACGAGGCCAAGTATGAGTGCGGTATAGTTGATTAATTAGGGTTTTGCTATTGCTATTTGGACCATTAAGGATGCTCGGGGAAGGGGTAGTCAGATTGGGTTTGTTGATGATTGGTGGGACTACCCTGGGATCTGAATGGCTCAAGAGGGGGCCCTTGGTTGAAGATGTGCTTAGTTGGAGGCATCGCCACCAGTGAAACCCCAGTGGGGTCTAAATAGGCTAGTAATTCCTTTGTAAAGGCTATTTTGTAATCTCTTGGCCATACACCAAATGAAGTGTAATTGGCATAAGGGAGGTTCTTCAGTCGTCGACGGGTAATGAAATCACAAACACATGGGTAAAGTGGTACAAACTCTGTAGAGTCTAATAAAACTATCATGATAGTCGTGCTCCCAGTTATGAGCACCTGGACAACTTCCATGATTAGAGAGTACTTGGGATTCGGGATGGTTATGATTGGTAATGGTTATGGATGGTTTATGGTTTATGTTTATGGATATGAATTTGAGTTATGGTAACTGAACATGGATAATGATGATGATAGCAATAATTGGATATGATTTAATATTATGTCAATATGATGGATTGATGGGATTGTTTCACATACATATATTATGTTGCTTTTCAAATGTTTTAATGTACTTTTCAGCACTTAGCCCTTAGTCGTCATTTGTTAAGCTACATGTCATACTTTCCACACTTGCTAAGTACGACATGTACTCACTCTTGCAATTCTCCCACCAACAGTTGCAGGTCAGGATTGGGTGTATTATGATGATAATGTGGATTTCTAGGTCGTGTCTGCTGTCAGCTTGCCTGTGGTGTTGATTGGAGCTGCACTATCCCTTTTGCTTAGTTGCTTATTAGTCTTTTTCCGCTGCATTAGTTGAAACTTGTCATTTCAATTTCATTAGAGCTTGTATTCGGGGATATTATGAATTCTATAATAAAAGTGCTTAATTAATCTTGTTCTGTGGTAATTTCCTGTATATCCTTTTGTGATTGCACTCGTGTATGTGTGTTGAATGTCCTGGGCACACATATGCGTTCACTTGATTCATTTACAGAACCGGGTGTCACAAGTTCTCAGCGGACTAGTCTAACAGGTAGCGGACTAGTCTGATCTCAGTCAGGGACTACTTTTCTGAACTGAAACGGACTAGTCTATCCCAGAGGACTAGTCCGGCCCCTGTGGTGGACTAGTTCGGTCCTTCAGGACTTAGTCCCAGAAGGACATAGACACACTCACCACAGACTAGTCCGAACTCACACAGGATACTTTGGTCCGCCTAATCATTAGATTAGTCCGATATGGCCGGACTTGTCTGGCCTTCCAGCCCAGACAAGTCCAACCATGTCCTTAGGGCTGCTTCAACTCATCTCTCAATCTAGTCTAGTTTGGACTATGAGCTCTTAGGAGATTCTCAACACTTGACTCATTGAACAAACTAAAGCTAAGTAGATGAACTCAACACAAAGAATTTAAAAGCCTAGATTCTATCCTTTGAGTTCTTTGCTTTTTTCTTCTATTTTCCTTTTTGAGTGCATTCAACGCCGTCCAACTTTCAATCACCTGTGCTTACACTTTCAGAGCTCATTAGTCCCTTAAGTGTTGTCATTAATCATCAAAACCCATGGGGATTAGCCTAGATGCACTTTCAATCTCCCCCATTTTGGTGATTTGATGACAACACATTGAGGTTTTTGATAAGAAGATATAATTGAGTTGATTTTCATAATATACACGTTTATAAGAAGCTCCCCCTGAATGTGTGCATGGAAGATTTGCAATAAGTTAAATGTACAGGAATGAAGCCTATGGGAGACTTATACATTTGCGTGTTATGGTGGGGTTCCTACGTGTGATGCAAGTGTTGAGATGTGAAAAGTGGAGTGAAGTATGCATCTCACATTTTAATTTAGCATCATCACACATATTTGACTAGAATGATATTCAATAGAATCAACATGAAAAAATAGATAATAAGATTCACATAACATAGAGTAATAACATAGTGATAATGTCATTACAACTCAAATAAGAACAAGTAGCAATAATTAACATTACAACCCGTATTTTCAAAATATCAAAGTCCATGAATCTATAATACTCTCCCTCAATCTGTCCCAGGAGCAGGAGCGACGCTAGAGGGACCAACCACACCACTAAAGAGGGCAACCTCCGCTTCCGAGATCTCTGGAAATGGCGTGATATCTTCATCCTCGGAGGCCTCCGGGGACATAGAAATGTCTGCCTTTTAGCAAAGCTTGCGAATGTACTTGTTGTGCTTCTTTGCAGTCTTGTGAGCCTGCACTTCTGCTTTCCAACATGAGGTGAAGATTGACTTGAGAAACTTCAATGTAGCGCTCGCAAGATCACCAGAGGAGGAGGAGGTGGTGGGAGCCAGAGGAGGAGAAGAAGGCACAAAAGAGGTACCTCTCCTCGAGGCTCCGCCAATCTTTGGCGTGGGAGGAATCTGAGGGGGGAGAGCTCTATGCTTGACATCCTTCACAAACTCCAAGACAGAGACCTTCTCAATCAAGCACACGATGAGTGGAGCATATCCATCAGAGCGGTTTGAAGTATGGAATATGTTGAAGATGTCATTGTATATGTAGTCAAAGACATTGAACTTCTCATCTTCAACTATCAGCTTCATCAAGCGCCTCAGATTCCCTTGACTCATGCCCGTGTCCCCATCCTTAGGTGCTAGGGTTTTTCTCAATATCCGATTGAGCACACTAAAGAAGGGGCAAAGAATCTTGGTTGTTGGGGGATTGTAGAAGCCAACCTCATGCATGAATTCCATTTCTCCCAAATCTAAGGCTTCGAGGTTGTGAATGGTCAACTCATAGTTTAGGAACTCCTCAAGTCCAAGGATTCTAGCAAACTCATCATAAAGCACGAAGTATTGAACTCCATTGGTCAACCAGGTGATTTTCTGTCTCCAAAGGTGGAGAAGTAGCAAGTAGTGTAGATTTGAGCCACTACCTCTGTGTTCTAGTTGTATTTGAACTCAAGCAACTCTTTGAGTCCATGGTGCTCAACATCTCGGATTATTGCATTGAAAGCTTGATGATTCTTTTTTTTTCATGAAGACCCAATCTACCCATTGAGCATCGGTCACGGGAGTCTACTTGAGGTAGACTAGGCGATAGTAATCGCAGTGAAAGTCACACCAAAAGCGAGGATCCGTTGTTGCTTTCTCGTACTTGTAGGGGTCCTTCAATCTTATCTGAAAGCATCTAGGCCCCCATGAGGTATGGTTTCGGTGATTAATGACAACCGTTGGATTTTACTAATAAATTTGTGGATGCAAGGTCTCCCATATCACTCATCACAATCAAATGAAATCTATATGAATATCATATACTGCTCATTGGATATAATTGGAGACCCCTAAACAATCATTCTATGAGATCAATCAATGTTTATGAAGATTAGAAGTAAAAGCTCATATGTAAAAATTATTCAACCAAAATTGACAGCACTCACTGCTTGATAATCATCAGAAGAATATTTCCAACCAATGCCTAAGAGGTCAATCGAGCAAATTCCAAAAGAATCACTTAGAAAAACTCGAAGCAAACAAAATCAACTCACCGGATCCACCGATGTTTCCAGAAAATAATACATCGGCCGAGTTGGTTCAGTAGAAGAAGAAGACCTCAAAACTAAGTACTCACCGAATCATCCGATGATGAAGGGCATGTTACATCGGTCTATCAATACAATAAGCAATCTCCCTGGACCAAGTGTAACACCGGACCATCCGATGTACAACTATAAACACATCGGTCAATCACTCCAGTAAGCATCAATTCTGAACCAATTCTGGATGAAGTGCCACCAGATCATCCGATGAGAAGGCAAGTGTAACATCGGTCTAACAACGGTCATATCTGACACAGTGACATCAGCTAATTTGTATTCGACCGATGATAACTGAAGGGGGAACATCGGATCATCCGGTGTTCACAGAACATTGATGTCAGCCTACTTTTCCAAGGGCTATTTCGTGGAGGCTGGCTATTTATACCCCTTAAACCAGTCTATTCAATATGACTTGAAGCCCAGACTTACTCTACACCTTACCAAGCATTCAAGGCATTGAGCTACCACTTCCATATCATTTTCACCACTTGTACACCAAGAGATAGGCTAGAACTAACTAGAGATAGTGCTTGTGTGCCTCCATTCTTGGTGATTGGAGTCTCTAGTGTAGTGAGAGCTGTAAGGGAGTGTCCCTTGGTGATTGTATTATAGAGAGCCTTCCGGAACTTGCCAAGACGATTGTGGAAGCCTGAAGGATCCAACTTGTACAAGGCTTGAGCTCCACCTTACTGAGGTTGGCAAACGGAGAAGTATAGTGAAGAACCCTGGTCTCGGTGACTTGGGAGTGGGTATACCCTTTGGTGGGTGCCACAACGTGGATGTAGGAAGATCTTGACGATCTTGCTGAACCACGGGATAAATATCCGTGTCTTCGTGTCTCCTCGGGAGTTTGCACTTTCTTCCTCTCCCCTTACACTTGTGCATTTCATATACCGCAAAGTTACTATTCACTTGAATGCATAGGTTGTTTGCATAGGGAATTGGGCTTTTAGTAATTAAGTTTATTGCTTTAATTTTTGAAAATAAGCCCAATTCACCACCCCTCTTGGGCATTCAATCCTTACATTAGCCTTTTTGCTTTTTCAGATCCTTGTCCTTTGAACACATTGATTCCTAGCTCCGGTTGCCGGTTGGGATCATTCACAGGAGGACTCATGACCAAAGGGCCAATGTGGCCTTGTGGAGGACCACGAGGCTTCGCGGGTTGGTCACGAATGACTAAGCCTCTCCCTGCAAGAGCGTTCTTCCTGAGAGGAGCCTTTCTGAGTGGCATTTTCTTTGCGGCCTCCTTTCCCTTGCCCTTAGCTTTGCTGCTCTCTTCCATGGGTGCTTTGCTGTTATCGGCCGCTTGGGCCTTTTGTTTCTCACCCATGGTGACAAACCGTTTCCTTCGGCTTGCTTGTTCTTCAGCCACTTGAGCTTGGGCTGCCTCTTGATCACGTTTCTTTTTGAGACGAGCTTCACGCATGTGCTCAAGCTCCACTGCGATAGTTGCTTCCTCTGCTTCTTTATGACAATAGAATTCTTGACGGGTCACCTCCCTTTTCGGATCGAAAAGAGGAGAGTCGTTCCACCGAGACATGCTGAAACACAGATAAAAGAAGGATATGAAGTTATATCAAGCAAAATATTGCGATAGAGAAGTAGAAAATTCACTAAGTAAGCAGTTAACCTTAGGTTAGGTCAGACTTGTCCGGTCCCTGGCCAGACTAGTCCGGTAAGGAACGGACTTGTCCGCCTTGGTCCGGACCACCCAGTGTTAAACCCTAACTATGCGATTTTTCTACAAAACTCAATGCCAAGGCGCAATATTGCATGGAAAGAGTCACAAGGTGATAGTTATGCTAAGGAGACCCTAAGTTGCAAGAGAAACAACCTAGAATCGACAGAATCGAAAAAGTTCGAGTTAGGTCAAGAACACACCTTGTGTTGAGAGGAACAAACAAATCTGCGGATGGAAGGGCGGAGTAGTCCGGGATTCACCTTCCCAACACTCTGAAGAAGCTTCCACATGGATTCCTTGAAGATTTTGAAGGTTAGGATCAAAAATCGCCAATGGGGTGGTTTTTGGGAGAGAGGCGCACGCTTGAAACTTGGAGAGAGAATGAAGGGTCGGGCCCGACGCTGGGAGGTTAAGTCCTCAGAAGTCTGAACTAGTCCGTTTGGTACACCGGACATGTCTGGTCACCGACCAGGTTTGAACTAGGTTGGATATCCAGACAAGTCCGGTGGTAGGCTGGACTAGTCCGTTGTGGACCAGTGGGTGCCTGTCCGGACATGTCAAGGATGTCAGACTTGTCCGGCCCCAGGGGCGGACTAGTCAGGTCCTAGACAGCAAATTCTCATATATATTGAGAAATTTGCAAGAATGATCCATATGGACTAAGTTTTCACAAATATTCTTAATGAATATGGCCAGTAAAGCACTCAAACATTCATACAATGACCATGATTCAAGGAGATAATAATTGAAAATAATTTGATAGAAAATTGAGGAAGGCGAGTTTTCAAAAGTATGCATAATTTTGAGGAGAAAACAAAACTAATAATCAGATATGCAACATCTTAAGCCACATTTCGAGAATCAAGGATATTTAGTTCATTCCTAAGTTCGCAAAAGCATTTTTCATCTAGTGACTTGGTGAAGATGTCGACTAGTTGTTTTTTGGTTCTCACATGTGAAATGACAATGTCCCCCTTCATAGAATGGTCTCTCAAGAAATGGTGTCAAATGTCAATGTGTTTGGTTCTAGAGTGTTCAACGGGGTTATGGGCAATCTTGATGGCACTCTTATTGTCGTATAGGAGCGGAATATGGTTCATATTGAGACCATAGTCCCTTAGAGTTTGTCGCATCCAAAGAAGTTGTGCACAACAACTTTCGGCTGCGACATACTCCGCTTCGGCTATGGATGAACATGACACTAGGGACCTACCCAAGAATTGCCAAGTCCCGGAGGTACTTTTCCTACCCACTTTGTATCCGGCATAATCCGCATCAGAGTATCTGATGAGGTTAAACTTGGACCCTTTGGGATACCACAACCCTAGGTTAGGTGTATGAACTAAATAGCGCAAGATTCTCTTTAGACTGTCAAGTGACACTCCTTAGGAGCGGCTTGAAACCTTGCACACATGCATACACTTAACATAATATCGATCCTAGATGCACAAAGGTAAAGGAGTGATCCAATCATGGAGCGGTATACCTTTTGGTCGACGCTAGGGCTGTCTTGGTTGCGATTGAGATGTCCATTCATCGCCATTGGCTTCTTGATGGGCTTGGCCTTCTCCATGTTAAACTTCTTGAGGATGTCTTGAGTATACTTGGTTTGACATATGAAGGTGCCTTTCTTGAGTTGTTTTACTTGGAAACATAAAAAGAACTTCAACTGTCCCATCATTGGCATCTCAAATCTCCCCGTCATGATTTTGCTAAACTCATCACAAAAAGATTGATTAGTAGAACCAAATATTATGTCATCAACATAAATTTGGCATACAAATAAATCATCATCCATGTTCTTAGTGAAGAGTGTGTAATTGGCCTTTCCTTTCTTAATCATTATCAATGAGAAAGTCCCTAAGGCACTCATACCAAGCTCTAGGAGCTTGTTTGAGGCCGTAGAGAGCTTTATGAAGCTTAAAGGCATGGTTAGGATACTTATCGTCCTCGGAGTCGGGCGGTTTCTCCACATACACCTCCTCCTTGATTGGTCCATTGAGGAAGGCGCTTTTCATGTCCATTTGAAACAACTTGAAATCGTTGTGAGTAGCATAGGCTAATAATATGCAAATAGATTCAAGCCTAGCTAAGGGAGCAAAAGTTTCATCAAAATCAAAACCTTCGACTTGAGAGTATCCTTTGGCTATGAGTCTAGCTTTGTTTCTTGTTACCATGCCATGCTCATCTTGCTTATTGTGGAAGACCCACTTGGTGCCTACCGCACTCGCATTAGGTCTTCTCACGAGCTCCCATACTTTGTTCCTCTTGAAGTTGTTGAGCTCCTCTTGCATGGCTATTACCCAATATGTATCTTGTAGGGAATCTTCAACCTTAAATGGCTCCAAGGAGGACACAAAGGAATAGTGAGCACAAAAATTAGCCATACGATATCGAGTCATTACTCCCTTGGAGATGTCTCCAAGTATGTTGTCAACGGGATATCCCGTTGAACACATTCATGATCTCTTGGGTGTGTTACACTTGGTCTTGAGTCAACTTCTTCATCTCCCTCATCTTTATTGTCTCCCCCTTGACCGTTTCCACCATATTGATCTTCCGTTCCTTGATCATGGTGATCTTGATTAAGCTGTTGATCTTGGGGATCTTGGGCTTGATCTTGTGCTTGGGGCACCTCTTGTGATGGAGTTGGGTCATTTGGGCCTTGTTGCTATTAAGATCTTACATCACCAAGCGCCATCCTTCTCAACGCAACACATGGTGTCTATTCTTCATCTAGCACACATTGATCAACTTGCTCCACTTGGGAGCCATTAGTCTCATCAATTGCCACATCATGTGCGATTTCAACACAACCGGAACTTTTGTTGAAAACACGATAGGCGTAGGTGTCTGAGTCATAACCAAGCAAGAAACCTTCATCAGATTTGAAAGCAAACTTCAAAATTCTATGCTTTTGTTGAGAATATAACATTTACTACCAAAGACTATAAAGTAGGAAATGTTTGGTTTGTTACCCGTTAGAAGTTCATATGGAGTTTTCTTCAATAGGCGATGGAGGTATAGACGGTTTGTGACATGGCAAGGGGTGTTTACCGCTTCTGCCCAAAACCTATCGGAGGTCTTGTACTCATCAAGCATGGTCCTTGACATCTTTATTAGAGTTTGGTTCTTCCTTTCGGCCATCCCATTTTGTTCAGGTGAGTAGGGTGCCGAAAACTCATGCTTGATGCCCTCCTCGTCCAAGTACTCTTCAACTTGAGTGTTCTTGAATTCGGTGTCATTATCACTTCTTATCTTCTTGATTCTCAAGGAGCACTCATTTTGAGCTCTCCTCAAGAAACTCTTGACGACACCTTGTGTTTCACCTTTGTCATGCAATAAAAACACCCAAGTGAAGCGGGAAAAGTCATAAACAATAACTAAACCATATTTGTTATCGTCAATGCTTATGTAGCAATGGGAGCAAAAAGGTCCATGTGCAACATCTCCTGCGGTCTTGTTATCGTCATCACATTCTTGGCGGGATGAGATGCTCCGACTTGTTTCCCCAGCTTGGCACGCGCTACAATGCCTATTTTCTCAAAAACAACATTCTTAAGAACTCGAACGTGATTGCCTTTTAGAAGTTTGTGAAGATTCCTCATACCAACATGGGCTAGCCTACGGTGCCACAACCACCCCATGTTGGTTTTTGCAATCAAACATGTGTCAAGTTGAGTCTTATCCGTGGTGTAATCCACGAGATAAAGCTTTCCCTTGAGCACACCCTTGAACGCAATTGAGTTATCAACTCTTCTAGTGACAATCACACCCTCATCAGAAAACAAGCAATTATATCTCTTTTCGCATAATTGAGAAATAGATAAGATATTATAATCTAAGGACTCAACATGCATAACTTGTGAAATGGTATGTTATGGAGAAATAGAGATTTTACCCATACCTAGTACCTTACATTGTCTATTATTGCCAAAGTAGATACTTTGACTTGAGTCTTCATTTTCTTCATACTCCACAAACATTCTTCTCTCTCCAGTCATGTGATTGGTGCAACCAATATCTAGCACCCATTTTCAACCGCCGGAGGAGTAAGCCTACAAGACAAGTTTAGGCTTTGGTTTTAGGTACCCAAGCTTGGTTGGGTCCTTTGAGGTTAGTGACAAGGCATTTGGGCACCCACACACAAGGCTTTGGGCTCTTGTGGTGTGGCCCAACATATTTAGCATAAGTATAACCAAATTTGTTTCTCATTAGCACATAAGATGCATCAAAGTCATGAAACATGGTTAAGTTGACATTTTTAGCATTTTGTCAAGTTTCACTATTTCATTAGAGGTAGATGCATGATGTTCATTCTTAACTTGAAATGAACCCTCCTTGACAAATTGAATTTGCATCTTGTTATTCTTGAGAATTCTAGCATTTTGCTTTCCTCCTCTAGAATAGCCAAGAACATCTTTGATCAGGGGAGATCTTGTGATCGAGTATGCACTACGTGCATACTTGATCTTCTCCTTGTCAAATATGCCACCCTTAGGTGTGCTCTTGCTCTTTGCCAAGCTGAGTTCATGTTTTAAGTCAAGCACAAGGTTAGCACAGTTGCAAGCTTTGGTGTTTGATTCCATTTTAGGCAAGTTTGAGCTTGGGGGAAGAAGGGACATTTGACTTGAGAATTGCGAATTGTGCCTCAAGACTCTTGTGGGCTTTGTTCAAGCTCACAAGTTCACCTTGGAGCACAACATTCAAACTGTTGAGGCTTGAGGAAGCCTCCTTGCATTTCGCAAGTTCAAGTTCAAGTGACTTGTTCTTTTCCTTCTCAAGTTCAAGAAGCTTTTCAAGGTTAAGATTCTTTTGCCTCTCATTGACAAGCAATTCATCTTGTTCCTCAAGAAGTTCTTCATTGTCTAAAATTTCATCGGGAAGCTTTTTTATTTTAATGATAGCACTTTTACTCAGGCCTTCAAACATATATTTATTCTCACTATCACTATCAAATTCCTCATCTTTAATGGAACGCAAGGAAAGTATAGATTTAACCTTTCTTTTTCCTTCCTTGGCCATAAGACAAGTGTGGCTTGAGCTCTTCCACTCTCCCTTGCTTGGTAGGAGGGTCTTCTTCATTGTGACTTCTTGACGGCGACAGTTGCAACTCCCGCTTCATCATCGGAGGAGGACTCATCGTTAGAGTCCCACTCCTTGCCAACATGAGCGTGCCCATGTGCTTCTTCTTCTTCTTGAACATTTTCCTCTCTGGAGGCTTCCCATCCTTGATCTTCTTCTTTTTTCGTATGGGCAATTCACAATGAAGTGTCCATACTCACCACAGTTGTAGCACACTCTCCTTGGTCTTGACTTGCTCTTGTCCTTGCCCTTGGTCTCATAGTTTGACCCTCTTCTCTTCCTCATCATCCTCTTGAATCTTTTGATGAAGAAGGTCATTTCCTCTTCATACATGTCAGTGTTTTCCACTTCTTCACTTTCTTCATCATTGCTTGAAGCTTGCACCTCTTTGCTTTTGTACTTGGGTGAGGCTTTGAGAGTAATGCCTTTCTTCTTGGAGGATGTGGTCTTGGCAAGGTCGTTGACATGACGTGCTTCCATCTCCATCATCTCGTAGTTGATGATTTTGCCAAGCACCTCATCCGGAGTCATCTTGTGGAAGTTGGGACTCTCGCAGATGAGAGTGCAAAGCGTCACATTGCGAGGCATGAAGGCTCTAGTCATCCTCTTGACTACTTCATGTTCAGTCCACTTCTTGCATCTGTACGCCCGACTCCTATTGATGAGAGTCTTGAGTCGGTTGTACATCTCTTGAGGGGTCTCACCTTCTTCCATGGCAAATCTTCCAAGCTCCCCATCGATCGTCTCAATCTTAGCCTCCCTCACGGACTGGTTGCCTTCATGAGCAATCTTGAGAGTGTCCCAAATTTTCTTGGCTTGCTCCAACGCATCCACTTTGTTGAATTCTTCTTGGTTCAAAGCTGAGTTGAGCACGGTCGCCGCTTGAGAATTGCGGTGAATGAGTTGTTCTTGTTCCAGGGTCAGCTCTTCATCATCCACAGATATTATCTACACCTGTGCAAACAACATTCCAAAGTATAGAATTGAGATAAATAAGATGCAACTTCATGTTGTGCTTCCACATAGTGTAGTTAGTTTCATCAAAGTGTGGAGCTTTGCCCATAGGAATAGAAAGGTAGTTTGAATGAGAATTGAGGCGCTCATAGTTGAAAGGATATCATGTGTAGTCTTCTTCGGGCTTCTTGAGCTTCTTCTCATTCTCAAGCCTTCTCCTCCTCTTGGCCTCATCTCTTGCCTTTTGAAGAAGGTCTGCAAGGCGCTTCACTTCTTCATCTTCATCTTAGGTTTCACGATTGAAGGGAGGAGGCTTTGGCTTGTCCTTGGAGGTGTTTCCAGTCTTGTTATGCAAAGGATTGGACTCTTGTTCTTCGGTGTGGCTGTTCTCGCCGATGCTGGCAGTGTCGATGATCGGCATCTCCTTCTCACCGTTTTCCCCCATCTCCTCTCCAACAGTTAAGCTTTTAGGAGAGTTAGGCTCTGATACTAATTGAAAGTTACCTAGAGGGGGTGAATAGGCGAATAACCTAAAATTTAACTCAATAAAAGCTAATTAAACTACAGAGTGCGGACTAGTCTAGCCTGGGGGCAGACTAGTCCGGTCTAGATGTCAAACTTAATCAAATGTGAGATTTTTATGCGATCTAATGGAATTAACTCGATGAAATTTAAAGCTTATGCTCCTAGCAATCTAGTAGATGATGGGTACAAGGTAAAAGCAACTAGATCGAGGCGGATCACAAGATTGAAATGAAGAGCCCTAACTTGATCTAGCAAAGAACGAGGAAGGCAAATCAAAGACGCAAGACGCACGATTTATCCCGTGGTTCAACCCCACAAAGGAGCCTATATCCACATTGAGGATGCCCACGAAAGGCATGGTTTCACTCAACCATTTCCACACTTAGCCACCACGAAGGCCGACTTTTCTTCCACTAAATCACAAGGGTAATCACCAAATCCGTGGGGAAACTCACAACCTGAGGCTCCCACATGTTTACAACTCGAAAAGATTGAAGATCAACACCCACACGAACTCAAATCAACCAGTCAAACCGAGAGAATCAACCAAGAGCTCTAGATCAAGCAAATCCTTCTCTCTCCTTTTCCAAACCTCACAAATCCTCAATATTCATTCTTAGGACTCCAAGAATGGTTGAGAGAGGGCTAGGATGGCTCTAGAAAGCATATGGCGGCGCTAGGGTACGAGAGAGGGCCTTTGGAGGCTGGGGGATCCTTTTTATAGAGGTCCCGACAATTAGCTGTTGCTACCAGGAAAAGTGCGGACTGGTTCGGTCTTTGACCCCAGACTAGCCCGGCCTATGGGGACCAGTGATGTCATCCTTGACCAACCACAAAGCCCCCCCTCCATCTTTTGAATTCAAACGGTCATCAAATCACGGACTAGTCTGTTCATCAACGGACTAGTTCGATCTCACACAGAACTGTTTGTTTCGATTGAGAACGGACCAGTCTAGCACACCGGACTAGTCTGACCCCTGAGGGCGGACAAGTCCGGCTGTCCAGGACTTAGTCCCAATAGTCGCATCCAAGTACTCATCGGACTAGTATGACAGGAAGCGGACTAGTCCGATCTCTATCAGGAACTACTTTTTCAGACTGAAACAGACTAGTCTGTCCGAGCAGACTAGTCCGGTCTTTCAGGACTTAGTCCCAGAAGGACACAAACACACTCACCACGGACTAGTCCGTCCCCAAACGGACAAGTACAAACTCACAAATGATACTTTGGTCCGCCTAATCATCGGATCAGTTCGATATGGCCGGACTAGTCCGACCTTCTAGGCCAGACAAGTCTGGCCCTGTCCTTAGGGCTGCTTCAACTCATCTCTCAATGTAGTCTAGCTTGGACTATGAGCTCTTAGGAGATTCTCAACACTTGATTCATTGAACACACTCAAGCTAAGTAGCTGAACTCAACACAAAGAATTTAAAAGCCTAGATTCTATCCTTTGAGTTCTTTGCCTTTTTCTTCTCTTTTTCCTTTTTTGAGTGCATTCAACACCGTCCAACTTTCAATCACATGTGCTTACACTTGCAGACCTTATTAGTCCATTAAATGTTGTCATCAATCATCAAAACCCACGGGGATTAGCCTAGATGCACTTTCAAAGGGCGTTGGCCCTGACACACTTGTAAGTTAAATGCATCCGTAGGATTTCGTTGGCTAAGAGCGTCGGTTAATCAATGCTTTTATTCTATGAACGTCGGTTTCTATAGACAACCGGTGCTCATATGACCGACGCCCTATTCGCGGATTCCTATAGTGTTTCCAGGCCCAAGCCCAGTCAGCCTCATGCCGGGCTGGTTCGGCACGACCCTTTGGCCACCTATAGTTAGGGGGTCAGGGTCGCGTGGCACACGCTATGGTGCTCCAATCCACACACCTACAATAGTGCATTTTTGACGTGATGGGGCATTTTAATGATTGCGCTCGCCGCCCGCACGTTTCTTGAAACAATCGCTCTCGTAACCCGTTGAGCGGTACAAAGACTCGGGCGTGTATGCTAAAACCGGACTCAAATCTTCTGCAGTAACTGCACTGCAGTTACTGCAGCTGACAGGTGGGCCCCACGCCCCCTGGCCCCACCAGTCAGCTGCAGTAACTGCAGTGCAGTTACTGCAAGGGATTTCATTCCGCTAAAACCTCCCCTGCCTTACCCATTCATCTCCAGGTTTCCTTGCGCATCATCCTTTTTCCTGCAAAATGAAAAGAGTAAGTCATTTGCGGGAGGTGGGTTAGGGACTTTTGAGATAACCATTGTCACCGTTTGCGTGATGTCGACGTGGTTGAAAGAGCAGCGGGGCCTGAGGATGATCGTGCTGTGAAGAATCCTGGAGCGAATGTTGAAGAGGGTTCGTCACCACATGTGACTCCCATCGGCGGCGCTCTTGCTTCGGGCACCAACGTGTCATCCCTGCAGCATGCGATCGAGGGTCCGAATCTATCGAGGGGTCGGGAGCTCATCGATCTCGATCATTCTTCCAGGTTGGACTTTTTTGCTCTGTTGCTTTCTTCTTGGTGAAGAGATGTCGTGTTTTCTGTGTTTCAAGCCCTTCTTTCTAGTCCCAAGGAGTATCAACCTGGTGTGGTTGTCCTGACCAGAGGAACGGGGAAGCGATTCGGCTACCGGGGTTGACTCCCTTGGATATGGTGATGTTTCCGTCGCGACAGGAAAGGGTGGCATCATTTCCTGGGGCCGCTTCCATGGAGAAACGATTGCCATCCTCGCCGCCCGTCCCGGTAGGTCGCTGCTGGACGCTCAGATAGCGGAGCTTCCGAACAAGGTGGTCTCCCAACTTCACGGTGTGACTACCACCGTGGTTAACCTCGGGTCGCGTGTTGCCCTTGTGGTCGCGGTGTCTCACTAAGATGGTATTGACCTTTGTGTTGTTGGGGAAGGTTTTGCGAGCGGGTGATCGGACACGGTGAGGACGAACGAGTGGTGCTCCTGTTTGGCCACTTTTCTAACTTACCAAATGAATTTAGTGATTTTTGTAACAAACAGAATAATGCTCTTTGAGGCGATCAGACTCAGATGGCAGCCCTCGCATAAGTTGCGATTGCTGTCAGTGTCCCACCTTAATTCGATCCACCTATAAACGAGCCATCGTGATCAAGATCAACTCATGAAACTTTTTGGATGCTTCCACCGGCATGAAGCGATTGGTAGATATATTCCGCTGCAAAAGTCATGGCGGTACATCCACGTGCACGGCGACCTCCTGGCCAAGTCGAAATCTTGCCTACCAGTGTATTGCTAATGTTTCTAAACAAAAAAAAAGTGTATTACCACTGTCTGTTGCATCTGCAGAGTTTGCTCCTGTTGCCCACGAGCCGTGCACGGACGAGGCGGGGGCGGGGGCGTTCACGGGTCACGGCCAAGAGGACGCACGCGCGTTCTGGCTCTCTTCTCTCCATGTGGAACCCAAGCGAAACCAGCAGGCGGAGCAGCGGGCGTCCGTCAACGTGCAGTTGCCTTAGACCATCCGCAGTGGCATGCTGTAAAGCATACTGGATACACTGTTTCATAGTGTAATTTAGAGTACATACTGTAAAAGCTGAAGGAGAATAGTGTATAAAGTATGCTTTAGAGTACGCTGGTGCGGATGGTCTTAGACTTTGCCACTGCGACAGAGACGGCTCCGTACAGTGAGTGACCGTCGCAGTTGTAGTTGCTGGAAGCATCCAGTAGATTCCATGGTCTATGGGACCACTTGTCAGCTACAGTAACTGCTGTGCAGTTACTATATAGGATTTCAACTGGTAGTTGCTTGCCCTGCTGCGCTCGTCTACGTGTAGCAGAGGCACACATCGCGTCTCCCTCCATTTACTGCTGCAGCCGCTTGCCCCAGCGCGGCGCACGACGAAATCCACCGCCCGACCGTACACCCGCCCGCTTCCGCAACGGGCCAACGCCAAAGCCACCCCGCCGGCGGCATCAACCCGAGGCTGCGCGCGGGAGCGCCTGGCTCGGCCTCATCGTACAGACTGTAGAGAGTAATTAGGATTGACGGGTTGGACCTAAACCGCGTTTGAACTTTGGAGCAAAAGTCACATTTTTGTTAGGTACTCTTCATTTATTTTGAAACAGAGAGAGTGATATTATTATCAGACATTTGCTCTGCCCCTCAAGGAAATATACGAGTCCGAAAAGAAAGTTCATACAAAAATATAAGAGCGATCCTTGCAAAAAAAAAGAGAAAATGCAAAGGGCAGCAGCCTACGTATACACATTCAATTCAAGATGGAGCTCATGACTCCGGCGAATCCGCGAATGCGGTGTGTTCCTCAACCTGTGACATGTGCATGCAAAAGGAATTGAAGAGTATGCAGTGCACGCAAATTCTACTAATAACAAGTGACATAACGATGTGATGTAAGGGAATGATACTATTGTTGATTATACTTTATTACATCATGATACGTTTGACCAAATACGACAATTAACGTAACCCCTGACATGAAAGGGATATGGCTCAAATAATGGAAATACAAATATCCGTAGAACATGAAGCAAAGCAAATCACACCGAAACAAAGAGATCAAAGCCAATAGTTGCGCATCTCTACCAAGCGCAATAATGCAAAAGAGCCCAGTCCTCATCTTCCTTCTTCGGCTGTCCTCGGGTCAGCATGCGCGAGAGCACTTTTGGACGCATTTCAGCCGGGGCATTTTCATAGTGCACCTATGTAGCACCTTTTAAAACAGTTGACATTGGAGATAGGTGCATCCGTCCCCTCAAGAAGTGCCCGTCTTTTGACGAGACCCTGCAGAAGCCGCCCGTCCGCCGCCGCGCTGCCGCCGCCGGTGTGACCGCCAGCAGCTGCCCGGCAAACATGGCAAGCATGAGAACGGCGGCGGTCTTGAGCGCAGCACTGGAAGCCATAGTGTTAATGCAGCAAAACTTAGCCTCTAGCTAGGTAGATCAATCGATCTCTAGAAGGTTAAGGTAGTGTGTTTGCTGATGGACGAGGATGGAGCTCGATGGCGAGCGGGTATTTATAGGCCAAGCGCGCGTGCGAGCGCTGGAGCCGTGTTGTGTTACCGCGTCGTTGATGTGGAACTTTTTTTTTAATATACGTATTTTAATCCAAATTTATATTAATAACCCTCGATTCAAATTTTTTTCAAATCTGACCGGCCGTCGTATGAGGCCCATACGACATGCGAATGTCGTATGAGGCCCATACGACATTGGTGGTGGCTCATGCCACGTGTGTCGGCTGGGCCGTCCAGCGGGGCCGAAACCGCCCACGGTGGCATGTCGTATGAGGCCCATACGACATGCACAGAACCGTCGTATGTGCCTCATACGACATAAACAGCCAGTTTATTTATTCAATTAAAAATAGATGATGACTTTCAAAAAATATGAAACTTTGTAGATATGTCAAGCGAAACATGCAGAACACAATGGTATGGTCAGATGTTATTTTATTTTTTTTGAAAAAATTTTAAAATTCAGATTTGAATTTCATTGAAATTTCCTGAACGTCTGAAATAAAATAGCAAAAAGAATTCAAAAATCTTGAAACTTTGCAGGGAGGCTATTTGGATTATTCGTCTGACATGTAGCAGTGCACTGTCGTATGTGTCTTTTACGAGATTCCCCCAGTGCACTGTCGTATGTGTCTTTTACGAGATTCTCCTGACATGTACCAGTGAACTGTCGTATGTGTGTTTTACGAGATTCCCCTGACATGTACCAGTGCAATGTCGTATGTGTCTTTTACGAGATTCGCCTGACATGGTCCATAGACTTTCGTACACTTGGTCTATAGACCCATCCACGTTTGTCTATAAAAGGGTCCGCACCTCTTACATTTCGTATACGATTAAAGTTAGTAGTAACACAATGGAAAACAGAGGTCGTGCAAGGAGAGGAGAAGGAAACATTAGGCCAGTGCCTCAGAACTACTTAGTTGGCGGTCCTTCGTGGTTCGATGAACCACTTGATGAATTCCCAATGAGAGAAGTTTCTGCGTGAAATGTCACGAGGATTGCTAGTGCTTGAAGACGCTTCTGCACTGCCAGAAGTCAATTCGTCGAGACGTTTCCAAAGAGCAATAAACTTACTCTCCTGATTTTGACTACACAACATCTTGAACAAATTCATAAGTTGCTTGTTCTTGAAGTGGCTAAAAAAGTTGGCACCTAAATGCCTCATGCAATATCTTGATTGAATGTCTATCCAATAAGGTTGATGTCCCCGATCCGATGATCCAAATTTCAAATCAGATATTGCTTTAAGCAGTCCAGCATGACGATCGTGTATGAGACAGACATCAGGACGTTCTTGAACTACAGCCATCTTGACCCGACTAAGGAACCAATACCAGCTTTCAGTGTTCTCACTTTCCACAAATGCGAAGGCCAAAGGCAACACCTGTTGGTTCCCATCAACTGCAATAGCAGTAAGAATTTGACCTTTGTACTTTCCAGTTAAAAATGTATCATCAATGCAGAGTATTGGTCGACAATGTCTGAAAGCAGCAATACATTGGCCTAATGCAAAGAATGCACGGTGCAGATACAACTTCCCAGACACACTTCTATGCGGCATGTCCATAATGTCGTAAAAAGTACCAACATTTTTTTCCTGAATGGTCTGCAACAACTTTGGAAGGTTATCATAAGACGCTTCAAAAGTACCAAATCTTTGTTCAATCACTTTCTGTTTGGCCCTCCATGCTTTAGAGTAACTTATGGTGTACTTGAACTCTTCCTCAATAGTGGCTATTATTGATTTTGGTTCAAACTGTATGTTGTCCACTATACGGGCATACATATGATTTGCAATGAAATCTGAGGTCAAAGCACCGTTGCACTTCTCCAATTCCTGCAACTGACATGTGTGATCAACCATTTTTGAAACTTTCCAAAGCTTCATCCACTTCTCCTCGAAACCATGAACTCGAAAAGGACAAGTTGGGAACACACATTTCACATCATATAATTTTGGACTAGACTTGTAAACTGTAAATGATCTCTGCACAGACAAAGACCAATATTTTACTGCATCTTTCAAACCATCTTTGTCTTTAAAAATATCTCCTTGTGTTAACTGGTTCTCATGATATCCAAATAACCCAGAATATTTTTCTGCAGCTGCTAAATTACTCGGGATTGCATTGTTCCAGTCTGCAGGAATGATAATATCATTCTCATCATCAGAAGAGTCATCTTCAATAACATTTTCATATTCCATGTCCTCAATTCTAATTTGTTCAACAAAATCTTCGATGTGCTCTCCTTCATCAGCGACACCAAGTGGGTCTTCTTGCATCTGGTTCACTCCGCCTTCGATCTCTACCTCAGTATCTTCCATATCGTCTGCTTCAGCTGAATCTTCAACTTCTTTCGTTTCTGCTTGCGCAAGAAACACCAGCGGCCAACCCCGCTCCACAACTGTATCTACCCATTTCCTCCAATTCTGTGTCCCCTTAATAGGAACAAAATCCCAATAACATCCATCTCTTGCTCGATTAATCAATCCTTTCAGTTTCACTTGATATACTTGTTCATCAAGGTTTAACGTTTTAATCAGCCATTTTTCCAGACTACCAAATGACATCTCATTTGGTCTTGCTATCCCCCTCACCAACGACGTCCAAGCAGACATATCAACCTCAGTTGACCCATAAACAATCGTGCCTTCTCCGTAGAAAATACGAAACATTAATTTGTCCGACATTCCTACTGTATTCAATATAAACAAACGTATTATAATCTACTCTAATCAAATTAATTTGACTCTATAAAACGTATATATTTGCCACACATTTGTAACTACAGGAGCAATTTTACGCTCCTCTGTAATGTATGACAATATTTTATAAATACTAATAAAACATAATATAATATATATTATACATTTATAAACTGAAAAATCATATCAAAAAACGAGTACATTTTAATTATACGAACTATACATTAAGAAAACATGCTGAAATAATGTACTCTACCGTAATCATGACATTCACATGAATATTAACAGAATACATATTAAACTATATGCATGAACCATATAAATTCATATAATATTGACAACAATCGCGTGCACAACGAGTATTAATATGCAATTATATTATATTGACAACAATACACTATATGCATGAACAACGTGTACAAAAATTGAATACAATACACTATGTCGCGTGTGTTATCAACACTATACATTCATACAAACAAATATCATAATATAATACGCATTCATATTATATTGACAACAAAACAATCCAAATGTACGGTGGCAAAATCAATACCGAAGTCGCGAGGATCCGAGGACGACGGATCGGAGACGAAAAAGGTGCGAGTACCGAGCGTCGGAGGCGCGGGAGCGGTGGAGGTCGCGGGCGGCGCGGGCTGGGAGGGAGGCAGGCGGCGGGCTGGGAGCGAGGCAGGCGGGCGGGGCGGCGCTTTATAACCGGCAGACCGTCGTATGAGCCTCATACGACGGTTCGCCCGTTAGCGCAAGTCGTATGAGGCTCATACGACGTTCGCTGCCGCCTCGTTTTCCGCGGCGACCGTTGGCCGCGTGGCAGACACGTCGGACCGTCGTATGAGCCCCATACGACATTCAATACGTCGTATGCGACTCATACGACGGTGGGTCAGATCTGCAAATTTTTTAAATCGACGGTTATTAATAAAATTTTGGACTAAAAAGCGTATATTAAAAAAAAATCGTTGATGTGAGGGGTTAAATGCTAAATTAATGTAGCATGCGCCTCACGATGATCTCACATCATGTGATGCGTATCGTGTTAACTTCATAATATACCATGACAAAATCATCCATCGAATAATACGTGATAGTTGACTTAATAAGTGGTACGCTCACATGAATACGTGATGGTAGCGTCTCTCGAGAAGCACGTTAGCTAGTAGGTACCTTAAAAAGGGGGCAAGTAGAATACAACCAATTTTACAGTGTAATCCTACACGTCGTGAAATTTTCCCACTAAGGCCCCTCCAAATAGAAACTCAAATTAAATAAATAAATAAAGAGTGGACCCCCTCCTAAAAATGCTCCGTAACTTTAGTAATTGTCCACCAAGTATCAACCGGTTGTTTTGAAAAAACTTTTGAAGTACCAACCTTTTATAGAATTAAAGCTATATATATATATATATATATATATATATATATATATATATATATATATATATATATATATATATATATATCCTGTTCTAGTACAATGCATTTCTCTAGATCAAAGTACTATCCTTCAAAGATTATAATCATGATTAATGATGATCACTATGAAAGCAGCTCAAACCAAGAACAGTACTAACTACTAAGAAATTCAAGGTAGATGTTTGAGTTACCTATGGAGCAGTAGAGAGTATTTGTTAGAGAATAGGAGACAATGTACTAAACAATTTCGGAAAAAAACGCGAAAACAACAGTGATTAATACTGTCTGTCAGACGGGACAAAAAATATCGGTACTGATTTGAAGCCGGAGGAACTGCTGTAGATCTGACTGCGAACAGTCGTTGTGCACGCTGGTGACGACGTTGGGCCGCAGCGCCCGATCTCTTCAGTAGATGACCCGTGGTGAAGAACGCGAGCAGTCGCGCGAAAAACTTCCCAAAAACCTTATTCGCCCTCTCCCGGTGCAGGATCGCAAGGGCGAGCGATTCCGGAGACCTGCTCTCCCGATCGTCTGTGCACGCCGGCGCTCGGGATGGAGTTGACTAGAAGGCGGCGCAAGAAACGCGAATGTGGGAACGATCTGATCGTGGGATGACTCGCCCTGCTGCGGACTACTGTATTTATAGAGTTCCACAGAGGCGGTTCGTATGCGATCCGGAGGATCTGCATCCGAACTGATTTCGCAATTGTAGACGCGCCTGTCTCCGACGACTTGTACTCTGTCTCGCAAGCTCCAAAAATCGGAAGACCAAAAGCCCAAGACCCAATTTAATTTTCTGCAAAAATATAAAATGCGGGCTCGGCTCAAGGCTCAAATTCACACGAACACAAGCGCGCGCGTGTGCGGGACGTGGTGTGGCGTGGCGTAGCGAGGCGAGCGGGCAAGGAGGAGGAGCACGCGTGGGCCACCCCTCTCTTCCTCTCTTCTCTTTTACTCAAGGAATGGAAGAACAACCTTCCTTATATGTAGGAGTCGCTCCCCTTCCACTTCCCATGTGGGACTAAACATTTAGCACCACTCTCTCTTGCCTTAATGGGCCTTTGAGATTTTCTAGGATTTTTTTCTGAATTAATCTTGGACCAAGCCCATTAATTCCAACAATCCCCCACCAGATCTCAAAGCCATTAGGAGAGATGTCATTCTTGTTCCTTGTTTGATATACTAGTGTTTTCAGTAGAGACTGTTAAGTTGAACTTCTGCCTAGATCCACAAGTTTTATCAGATCACAACTTGAACAATGGACTACGCTTTAAATTGCAAGTTTGTGCGAACTGACTTCACCCAAAAACCATTACCAGTACATGACTACCAGTAGTCTACCGCGCGGGTGGAGCATATGCGTCATACTCCCTGGTGTCTTCATAAGCTTTCTAGAGATCACCCAAATCTCATAAACTGCGATGTTAGATAGTCAGAGCTCATATAGGTGTGTTTCTTTTAAGAATGCCCTATATGACGACATCTTTGCTACACATAGCCAACAGAAACACATTAAGACAAATCATCAACCTGCGTTACAGTTTGAGAGTACAAGTGTGCATCTTCACACAGAGAGGGTCTAAAGGAAGTACTCTCCTCGGTGAACCACTAGCTTGTTTTCCCATATCCCAATTCACAGGATCTCCGATCTTATAGGTTGGGTTACTACTATGGTGTCACATCAATGAGTCTCAAACCCATCTCCCTCGATGCACTTTCTATCACATTACGTGATAGACCCTTTGTAAAGGGATCTGCCAGATTTTTATCTTTTTTTATGTACGAAACAGTAATAACTCTGAAGTTTCTCATTTTCTTAACAGATTTTAAACGTCTCTTGACGTGTCTTGATGATTTTGCATTATCCTTAGAACTGGTCACATTAGCAATCATCGTCTGATTATCACATTCATAAGGATTGCTGATAATGGTTTCTCAACTACAGGCAAATCCATCAAGAGCTCTCTCAGCCATTATGCCTCTGCAGTTGCTGTCTCTAAAGCAGTGAGTTCTGCTTCCATGGTTGACCTTGTCAAAATGGTCTGTTTGCAAGTCCTCCATGATATAGCGCCACCAGCTAGAGTAAACACATATCCACTCGTGGTATAGAGTTCATCAACATCAGAGATCCGGTTCGAATCACTATAATCCACAGGCACGGTCGGATGCCCAGTATAGTTAATTCCATAACTCATTGTTCCTCTCAAGTAGTGCATAACCCTTTCAGGTGCATACCAATGATCTATACTCGGGTTTGACATGAACCTGCTCAGTTTGCTCACAACAAACGAGATATGAGGACAGGTTGCGCTTGCTAAGTACATGAGTGAACCGATCATCTGAGAATATTTAAGTTGATCTATTGACTCTTTCTTGTTCTTACTGAGTATCACGCTGGGATCATAAGGCGTTGGAGAAATCTTGCAATCCATAAAGCCGAACCGACTCAAGATTTTCTCAACATAGTGGGATTGACTTAAAGTAATCCCACTCTCATCATTATTCAGCTTAATGTTCAAAATAACATTAGCTTCTCCCAGATCTTTCATATCAAAACACTTTAATAGAAAAGACTTGACCTCAGAAATTATATTAATGCTCATACCAAAATGAGTATATCATCCACATACAAGTATAATATAACGCTATCGCCCCCACCATAGCGATAGTACACGCACCGATCAGCCTCATTAATAACAAAGCCCGCAGACATCAAAGTACTATCGAACTTCTCATTTTATTGCTTAGGTGCTTGTTTCAGGCCATACAAGGATTTCAACAATTTGCACACCTTTGTCTCTTCACCTTTTACTACGAACCCATCAGGTTGTTCCATATAAATTTCCTCTTCCAACTCCCCGTTAAGGAAAGCTATCTTCACATCCATTTGATGGATGATTGAACCATAAGAGGCAACCAGAGAAAGTAGTACACGAATTATCGTCATTTTGGCGGCAGGTGAATAGGTTTCAAAATAGTCTTCACCTTCCTTTTGAATATATCCCTTTGCAACTAGTCTCATCTTGTACTTTTCAATAGTATCGTTAGGCCTGAGCTTCTTCTTGAAACCCACTTGCAGCCCACTGGTTTGCACTCGTATGACAGTTCAGTTAACTCCCAGGTTCCATTGGAAAGAATTGAGTCCATGTCACTATGAACATCTTTCCAGTCATCTGCATCAGGTGATGCATATGCCTCTGTTATGGATCTAGGAGTATCATCCACAAGGTACACAATGAAATCATCACCGAAGGATTTTGCAATTCGTGTTCTCTTACTCGACTAAGTTATTTTATTGTGTTCCTTCTCTGGGACATTCTCAAACGGTGTATCAAGAAACTCACTAGTTGTGGTGGATTCAAGACAAATTTCAGAAGAGATCCTAGCAGTGCTACGCATATCTTTCATAGGAAAAATATTCTCAAAAAATGCTGCATCACGAGATTCCATAATAGTATCAACATACATATCAAGTACCTTAGATTTAACTACTAAAAATCTATATGCGATGCTCTGTTGAGCATAGCCTAGAAAGACACAATCCACTGTCTTTGGTCCCAGCTTGCGTTTCTTGGTAATTGGAACATTGACCTTTGTCAAACATCCCCAAGTACGCAAGTATGAAAGTGATGGTTTTATCCCAACCCACTCCTCATAAGGGGTTTTCTCTTTATTCTTGTTTGGAACGCGGTTTAGGACATGACATGAAGTGAACAGAGCCTCCCCCACCATGCCTTAGATAAACTGGATGTGTCTAACATGACATTCACCAAGTCACATAATGTGCGGTTTTTCCTCTCGGCTACCCTGTTTGATTAGGGTGAATAGGGAGATGTCCTCTCATGTATAATACATAGTTCTGCATAGAAATCATCAAATATTTTGGGAAAATACTCACCAGCACGATCTGACCTAAGCCGTTTGATCTTTCTCTCTAATTGAGTTTCTACTTCAGATTTATAGATTTTAAAGTAGTCTAAAGCTTTATCTTTAGTTTACAACAAGTAAACATAGCAGAATCTAGTAGAATCGTCTATTAATGTCATAAAATATTTCTTTCACCTTTTGTCAACACACCATTCATTTCGCATAGATCAGAATGTATGAGTTATAATGGTCCCAAGTTTCTCTCCTCGGCTGCCTTGTGGGGCTTTCGAGGTTGCTTTGATTGCACACAACTATAACACTTAGAACATTTGACAATGGTGAATTCCAGAATTAATTTGAGACTAGATAGCCGATTTATTAAACCAAAATTAACGTGACATAAATGAGAATGCCAAACACTTGCATCATCATTAATACTGTCACAAATATGGTTTACTGATTTATTATTAAACTCCGAAAGAGAAAAGCGTAATAGGCCTCCGCATTCATAGCCTTCAATAAATTGTCCATGCTTGGACACAACTATTTTATTGTACTCTAAAACTACTTTAAACCCATATCTGCATAGAAGGGTACCACTAACAGGATTCTTGTTCATAGTAGGGACATGCTGCACGTTCTTCAGCTGGACAATATTTCCCGAAGTGAACTTCAGATCGATCGTGCCAACACCACGAACAGAAGCATGTGATCCATTCCCCATTAGGACAGCGGAATCCCAAACAAACTAGTAAGAAGTAAACATGGACATGTCAGAACATACATAAACATTAGCACCCGTATCAAACCACCAAGATGGTGTTTGAGAAACAGAAAGAACAATAAAAGAATTACCGTACCCATCTGCATTGCTGGATGTCACAATGTTGACATTCTTTTTCCGTTTCTGATTTGCCCTCTCAGGACACTTCTTGGAAAATATGTTCCTGCTCTCCAAAGATGTAGCAGTAGCCATCATTGACTTTGTTTGACTTCTTCTTCTTGAAAGCAATAGTTCTGTTTGGCTTGAATTGAGACTTGTTCTCTTTGTTCTTGACATTGGGTTTCTGCACCATATTAGCATTGGCGCTAGATTGACCCTCACCTCCTTTGTCAGTAGCGTCCTTAGCCCGAGCCTTCTCCTTAACATCAAGAGATGCTATCAGGTTTTCAACTGATATTTCCTGTCTCTTGTGTTTGAGAGTTGTGGCAATGTTCCTCCATGAATGAGGTAACTTTGCAATAATGCACCGAACCACAAACTTGTCGGGTAAAGGACATTTAAGGAGATTGAGCTCTCTCGCAAGGCACTGCATTTCATGAGCTTGTTTAACGGGACGGTTGTTAACCATCTTGTAGTCATGAAAATTCTTCATGATATACAGTTCACCGCCTGCATCGGCTGCACCATACTTAGTGTTAAGTGCATCCCAGAGCTCCTTACCATCTGTGACTGTCAAATAAACATCACAGAGTTTTTTTGTCAAGAACACTTAAGATACATCCTCTCAGGACAAAATTGGCTTCCTCAACTTTGTCTGTTCTTCAATAGATAAAGGACCTTGAGTCTTGCCTTCGGTTACTTAGAAGATCTTAAGTGACTGGAGCCAGAGTGTGGCCTTAACTTGCCATCTCTTGAAGTGCACGCTATATAATTTCTCCTGCCTCAGTGCATCGGCTAAAGTCATCATGTTCAAATCAGAAAATTGCCTAATAAGGTTTTTGGATTGTTAGAGAATAGGAGGCAATTTACTAAACAATTCCGAAAAAACACGCGAAATCAGCAGCGATTAATACCGGCAGACAAACGGGACGAGAAATATCGCATACCGATTTGAAGCCGGAGGAATTGCTGTAGATCTGACTGCAAACAGTCACTGTAGATGTTGGTGACGACGTTGGGCCACAGCGCCCGATCTCTTCGGTATATGACCCGTGGTGAAGAACGCGAGCAGTCACGTAGAGCGCTTCCCAAATACCTTATTCACCCTCTCCCGGTGTAGGATCGCAAGTGTGAGCGGTTCTGGAGACCTGCTCTCCTGATTGTCGGTGCACGTCGGCGCTCGGGATGGAGTTGACTAGAAGGCGGCGCAAGGAATGCGAACGTGGGAACAATCTGATCGTGGGATGACTCGCTCTGCCGCGGATGCCTGCATTTACAGAGTCCCACAGAGACAGTTCGTATGCGATCCGGAGGATCCGCATCTGAACTGATTTCGTAGTCGTAGATGCATCGAGTTCGTCTCCAATGACTTGGACTCTGTCTCGGAAGCTCCAAAAATCTGGAAGCCCAAAAGCCCAAGGCCCAATTTAATTTTCTTCAAAAATATAAAAGTGGGCTCGGCTCGAGGCTCGAATTCACAGGACACACGCGTGCACGTGGGCGGGGCGGGGCGGGGCGAGCGAGGAGGAGGAGGAGCGCGCGTGGGCCACCCCTCTCTTCTATTTCACTCAAGGAGTGAAAGAACAACCTCTCTTATATGTAGGAGTTGCTCCCCTTCCACTTCCCATGTGGGACTAAACATTTAGCACCACCCTCTCTTGCCCTAATGGGCCTTTGAGATTTTCTAGGATTTATTTCTGAATTAATCTTGGGCCAAACTCATTGATTCCAACAGCATTTTGGTATGTGTAGTAGGTGCCTAATAAAATTCAGATGTAAAGTGAATTTTGTAAACCATCACACATTATTCTCTGGAGATCAGTCCCTATTTATACAAGTGTTACATACGTTCGTGATCCGTAATCATCGGATCAGCACAACCGCCATGATCTCAACATGCGTCACGATCGCTAGACTCTATTGACGAGGTTACAGTATGTGGTTGGTTACAGTCTAATACATGTCGTTTCTTAACACTCCCCCTCAATCTAAACTTGTGAAAATCATGTTTAGATTGCGAGTGATGGCTGCAAACGGTGATCTTGGCAATGCCTTGGTGAAGATGTCTGCCAGCTGATCTGTTGATGAAATGAACCTGACTGACAGTGTCTTTCTTGCCACTTGCTCTCTAGCGAAGTGAAAATCAACTTCAATATGTTTTGTGTGCCCATGAAACATAGGATTAGTTGTAAGGTATGTTGCCCCGAGATTATCGCACCATAGGTTTGGAGGTTTCCATTGACTGACGCCCAATTCTTTCAGCGGTGACTGAATCCATACAATCTGAGCTACCACATTTGCAATAGCTTTATATTCAGCCTCAGTGCTCGATCTGGATATCGTTGCTTGCTTCCTAGAGCTCCAAGATATCAGGTTTGGTCCTAGGAACACTGCAAATCCACTTGTTGATCGTCGATCATCCGGGCACCCGGCCCAATCAGCGTCTAAAAAGGCACTTAACACCAAGTTTCCTGAGTTGCAGAGTTTTAGTGACAGGTTGACAGTCCCTTATATATACCGAAGAATTCTCTTAACTGCATCCCAGTGCACATCTGTTGGTTCTTGAATATATTGACACATCTTGTTAACTGCAAAGGAAAGGTCATGCCGAGTAATAGTTAAATACTGCAATCCTCCTACAATGCTCATGTACCTGAACTGTTCTTTGTCAGTCAGTTTCTCTCCTTGTTCTTTGCTCAGTCTTTCAGAAGCTGACATAGATGTTGAGATTGGCTTACATTTATCCATACTGGCCCTTCTCAGTAAGTCCAGAGCATATTGTTTTGGCACAGAGATATTCCATCATCTTGTTTCTTGATTTGTATCCCAAGAAAATACTTAATCTCACCAAGGTCCTTTACTGCAAATTCATTCTTCAGTTGTTGTATTAGTATGGTTGAAGCTGCAGTAGTGGAACTGACTATGATAATGTCATCTACATATATCAGCATATATATAGTGACCCCTTTTTCACTGAAGACAAATAGTGAGTTGTCTGCCCTTGATGGCTTAAATCCCAATTCCTGCAGTTTACTAGTGAGTCGTGAGAGCCAGTCTCAAGGAGCTTGTTTCAGCCCATATAATGACCTTCTTAATCTGCACACATAGCTTGGTGGTTGTGTTTCATCATTATAGCCTACTGGTTGCTTCATGTAAACTGTTTCATTCAGGTACCCGTGAAGGAATGCATTCTGAATGTCTACTTAATGCATATGCGACCCTCTGGAGACTACCACTGTTAGTATATTTCTCACGGTTGTGGACTTGATCACTGGTGCGTAAGTTTCAAAATAATCCAATCCATGTTGTTGCTTGAACCCTTTGGCTACTAACCGAGCCTTGAGTCTGTCAACTGAGCCATCATGCTTTTTCTTGACTTTGAAGACCCACTTGTTGTCGATTAAGTTCATGCCCGTGTGGGGTGGAACCAAGTCCCATGTCTGATTTTTGATGAGTGCATTGTACTCTTCATCCATGGAAGCTTTCCATTTGGGATTCTTCAAAGCTTCTTTCCAACTCACTGGTTCAATTATCTGTTCTTCAGTGCTTGCAGTGAACCCTCTGGATCCAAAATATATGATGGTTCCATCTTTGAATTCCTTGGGCTTCAGAATGTTGTTTTTGAGTCTGGTTCGCATTTGATGATGTTGCTATTCCTCATTCACTGCCTGATCAGCACGAGGATGATTGTCTTCTCCTTGATCTTGAGAAGCAGTGACAAGATATCCACTGTTGTTCTGACTTGTCTCTTCAGTTTGGTTTAAGCTTTCATGACCTGCAGAGATTGTACTATTGGTGGAAACATTATTGTCAGAGATTAGTGCAGGTTGACTATCACCCATTTGCAATTCATTGTTTGCTGGCTCATGAAGTATTTGACTGGTTTCAAGACTGATGAGATTATGTTCAGTGTACAGTGTTGGATTTGGAGCTATTGGAAGGATGGTTGGATGATTAGTGTTTCTTACTGGTACATTTTCAGCTCTGTGTGCAAAGGGAAAGATGTGCTCATCAAAGACCACATCTCGAGATATGTAGACTCTACCAGTGCAGGGATCAAAACACTTGTACCCTTTGTGGGATAAGCTGTACCCAATGAAAACACATTGTTTGCTTCTAAACTGAAGTTTTCTATTGTTGTATGGTCTCAAGTTTGGATAGCATGCACAACCAGAAATTCTAAGAATGGAGTAGTCTGGTTTAGTTCCAAACAATTTATAGATAGAATGATTGGTTTATTGTGGGGCTTGGCATTCGGTTAATCAAGTAACATGCAGTTTGGAAAGCCTCATCCCAGAACCTAAGTGGCATGTTGGCTTGTGCAAGTAATGTGAGACCAGTTTCAACCAAATGCCTGTGTTTTCTTTCAATAGGACCATTTTGCTGGTGAGTGTGGGGGCAAGATATTCTATGATTGATCCCTGTTTTCTTGAAATATTGATGTAGCCTATGGTACTCACACCCCAGTCAGACTGAACATTCTGAATTTTTGCATTCAGAAGATTTTCAGTCTGCTTCTGAAACGACAGAAAAACAGACTCAACTTCAGACTTTGATTTAAGAAAATATATCCAAACATGTTTGCTGTAATCATCAAGAAAGGAAACATAGTATTTTGATCTGTTTACTGATGGTACAGCTGGGCCCCACACGTCAGTGTGGATTATTTGCAAGGGAGCAGAAGATTTAGAATTGGAACTACTAAATGGAAGCTGATGTGCTTTGCCATACTGACAGGCGCTGCAAACTTGTGAAACAGACAAGTTTGGAGTTACATCAATGGAATTATTTTGTAAAATCCTACGAGTAAAAGACATGGATGGATGTCCAAGCCTTTGGTGCCATTGGTCTTGAGAAATTCTTGAGGTTGAAAAAGCTTGTCTGGGTTGTCTAACTGGAAGAGTGTACAACTCATTTTTACATCTTCCTTCTAGCAGCGTGGTCTTCGTGGCTCGGTCCTTATGAAGAAAAGAATTGGGGTAAAACTCAACAAAGGCATCATTGTCAATGGTCAGTTTCCTAACAGATATCAAGTTTTTATTTATGTCAGGAACATGTAATACTCGATTTAGCACTAAAGGATGTTTTGAGCCAGTAATACAAGAACTGCCAATGTGTGAAATAGTCATACCTGAACCATTTGCAGCCTGAACCTGATCTGCTTCTCCATAGCGTTCTCTGGTCGTAAGCCTCTCCAAATCACTGGTAATGTGATCAGTTGCACCTGAATCCACATACCAGTCAGGATCCACTGTATATCCATGAGATGCAGTGACTGCTACCTTGGTCATCTCTTCAGACTGATAATTCTGGTCATAGCGATGCCGGCAATTTGCTGCATTGTGATTGGGCTTGTTACATATCTGGCAGATCTCCCTGGTGTTTCGTGATGAGCGTTGGTTGTTCTGAAATTTGCGGCCTTGTGCCGAACGACCTGCATTTGTGCTGCCACGGTTGCCAGTACGACCACCCCGACCTCCCCTGTTCCCTGAATTTCTATTGACAGCATTGGCTGAAGCCTGAAACTCCACACCGTTGTTCTCTAGTCGCATCTCATAACTCAACATGTGAGCGTAAACGTCACTAAGAGTGTAGAGATCACCTCGGGTGGTAATACTTGTTACCAGAGAGTCATACTCGGCGCCGAGACCACTCATGAGGTAGGCGATCAACTCTTCGTCATCAAGCGGTTTGCCAACCGCTCCAAGTGTGTCGGCGAGAGTCTTCATCTTACGGTAGTAGGCTGCAACCGTCAAATCGCCCTTCCTCGTCGTGGAGCTGCATCCAGATCTGCATGATCCGTGCACGTGAGCTCGCTGCGAAGCTATTCTCCAACGTGCACAACACAGTGTAGCTGTCGGTGACGTTGACGAGCAGCGAGAGAACTTCTTCAGAAACAGAGGAGGTGATGATACTCAGAACCATTTGGTCCTGATAGTACCAAGAAACGAAGTCCGGATTGGGTGCACTCCTTCTTCTTTCTCCTGTCTCAGGATTCGCCGAAATGATGACAGTTTGTGGTGGTCGAGGAATAGAACCATCCACCTACCCGAGAAGCGCATGGTTGTTCAGGTATGGAAGAATCTGTATCTTCCAGAGGAGAAAATTTTCTTGTGTGAGCTTGATGCTCAGAGGGCATGTCCTATGGACGGCGATGGTGCTGGAAGCGATGGCGTGGTGTTAGCAGATGTGCCAGAGCTAGCGGGGGGATCGAAGGCTCCTGATGCCATGACAAAATTCAGATGTAAAGTGAATTCTGTAAACCATCGCACATTATTCTCTGGAGATCAGTCCCTATTTATACAAGTGTTCATACGTTTGTGATCCGTAATCATCGGATCAGCACAACCGCCATGATCTCAACATGCGTCACGATCGCTAGACTCTATTGACGAGGTTACAGTACGTGGTTGGTTACAGTCTAATACATGTCGTTTCTTAACAGTGCCTACTCAATGAATAGTAGAGATTAAACTGTTGCTAGATCTCTGTTTCTGTTGAAATGGATGTGGAATAGTATTCCTGTTTAAAAGATGTTTTGAGTTACAGATCTGTTGCTGGCGCCAATCGTTCACATATTATCTGAAACTTGAATAAAAAGGACCAAAGAAAGTACAACAATTGCAGTGCTAACTAAAAACGCAATCACACACACACACAGAGAGAGAGAGAGAGAGCGCGCGCTTAGGATAGATTGGAAATATATGTACAAAACCACACAGTCATGCCATCACAAACCCAATATGCACTCACGCGCGTACCTCTCCGACTCAGCAGCATCCAAGCCTAAGCTCAAGATCCAGACGATCCACCGTACCATCGTGATGGCCGTACACTCCAATACCCAACTCAAACTTCTTCACCTCGAAGTCCTTCGTAGTGGTGGACGAAGCGGAGGTGAAACGGCAGACATCGGGCTTGGTCACCGCTTCAGCTGAGCCGTTATCGCCGGTGCAGTGTGGTATTTGCTCCAGGCTCAGTCTAGGACCAATGACTCTGACATTAGGGCCAGCGTCATTTGGAGGAGAAGCAAGACGGTGTGAAGAACACTGTCCGTGGATCAGCCTGGCTCTCTCCCACCTGTGGACATTCATGTGGCCTCCCAGCCCTTGCGGTGACCTGAACTCCCTCTTGCAGTAGCCGCAAGCGTAGGACGGCGATCTTATCCGTGGAGGCGGCGGCCATGAGAGGCTTGCCAAGCTAAAGCTGTCGTTGCGCCATAGCTGCTGCTGATCGATGCGGCCGTGATCTCTCTCCATTGCCGCTATGGTGTGTGTGTGTGTAAGTACGTTTTGGGAAGAGAGGGCGTGAGGTATAGTTAGTCTGCTGACGATGAGCTAGCTTAGACGAAGGGCATCGATACATGCAGCCATATGCAGGCAACCACAACCAGAGTTAGCTAGACAAGAGAACGCGCGGGAGCTGCCTTATCGCGCGCGTATCTAGGACGAGAATAGCCACATCAACAGGTGCAATAATATAGACACATCGTCGAAGGAATTACAAGGGGCCAAAAGAGAAAGTTCATTAAGTTCGTACTATCCTTATATGAATGTTGACTCAAGAAACCGGTTATATCAGTAGACTAGCTAAGTGGAGTTTTATTTGTTATACCTTTTTCTAGGGAAAAATAAATAAATATGCTTCCTCCGTTTTTGAAAGTTTGCCGCTTTGTAGTTTATTTTTGAACTACAAAATAGTGAACTTTTAAAGATGGAGAGAGTATGTCATACAAAATTAAGTAACTTGAACTCGTTGAGCAAAGCAAATGTAATGCAAGAAAATGGTTGCTGACATGAGGGGGTGTTTGGCACAATGTAAATTTGGTCAGATGGTAATTTGCTTTAATTATTTACTATTTGAATCAATGTAACACAAGGAAGGAAGTTTGGAAGAGGTGTGGCTAGAGGACTTAAGGTTGCCAGCATACCCTATGCAGCCCAAGTTAGTAGAACAGAGAATGTGAAACTGCCAATTTAGTTCTCTACTAGGTTGGGTGTTGCGGTTGATATTAGTCAGCGATACTTTGTCGATGATGTGATTATGTTTAAAAAAAACATGTACCCCTCAGCGGTGCAAGGAAGTGGGCAGAGGTTGGCGATACTAACAACCGAGAAATAGTACGAGACATTCTGGTTAGTGTCATCATACCCCACACACGTAACTTTTTTCTTATAATCTTCATCTTGTACGTTTACACCAACGTGTTATACAATGTACAAAATTTCTAGGACCTTGAGGACACAGAGCAGGGCACAAGAAAATTTTTAAAAATTACTGGTAAGCGCTACAAGGGGTGGCGCTCGACTTTGTGTGCCACCTATAAGAGTTATTCGACCAATTAAGAACGTATATGAAACAAGCCTGATGACGTACCAACGCTCGAGTAGTTGCACCTAATAGAATATTTTGGGTTTGACCGATTCAAGGTCAGCTAACTTTTTAATAGTTTCACATCATACAAAACTATTTCATTTACATTCATTCGTGGAATTAATTCTTAAAATTACAGTTATTAAGTAGGACCAACTCTCAAAATCAAAGAAGACAAAAGACGAAACACTTGCTTGACTCCAAATCCTACGCCCAACTTAGTTACGAGAATATATGAAAAATAAATCATGCTTTTACTTTGCGCTGCAATCAATATATATACCTACATGTTGAATTTTACTTGTATTTTGTGTAGCGAGACCTAGAGACCAGAGAAGAACCCAATGACATACAACTGTGGGAGGCAAGCCATTTGAAGAACGGTGAATGGGCAAACGAGAGTAGGCAGAAACTGTACATGTGGGTAACACTTCAAATAATCCTCATTTAATTAAATATTTGCAATGTACCTATGTCTTTTCTTTTCGTATATAGAGCCAGACACGTGCTCAAGTGAACGACAGGGAAGTTGAGCAGGGAGGCCCAATTCTAAATGAGGAGAGAAACAAAATCTTCCAGCGTTGTTATAGATCCTCAATCGATTGTGCAAGATCACAGGTTCGGGAGCGTGGTTATATGGCTAACCCTAATGGTTCTGAACGTGAATGTATGCATATTGAGATGGCTGAAAACCTCAACGACCAAATTCAAAACTTAGAAGATAGAAATGCAGGTCTCAATCACCAAATGCAGGAGTTGGAGGGAAGAAATGATAGCTTAACCACTCAGATGGACTGCACAAGTCAGAAGAATGAAGAGTTAAACCTTCAAGTCCAGAACTTAGAAGGTTAGATAGCAACTGAACGTGAATGGAGAGCTCAAGAAATGCAAGACATGCGCCTCTCAATGATGGCCGAAATGCGTAAAATGGTCGAGATTCCACGAACAGGTACACAACAGCTAGCAACTACTCCACAAAAGGGCCAACAAAAGGCACCTGTTCCAATTAGTCCCGTTCTTATTAGGCAAACTTTAAACACGCGTCAACGTCATGTTATTAATTATTGAGTGTTGTTATGCATTTTGCATCAATTGATGGATATTTATTGTTAAACTCGACATACGTATTGTGTGAGAATAAATTGATTCTGTTGCCACTAATTTTCAAACCTGGTGCAATAGGATTCTATTGCCGCTAATTATAAAATGTGTCATTATGAAATTCTTGTCACGAATGATAAATTGTTGCAATAGGAAGCTATTACCTCGAATTACAAAACGTTGCAGTATAAACATTTGGCCACGACTCAAAAACGTTGCACTAGACTGCTATTGCCATCACTCAGAAAATGTTGCATTACAACGCTATTGCCACAAATGAAAAAATATTGCATTACACCTCTATCGCCACAAATCATTAAACGTTGCATTACAACCATATTGCCACATATCAGAAAACGCTGCATTACGAACCTATTACCACATATCAGGAAATGTTGCATTATAAACCTATTGCCACAGATCAGGAAATGTTGCATTATGGACCTATTGCCACAGATAAGAAATTGTTGCAATACCATACTATTTGCCACAGATGTGAAATCGTTGCAGTACCATACCATTTCCCACGAATATGAAATTGTTGCAATACGGTGCTATTTGCCATGCTTGTGCAATCGTTGCAATAACATACTATTTGCCACGATCGTTAAATCGTCGCATTACTATATTATTTGCCACGAATGTGTAATCGTTGCAATAATATACTAGTTGCCACGAATGTGAAATCATTGCAATACCATACTATTGCCACGAATGTGCACTACTACAAAAAACATTTTTACAGGCGCTTCTATATTTTTTTTACAGACGGTCCATTAAAAGTGCCGCCTGTGATGTGAGATGAGTTAATAACCGTCTGTGATAATAGAATATCACAGGTGGTCCGTAACAAACAACCGCCTGTGAAAATGTATTGATTTTCACAGGCGGCCCGTAACAAAAACCGCCTGTGATAATAGTCATTATCACAGGCGGTCCGTAACAAACAACCGTCTGTGAAAATATAATGATTTTCACAGGCGGTCTGTAACATAAAAACCGCATGTGATAATGATGGCTCCTCATTGGTCCGCTGCTTCATCCCACGGATCACTCTTGGACTTCGTATCTCCGCTGTCCGCTGCTTATCGATCCAACGACTCAGTTTAGAAGCCGCACGATAGATGTGTCTATAACAGCAGCAGCCACGGTTCAGTCTGTGATCCTCCGTCAGCCTCCCAAGGTACGGCTTCCGGCGGCATCTCCCAAGGCGCGGCTGCTGGCGGCCTCTCTCAAGGCGCGACTAAGGCGTGACTTCGGTTGCTCCAGACCTCGGCGGCTCCGGCGCGGCCTCCCGACGAGTGCGAGCCCTGCCGACGCGAGCACGGGCGCGGATCTGGCACAGTCCACCTCGGGCTCTCGGCGGCGCGGCTGCCGGCGGCCTCTCTCAAGGCGCGATTAAGGCGCGACTTCGGTTGCTCCGGACCTCGACGGCTCTAGCGCGGCCTCCAGACGAGCGCGAGCCCTGCCGACGCGAGCACGGACACAGATCTGGCACAGTCTACCTCAGGCTCCCGGCGGCGCGACTCCGGCGCGCCTCCCGGCGAGCGAGCGCCCTGCCGGCGTGGGCGCGGGCACAGATCCGGCGCGGTCTACCTCGGGCTCTCGACGGCGCGGCTCCTCCGGCTCCAAGCGGCACGACCTCGTCGGGCTTCGGGCGGCACGGCTCTTGGCGGTGCAACCTCCTTCGTCACTTGGCGGCGCTCTTCCAGCTCCCGACAACGCGGCGACCTCCAGGCGGTGCGACCTCACTGAAATCGTTGCAATACCGTGATATTCGTTGTAATATGTTAAATCGTCGCAATACGTTAAATCGTTGCAATATCATATTATTTGCCACGCCTGTGAAATAGTTGTAATACCATACTATTATCACAAATGTGAAATCGTTGCAATATTGTTATATTCGTTGCAATATGTTAAATCATAGCAATACGTTAAATCGTTGCAATACCGTACTATTTGCCATGGCTGTGAAATCGTTACAATAACATACTATTGTCACGAATGTGAAATCGTTGCAATACTCTGCTCTTCATTGCAATACGTTAAATTGTCGCAATACGTTAAATCATTGCTATACTATACTATTTACCACGAATGTGAAATTATTGTAATAACATATTATTGCCACGAATGTAAAATCGTTGCAATAGCATGCTATTCGTTGTAAAGCGTTAAATCGTCGCAATACCATACTATTTGTCACCAATGTGAAATTGTTGCAATACTCTACTATTTGCCACGAATATGAAATCATTGCAATACCGTACTATTCGTTGCAATACGTTAAATCATCGCAATACGTGAAATCTTTGCAATAACATAATATTTGATACCGATGTGAAATCGTTGCAATACCATACTATTTGCTACGGATGTTAAGTCGTCGCAATAACCTATCGTCATGTGACTTATGCCAACGATTCGTAAAAACTATCGTCACGTTCTTTTTGTTGCAATAGTGACATATTGCGATGAATTTTTTCATTATGATAAACCGAAATCCTTGTAGTGTATGCAGCTGCCTCACTGAATGAACCGTGTGAATACAGTAACAGAAACAAGCTAAGTGTCGTTCGCAATAAGTGTGTAATTTATTTTTGTTATCAAGTTTAAAATGTGGTGCAAAATAGGGGAAAACTTGCACATTTATACGCAGTACGTATATCAAAAAAGAATCAAACTCCATGATGTTAATAGTAATAGATAGATGAACTTTACCTGCAGATCGATGGCTTTGCTACTCGTCCATGCATACCGATCATAAGGATCTTCCTCCGACCCGGCCCCCCTCCATCCGCTGCTGCGAAAGCGACACACACTGGCGCGCGTGCAGTCGTGCAGATGAACTGCACCAACAGATTCTCTTAGTCGTGGAATTGGAGCGGGAGATGCTCACACATGAATTGCATATGTAGGCTCTACTACTAGAGGCTGCAAGCTAGCTGCTCCTGCTCAAGCTAGCTACAGTAGCTGCTTGCGCCCATGCATCGCCAAGCGAGCGCGCGGGAGCCTGAAACCGCAGGTGGCCCGGCCTCGTCGATCGGCACGCTTATCCGCTTTGCTCTACGATGTACGATAGATGGAGTTAGACGACTGAACCGGATGTCCGGATCGGCGTTATTCTCGTTCCTTTCTTCTTATTCGTCTTTCTTTTCACCGTGATCGACAGAGAGGACGCATGGCTCGACCAGTCGAGGCTCATGCATGACTGAGTATCGTCGTGGCCAGGCATCCCATCTATTGTTTTCGCTCGTCCTCGGCCATGTGATGTGAGAGGTCAGGTAAAACGTACTCGTCTCTCCCTCTCGTGTTCATTCAAACTTACCTTTGGACCAACCAGACTTGCTCGTGAGATAGGGTCCGGCTGGCCGGGCCAGGGGCCAGCACAGCACGCGTGCGTACTAGATCGGCGAACCTGGCAGCGCCTTGTTCGCCGGGCGAAGCTCGAGTCTGGCCGGCAGTCAGCTGCCTAGGGAACCGATCGAGGGACGTGATGCGCGCCGATCAACCATAGAAATGTGAAGTTCAAATGTGAAGTTCAAGTGCTTCATCCGTCTCAAAAATTTATCGTTTTGTAATTCAAAATTAAACTACAAAACGACGATTTTTTTTATAAAAAGAGTACACTCGTGTAATATGACTAGTTATTTGTTGCTGTTACTACGACGATACGAGAACCGAATCTTTTTTACATCTTGTCTTACGATCGACATGGACCCGCGTTCTCACTTTACTTTTCAACAGTGTTGTATAATCATCCCCGCGTGCATGAACCAAAGCACACACAGATAGAGGCAGGGTATGTTCTCAGCCTATCCGCAGTAGAAAGCATACTGAAATTTCTTTATGAGAGCACATACTGGAAGTATAGAGTATATAAAGTATGGTTTACAAGGTAGAGTATGGTTTAGAGGGTGCTGGTGCGGATGGTCTCAATCCGACATCCCCTGCATTCTCTGATCCATGAAACGACGAGAACATATAATACTTAAATAATACTTCATCCGTTCTGAAATAAATAACGTTTAACATAAAAATTACTTTAATTTGAACTAAATAGTTGTCTTAAAAGTTATTTACTCCCTCCGTCCCAAAATTGTTTTCGTTTTGTAGTTCAAAAATAAACTATAAAACTACAAATTTTATAGAATGGAGGTAGTATTTAAGAACAGAGGGATAACTAATTTTGCTCAAACGTACTGGAGACGGCGACACGCTAACATATACTCCTTCCATTTGCTAATATATGTCGGTGATTGAATTGCAAACAATTCAACCAACGGTATTCCCCTTTTCTTCAAATTAGGTGTAAAATGTATCATATAAGAATTCAATCAACAAAACATATTAGTCTGCTAATATACTCACTCCGTTTGTTAATAAATGGTGCTGATTGAACTCTTTGGAATTCAATCAACGTCATATAAACAGAGGGAGTACATGTGTACTTTGTTTATAAATGCAATCACGTACTCTCTCTGTCCCAAAAAGCTTGTCACTTTGTAGTTTTTGAACCTACAAAGCGACAAGCTTTTTGGGACGGAGGGAGTACATTGTATCTTACGAACATTTACGAGAGAGTTCCAATTCTTGAGGTTGATAAAGTACCACGTAGGTGATGGCGCATGCCTATCAACATAATATGGTTCTCTGGAGATTTTAATTCAGTCGGGTTCGACCATAGTGAACCATGCCTGTTTTCTACGTTCGTAAACTGGTGGGTACAATAAGTTGATTTATACTCTTTCCGTTTTGAAATAGTTGTCACTTGTTAGTTCATTTTGAGGACGGATGGAGTATCTCAATATAATTGATGGAGAAGTGCCCCATCCGTATAGCCCAGCCCTATCTGATTCGGTCCTAGAACCATGATTTTCAGATCAAAACAAGCGATTTTCATGCTACTCCATGCATACCAAAATAATTGACGTTTTGGACTAGAATTATTGTCCAAAAATCAATTAATTTGAGATGGAGTAAGTAGTACCTAGTACGTTCCACTTTCCCCTCCCACATTGAGAGAGCTAGGCAGTAAAAAAAAAAGGAAGAAGAAGAACCTTAAGGTTGCACCCGGCCTGGTCTCACGAATGTAGGTTGTCTGTGTTAGATTGATCTCTTTAACCCCTGCTGGGCCCCAGCGGACCCGAGAGGGCCTTGCCTCACAAATGCCCTGATCGAGGGCGTCCCAGTCCAACTATGGCTGGTGGACCCCTGTCGCACTGCGCAAATAAATAGAGGTGGGGGTCGGGCGGCACAAGGCACGAGGTTCACCGCAGCCGCCGCAACTCCACTGACAAAACCCTAGTCCAATCTAATTGGGAGCGCAGCCAGTGGCGGGAGAAAACCTCACGCAATCACGTCGAATTCCTACGCCCCTGCCATGCCCGGTTAGTGCAAGTGGCGTTCCGAGGGCCATCGCTACCCACTCCGAATTGCTCCACGAGAACCGTCGGTCTCAGCCATCGCAATGCCCACCACGCCGATCACGTCGGCATTGCCGACACACGAAGTTTCGATCTTGATTACCCCTGTTCATGCATAGATCATTTTCACTCCATCTTAATCTTCGCGGTAGACGATCCTAGAGTATGTCAATGGTATCAGATTGCCAATCTAAACGCGTTGATTAGAGGTCGGAAAGAAAATCTAAGAAAAGCAATCAAACCTTAACAGAAAAGAGGACGACACCGGGGGGAGGGGAAGGGGGACTTACCTCCTCTTCTTATTGCGTCGTCCACCGTCGTTGTGCTTCGGGACCTCAACTAGATCTACACAGAGAGACCACTCGACGGCGGCGCGCTCACCCTACGGTGGACGCGCACGCCGACGAGAGGCCTCACAAAAAAGAAATAGAATCTGAGTTGGATACACTGGACTAGTCCACAAAGAGGCCGAACAAGTCCGATCGTGAATAGAGAACATAACGGACAAGTCTGTTGCTTATCCAGACAAGTCCGATATTGAACGGATAATAGAATGTTGAATGGACAAGTTCGGTGGTCGTCCGGACTAGTTCGATCTGGAACAGAAAGCCAAACGGACAAGTCTGGATGTTTGTCCAACTTTTCAGAATGTATCCCAGTAACAACGTTGATTAATTGTCAGGGTTTTAACACAAAGATTGTCTCTAGAAAAGATAAAATTGGATAATGGAAAAGTTTCCGCTGCAAAGTATATAAATAATTTTCTATATTGTTTTGTCTTGCTATTTAAATTCGAACCAACGTGAGATTTAAATTTCAGGACAAATAGATTATTTAAAATTTGAATTACAACACTGTTATTTTCTGACCAACGTTAATAATAACAATATTGTAACTGCAATAGATTTTTCCTAATGTATTAATTCCAATTTCTGCCCAACGGTGATTTGGTTTTGATACAAAAAGTTATTGCATATTTATTTTTTGACCAACGTTGATTTTAAATATGCAGTAACATATTTGAATTATACTTCATGTTCTCACTTAGTTTGGAAATTTTTCGAAGGAGGGTTATCCATGATGGTTACCATCAAGGATATCCCTGTTTTGAAAGGAGACAACTAGAATGAGTGGTTTAAGAAATTGAAACTATTTTTTATTATGGCTGAGCTAGATTGGATTATGACTACACCAGAACCCACAGAGCCTGTGCCACCCGAAAGGGATGACACAGACACAGATGCTTCTTGGAAGCAAAAACAAACTTCATACAAGAGGAGCAAATATGACTATGAGAAAGCTCATGCCAGATGGGTTACTGCCAACAAGAAATGTTTAGCAGTGATAAACAACACCATTGAGCCCTCTACCACAGGCTCAATTTCAGATTGCCCCACTGTGATGGAGTACCTCAAAAAGATAAAGAATCAATACACTGGTTCTTCATGACTTATGCTACCCTCTTGATCAAACAACTGGTTTGAGAGGTACAATGGTGGTGGGGTTAGAGAGCATATCCATCGAATGGTCAACCAGAACAACAAGCTTAAGTCTTTGGACCTTGTCTTCAAGGAGGATCACATTGTCCATTTGATTTTTGCCTCGTTGCTCAAGGAGTTTGAGACCTTTGTGGTCAACTATAACTCCAAGCCAGAAAATTGGGATATCGAGAAGACCATTTCGATGTGTGCTCAAGAGGAGGAAATAATTAAGTCTTCCAATGGCGGCTCTATCAACTACGTCAACAATAAAAAGCATGCGCCTAACAAAGGCAATGCTTCTTCCTCCTCAAAAGGAAAGTCTCCAACTCAGTTTCAACGGCACAAACCTCATGAAGGATAGTTCATAGTAGACAAAGACTAGTATCTCCACTGCAAAGAGAGGGGACATTACAAAAGTAATTGTCCCAAATACTTAAAGATGATCATGGAAAAGAGAGGTGAAAACATTATTTCTTCTATAGATGAATCCCTGTATACAGATTATTCCAAATCTACTTGGTGGATTGACTTAGGTGCAACTATCCATGTTGCAAATTCATTGCAGGGATTCCATTCGACTAGAGCCATTCAAAGAAGTTAAGGGCAAATTAGAGTGGCAAATGTAGTCCAGGTGGATGTTGAAGTAGTTGGCGATGTTCATTTGGAACTCGACACTGACTTTGTTTTAGTTCTTAAAGATGTATTTTATGTACCTTCTTTATAGAGAAACTTGATTAGTGTATCTCGCCTGGATGATGATGGATATGTTTGTCTTTTCAAAGATAGCAAATGTTTGATAGAATGTAATAATTTGGTTACTATGCATTCAAAAGAAATAATCTTTACTTACTATCGCTGCGTGAAAGTGTTAATTCAATATGCAATGAAGATGCGAATATCCTCGTCTACAATCGCGCATAGAAAATGGAAAACAACTCATGATGCATCGTCGAAATTATGGCACTGTCGTTTAGGCCATATTTTGAGGGGAAAAACAGAAAGATTAGTAAAAAATGAGATTCTTCCTCCATTAGAGTTCTCAAAATTAGATCAATGCATTGAGTGCATAAAAGGAAAATTTGTAAAGAAAATAAAGAAGAATGCTAAAAGAAGCACAAGTGTTTTAGAAATAATTCACACAGACATCTATGGTTAATTCTCAGTAAGGAGTGTGGATGGTTATGATTCATTTATAACATTCACAAATGACTATTCCCGTTACGGATACATTTATCCAATTAAAGAAAGATCAAATGTTTTGGATAAATTCAAAATATTCAAAGCCGAGGTAGAAAATCAAAATGATGCAAAGATCAAAGTTGTCAGATCAAACCATGGAGGGTAATACTATAGTCGACATACCCCATATGGCCATGTTCTAGGACCTTTTGCAAAGTTACTAATGGAACAAGGCATCGTTGCCCAGTATTCAATGTCGGGCGAACCTGAGTAGAACGGAGTGGCTGAAAGACGCAACCATACCTTGGTGGATATGGTGCGAAGTATGATCAGCTACTCTACATTGCCAGTGAGCTTATGGATGGAGACTTTGAAAACCGCCATTCATATTCTCAACAGAGTTCCCAGTAAATCTGTACCGAAAACACCATATGAGATGTGGATAGGAAGAGTACCCTCATTAAAACACCTGAGGGTGTCAGGAGTCCTGCTGAGGCAAAAGTATTTAACCTGGCCACTGGGAAATTATATCCCAAAACAGTATCCTGCCATTTCATTGGCTATCCAGAAAAGTCAAAGGGTTTTCGCTTCTACTGCCCAGATAGATTCACAAAGTTTGTAGAAACAAGACATGTTGTCTTCCTTGAAGAAGAAATGATTCAGGGGAGCATGACGGTTCGGAAGATTATTCTTGAGGAGAAGCGGGTGTACACACCAAACCCCATGATTCAAGATTTTTTTTTCTTCTCACTGCCCGCTGTAGCTGCACTGCAAGTGCAAGCCACTGCGATACCAGCACTTGATGCAGCTCCTCCTGTGGTAACAATGAATGAGAAGTTGGAACCTGTTTTCCAGGAACCTGAAGAACCCGTTGCCACAAATGAGGGGGAGCAACAACAACCCCAAATAGTTGAGGTCCCATAGGCCAAGCCTTCTGGAGACCTCAAAGAACAAGGAAGTTTGCTATTCCTAACGATTATGAAGTCTATAATAGTGAAGGAGTTCAAATAGAGGATGATCCCACCTCATTTGAGGAAGCCATGAGAAGTGAATATTCATCAACATGGCTTAAGGACATGGAAGATGAAATCAGATCGATGAGTATCAACAAAGTTTGGAACTTAGAGACAATTCCTAAAGAAGCCAAAACAGTAGGCTGCAAATGGGTCTACAAAATCAAACATGACTCTCAAGGGAACATAGATAAATTTAAAGCACGACTTGTGGCAAAAGGCTATACGCAAAAGATAGGGAATTGATTACAAGGAGACATTTTCTGCAGTCTCATGTAAATACTCCTTGAGAATTATAATGGCTCTTGTGGCTCATTATGATTTAGAATTACATTAGATGGATGTAAAGACAACATTCCTAAATGGGGATCTGGATGAAAATTTCCACATGGCATAACCAAAAGATTTTGTCATAGAAGGTAAAGAAAAATTGGTATGCCATCTAAAGAAATCAATTTATGGACTAAAGCAGGCTTCAAGAATGTGGTACTGGAAGTTTGATAGAACAATTAAAGAGTTCGGGTTCAAAGAAAATATGGAGGACAATTGTTTTTATGCAAAGTTCAAGAATGGGAAGTACATCTTCCTAATCATATATGTGGACAATATTTTACTTGCTAGCAGTGATGTCATCCTACTACTGAAAACAAAAAGTTTCTTGTCCTCACATTTTGATATGAAAGATCTCGGTGAAACGAAGTTCGTTTTGGGAATCGAGATTCATCGAGATAGAACCAAAGGGGTATTAGGAATATCACAAAATATGTATATTGAAAAGGCCCTGAAGAAATACAATATGCACAAATGTAGTTGAAAGTCACCTAGAGGGAGGTGAATAGGCAAAATGACCTGAAATCACTTAATCAAATAAGATTAAATTCTTGAGGACGGACTAGTCCGCTCAGCACAGGGTGAAAACCTAAAAACTTGATTTCTACAAGTGATTTGCGGAATTTAAGTTCACCAAAGATAGATGCAATGTCTAGTAACCTAATACAACTTAGATTAACAAGTGTAAGCAATTAGGTTACAAGATTTCAACAAAGATCAAAGTGAAGAACAATATGAACCCTAATAGCAATTCTAGCGATTACCAAATGTAAAGCGACAAGTGAGATAAGATTTATCCCGTGGTTCAGCTCCACGAAGAAGCCTACATCCACATTGAGAAGTTCACACAAGGACCGGGTCTAACTTGACCCTCTTCTCACCAAGCCACCACAATGGTCGGCTTGGTTTCCACTATATCAAAGGATAATCACCAAGTTTGATTGTGGTTGCTCACAAGTTGAGGCTCCCAAGAATCAATACAACAAGGAGCACTTGAAGCTCAACTCACACAAGCCACAAAACACAACCCAAGCGCAAGAGATCAAACTGAGAGATAAAGCACGATGATATTCCTTTACTCCCCTTCCCAAACCCTAATTTCTTCAAAATTTGATCTTAGAGGGCTAGAAGGCGAAGTAGAAGGCTTTGGAAAGCTCTAGGTCAGTTGTGGCGGCGCTAGGGTTCGAGAGTGTTCAAATAGGGGTCGGGGTCCCCTATTTATAGGGGTCCCGACAACTAACTGTTGCCACCAGGGCAACCCCGGACTAGTCCGACCCTATGTCATAGACTAGTCCAGCCTTCTGGGACCACCGACAATTTCACGCCATCGATCGACAAAACAGATGACATGTGCGCAAAACGTTTGAATTTCAAACAATCATGGCAACCCGGTCTAGTCTGTCAAAAAACAGACTAATCCAAAAGTGGATCAGAGAGGTTTAGTCCGACTCAAAACGGACTAAACCGGGCAGGCCCGGACTAGTCCGGCCAATAGGGGCGGACAAGTACGACCTCCTAGGGTTTGGCTTGGTTTTCCCACTAAATCACAAACGGACTAGTCCGTGCCACAACAGACAAGTCCGAACTCATCCATAATGCTTTGGTCCGTCCCAAAACAGACAACTTTGAGGGCCCCGGACTAGTCCGGCCACTTTGGCAGACAAGTCCGGCCTCCCAGTACTTAGCTGCAGACTCACTCACCAAGAGAAGAACGGACTAGTTCGTACCCATACAGACAAGTCTGAACTCGAATAGAAACACCTAGTCCGACCCAAAACGGACTATGCTAGTAGACCAGACTAGTCCGGCCTGAAGCGCGGACAAGTCCGTCCACAACAAGTTTTCTCTCATTTTTTGGATTCTCACTTGGGTTTTTCTCTCAACCACCACTTTGAGCCCTCTAGAATGATCTCAATGCACATGATACAACCACCCTCACACATGATATTACTCGTCTAAACTCAACATCATAGAAACCCTAATTTCTATGCTTGAGCCTTTGACGCTCGTTTCAACATTTTCCTTTTTGAGGGATTTTGTCTTCTTTCAATCATCACACTTGTGCTTAAGATCAACTTAGCTCATTAGTCTCTTAATCGTCGTCATCAATCATCCAAAACCCATGGGGATGCCTAGATGCACTTTCAATCTCCCCCTTTTTGGTGATTGATGACAACACATTAAGATTCAACAAAAAAGATAATAGTTTGTTTTCATAACATGTATGTGTATGAGTAACTCCCCCTCAATGTATGCATCATGAGTAAGAGAAATTGAGAGAGTTATCATACATATATATGTTACGATGGAGTGCCTAAGTGATGTGCTCATAAATTGTGATAAGACAATAAATAAGCGTGATAGACATGTCAAGTTAAGCATAACATCACAATTAAGCATATCACATGTGAAACATAGATTAGGTATTACATAACTCGAAATGAGAGTTTTAAAACCATAATACATGTCCATGAGGATCAAAAGAGACAACGACTAGTAAAACTCTAAGTGCCCCCTTTCAATCTCTCCCCCTTTGGCATCAAGACACCAAAAAGGAAAAGAGAAGGAGAGCCCTAAGATCTACTCTTCATCATCATCGTCGTCGTCGTCATCTCCCCTTGTTGCTCACTGTCGCTCTCTGTGGCCTCCGGATCATTGGCATCTTCATCATCACATTCGTCCTCGGATGGAGCCGCCGTGGAGGTGCTAACATCACCAAATTGAGCTAGTTCTTCGGCGGTGAACTCCGGGAATGGCATCATCTCTCCGTCACACTGCGCGGCGGGAGACATGGGGACTTTGAGCTTGTCGCACATCGCTTTGAGATACTTCTCTTGGCGATGCTCCATGCAATGTTGCCGAACTTCCACCTTCCGGCAAGAGGTGAAGATTTCCTTGAAGCAATTGAAAAAGCCGCTTCCGGATTGTGATGGAGGAGGAGGTGGAGGTGGTGAAGGCAAAAAGTGAGAAGATGAAGCAGGAGGATCCGCATTCTTCCGTCAAGGTGCAGCTGGCTCTGGAGGAGGGATTTGAGGATGAAGTCTTCTATGGACAATGTCCTTCTTGAAAGTGAGCCCGGACACCTTCTCAATCATAAACATGATAGAAGGAGCATAGCCACATGATCGGTTGGGTGTGTGAGAGATGTTGAAGATGTCATCGAAGATATAGTCCACAACATTGAAATCGACATCTCCATCAATGAGCACCATTAAGTGTCTAAAATTTCCTTGAATGATGCCCGCATCTCCATCTTTGGGTGCAATCATTTTTCGGATCACACGGTTGAGGACACTATAGAAGGGCTTGATGTTGCCAATATGCCCGGCCACATATGGTACATGAGTTGGATACATGTAATCCAAGGTATCATGATCAACTGCCTTGAGGTTGAAAATGATGATCTCGTTCTCAAGTTGGTCTTCCAAGTCAAGAAATTGAGCAAACTCCCAATAGGTAGTAGAGTATTGCTCTCCATGGGTCATAAATGTGATCCGTCGATCTTAATTAGTGTGGAAGTAGACGGTGGAGTAGAACTCGGCAATAACTTCCACATTCCAGTCATATTGAAATGTCATAAGCTTCTTCAACCCATGGCACTCTATGGCCTCAATCACAACATTGAAGGCCAAGTGATCCTTTTGTGCCATGTAGTCCCAATCGATCCACTAAGCATCTATCACCGGAGTTTGCTTTGACATGTAAATGGTCCGATAGTAGTCGAAGTGAAAGTCACACCAAAACCGAGGGTTGGTGGTGCTCCTTTCCCGTTGATAGACATTGACCATTTGAAGCTTCCTTATTTTCTCAGCCCCTTTCCCTCTAAAGATGTTCGCTTCGAAAGCAGCTGAACGGTTGGAATTCCTTGTGGGTGAGGACATCCTCAAGGGGCCTATGGGTTGAGAGGGACCCTTCTTGGCTTTGCTCGCTGGCTTTTTGATAGTGGTTTCTCTCTTCTTGGGTGCCTCAGCCATGGGTGCTTTTCCCTTATCTTTGGAACTCATAGCCTCCTGAGTTCTGGCTTTTCTCCCATGGTCACAAGCCTCTTCCTTTATGGGGCGGCCTCGGCTGTAGCTGAGTTATGAGCTTCCTGTTGCTTCTTCTTAGATTTCCTCGCTTCATACTGCGATTCGCGGAGAGCTATGGCAAGCTCTCGCTCCTCACGATCCCGACGATTGCGTGCTTACCTCCCTACTTCGGCCTCGGGATCAGAAAGGGGAATGTAGTCGGAATCTGACATTGTCACTGATAAGATATGCAAATAGAGAGTATATGAGTCCAAGTAAGTGGAACAATATGTTAGAATTCACAAAATTGATCAAGATTGGAGTTTTTACTATGTAATCCGGACTTGTCCGCCCAGGGGCCGGACTAGTACGCACCAGCCGGACTTGTCCACCGTGTGAGTAAGAACCCTAATCATGAGAAATTTTGCAAAATCTACGGATCCGACCACAAAAATTCGAGGGAGATGATCACAATTATATAGAGAACAACTTTTGTGAAGAAGTTTCTATCAAAAGACCTAAAAGAATTGAATTTTGAAGGATTTAGGGTTAGGTCAAGAATACCTCTTTAAATCTTCGAATCGATGCAATGTGGATGAAGAATCGCCTTAGGAAGCTTGGGGAAGAGTTCCCACGCACCTTGGGGCTTCAATCCACGGATTGGAATCGAGTTTTGGTGGTTGGAATAAAAAATTGTCGATTTGGGGAGCGGTTTTCGCGTTTTGAGGAGAGAGAAGGTTTGAAAGGAAGTGAGGAGGTTGAGGGCTCCCTGGGGAGGTTAAGTCCCCAGAGGCCAGACTAGTCCGGTTGGAGACTAGGACTTGTCCGACCAACGGACTGGGTTCGGAATTCTCTGAACAGCCGGACTAGTCCGGTCCAGGGGCGGAGTAGTCCGGTTCAAAGGCTGAAAACTCATATATATTGAGTTTTCAATGGAGATTTGATCCTTTTGGACTAGATTTTCACAAAAGATCTTTGTATATATGGTCAGTAAGCAATCAACAACCAAACTATGACCATAATTCACAAAGATTCAATAATCTCAAATAGTTTTGTAGAAAATTGAGGAAAAAGAGTTTTTCGCAAACATGTATGAATTTTGAAGTGAATACAAGTAACAATCATATGTGCAAGACTCAAACCACATTTCGAGAATATAGGATATTGAGCTCACTCCTAAGTTCACAAAATCTTTTCTCGTCTAAGGGCTTGGTAAAAATATCGACTAATTGTTTTTCGTTCTCACATGGGAAATTGTAACGTCTCCTTTGATGGAGTGGTCTCTCAAGAAGTGGTGGTGAATATCGATGTGTTTGGTCCTTGAGTGTTCAACTGGATTGTGAGCTATTTTGATGGCACTCTCATTGTCACATAGGAGGGAAATATGGTTCAAGTTTATGCCATAGTCCCTAAGAGTTTGTCGCATCCGAAGAAGTTGTGCACAACAACATCCGGCGGCGACATACTCTGCTTCGGCTGTGGAAAGAGTATTGGAGTTTTGTTTCTTTGAGGACCAAGACACTAGAGATGTACCAAGGAATTGGCAAGTTCCGGAGGTAGTCTTCCTATCAACTTTGCACCCCGCATAGTCCGCATCAGAATATCAATTAGGTTAAACTTAGAGCCCTTGGGGTACCAAAGTCTTAGGCTTGGTGTGTGAACCAAATATCTAAGAATTCTCTTAATGGCGGTCAAATGACACACCTTAGGAGAAACTTGAAATCTAGCACACATACAAACACTAAGCATGATATCGGGCCTAGATGCACATAAGTAAAGCAATGATCCCATTATGGAGCGATATACCTTTTGGTCCACATTTGGACCATCTTCATTGAGATCAATATGCCCATTGGTTCCCATTGGAGTCTTGATGGGTTTGGCTTTGTCCATGTCAAACTTCTTGAGTATATCTTGTGTGTACTTTGTTCGACTAATGAATGTGCCTTACTTGAGTTGCTTCACTTGAAAACCTAGGAAGAACTTCAACTCCCCTATCATGGACATCTCAAACCTTTCGGTCATTATCTTAGAAAACTCATCACAAAAAGTTTTATTAGTAAAACCAGATATAATGTCATTGACATATATTTGGCAAACAAACAAATCACCATTAAAATGCTTAGTGAACAAGGTATAATCGGTCTTCCCAATTTTGAAACCGTTTTGAGTTAAGAAATCTCTAAGGCACTCATACCAAGCTCTAGGGGCTTGTTTTAGGCCATAGAGAGCCTTACGCAATTTGTAGACATGGTTTGGGAAGTCTTGATCTACAAAACGGGGGGGGGGGGGGGTTGCTCCACATATACCTCTTCTTTGATTGGACCATTAAGGAATGCACTCTTGATGTCCATTTGATAGCTTAAAATCATGGTGAGAAGCAAAGGCAAGTAATATTCAAATTGATTCAAGTCTAGCTACGGGAGCAAAGGTTTCATTGAAATCCAAACCTTCGACTTGTGAATAACCTTTGGCTACAAGTCTTGCTTTATTCCTTGTAACCACCCCGTGTTCATCTTGCTTGTTTCGGAACACCCACTTGGTTCCTACAACATTCGCATTAGGCCTCTTCACTAGCTCCCACACTTGATTTCATTCAAAGTTGTTGAGCTCTTCTTGCATGACCATCACCCACTCCGGATCTCGTAGTGCTTCTTCAACCTCGTGAGGCTCTAAAGAAGAGACAAAAGAGTAATGTTCACAAAAGTTTGCAACAAGAGATGTAGTAGTTAACCCCTTGCACATGTCTCCTAGGATGTTGTCAACAGGATGATCCCGTTGAACACTTTGATGCACTCTTGGATGAGGTGCTTGAGGTCTTGAGTCTTCATCTCCATCTTCCTCATTTTCATTGCCCCCCCCCTTGATTGATGCCTCCATTTTCATCTTTTTGGAGCGCATCTTGGGGGTCTTGAGCTAGATTATTTGAGGAAGAGCTTGCTTGATGCATAGGATGATCACTTGGGTCTTGAGATTGTTCTTGTGGTCGAATGTCTCCAAGTGCCATCCTTCCTATCACCACTTGTGGAGCTTCTTCTTGATCTAGCACATGACGATCAACTTGCTCCACTTGGGAGCCATTAGTTTCATCAAACACTACGCCACGTGCTACTTCAACAATTCTGGAGGATTTGTTGAAGACACGATAGGCATAAGGGTTTGAGTCATAACCAAGCAAGAAACCTTCATCGGACTTAGAAGCGAACTTCAAAGTCCTAGGCTTCTTTTTAAAATGTAGCATTTGCTACCAAATACTCAAAAGTAAGAAATGTTGGGTTTGTTACCGGTTAGGAGCTCATAAGACATCTTCTTAAGAATGCGGTGAAGATACTACCGGTTTATGGCATGGCAAGCGGTGTTAACCGCTTCTGCCCAAAACCAGTACGACGTCTTGTACTCATCAAGCATAGTTATTGCCATCTCGATGAGGGTCCGATTCTTCCTCTCGGCCACCCCATTTTGTTGAGGGGAGTAGGGGACCGAGAACTCATGCTTGATGCCTTCTTCATCTAAAAACTCTTCAACTTGAGTGTTTTTGAATTTGGTGCCATTGTCACTCCTTATGGTCTTGATACTTAAGGAGACCTCATTTTGATCTCTCCTCAAGTATTTCTTGAGGACACCTTGAGTTTCACCCTTATCATGCAAAAAGAATACCCAAGTGAAACATGAAAAATCATCAACAATTACAAGACCATATTTGTTACCGACAATACTAATGTAGGCGATTGGACCGAAGAGGTCCATGTGTAGAAGCTCCAATGGTCTTGTTGTCGTCATGATGTTCTTGGATGGATGTAGAGCTCCAACTTGCTTTTCGGTTTGGCAAGCGCTACATGGCCTATCCTTTTCAAACACAACATTCTTCAAACCCCGGATGTGCTCACCCTTCAAAAGTTTTGCAAATTTCTCATCCCAACATGGGCTAGCCTTCTATGTCAAAGTCATACCATGTTAGTTTTTGCAATTAAGCATGTATCAAGTTGGACTTTATCCGCGGAGAAATCCACAAGATAGAGCTTTCCCTTGAGTACACCCTTAAAAGCAATTGAGTCACTGCTTCTCCTTGTGACAGTCACACCCTCATTAGTGAATAAACAATTATAACCTTTATCACATAGTTGTGATATGGACAAGAGGTTATAATCAAGTGAATCAACATGCAAAACATTAGAAAGGGTATCATTATAGAAAATAGCGATTTTACCGGTGCTAAGGATTTTTCCTTGTCTATTGTCCCCAAAATAGATTCCTTCACTTGGATCTTCATTTTTCTCATACTTTACAAAATCTTCCTCTCTCCGGTCATATGATTAGTGCATCCGCTATCAAGAACCCACTTGGTTCCACCAAAGGAGTATGCCTATAAAAAGGATTTAAGCCTTGACTTTAGGTACCCAAGTAGTGTTGGGTCCTTTGATGTTAGTCAAGAGACACTTGGGCACCCACACACAAGGTTTATGACTCTTGCAGTGTATCCCAACATACCTAGCATAAGCTTTACCAAATTTGTTCCTTAATAACAGATATGAAGCATCAAAATCATGGAACAAGGGATGATGTTCCTTCTTAGGCATTTTAGGAGATGTAGCAATGTTCTTTTCCTTGTTGTTGTTGTTGTTATATGAACCTCATTTGACAAAACAATCAAGTCTTTGCCATTCTTGGCAGTTTTGGAGTTTTGTCGAGTATGTATTGTGTTGGTGTATACACTACGTGCATATACCATCTTCTCCTTGTCAAAGATGCCACCCTTTGGTGCTTGGTTGGTTTGTGCCAACTTAATCTCATCTTTAAGTTTTATAATCAAGATTGAGCATTTGCAAGGTTGAGTTGTTTCAGTTTTGATATTTGTGGAGGATGAGCTTGTAGAGGAAGAATGTGCATTGACCTTGAGAGACTCCACTTGTGTTTCAAGGATCTTGATAACCTTTGTCAAGCTAACAAGTTCATCCTTAAGCACAATTGTAGTGTTCTCAAGGTTTGAGCAAGTTTCCTTGTTCAAAGTGAGTTCACGCTCAAGTGCATTGCTTCTCTCTCTTTCAAGCTCAAAGAGTCTTCAAACTCTTGACATCTCTCCTTTTGTTGGATGAGCATGTCCTCTTGACGGTTAATAAGCTCTTCCTTCTCAAATGTCTCATCCGTCAACAATCTCAATCTTTTCAAAGCACTCTTACTCATATCCTTAAGCATATGTTCATTCTCACTACTACTATCAAAATCATCATGCGAAGAAATTGAAGAAGAGGATTTAGATTTGACCTTCTTTCTTCCCTCTTTGGCCATGAGGCAAGTTTGCCTTGAGTTCTCCAAGTTGGGGAAGAGCTTGCTCTCTATGGTTGTCTTCTTCATAGCAACAGTTGCTATCTTTTCTTCTTCATCATAGGAAGATTCTTCATTTGAATCTCACTCCTTTCCAAGGTAGGCATGACCCAAATGCTTCTTCTTCTTGAAGTATTTCTTATCTTGGGACTTGCCCTCTTCTTCTTCTTGTTCTCTTCATGTGGGCAATCCATAATGAAGTGGTCGTATTCTCCACAATTGTAGCAAGCCCTCTTTGATCTTTTCTTGGGCTTGTCTTTGCTCTTGCCTTCACGGTGCTGGCTCCCCCTCTTTCTTCTCCACATCCTCTTGAAATTGTTGATGAAGAGTGTCTCTTCCTCATTGGTGTCAGGGCTCTCTTCATCACTCTCTCCCTTTTCTTGATATCTTGAGGATGTTGCCTTGAATGCAACATTCCTTTTCTTGGAGGAGGAGAGCTTCTGAAGGTCGTTGTAGAACATAGCCTCTTGCTCCATCATCTCATGGTTGATGATCCTCCCTAGTACTTCCTCGGGAGTCATCTTGTGGAATCCCGAACACTCACAAATTAGTGAGCAAAGAGTGACATTTCGAGGCATGAATGCTCGTATCATCCTCTTTACCACTTCATGATCGGTTGAAAGCATCTAGGCCCCCATGAGGTACGGTTTCGGTGATTAATGACAACCATTGGATTTTACTAATGAATTTGTGGATGCAAGGTCTCCCATATCACTCAATCAAATAAAATTTATATGAACATCAATATCAACTACTGATCATTGGAGACCCCTATACAATCACTTTATGAGATCAATCAATGATATGAAGACTAGAAGTAAAAACTTATATGTCTAAGTCATTCAACCATAATTGACAACACTCAATGCTTGAAAATCATCAGAAGTACATTTCCAACAAATGTCTAAGAGGTCAATCGAGCAAAGTTCAAAAGAATCACTTAGAACAACTCGAAGCAAACAAAATCAACTCACCAGATCAACTGATGTTTCCAGAGAACAACACATCGGTCGAGTTGGTTCAGCAGAAGAAGACCTCAGAACAAAGCACTCACCGGATCATCCGATGTTAAGGGCAAAGCTACATCGGTCCATCAGTACATTATGCAATATCCTTGGACCAAGTGTATCACCGAATCATCCGATGTACAGAAATATACACATCGGTCAATCACTCCAGTAAGCATCAAGGTTGAACCAATTATGGAGGAAATGCCACCGGATCATCCGATGAGAGAAAAAGTATAACACCGGTCTAACAACGGTCATATCTGACACAGTGACATCAGCTAATTTGGCTTTGACCGATGATAACTGAAGGGGAGACATCGGATCATCCGGTGTTCGCAGAGCAGTGATGTTAGCCTACTTTTCCAACGGCTATTTCGTGGAGGCTGGCTATTTATACCCCTTCAACCTGTCAAATCGATAAGACTTGAAGCCCAAACATACTCTACACATTCTCAAGCATTCAAGACATAGAGCTACCACTTCCATATCATTTTTCACCACTTGTACACCAGGAGATAGGCTAGAACTAGCTAGAGATAGTGCTTGTGTGCCTCCATTCTTGGTAATTGGAATCTCTAGTGTAGTGAGAGCCGTAAGGGAGTGTCCCTTGGTGTGTATAACTAAGAGAGACTTCCGGAGCTTGCCAAGAGGATTGTGGAAGCCCGGAGGATTCAAAGTGTACAAGGCTTGAGCTCCACCTTGCCGAGGTTGGCAAACGGAGAAGAATAGTGAAGATCTCTCGTCTCGGTGACTTGGGTGTGGTTATACCCTTTGGTGGGTGCCACAACGTGGATGTAGGAAGATCTTGTCGATCTTGCCGAACCACGGGATAAATTTTCGTGTCTCCTCGGGAGTTTGTATCCTCTTCTCCTCACCCTACACTTATGCATTTTATATACCGCGAAGTTGCTATTTACTTAATTGCATAGGTTGTTTGCGTAGGGAATTGGGATTTTAGTAATTAAGCTTTATTGCCTTAATGTTTGAAAAGAAGCCCAATTCACCCCCCTCTTGGGCATTCGATTCTTACAATTGGTATCAGAGCAAGGTTGCTCATTGGATCATTCTAGCTTCACCGCTAGAGAGCTAAAATGGCCAAGAATGGGGGTTCGGTTCCTACCTTCGAGGGCAAGAACTTTGCCTATTGGAAAGCACGCATGCGCGCCTACCTAGAGGCTATTGCTCCCGAAGTTTGGGAAGCGACCCATGCGGGGTTTGAAGATCTTGACTATGTTGGTTATCAACTAAAATGGGATGCTAAAGCTAGAAATGCAATCTATGAATGTATTAGTCAAGACGTATTTGCTAGAATTGCTAGTAAGGAGAAAGCTTGTGAAATTTGGGCATGCTTAATTGAAATACATGAGGGCTCATATCGTGTTAAAGAACTCAAATATCACTTGCTTAAATCCAAGTATGATGAATTTAAAATGCTTCCTCATGAGAATGTTAACCAAATGTTTTCTCGTTTAAATGTGCTCATTGAGGAGATTAACGCACTTGACATTGCTTCTCTTGGCAAGGGACTTATCAACCGCAAGATCCTCATGCTTCTACCCAAGCCCAAGTACAACATTATCAATTCAATGCTCCAAAAAGAGTCACTTGACAACATTGAAGTTTCAGAGCTCATTGGAGAAATTCATGCTCATGAGATGAGCGTACTTGGAATGATGGAGGAGTCATCATCAAAAACCATTGCTCTCAAGGCTTCAACCAAGAAGACAACTCCCAAGAAGAAGAAAGTGGTTGAGCCTAGCTTAAGTGAAGAAGAGCAAGCAACAAGAGAAGATGACGATGATGAGCTTGCGTTGATGATGAGGAAATTCTCACGTCTAAACTCCAAGATCGCAAAGAAGGGATACTCTTTTGATCCCAAGAAGAAAGTCTTCCTCCCAAGAAAAGATGAAAACAAGACATGCTATAATTGTGATGATCTAGGCCACATATCATATGATTGTCCAAGACCGGACAAGAGGAAGGACAACCACAAGGGAAAGCATCGGAAGCTAGAAGAAAATGATGAAGATGAAGAAGAGGTCAAGCCCAAGCGCTCCTTTGGAAAGAAGAAATTTGAAAAAGGCAAGAAGACCAAGCTCTTTCCAAAGAAGAGAAGAGGGCCTCAAAAATTCTTCATGTGCGAGGCCAATGAGTGGATCACGGATGAAGAGTCAAGCGACGAAGAGAGTGAAGATGAAGAAAACTTGGCGGGCCTTGCCATCGTCAACAAGGATAACTCACCTCTTCGTCCACCTCCTATGTTCCTCATGGCGAAAGGTAACACTAAGGTACGTGACGATTCTAGCGATGATGATGATGAGCTCTCCCCCGATGAATTAGCATCTATGATTAATGAATACCATGCCATCATAAAAAGGGAGAAGAGCAAGGTTAAGGCACTTGAACAAGCTTGTGCTAAGCTTGAGAGTGCGAAGCTCGATTTGCATGACAAGTATGTAACCATACTTAAAGAGCATGACACGCTCAAATCTCATGTCAAGCAAATCGAGGAGGAAAATGCTCAAATCAAGCTTGACTATCATGAGCTTGACTTAGCAAACCTAGCACTCTTGGGAAAGCACAATGACTTGGTTCAAGAACATGAAGTGCTTAACCTTGCTTATGAAGCAATTGAACTAAAATTGAAAAACATGAAAAAGGAAACCCTTGATGGCAAAGTATCAACTATTTCACATGCCACTAATGTTTTGGATAAGTCTTTGCCTTTGAAAGCAAGCCCTAGGGAGAAGGAGTTGATGGACGAGATTGAAAGTCTCCGCACTAGTGTGGCAAGACTCTCTAAGGGGGAGGACAAGCACAAGGAAATCCTCTACCAACAAGCTAAAGGCTTCAACAAGAGAGGACTTGGATCCTTCCCGGTGCCCAACAAAGGAAAGGTGCCCTCACCGGAGCTTAGGACAAGCTTCATCAAGGAAGTTGGTTCCTATTGTAAACATTGTGAGGTCACCGGACATCACACGAGGGAGTGTCCTCTTCCCAACCGTCCTTCTCCAAAATTGCCTCCTAACTACAAATCTACTTTCAATGATTACCACTATCTCTTGAGCAAAGTAGGTGGCAAGGTGAAGGCAAGGTTCATCGGCAAAGACATTAAGGGCATGAAGGGGAAGCTCCCCAAGCAACTTTGGATCCCAAAATCACTTGTATCACACATACAAGGACCTAAGTTGGCTTGGGTGCCTAAACTCAAAAACTAACTTCATGTGTGTAGGTGAACTACAAAGCTGGAGGAAAGCATTGGGTACTCAATAGCGGGTGCACTCAACATATGACCGGCAATGATGGTATGTTCACCTCCATAGAGAACCCCGACAATCATGAACAAGTTACCTTTGGTGACAACTCAAAGGGGATGGTAATTGGTTTGGGTAAAATTGCTATTTCGCATGATTTGTCCATTTCTAATGTGCTCTATGTTAAGTCTCTTAGTTTCAATTTGCTTTCCATTGCACAACTATGTGATCTTGGACTAACGTGCACCTTTGACAAGAGTGGTGTTGTAGTGACTAGTGAATCAAGCAAAGAACTAATCTTCAAAGGTTTTCGGCATGGACATCTTTACTTGGTGGACTTCTCCAACAAAGATGCTAGCTTGACCACTTGTCTTTTCACCAAGACGAGTTTGGGTTGGCTATGGCATCGACGCATTGCTCACATTGGGATGAGCAAGCTCAAGAAGTAGTTCAAGCTTGGGATGGTGACCGGAGTGAAGGATGTCACATTTGAGAAGAACAAGCTTTGTAGCGCTTGTCAAGCCGGGAAGCAAGTTTCTTCACACCATCCGATGAAGACAATGGTGTCAACCTCCAAGCCACTTGAGTTGCTTCACATGGACCTCTTCGGACCGTCCACATATCAAAGTCTTGGTGGTAACCTCTATTGTCTTGTTATTGTTGATGACTATTCTCGATATTCTTGGACTTTGTTTCTAGGTGACAAGGGTGAAACTCCGGAAGTCTTCAAGACCTTTGCTAAACGTGCTCAAAGGGAATTTCAACTTCCCATCATCAAGGTCCGGAGTGACAACGACACCGAGTTCAAGAACTACAATATTGGGGAGTAGTGTGATCGTGAAGGCGTGAAGCATGAGTTTTCGGCCACATACACCCCTCAACAAAATGATGTCGTTGAAAGGAAGAACAAGACTCTCATCACCCTTGCTAGAGCAATGCTTGATGACTATGGCACGTCGGAGAAGTTTTGGGCCGAAGCAATCAACACGGCGTGCCATGCCGCTAATAGGGTCTATCTTCATCGACTACTTCAAAAGACCCCATATGAGCTCCTCATTGGGAGAAAGCCCAACATATCCTACTTCCGAGTCTTCGGGTGCAAGTGCTACATCTACTGCAAGAAAAGGCTCGGTAAGTTTGAAAGAAGGTGTGATGTTGGTATCTTTCTTGGTTATGCGTCAAACTCAAAAGCATATCGAGTATTCAACCAAACCTCCGGGTTAGTTGAAGAAAGTTGTGATGTTGAGTTTGATGAGACTAATGGCTCCCAAGAGGAGAGTTTTGGTCATGATGATATAGATGATGAGCCTCTACGAGAAGCTATGAAGAACATGACCATTGGAGACATCAAGCCCGAAGTTGAGGAGAACCATGATCAAGGGGGAGCATCAAGTTCCAACATCAACACCTTCATGGCGCCTCAAGTTGATGAAGAAGAAGAAAAAGATGATCCATTGCCAATGCAAGATTCACAAGCCACACAACATCAACAAGAAGAAGAAGAAGTCCAAGATCAAGTCCAACCACAAGACAAGCAAGATGCTTCACCACCGCCAAGTGCTTCACAATCACTTATGAGGCATGTACGCATCTCCAAGGCGCATCCAATTGATCAAATCATCGGAAGTCTATCACGGGGAGTAAGTACTCGTTCTCGCCATGTCGCTTCGTTTTGTGATCACTACTTGTTTGTTTCGTGTGTAGAACCCACTCATATAGAGGAAGCACTCCAAGATCCAAATTGGGTGATGGCCATGCAAGAAGAACTCAACAACTTCACCCGCAATGAAGTTTGGGTGTTGGAGGAGCGACCCAAGGACAAGAACGTCATCGGAACGAAGTGGGTGTACCGCAACAAGCAAGACGAGAATGGCGTTGTGGTCCGCAACAAGGCAAGACTTGTGGCCAAGGGTTTCTCACAAGTTGAAGGACTAGACTTTGGAGAACATTCACTCCGGTCACTCGGTTAGAATCTATTCGTATACTCCTTGCTTTTGCTTCGCATCACAATATAATGCTTTATCAAATGGATGTTAAAAGTGCCTTTCTTAATGGTTATATTAACGAGCTTGTTTATGTTGAGCAACCTCCCAGGTTTGAAGATCCGAGGAATCCTAATCATGTGTATAGGTTACACAAGGCGCTCTACGGGCTCAAGCAAGCACCTAGGGCGTGGTATGAACGTCTAAGGGATTTCTTGGTCATGCAAGGATTCAAGATCGGGAGGGTGGACACTACACTCTTCACCAAGGACATCGACGGGGATTTATTTATTTGTCAAATTTATGTCGATGATATTATTTTTGGCTCAACTAACAAATCTCTTAGCCATGAGTTTGGCACCATGATGTCTAGGGAATTCGAGATGTCAATGATTGGAGAGCTCAACTTCTTTCTTGGATTTCAAATCAAGCAACTTCAAGAGGGGACCTTCAACTACCAAGAGAAGTACACCAAGGACTTCTTGAAGAAATTTGAGATGGGAGATTGTAGCTCAAGAAGTACTCCAATGGCGACAAATTGTCATCTCGACGCGGACTTGGACGGTAAACCTATTGATCAATCTCACTACCGTTCCATGATTGGTTCATTGTTATATCTTACCGCATCTACCCCCGATATCATGTTTAGTGTGTGCTTGTGTGCTCGCTTTCAAGCGGCACCTAAAGAATCGCATCGTAAGGCGGTCTTTAGGATACTTTGGTATCTCAAGCATACCTCAAGTGTAGGTTTGTGGTACCCCAAGAACGCTAGTTTCCATCTCTTGGGTTACTCGGATTCGGACTTTGCCGGATGCCGTGTGGATCGCAAGAGTACCTCCGGTGGGTGCCACTTACTTGGGCGTTCCCTAGTATCTTGGTCAAGCAAAAAAGCAAAATTCCGTGGCTTTGTCCACCGCGGAGGCAGAGTATATAGCAGCCGGTGCATGTTGTGCCCAAATTCTATATATGAAGCAAACCCTTTTGGACTTTGGAATTAAATTTGGTTGTGTGCCTCTCCTTTGTGACAATGAAAGTGCGGTTAAGATAGCTAGAAACCCCGTTCAACACTCCCGCACTAAGCACATTGATATTCGCCATCACTTCTTGCGGAATCATGAGGCTAAAGGAGACATCTCTTTGCAAGGTGTTAGGTTCGAAGAACAATTGGCAGATATCTTCACTAAACCACTTGATGAGAAAACTTTTTCTAGACTTAGAAGTGAATTAAATGTGCTAGATGCATCTAACGTCATGTAAGTTGCCATGTTCATGTAAGGATGCATATCATATAGGTCTTGTCTAACTCCCAAAGGATAGGGGCGAGCTAGAAATAGTTTTCCCTGAGGAAGCCTTTGGAAGGTTTAAACTTGGCAAGATAGATTTATTTTATGCCTTGCATGATCCCTGCCATATAGACTTGCACTCATTTAATTTCTTGCACTATAATTTGTTTGGCATTGCATACGGTAGATTGTCACAAAGGGGAACCCACCTCATGAGAAAGAGACTTGTTTGAAATGCAATATCTCAACTCATATGAGGTGGAAAGAACAAAATGTTAGGTACATTAATGCCTAGAGGAACATGCTTCAAAGAGATAGGAGTCTTCATACTCTACCTCACAAAGCATGGGCCTTACATTTTATTTTGGATATTTTCCTCCCATTTTTCTCGGTGTTCCATTTGCTTTAAGGTTTAGCCAAGTTATTGGCATATTAGTTTCTTTGAGGGGTAAGTGGTTGCCCAAAATGTCCTAAGACAAGTGTTTCTCCTTGCTTGTTTGTTTGGTCAAAGGACATATATGAGATATTATTGTTCTGTAGTCATCGGATTATCCGATGCCTAGGTCTATCCCTCATCGGACCAATAGGTGTTCAATCTTCAAGGGCCAGTTCAGTCAGAATCTCAAATGATCCAACGCGTTCATTCTGAAAAACATCGGTCCATCCGGTGTTCTCTATTCTGGAGTTGTGGTCAATTCCACCGATGTTACTTCCTCCAACGTCGGTCCATCCGATGTCAACAGCAATTTTTTGAATATCCTTACTGTGGCATTCGACCGATGTCATCCCGTCAAACATCGGTCCATCCGATGTTCACATTTTTGGAACTGTGCCATTCGACCGATGCTTCTAACATTTAATGTCAGTCTATCCGGTGTTAAAATTTCAAGCTAGGGTTCGGGCCCCACCTTTTAAGCGCGTCGCTCCGCCTCCTCCTTTCAATTGACCAGTTCGTCATCGCTCCGAGCACTCCGGGTTCTTAGGTACTTGGATCCCTTTTTGGTGTCTTGATGTCAAAGGGGGAGAAGAGTTAGAGAGTCAGGGGGAGGGTTGCTCAGAGGGTTGCTTAGTCTCAGGGGGAGTCTTTATCTTTATCTTTTGTAATTTGGTGCTTATCTTTGTAATTTGGTGTGTTTGCTACTCATTTGCTATTTATTGAGTATTCTTGTGCCACTTATTCTCTTGAGTTATTAATCGATTGAGCTTTCGCGTTATTACTCTCCTTTGAGTCTTATGTCATATCTTGTACTCATTGCATATCTTCTTGAGTATCGTTCTATCAAATTCATTATTATTATGTTTCACTTGTTGTGTTGTCATCAATCACCAAAAAGGGGGAGATTGAAAGCATCTAGGCCCCCATGAGGTACGGTTTTGGTGATTAATGACAACCATTGGATTTTACTAATGAATTTGTGGATGCAAGGTCTCCCATATCACTCAATCAAATAAAATTTATATGAACATCAATATCAACTACTGATCATTGGAGACCCCTATACAATCACTTTATGAGATCAAACAATGATATGAAGACTAGAAGTAAAAGCTTATATGTCTAAGTCATTCAACCATAATTGACAACACTCAATGCTTGAAAATCATCAGAAGTACATTTCCAACAAATGTCTAAGAGGTCAATCGAGCAAAGTTCAAAAGAATCACTTAGAACAACTCGAAGCAAACAAAATCAACTCACCAGATCAACCGATGTTTCCAAAGAACAACACATCGGTCGAGTTGGTTCAGCAGAAGAAGAAGACCTCAGAACAAAGCACTCACCGGATCATCCGATGTTAAGGGCAAAGCTACATCGGTCCATCAGTACATTATGCAATATCCTTGGACCAAGTGTATCACCGGATCATCCGATGTACAGAAATATACACATCGGTCAATCACTCCAGTAAGCATCAAGGTTGAACCAATTATGGAGGAAATGCCACCGGATCATCCAATGAGAGAAAAAGCATCGGTCTAACAACGGTCATATCTGACACAGTGACATCAGCTAATTTGGCTTTGACCGATGATAACTGAAGGGGAGACATCGGATCATCCGATGTTCGCAGAGCAGTGATGTCAGCCTACTTTTCCAACGGCTATTTCGTGGAGGCTGGCTATTTATACCCCTTCAACCTGTCAAATCGGTAAGACTTGAAGCCCAGACATACTCTACACATTCTCAAGCATTCAAGACATAGAGCTACCACTTCCATATCATTTTTTCACCACTTGTACACCAAGAGATAGGATAGAACTAGCTAGAGATAGTGCTTGTGTGCCTCCATTCTTGGTGATTGGAATCTCTAGTGTAGTGAGAGCCGTAAGGGAGTGTCCCTTGGTGTGTGTAACTAAGAGAGACTTCCGGAGCTTGCCAAGAGGATTGTGGAAGCCCGGAGGATTCAAAGTGTACAAGGCTTGAGATCCACCTTGCTGAGGTTGGCAAACGGAGAAGAATAGTGAAGATCTCTCGTCTCTGTGACTTGGGTGTGGCTATACCCTTTGGTGGGTGCCACAACGTGGATGTAGGAAGATGTTGTCGATCTTGCCGAACCACGAGATATATTTTCGTGTCTCCTCGGGAGTTTGCATCCTCTTCTCCTCACCCTACACTTATGCATTTTATATACCGCGAAGTTGCTATTTACTTAATTGCATAGGTTGTTTGCGTAGGGAATTGGGATTTTAGTAATTAAGCTTTATTGCCTTAATTTTTGAAAAGAAGCCCAATTCACCCTCCCCCTCTTGGGCATTCGATTCTTACATCGGTCCACTGGATACTTCCATAAGATTGACTCTTGTTAATGAGGGTCTTGAGACGGTTGTACATGTCTTGGAGAGACTCACCATCCATGATAGTGAACCTCCCAAATTCTTCTTCAATAATATCTATCTTCGCCTCCCGTATGACACGATTACCCTCATGAGCCGTCTTGATGGTGTCCCATATTTCCTTGGCCACCTCCAATCCTTCAATCTGGTTGAACTCCTCTTGAGTCAATGAGGAGGTGATTACTCCAACCGCTTGAGCATTGCGATGGAGGAGGACGGCTAGCTTCGAAGTAATGGCTTCCTCATTCTTGGGAAGATGCACACCTGTCAAGACAATTTGCCACAAACTAGGGTTGCTTCCACATAGAGTAGTCATTTCCATCAAATTGAGGAGGCTTTCCAATAAGAAATGATTGCTTGCGGTTAATCGCTCATAATTGTAAGGATACCGGGAGTAGTCTTGTGAACTACTCCCATTGTCTGTGTTGATTGGAGCGATCAACTTGATCTCCTTTTTGGGGACATTGAGCTTCTCACGAAGTCACGCCTTAAGTAGACGAATTTCGTCGTCGTCAATTGGATCATCTTGAAGAACATCGACGTTCTTCGTCTTGTCGTCATCAACGATCATCGGAATCTCGTAGTCACCCTTTTTGACCATCTCCTCTCCGAGTTGTTAGACTCTTGGTGGAGAGTTCTGCTCTGATACCAATTGAAAGTCACATAGAGGGGGTGAATAGGCAAAATGACCTGAAATCGCTTAATCAAACGAGATTAAATCCTGAGGCCCAACTAGTTTGATCAGGGCCGGACTAGTTCGCTCAGCACAGGGTGAAAACCTAAAAACTTGATTTCTACAAGTGATTTGCGGAATTTAAGTTCACCAAAGATAGATGCAATGTCTAGTAACCTAGTACAACTTAGATTAACAAGTGTAAGCAGTTAGGTTACAAGATTTCAACAAAGATCAAAGTGAAGAACAATATGAACCCTAATAGTAATTCTAGTGATTATCAAATGTAAAGCGACAAGTGAGACAAGATTTATCCCGTGGTTCAGCTCCACGAAGAAGCCTACATCCACATTAAGATTTATGGCCGGCTTAGTTTCCACTATATCAAAGGATAATCACCAAGTTTGATTGTGGCTGCTCACAAGTTGAGGCTCCCAAGAATCAATATAGCAAGGAGCACTTGAAGCTCAACTCACACAAGCCACAAAACACAACACAAGTGCAAGAGATCAAACCGAGAGACAAAGCACGATGATCTTCCTTCACACCACTTCCCAAACCCTAATATCTTCAAGATTTGATCTTAGAGGGCTAGAAGGCAAAGTAGAAGGCTTTGGAAGGATATAGGTCAGTTGTGGCGGCGCTAGGGTTCGAGAGTGTTCAAATAGGGGTCGGGGGTCCCCTTTTTATAGGGGTCCTGACAACTAACCGTTGCCACCAGGGCAACCCCGGACTAGTCCAGCCCTATGCCACGGACTAGTCCGACCTTCTGGGACCACTGGCAATTTCACATCATCGGTCAACAAAACATATGACGTGTGCACCAAACGTTTGAATTTCAAACGATCATTGCAACTCGAACTAGTTCGGCCAATAACGGACTAGTCCGAAGTGGATCAGAGAGGTTTAGTCCAGCTCAAAACGGACTAAACCGGGCAGGCCCGGACTAGTCCGGCCAACAGGGGCGGACAAGTCCGGCCTCCTAGGGTTTGGCTTGGTTTTCCCACTAAATCACAAACGGACTAGTCCGTGCCACAACGGACAAGTCCGAACTTATCCATAATGCTTTGGTCCATCCCAAAATAGACAACTCTGGGGGGGGGGGGGGGTCCGGACTAGTCCGACAACTTTGGCAGACAAGTCTGGCTTCCCAGGACTTAGCTGCAGACTCAATCACTAAGAGAAGAACGGACTAGTCCGTACCCATACAGACAAGTCCGAACTCAAACAGAGACACCTAGTAAGACCCAAAACGAACTATTCTGGCGGACTGGAACTAGTCCGGCCTGAAGCCCGGACAAGTCCGGTCGCATCAAGTTTTCTCTCATTTTTAGCTTCTCACTTTGGTTTTTCTCTCAACCACCACTTTGAGCCCTCTAGAATGATCTCAATGCACATGATACAACCACCCTCATACATAATACGGCTTGTCTAAACTCAACACCATATAAACCCTAATTTTTACGCTTGATCCTTTGACGCTCGTTTCAACCTTTTCCTTTTTGAGGGATTTTGTCTCCTTTCAATCATCACACCTATGCTTAAGATCAACTTAGCTCATTAGTCTCTTAATTATTGTCATCAATCATCCAAAACCCACGAGGATGCCTAGATGCACTTTCAGTAGTGCCTCACCTGCACCTATAGTTAAGGGTGACAGATATGGGGAATTTCAATGTCTCTAGAATCAATACGAGATTGATCATATGAAAATGGTACCATATGCTTCAGTTGTCGGAAGCTTACAGTATGCACAAATGTGCACACGCCCTGATTTAGCTTTTGTCACCGGGTTGCTTGGTAGATTCCAGAGTAATCGAGGACCAGAACATTGAAAATCGGTAAAGAAAGTTCTGCGCTATTTTCAAGGAACTAAAGGGCTCATGTTAACATATGGAAGAATAGAACCTCTGCGTATCGTGGGATACTCAGACTTCGATTATGCAAGGGATGACAAAAAATCCACGTCTAGGTATGTGTTCACCCTCGTCGGTGGAGCAATATCATGGAAGAGTTGCAAACAAACCGTCACTACATCGTCCACAATGTATGTCGAGTTTATTGCATGCTATGAGGCCACAGGGAAGTTGAACTAGCTTACAAAGTTCATACCCGATTTGAAAGTGGTTGACGACATCTCCAGACCATTAAAGTTTTACTGCGACAATGAACCTGCAGTAATGTACGCACACGATAATAAGTCAAGTGGTGCTGCCAAACACATTGACATAAAATACTATGTTGTGAAAGATGAAGTCCGAGATCAGACTATAAGTCTCGAGCATATAAGAACAGCGAAAATGCTTGCGGATCCGTTAACGAAAGACTTACCACCCAACGTTTTCAAGGAATACGTAGCCGACATAAGGTTAAGGGATAACCTGTAATCTCTGGACTAAAAGGGCCCGAAAGATAAAGAGTCTGTTTCTGAATGGAGGCATGTATTGTAATTGTTAAGTCTATCGGCAGTTGACTGTGACAATGAAACATGCTCTATACACAAATCTATGATGAAGCAAGAAAAGAGAAAAGAAGAGAAGAGAAAGGAAAAGTACAAAGTGAGATCAAGGGGGACTGTTAGATTGATCTCTCTATCCCGTTGGGACCCCAACAGACCTGAGAGGGCCTTGCCTCACAAACGCCCTGATCGGGGGCGCCCCAGTCCAACTATGGTTGGTGGGTCCCCGTCGCACTGCACAAATAAATAGAGCTGGGGGTCGGGCGGCACAAGGCACTAGGTTCACTGCAACCGCCACAATCCCACCGACAAAACCCTAGTCCGTTCTAATTGGGAGTGCAGCCAGCGGCGGGAGAACACCTCACCGCAATCACGTCAAATCCCTACGCCCCCACCGTGCCCGGTCAGTGCAGGTGGCGTCCCTAGGGCCATCGCTACCCACTCCGAATTGCTCCACGAGAATCGTTGGTCTCAGCTATCGCAATGGACACATCACCGATCACGTCGGCGTCGCCGACACACGAAGGTTCTATCTTGATTACCCCTATTCATGCATAGATCATTTTCACTCCGTCTTAATCTTCGCGGTAGACAATCCTAGAGTCTATCAATCTGAAGCCCAAGGCATCCGAACGCAAAGGAATGTCGGGTGCATCGGGGTCAAATGGCGGCGGCAAGGCGGCGCTAAGGCGTCGCAGACGTTCTCTCTTTCCCCTCTTTTTTTCCTGCTTGAGGAACAAGGAATGGAACGAGTATGGCAATTTTTTTTGTACAGAAAATTTTTCGGTCCATAAAAAACACAGCTCATCAACACACACACCAACCCATGGATCATGATATATTTACTCTTAACCCTAGAGCCACTCCCAATTTTGTATTCTGATTCTCTGTTCCCCCAGCCCAACCTGCTTCCTTCGTTGTCTCAGCCCTACCGTATACTCCTTGGAAGAGGATCTCCTAGCTTTACTGTATTTGTGACTTAGTCACTGCCATGTGAGACCTACGTATAAGTGGCTTCACATGTTAGTGACCAACTTATGCATGCAGTAAAGCAAGAGGATCCCCATCCCCAAATCCTCCTTGGCGCCACCTTCGCCTCCCACTCCAGCGGTTGACGCCCCCATGCACCCCCACCGGTGAAGGAGAAGTTTCAAGTGCAACACAATCTGATATGTTATGTGCTGGCCAGCTAGCGGTAACACATTGATTGTCTGACCCTCAAAACTTTTAGATATTCTACCCGAGAGGGTTTGAAGCAATTGTGTAGTAGCGCTTGTAGTAGGATTGAAAACAATTGACAACCGACTTGACTATAGCTTCGACATTCCTTGCTCCACTAGCCACTGGATTGTTATTGTTTTGCTTTGGAATTTAGATGTGCTGCCATGTACTCTCTCCATATTTGAAGTTTGTCGTTGTGTAATTTATTTTTGAACTATAAAATGATAGAATAGAGGGAGTAACAAAGTACGATAAAATAAAGCACCTTTCACCTTGTTTCAAACAATACAGAAAGGGTCTAAGATATCTTTTGAAAGACATCCATCAATATTTGCATATGCATTCATCTGTATTTCGGGGGTGTTGGGGGGGGGGGGGAATGAAATGAAAGAAGGGAAAACGTCCGCCTCAAAACACATCTTTATTATCTCAAAATGAACGTGCTTTCTTCCAGGAAAATCCTTTTTTAAATCACGATTTGACTTATAAACACAATTAAGTAAAATCGCAAACTACAATTATTAAGAGTAAAATTACAATTAAACTTGTAACTAGAGGTATAAACATGATAATCTTTTTTAAAAATAGGAAATCAAACCCAATTTTGAGGAAAGGGCGTCACAGCGGCCGTCCAGCGTCCACATGAACACAGCACAGGTACAATATCCTCAGAGCTGACAGGAGAGAGAGCCAACACGGGCCCCCACATCTCTTTCGCCGCCAAGAAAGGCCCCAACACACATCGCAGAGCGAGAGCCCGCGGCCACCGGTCGCACAACGCAACGCATTCATGGCACGGGAAGCAACGAGCGCCACCGCGGCACGGGAGACCGCGCGAGGCGCCGGCGCCGCCGCCGCCGCAGCTACGTGGGGGCGGGTGCGGAAGGCTGGCCAGGGAGCGGCGGCGCACGCGCTGCTGCTCTGCTTCACCGGGATACTCGCGCTCAAGCTCGACGGCATCTTCACCCGCTCCTGGTGGTAAGCACTCCCCAGTCCTCCCGTCATCCTCCTACCCATGTCTAAGACTGCGCGACTCTGAATGTCCCGGCGGAGGCACGTTTGGCTTGCTCGCGCGGAGAATTTTTCCGGGGCGCTTGGGTGAAGCTGCTGATTGATCGCGAAACTGCACGTCATTTGGGGCTTGGGAGGCGGGGTCTAGTCTCGTGTAGACGTGACGTGTAGTGTATTCATGTTGGCTGCGAAACTTAGAGGCTGTGGACAGGGGCAACAGGAATTCACCGGTGCGTGTGTCCTAATTTAGCATGCAGCTTCATGTGTTCCTTTTTTTTTCCTTCGATAAAGTTAATGGGGACTTGATAGTTGGTGATTTGACAAATTGGATTGCAGCTTATTCTGTGATTGAGGCAATTGCGGATTTCCTGGCAGGAACTGGACTCTTAAGTTTGCCTTCGCATGTTATCCTGTGTCAGGGTATGCATAATAGTCCAATTGATTGGATTATGTTTTCTATAGTGGCAAGGTTTGTTGAACGTTGATGCATTCAACATCTGCACACGTAATCTTGTATGCTCAACTCGATGACATCAGTATTGCAGAGTATACCCTTAATTTGCTAGGAACTCTGAAACAACAGCTAAAATACCCATCGATGTTACTATGTCAGTTTTTCATGTCGTCGTCATGCATTATTGACTTCTCAGCTTAGTTCTAGTGTTTTCCCAGTTAGTTTCTGACCAGTGACCAGTTAACATGAATAACTGTCCAGGGAACAGTTTGATCATTAGGTGAGAACAGGTTGCTGCCTGCAGCTAATTTTCAAATTTCAATAAAAATACGCTGAAAAAGTTAATTTTGTACTCACGTGTCACGTCAATTATATCTTTGGAATATACTTTATCTGATGACGATAGCTTTTATCGGCTGCATATTGGAATTCTGAAAAAAATCGCTGAACTGCAGGGTGCTGTTCATCCCTCTATGGTTGTTCCACGCTGTTGCTGCTCGATGCAGATTCTCATTACCTGCTCCATCATCACTGCAGAGTTCTCATGTGTGTATGCTACTTTTGCTTTCCAATTTACATCCTTTTTATCCTGAAGCTAGCTAACAGTGGCTCAACTCGATCATTCTATTGTACAGCAGGTTCCATGGCATTCTATTGTCGCCACACCCTTGCTTGTTGCTTTTGAGCTTCTTCTCTGTGTGTACTTGGAAGGAATTGATGGTGAATCCATTGCTTACTGGGAATTATCCAAAAGCGCATTCATTTGGTTTGTTTTCTTGCCTTTTGAGTTGATTGGTTTTCATCTGCCAGCTGAATTGTTCGTTTTTCAGGTAATGATGAACCTTTCATAGATTTAAAGCTTGTCTTCCTTCCACTCTTAGCTTTGGAGATCATTACACTGGTTGACAATTTCAGGTGATGACATTAGTAAATTTCATTATACCCATAATGGAATTATACATTACAATCTTTTGACATAATTTACCTACTACAGTTCTCCTTTTATGTTATAAATCAGTAATCCAATCTGTACTGTGTGCCTAATCAATGAGAATTATTCAACATTGCAATATCATCTTGTCATGGTTTAAAAAGAATTGCATGATACTGATTACTGAGTTATCATTTCTCAGTTGTAAGTGTGAATTTATTTCTAGGATTTTGTATACTTTTAGTATAGACAAGTACTTACATGATAACATGAATAAAGCGAACACTGTGATGCTACCACAAAACCAGGTGTATTTTAGGTCAATGTTTCTTTTTCGTCACTTGACAGGAACCCTTCTGTAAAGAATAGTTCAGTTAATCAAATATATTAATGTTTGCTTGTTTGCACTAGTTGTTCGTTGTAACTAATTTCTCTCTTTTCATTCTCACTAGGATGTGTGGTGCTCTAATGCCTGGACATGGAGAAACTATAACGGACGAAGCAATTTGGGAGAGGCTTCCTGTAAGAATGTTATGATTGGATCACAACTCTAGTTCCTTCTCTTCTAGCTACATCAATAGGACCTAACCTTTCAGTTTTAGTTCTTGTCCAAATGTTTTGACACTAGTATAAAAATTGTTGCATGTCCCAGTGAATGTGTTCTTTTATCAAAGTTCTAACCAACCCATACATGCATCATGACAAAGTGTCTGATAGTTGAGATGATTTCCCTTAGGCCTTAGCGTCATCGGAATACAGGGCTCCAATCAACTACCTTACATTTAGGACCAGTTTGCAGATGTCATGTTTTGGTGTGCTATGTTGTTGAATCTAGTTAGTTGTGGGAATCTTTACCAACGCTAGCAAGATATTGCCATTATGACTTTAGAAATGATTTTTGAAAATCAAAATGGTTCTTGTGTTAAAAAAAAATAGCAGTTACAGGGAGAAATTCAGCTATACTAAAATGTCTATAAATATAATATCAATAAAACTGAAGAATTTAGATGCGTGTAGGGTTACAGTTCTCTCTCTTTCTCTTCCTTGTATTGTTACTTATTAGAGGTACTCTATTTGCAATAATTTTCCATTTGTTCTTTCAGTATGAAATCCATTTGCAATAATTTTCCAGTTGTTCTTTCAGTATGAAATTATTTTTAGTATCATTCAGCACATGACTACAGGACCATGTATATCGGAGAACAGCAATGAATATCCGTGATGGATTCCTTTTCTAGGCCTCTACTGTTGATTACTAGATGCCTTTTATGTTGTGTGTAGCTATTTGCCTATTACTAACAACTTCATCTTCTTCATAGTACTTCTGGGTTGCCATTTCCATGGTATTTCTACTAGCGGCTACTTCACTCATGCTTCTTAAGTTATGTGGTAAGCTATATGAATGCTATTGTACTTATCCTAGCTTTGCGATTCATAAGTTCCAATGTTCCATAGATGACTGACTTGACCCTTTTCTTTCTCTCTCCCCTCCTAAATGGACATGGAAATATGTAGCTTTACTTCTCTTACTGGAGTACTAGAATGAATTCTTGAGTATTCATATATTTCTAGTAAAAATGCTCCCTTGCATACAAGTTTTATAGTGCTTAGCTATTGATGAGGTTACCTTAGTGCTAATTTATTTTGTAAGTGATCATGTTACATTGTATGCAACAGGTGATGCAGTTACTCTAGGGTGGTGGGATTTATTCATTAATTTTGGGTAAATACTTATTTGTCCATGTGAAACTACACTTGTAATCCCTTTGAACTTTTCTTGCTATTTTTTGACAATTGTTTATACAGGATTTCCCAGTGCTTTGCTTTTCTTGCGTGCACAAGATGGTCCAATCCAATGGTCGGTAGACATTCAATCCTTGGTATAACAATGAATTTACCTTGCATGGACAGACAGTACAACTGGAACAACAAGTTCCATTTTTCTTGAAAATGATGCTGACACAGATTAGTTGTGTGGTCTGCAGGAACTTGGTGGCCCCATATTAATAATTCCTATAGTAGTTTTCCAAGTTCTTCTGTGTATGCGTCTTGAGGTCTGTTCAACTACTTTCGAAATTTGAATGCTTTATTTTTTCCTTCAATAATGAGTTGGTAGACTCTGTCTATTTTTCTTTGCTGTCTTTTGGACCTTGATAACTTGTACTTAGCATTGTATATTTTAGAATTTTACCGTAAGAGATATTTAGTTCTCTTGTGAACACTTCAGCTGCCAACTTTCTTTCGGAAAACATTTTGAATCAAATATATATATCAAATGTGAATGTTTTAGATACAAGTTTGTAGTGTTGTGTCTGTGAATGCCAAACTGTATATGGAACTGTTACCCTTGCAGTGCTAGTCTAAGTACCTTTTCTCTATGATTGCAGGGTACTCCATCTAATGCACGTTTTATCCCAATTCGAGCTATCTTTGTACCAATAATTTTGCTGCAAATGGCTGGTGTATCTTTTGCTCTTTGGAGATTTTCCAATAGACTTGTTGTTAAGCTACAGGATGGAACTATCAGTGAAGGACATCTTTCGGTCTCATCAAAAGTCGACGAGTTATCTACGATGATACAATATGGTTCAAGGTTTTATTTGCTCTCTATTATACTCTATTAAACACGTATTCAGCACAGGTGCCGTACATAGGATTCTCATTTTTGTCAATCATTATTGGTGATCAGGCTCCTTTATTGGTGGTCTATTGATGAAGATAGTAAAGAGGAACAGGCTCATTTATGCTATGCAAATAATACTGGGTATCTACTGCAAAATTCTGTTTATTTTTTAACAGACATTGAAATATTCGTATGTGTTTTTGATTCTTCTTGAAATAAGAAAAATACTAATGAGATATGAGGCTATTTTGGATCAATGGGTTCTAATCACAGAACTATCCATGTTGTTTTTTATATATCTTATGAATCATTGACAACTTTAATCTATTGAAAACAGTAGTCTATGGGATCATGAATATCAAACAAATATGAAAGGTTTCAGGCAAATGAGAAGAAGAGAGAAAAAAAGTTTAATAGAACAGAGGTAGAGATTTATCTATTGAAAACATTAGAGGTTTTTTTGGTCTAATAGAGGGAAGAAAAGAAAAGAAACAAGATCAGTGTTGAAGAGAACATATATGAATTTGAGTCCATCAAAAATAAGAAATCAAATAAAGACCCCATTTATGGTGGATGGCCCAAGATATAGAAGATAGCTGAAAACAATTCTATGCAACTAATTTCTTGAACTAGTGCAGCTTAATAGTTACCCTTTTGAATTTACCAATCATCTGTGGATGTTTTTACTTTTTAGATAGCTGAATACTTTCATGTTCCATTGATGGTTGTCTTGTTCTTTATTTGCAGCTACAGTACCTTTTGCAGCTATCCACCAGCTGTGGTAAAAGAGATGTCAAAAAAAGATCTTGTCAAAGAGGTATTGTATCGCTCACTTTGAAATAGATACCTTATATGCATGATGCTAACAAATCATTTGTTCATCCAGGTACAGAGACTTCAACAAGCCTTGGAAGAGCAAACTGAATTGGCAATTCATACCCAGGAGCAATGTGATAAACTAAAAAATGTAATACTTGTTATCTGCTTTTCTATAGCATAACAGCATTCACACTTTCAAAGTACAGATTTGTAGAACTTCAAAAGGGCTATCTCTGTGTGGACCTCTAGTTTTGGAGTCTGCTATGTACTGTTACTGGAAATATTTCCTTACAGGATTGTCAGTTTATGCAAAAAGCTGATCCAATGTCATATACATAATAAATTGAGGTTGTTCAGATATTATCTGTAAAGGGTTAATACTCCATAATTTTCCTGTTAATTTCCACGGAAACTTTTCCTGAATTATTACTTCCATATTTTTTTTTGCATCAATGCAGGAACGGATCTTGTGTCGAATTTGCTTTGAAAAAGACATCTGCATTGTTCTGCTTCCCTGCCGCCATCATGTTCTCTGCGAGTAAGCTTGAATGATCATACTGATATGTTAGCACATTCTTTATATGTTTGTATTGTTATGGGCAGTAGTTGGGCCTTTTGTCGGCCGGCATGGTACTGTAGTAGCTTGCTACTTTTGTGGCGTCTAGGGTTAGGTTTCTAAATGACCCCCTCTATATATGGAGGGTTATTGTGTATTCTAGGGTTAAGCAAAATATAACCCAGGAACTTGGCCTGTTGAGAGGGAAAGTTAAGGTTTGATTGCCGAGTTAATCAGCAACTACCATAACAGTATTGTTTGTGTATCCGTAAAAGTTTAAGTAATCCATTTAATTGTTCTTGCAGGACCTGCTCTAACAAATGTCAGGCATGCCCAATTTGTCGATTGACCATTGAGAGCAGGTTATCTATTTATGATGCCAACCCATTAAGTGATGCAGTTTAGAAGTTTACATGTTCACTGTGGCTCTATGGCACTACCGGAGTCGGCAAAGATAACTGGTGATTCCAAAAAAAAACACAGGTTGTGAAATTCTTGGTATGGAATCGAAAGGAAGTGATGTTGTACATCCTTCTGTGGTGATATAAAACAAGGAAGTGGCGAAGTGTATGGTTCTTCGTTTCTCAATCATGTCTATAACTATCATCAATAACCCCTTAAATCAGAGTGTTGTGTTAAAAAAGCCGCAAGTTCAGTTGGCGATGTATTACGTCTTACCAGTTTTTATTAGAGTCCAGGCTTCTTAACAGTTGGACAGGGAAACATATAGCAAGGATGGCAAGAGATAAACTTCAGGTTGTTAGGTTTTTTTCTTCAAAGTTACAGAAATAGGCAATTCAAAGCCTGTTCTAGTTTGGCAAGTTTATGAATTGGCACCAAAATGTTTCCTTGTGGAGAGTTTCAACTTGTAAATGTGGTCATGCATATATATACAGATGAGACTAATGTCTATCCGCTGATCAGTTTTGTCTCTGAGGTTTAATTAAGAGCATTTGGCTTTCTCCTGATCATGTCAAATAATGACAGTCTGAGCATCTGTTTTTGCGCTTGTCTACCTCAGTCATGCGCTGTTGTCCATCATTTTGGAATCTCCCTTTGCAATACGAGAATTGGCTCTCAAGTCAACATTTGTGGCCACAACCTTTCTTTTCTTTGTCACATCGCTATGATTCAGCGATGTCTTGTGTCCTACAATGCTGCAGGACTCGATTGTGAGGTGTTTGCCTCAGATGGGCATCCAATATTGTACGTATGATGGTGCCAGTATTTGCCAAGAAGTTGCTCGGTTCATGCTCTGCACGATCCGGATCCACAACGTCTGGTCATTCCATCTTTGTCATCCTTGTCATTGTGGCTTCCATGTGTAGGTCACCTTTGCTGCTATAGTACTGTTTTTCCTACCTATTTGTGATGATATCCAGAATGCGATGACAAGCAATTAACACAACAACAAACTGGGTAAATTGCTGGGGTTATTAACTTTTTTGTTTGATTCTATATATATTTGAAAATGACGAACATATGTCGTCTCCTGCCATTTCAAGAATCTCACATCAGGGTTCAAAAAGTTCATTGAAACCTGTTTTTGTTGCTCATTATCGTTTTCTCTTGCTTATAAGGTTCTTTTGCCAGCGTTTTAGTATTCATTCGAGCTATGATAGTTTTAGCTGAGTTCTTGGCATTCTTGTTCCGCGGCAAAATGATTCGATGCGCACCTAGGCAGCGACCTAGCTAGCACAAGAGATCGAGTTCGCACGCGCGTGTCGAGAGTACGACCGATGCTGCATGCAGCATGTATGCATGCGTTAATGAATGTGCGTCGTCTTCCCATGCATAACGCACCGTGCGATGTTATCATATAGTGGATGGACACGCCTCGCTCGTGCGTGTGTGGTCACCAAATGTGTCAAGTGCAGGTGTGCTCGTATGGGCGGTCTCCTTTGCCATCCTGTCCGATATCATATACATGTGGCCGTCGCACGTCCAAGAGTGCGCTCTCGAAGCCATCACTCGAGCGCTTCTCCTATTATGCAGCTCTATCTCTTCCATGTTCGCTGACAGGAGAAAATTACCGACCACTAGCGCACTCGCTAGCTAGCTAGCTAGCTAGTAGTGCGTATAATGCACCACGGTAAATTCCGTCCGAACTAACTTACGTGGGCCGGCCACCGTAAGTAACTAACTTACATCGGCGCCAGAATCCGACGTAAGTTGCGCGACTTACGTCGGCCACAGGCCCGCGGCCGACATAAGTAAAGTGACCGACAGCATTAATCACGTACTTACGTCGGTCTCACGGAAGTTTTCATTTAATTACGTCGGCCCAAACCTAGACCGATGTAAGTTAGTACGGTCGACGTAAGTTAAGACTTAACCCTACCCGCGCGGGCCGTGCGTGAGACCATTTCACCATTTCAACTGTGCGCCTTTTCTCCTTCGTCTCCTCCACGCCGTGTCGCCCCACCGCGTCACCGCCGTCGTGTCGCGTTGCTCTCACCCTGCTGCCTGTACCGAGCCGTGTCGCCGCACGCGACGCCTGCCTCGAGCCGGAGCGCTGCCGCCTCCTCGCTCTCTACCGCCGCACCACCTCCCTCCTCTCACTCTGCCGCCAGGTAACGTCGCCTCCCCCTCCTCCTCCACGCGCTCCGCCTCCCTCCCCGAGCACGGACACCCCCCACCTCGACACACACCCCACCCCAACGGGCACCCCACCTCGAGATGCCCCCACCCTGATGCCACCCCACCCCGACGCCCCCCCCCCCCCCCCCCCCACCACCCCGACGCCACCCCACCCCGATGCCACCCCTCCCCGACGGGCACCCCACCCCGATGGGCACCCGACGCCCACCCCACCACCCCGACTCCACCACTCCCATCCTTTCCTCATTTTTATATTTTTTTTTTGCAGACTTGATGCTTTAGTTGAACTGTATTGTGATTCTTGTAAGTTACCTACGTGTTTGAGGGGTTTTAGACATGTTTTTGATGATGAACTGCAATAATTTGAATGTAGGAGGCGTTGAGGCACAACACCGCCTTGGCCAACTGATTCCGCTATGCGAGATTGATTAGTTTATTTAGTAAAAAAATTTATAAGTTGATTTAATTCATTAACGTTATTTAGTTAGTTTTGATTTCATGATTAATGTATATGTGTTTTGTTAATTAGTAGTTAAATTGATTAATTGTTTAATTAGTACTTTGATTGATTAAGAGTTTAATTAGTATATGTAAATAAACAGGCTTCGGGCCGACCGGCCCGACACGACCCATTTAGAGCCTTACACGGTCATTTAGTAGTCACTTATGCGTATAAATGGGCACGGATAGGAAAAGCGATGTGATGACGACAAGCTCCTGCGCGTGGGCCGCGGGATCTGACGGAGCATAAAGTATGACCCCAAAGCTTGAAGAACTGCACCATTTTTGGAGGTGCGGTGTAAAACAAGCAAGGTTATGCTGTCGAAATTTTGTTCAGATTCAGGTTTTGTGCCTCGTCATAAGCAGGATAAATCTTGCATAAATTAATGATGATTTCTTCGGTTTTAAACTGCAGAGTCAAACATGAATGAAGACCGCAACTGGATGTATACTGGTTGGAAGAGCAGAACTGGTGGTCACTCAGATGAGTGGTACACCAAGATAGAAGCTTTTGTGGAACGAGCTTTTTCATTGTCAAATAGTGATAAGGCGCGGTGCCCATGTACGAAATGTCGGAACGAGACGTTTTTGGATAAAGTGGAACTTTCGATGCACTTGTGTCAAAACGGTTACACGTCACATTATGAGTTGTGTAACTTCCACGGTGAGACAACTTATCAAGTTGTGGAAGCTATACGACCAGATCTTACGGAGGATCCCCCTCCTCCTCCACGCGCTCCGCCTCCCTCCCTGAGCACCGACACCCCTAACCTATACGACCAGGTAACGTTGCCTCCCCCTCCTCCTCCACGCGCTCTGCCTCCCTCCCCGAGCACCGACACCCCCCACCTCGACAGGCACCCCACCCCAACGGGCACCCCACCTCGAGATGCCCCCACCCTGATGCCACCCCGCCCCGATGCCCCCCACCATGACGCCACCCCACCCCGATGCCACCCCTCCCCGACGGGCACCCCACCCCGATGGGCACCCAACGCCCACCCCACTCCGACGTCTCCCCACCACCCCGACGCCACCACTCCCATCCTTTCCTCATTTTTATATTTTTTTGCAGACTTGATGCTTTAGTTGAACTGTATTGTGATTCTTGTAAGTTACCTACATGTTTGAGGGTTCTTAGACATGTTTTTGATGATGAACTGCAATAATTTGAATGCAGGAGGCGTTGAGGCGCAACACTGCCTTGGCCAACTTATTCCGCTATGCGAGATTGATTAGTTTATTTAGTAAAAAATTTTATAAGTTGATTTAATTCATTAATGTTATTTAGTTAGTTTTGATTTCATGATTAATGTATATGTGTTTTGTTAATTAGTAGTTAAATTGATTAATTGTTTAATTAGTACTTTGATTGGTTAAGGGTTTAATTAGTATATGTAAATGAACAGGCTTCGGGCCGACCGGCCCGACACGGCCCATTTAGGGCCTGACACGGTCATTTAGTAGTCACTTATGCGTATAAACAGGCACGGAGCGGAAAAGCGATAGTGATGACGACAAGCTCCTGCGCGTGGTCCGCGGGATCTGACGGAGCATAAAGTATGACCCCAAAGCTTGAAGAATTGCACCATTTTTGGAGGTGCAGTGTAAAACAAGCAAGGTTATGCTGCCAAAATTTTGTTCGGATTCAGGTTTTGTGCCTCATCATAAGCAGAATAAATCTTGCATAAATTAATGATGATTTCTCCGGTTTTAAACTACAGAGTCAAACATGAATGAAGACCGCAACTGGATGTGTACTGGTTGGAAGAGCAGAACTGGTGGTCACTCGGATGAGTGATACGCCAAGATAGAAGCTTTTGTGGAACGAGCTTTTTCATTGTCAAATAGCGATAAGGCGCGGTGCCCATGTACGAAATGTCGGAACGGGACGTTTTTGGATAAAGTGGAACTTTCGATGCACTTGTGTCCAAACGGTTACACGTCACATTATGAGTTGTGTAACTTCCACGGCAAGACAACTTCTCAAGTTGTGGAAGCTATACGACCAGATCTTACGGAGGATCCTCCTACAGCGGAGGTTAAAAAGTTCTTCTAGCTTCTCAAAGATTCAGAGCAGCCACTGTATGGACACACCAAAATGACAATCCTCACTTTTGTGACTAGACTTATAGCAATTAAGTCTAAGTACTTCTTTTCTAATAACTATTACAACGAGGGCGGAGCAGGAGATGGCGACGGAGGAGTAGGAGAGGTCAAGGGCCTTCCAGGAGGTCACGAGCTTGTACATGGCCTAGATGCAAGCAACAATGGCGCTAAGTAATTTAAACTATCATAGTTTAATTTCATAGCATTTCAGTAACATATATCTTCTAATATTTTCCAATGGCAGACTCTTGCTTGACAGAGCGGTCAGTATATCAAGATTCCTCTGTTTCCGCTATCGCAGGTGACCCCAACACAGACGCCCTCGACACAGTTAATATTTTTTTTAATATTGTCGTATTCATTTTAGTATTTGACATAGGGAGAGGAGGTAGAACATAGGGTGAGAGAGTATGAGGTAGATGTGGAGTAAGAGAGATACACACAAGTTGAGAGAGAGAGGTGAGATATAGGTGGAGTAAGAGAGACATAGATAGGAAGAGATAGAGTGCGAGAGAGAGGGTACAATGAGAGAGAGAGGATGCTAGAGAGGGAGAGGAAGAGAGAGAAAGTGATGGAGAGGAAGAGAGCGAGAGAATGAGAGAAAGGAGAGAAAGAGAGAAATTGTGACAAAAAGAGAGGGAGAGAAAGTGAGGGAGAGGAAGAGAGTGAGAGAATGAGATAGGGATAGGAAGAGAGTGTGAGAGAAAAAGAGAAAGAGATAGAGGGACAGGAAGAGGAAGAGAGGGAGAGAAAGAGAGAGGGAGATGAAGAGTGTGAGATGAATTTATACATATCTAACTCTAATGTCTTTTGCAGTATTCGGCGCCGGCAGCACAACCTCCTTTGGCACAGCTACCGACACCCGAAGGAGCACGCAAAGACGACCTTTTCGGCTCCAGAGGTAGTCGAGGGGCTAGCGTGTAGCCCAGTCGAAGTTTGTGTTGTGATTTCATGTGTGTTTCAAATAATTTGAGACTATTTTTGCTATTATATATATATATATATATATATATATATATATATATATATATATATATATATATATATATATATCTGCCCGTTCTGTGATTTCGCCATCGTGCGAGGCAGACAATTTCTGTTTTTTCTTTTAAATAAAAAACTTACATTGGCTATGGTAAGGCCGATGTAAGTTAGCCCAAATTAACTTACGTTGGCCAGACCATACCGACGTAAGTTAGACATCAAAACTTACGTCGATCCGGCCATAGCCAACGTAAGTTAGACCATGTAACTTACATCGGCTGCGGACAGCCGACATAAGTACTAACTTACGTCGAATACTGACGGCCGACGTAATTAAATAATTTACGTCAGCAGCCGATGTAAGTAACCTTAATTACGTCCAAACTGCCACATCGGCCAACAACCGACGTAATTAAGGAAAAACTAACGTAATTAAATAACTTACGTCGGTTTTAGACTTAATTACGTTGGTCCTGACCGATATAATTGATCGCGATACCTGTAGTGATGCATGCATCTGCAATTCTTGACACGTACGAGTAGGCTAGTTAGCCAGGGTGTAGCCTTGTCGCCGGCCGGTGCACCGTCCTCTCCGCTTTCGGCGTGTGCGCGCGTCTAGTCTCGGCTCTTATGAGGCGGCCGGAAGCAGGGAGACGGATCGGAGAAGCTAACAATATAATGGCAGCATATGCAGAAACGGATAGGATACACGAGCTGCTCCTTGCTTGGCCATAGGGGTGGGCAAAAAACTGGGACCGAAAAACCGAAACCGGAAAAACCGAGACCGGAACTGAGAAGACCGAAATATAGGGTATTGGGTACTTTTCGGGTAGCGAATTCAAATAACGGAAAAATAATTTTTGAGTTCGGGTACCACCCTCGGAACCGAAATAACCGAATAGTCTTCAAATAATAAGTTAAATTATGCGTGATAAACTATGAACAATTCAAATTTTAATATTTTATTTTTCAAGTTGTGATGTGTGAAGTTGTTAGATTTAAACGTTTATTTGTGATTTGTCATTTATCAATTTAGAATAAATTACCTCATGGGATTGAATTTATGAATCATATTAAATTTGTGCAAACATGATATGGATATAATGTATAATTCGGATATATCGAGTAGGACCGAAAACCGAACCGAAATTTTGGTACCCAAAATTTTCGGGTACCTAATATTATTACAACAATTCGGGTAGTGATTTTAGGAAACCATATTTTGAAAAAGACCGAAATACTCGAACAAAAATATCGGGTAGACCGAACGCCCACCCCTACTTGGCCATGGAGTCACATATGCTCAATGTGCATACACGACATGCAAAAATGCGATAGACGCGTACCATTGCACTTTGGGCAAAAACTTAAACCCCCACATCCACTGGCGGACCCAACAATAAGTTATAGAGGGGGGGAGGGGGTGAACATTATCTTAAAATAAAGATCATGAAAAATTGAAGTGTTAGTACATAGAATTGAACTCTAGACCTCAAGTTTAGAAGTTGTCTCTGCTGGAGAATTAACCAATCACATAGTTGACAATAGTTTTGAGACTATTTTTCTAATATGCCTCTTCTCCACCATCAAAATTGTAGAGGGGACTCTAAGGAGGCTCCATTGTTCGACGCCGGGTAGGGGGCTGGAGACCCCCTGCTCCAGATAGCGAGATATATGTTGCTTCTTGCTGGACTTATTCTGCATTGGAGCCTGGACATTTAAAGTGCAAGCATACCTTGCACTAGGCACGAGGTGAAGAAGAAGAGAAGAGGGACAAGGCTTCAGGCAAAGAAACATATTCAAAGTCTGGACTGGTGGAGGTTTGCAGAGAGCCGGGAGCTGCATGCATGGCGCAGAGATGAGATTCTCCGGGGGCGGCCCCGGCCGTCAAAGTGACTCAGAGGGTGCGAGCCATGTTGAGACTGAAGGTCACCAGGGTACGGGCCTCCGCTGCTATCGATCGAGAATACAGTGCGTGTGCGTGACGATGTAGGTGGCCCCTACACACCGCTGCAGCAGCATGCAGGACCGGTGGCGGCGGCGGCCTCGCCGGCCGGGATTGCTCTGCTCCTTCCCGCGCCCCATCTCACGTGGTGTTGCTTTCAAGGAGATCGGTCGCTATAAATATCAGTAAGCTTGAGGTGGACGTCAACCATAATCATATGCTCGCTCATTCGAGGTCGTATCTGTTTAGCCATCTGGTCTGTCGCTGTCGTTAACATCTACTCTAGCTAGCAGCTAGGATAGTCTCCAAGACCAACGGCGGTGTCGTGTGCATGGCGAGCGCCCAACCTGCTCTCACTACTATTAAAATATAGGGAAAGTTATGATCATAGAGTCTGTTAAGATAGGAAGTTAATTTGAGTTTCATGTATGTTTAGATATTAATCAAACTTTCCATGTAATCTTGTTTGACTCCTTATAAATAAAGGTGCGGCCCGAGGGAAAGAGTTCAATGCTTCTCGAAATTTAGTATGGTAATAAGAGTCTATCTTCCAAACCACGTCTAGTTCATCCACGGCCGAAACTATCATTTATCTCCGGCGCCATGAAAACGAGTTCCTCGACCATGTCATCGTCGGTGACTCTTCTCAGCACGTCGGTCACGGAGAAGCTAACGAGAGACAACTACTCTCTCTGGAAGGCTCAAGTCTTACCACCAATTCGTGGTGCACGACTTTATGGCTATCTGAATGGATCTGTCGACAGACCAAAAGAGATGATCGACGGATCAAAAAAGAACCAGAAGGTTGAACAGGTTCTGGGTCAAGTGGTGTCGTATGACACGTCAAAGGAGGTATGGTCTGCCCTTGAAAATATGTATGCGGCACAATCAAGATCTAGAATCAATAAATTGTGTATCAAACTAGCCAATGCTTCAAAAGGAAGCAAGTCTATTTCTGTGTATTTTGCAGAAATCATGGGGTATGCCGATGAACTCGCTGCTGCTGGCAAGCTCCTGGCTGATGATGAGATTGTGGCTTATATACTTGCTGGTCTTGATCAAGACTACAATGCCCTTGTTGCTGCAATTGATGCTCAGAAAACCCCTGTGACTATAAGCGATCTGTATGGACAAATGGCAAACTTTGAGACACGCCAAGAAATTCTTCAGGGCACAAATCTCTTAGGAGTTTTTAAGTCATCGGCAAATGCAGCATCACGTGGTCATGGAGGCTCCTACCGTGGAACTTCACGAGGCGGCTGTGGAGGAGATCACAATGGAGGAAATAGAGGCGGACATAACAGCAACTCTCGTGGTGGCAGAGGCCGAGGCCCACAGAACCAAGGAGGCAACCGAAGCAATGAAAGACCGACATGCCAAATATGTTTCAAGGTTGGACACATGGCGTCTAACTACTGGCATCGCTTCGAAGAAGACTATGAGCCTGAAGAGAGAGTTGTTGGGTCTGTCAACACCTCGGCATACGAAGTGGACACAAATTGGTACATGAATAGTGGGGCCACAGACCACATTACAGGAGCACTGGACAAGCTCTCCATGAAGGAAATATATCGAGGACAAGATCAAGTACATAATGCAAATGACACAGGTATGAGAATAAGTCATATTGGTTATTTACATATTCACACTCCACAAAAGAGTTTTAAACTTAACAATATTTTGCATGTGCCCAGTACTTCAAAAAGCCTTCTTTGAGTTCACCGTTTTACTCGAGACAATCATATCTTTGTTGAGTTTCACTTGTGGTTCTTTATAATTAAGGATCAAGTCACGAAGAAGGTCTTGTTCCAAAGCAAGTGTAGCCACAGCCTGACCCCTTCATTCCTCGGGATTGGAGATCGAAAGAAAATCCTTAGTATCACAAAGATTCATTTTTCAAGGTGGCATAGCCGGCTAGGGCATCCTGCTTTTCCTATTGTCAAGAGAATACTTAATGAAAATAATCTTGTCCCCCTAAATGAGTCTAGTCTATATATGGCATGTGATTCGTGTCAACTTGGAAAGAGTCATCAATTACCTTATCCTATATCTACCGGTGTATCAAAATTTCCTCTCGAATTAATCTTCTCTGATGTATGAGGATGCACCCCAACCTCTGTATGAAGGTTTGAATATTATGTGAGCTTTGTGGATGATTTTAGCAAGTATACTTGGATTCATCTTATTAGGAAGAAATATGATGCCTTTGATGTTTTTAAGAATTTCCAAGCACTTGTCGAGAGAAAATTTGGGAGAAAAATCCTTGCCTTACAATATGAATGGGGGGAGAGTATGAGAAACTCGATTCTCTCCTACAAAAGAATGGAATTTCCCATCGTGTCTCATGTCCACATGCTCACCAACAAAATGGCGCTGCGGAACGCAAACATCGCCACATTGTTAAAACTGGTTTAACCCTCCTAGAAAATGTCGGAATGGCACTGAAGTTTTGGGACGAAGCCTTCCTAACAGCCACCTATGATCAATATCCTACCAAGTAAGACTATAGGGTATAATACTCCTTTTGAGAAACTTTTTGGTACCAAACCCAGTTATTCTAATCTCCGTGTTTTCGGCTGTGCTTGTTGGCCGAATCTCAGGCCATATAACAAGAACAAGCTTGCTTTCGATCAACCCAATGTGTATTCCTTGGATACAATCCTTGTCACAAGAGGGTAAAATGTCTAGAGGTCAAATCTGGTCGGGTCTACATCTCTAGAGATGTAGTATTCGATGAAACCATTTTCCCGTTCAAAAATCTCCATCAAAATGCTAGTGAACTTTTACAAAAGGAAATTCTCCTTTTGCCTACAAATATTCGTTCAAAGTGAATGTGGCCTAGAGAGGGGGTGGGGGGTGAATAGGCCTTTTTGATTTTTAGTCGGAACCTGCAACACTCAGCAACTTGATCAAATACCGAGAAATCGGACTAGTTCGGTAGAGTGCGGACTAGTCCGGTGCGTGCGGACTAGATCGATCAAGTTTGATTGATGATCTCGATCCAAGTACTCTACGCAACGGAAATTAAGATGTAACTAGAGTATGTTGCTTCAATTAAACTGAAGATAGCACAAAGTGAACTTAGTTTCAAGTTTTAACGTAATTTGACTAAGATCAATTAAACCCTAGATGCAATGAATAATAAACACAAAGTGAAGACACAAGATTTTTATCCCGTGGTTCGGTTCCCACAAAGGCAACCTACATCCACGTTGAGGAGCCCACGAAAGGATTGGGTCTTCACCAACCCTAACCTCGTCGAATCGCCACAAAGGCCAATTCTCTTCCACTATCACAAAGGGGTAAGATAACCGTGTTCAAGGGGCTTTCTCACAAGTTGAGGGCTTCCCGAGATTACAAATCGAAACACCACCAAGACACACTCGTGAGATTTGCAATGAAACAACAAGAGTGTGTGCGAGAGAATCAAACCTAAGAGCTCAAACGTGAAGAACTGTGTCTCTCCTTTGATCTAGAGTTGATCCACACAAATTTGATCTTTCTTTCGTTGGATTGTGTAGAGAGACGTGTTTTCTAGGCTCTTGGAGGGTGTGATGGCGCTGGGAGTCGAGAGTCCATAGTTGGGCCGTGCACCTCTTTTTATACTAGGGTTTCCAAGGGTTACCGTTAGAGTTTTCAAAGTCCGGACTAGTTCGTGGTGGACTCCAGAATAGTCCGGTGTGCGGCGTGTGGGAAATCCTAAGTGTCCCGAATTATCGGACTTGTCCAGCAAGGGGCAAACTAGTCCGTTTTTGTCTCTGGAAAAGTTTGGACTAGTCCGGCACATATCAGACTAGTCCGGTGTGGTGAAACCCTTAGTGAATTGGGGACAAGTCCGCACTTGGAGGACTTGTCCAATTTTAGTCAGAGGGGTTTTTTGGACTAAGCCGGGCATACATCAGACTTGTCCGATTTGGGTCAGAAGGATATTGGACTAGTCCGTGGCGATATCGGACTTGTCCGATTTCGTGCGAAGCTGTGAAGTGTTGAGGACTAGTCCGCACTGGGCAGGACTAGTCTGATCTTAGTCAGAAAGATATCAAACTAGTCCGTGGTGATATCGAACTAGTCTGGTCTCTGTAAACCTGGATTGTGCAGACAAGTCCGCACTCGGAGGACTTGTCCGATTCTGAACAGAGGGATTATCGGACTAGTTCGGGTTATATTGTACTAGTCCGGGTCTGTATGAATTTGTGCAGTGAGAGGATTAAAATATGCTTGAGCTCTTGGGGTGTGTTTCTCTAACACACTCCTTACACAAAGATTATTCTATTCATCTCTTGAGCTCTTTCCAACTTGATTTCTCACTCTCCTTTCTTTTTGCGCTTTCTCCATGTTTTTATTAAAACCTGCGCTCATCTCAACAATTTGGTTAGGATCTCATTTATTTGTCATAAATCAACCAAAACCCACAAGGGATGCCTAGATGCACTTTCAATATCCCCCTTTTTGGTGATTGATGACAACCAATTGAGATTTCACAAATATGATTAAAAATGCAGGATTTTCATAAAGTGTGCACACATGAGTTTGGAACATGTTAAGCAATGAAAACTTAAGGCATATGTGCACTCTTTATGGTGGGGTGCAAAACTAAGTGTATGTGAGCAATAATTGTGATGATAGTGAAACAATTGACATAATTATCTCAACATCAAGCATATATGTCAATTTCAAAGCATAAGCACATATTGTAGCAAATCATCATCACAGATTTCGTAAATATAACTTAGAGGCATAAGCATATTCTTAGCACCACATCACAAGACCAAAAGTATGAGAGAACACAGATAAAGTTTTACAACCAAAAATAAACACAAATGGAGCTCTCATTTCGCAACCTACAGCTAGGGCCTAGTGACTCCCCCTCAATCTCCCCCCTTTGGCATCAAGACACCAAAAAGAAGGAGAGGAGGGATCCAGTGGCTCATTCCTCTTTGTCGGTCCTCTCCTCGTCTTCATCTTCATCTTCAGGTTGGGAAGGAGGAGGAGGAGCGGAACCACTCGAAGTGCCCCCAATGCCAAAGTAGGCATGTTCGGAAGGAGTCAAAGGTCCAACCTCAGTGAAGTCAGATGCGGAGTCATCCGAGATAATTGGAGATCCGATAGGCTTAATCTCCAGCTTCTGATAGATTTGCTTGACATTTTGCTTTATATATCTCATGTCATCCTTCCTTGCCTTGTTCAGCTTATGAATTTTCACTTCGGCCTTCTTGCATGAGCCAAATATGGTAGCCAAGTATTTCAAGATTCCACTAGGAGACCCTTTTTTAGGAGGGGCCCTAGTGGCGGGAGCAGTCCTCGCATCTCCTTGAGCTCTCCTTGGAGTCTCTTCACTAGACACCGGAGATGGAGCAGATTGGAGAGTGGCTTGGGGAGGCTTCTGGGGCCTCAAAGGAGTCTGCTCCACATCCTTCACGAACTCGACCCCGTGACTTTCTCAATCATGAACATCAAGTATTGTGCATAGCCACAAGATCTGTTCGGTGTGCAAGAGATGTTGACCATGTCATTCCAAATGTAGTCAAATACATCAAACTTTCTATCTTTTCTAATCACCTTCATTAATGTTCTCAAGTATCCTTGGACACTCCCTGCATCTCCATCCTTTGGAGCAATTGTCTTCCTAAGGACCCTGTTGAGAACCATGAAGAATTGCTTCATGTTCTTGGTGTTGGGAGAATGAATGTCAAGCGAGTGTCATAGAGAAACTTCATTTTGTCCTTCTCCAAGATGCCAATGTTGTGGATCACAAGTGCATTGTCGTCGGTGTTCTCCAGGTGAAGCAATCTTGCAAACTCATCATAAGTTATAATGTACTTGGATCCGTGAGTCATCCAAGTCACCCTCTCTTCTTCATCACTAGCAAAGTAACAGGTGGCATAGAACTGAGCAATGATTTCATCATTCTAGTTGTACCTGAAGGCAAATAGGTCCTTCAGTCCATGCCTTGCTGCAGCCTCCACCACTTCATCAAAAGTTGAGCAGCTCTTCCTCTCAAAGTGTGCCTTCAATCCCCTAGCAATGGAGATCAATTTCCACCCAAACTTGAAGGGATTTGATGGAGAAATCGCCAAATATCCTTCGGAGCGCTCGAGTGAAGAGAGAGAATGTGAGGTGAGTTGTGAGGGTGAAGGAGATTAGGGTTTTGGCGGTTCCTAGGGTTATGGAGTCAAAAAATCGGACTAGTCCATGGTCGGTCGGACTAGTCCGGACTACCGGACACTCTGCGGACTAGTCTACAGTGTGTGGACTAGTCTGGATAACCACACACTAGTCCATGGTCACCAGAATAGATATTATTAGCCCATTCGTATATATTCGAAGGTTCTTATAGAGAAAAATAGGATCCAAAACAATCAAATAATCTTGATGAATATGATCAGTAAACATACAACAATCAAGTAATGCCCATAATTCACCAAGATCAAGTAATTGAAATAGTTTTTTCGGAGAAAATTGAGAGAGATGATTTTCATAACACAATCAATGGATTTTGAATAAGCCATACATGTATGCAAGTTTTCAAGCCACGTTCTGAGCATCTAGTATATTTAGTTCATTTCGGAGCTCGCAAAAACGTTTTTCATCAAGTGGCTTGGTAAAGATATCGGCTAGTTGTTTTTCTGTGTTGACATGGGAAATGGCTATGTCTCCTTTCATTGAGTCGTCTCTCAAAAAGTGATGCCGGATGTCAATGTGTTTGGTCCTAGAGTGCTCAATGGTATTATGGGCAATTTTAATGGCACTCTCATTATCACAAAGGAGTGGAATACGTCTCATATTGTAACCGTAATCCCTTAGAGTTTGTCGCATCCAAAGGAGTTGTGCACAACAACTCCCGGGGCCCACTGTCGGTACCCTGCGTACAGGGTACCCCACAGTACCGCAAGAAGTGCAAGAGAGTTCCACCTGTCAAAGTTGAAGGTCTCCTCAGGCCCCACACGTCATACTATACCTGACTCGCATCCCTCATATGGGTAGCTCCGAGGATTGACACGTGTAATGTAAGCCCGGAGCTAAACTCCCAATATAGGGAAGCTCCGCAATAAACACGTGTATAATGACCCCGGACCTAACCCCCAGCAGAGGGAAGCTCCGGTGCCGACACGTGTATAGCGGTTCCGGAGCTACTTCCCTGCAAGGGGGAGCTCCAAAGCTGCCACGTGTGGAGCCTCCGGATCTACACCACCAACGAGTACACTGGCAGATCTCCAACAACACGAACATTCAAAGGACAGTTAAAGCGGCAGTTACAAGACCTGATATCGTGTCATTAATGATGTATTAATGACACACAATAATAACACTGTTAATAGGGGTAACACAGCCATTAAGGCACGTAATCACACTATTAACCACACTTAATGCTCATAGACAGTGTATTAGGCTATTAAATACGCCAGGGCCACATGTCGGGCCAGACAAAGGATGTAATGGTCACTCCTTGGACTATAAAAGGATTGAACCGCACGATACAAACTCAGGTTGATCCAAGGCGGAGCCATACACTACGCATTCTAGTGAATCTCAATACAACAACACACACCCCGTGGAGTAGGGTATTACGCTCAGGCAGCCCGAACCACGTAAATCTCCCATGTCACCATCTTGTTCTTGATCTCTGCGTGCCCAAACCAATACAAGAACCTCCGCGGGCTACATTTAGTAGTACTGGGGGAAGTGTTGCACTTACCCTTCAACATTTTGGCGCGCTAGGAAGAGGGACCCGATATCTCAAGATGGTGAATTCCGCCTCAGGATCTTCAAACGGCAATCGCATTGAACAACCTGCTGGAGCCAATCCCTCCAATGTGCAGCAGCCAGTGGGTGACATTGTTCCGGCAGGCACTATGGCACCACAGCCGCCATTTGTTCCGATAAACAATGTTGGGCGACAAGATGGGGCATCTGTGCTGATCACTGCATCGACAAACAACAACGCTGAGCACATGCTCATTGCCGCGCGAGGTCTTCTACAACACCCACTTCCTCCTGAGGCACCCCAGGGTGCTATGGAATAGTGGAGAGCTGATGTTGACCATCTGGTTACAGCTGCAACCGCTGGCATCAGCAATCAAGGTCCTCCCCCTTCGGGGCAGGCAACAACTCAACGTAGGACCTTGTCTGGAAGACTTGGTCCTCACGTGTCACAACACCGACGACGTGCTGCTTCTCAGCAGATGATCTCGTTGCCTTCCGGTGCACGATGCACCCACACCATCACAAGGATTCCGACCCATGATCTACGGTCGGAACTTGATCGCCGTAACCGGCAGCAGGACGGTTGCGTCCATATCGAGCGTGCTCGCGAGAGGTGAGAGGCTCGGGACAACCCTGCTCCTCAGGGAGTAGGAGGAGGTTGTTCTGCCCTGGCCATGCATTTACGCATGGTCAGATGGCCACAAAAGTTCCAGCCTTATTTATCAGAGAAATTCGACGGGACTGTCAATCCCAATGAATTTCTTCAAATTTAGTGCACTGCTATACTTGCAGCGGGGGGAGGTGAGGCTGTCATGGCCAACTACTTCCCAGTGGCCTTAACCGGAACTGCTAGGTCCTGGTTTATAAGCCTACCGTCTGACTCCATCAACAGTTGGGCGGAGCTATGCCAACAATTTACTACTAATTTTGGGAGTTCATACACTCGGCCTGGCACTGAACTGGACCTTTTTGCTATCCAACAAAAAACGGGAGAGTCGTTGCGATCCTTCATCTAGCAATTATCTTAGGTATGCAATACCATCCCTTCCATCTCAAGTGCCTCTGTTATTGTTGCATTAAGACAAGGCGTTCGAGACAAAAAGATGCTGGAGAAGCTGGCAATCAAAGAAGTCACCAGCGTCATGAAACTCTTTAGCCTAGCAGACAAATGTGCTAAAGCTGCGGAGGGCCATGAGATGCACTCCAAGCCAGCTCCAGAGGCCAACAAGAAGTCCTCCAAAACTGAAGCCACTACATCCGGCGGTGGCAAAAAGAAAAAGAAGCCCAACAGCAAGAAGAAGCCGTCGGCCGGCGCATCTACCGCTGCGACTGCTACAGCTCCAGGTGGTCGGGGGCCACGCCCCAAGAAACGACCTCGACCATCGTCAGAAGATGGTGGCAGCTCCAAAGTGTGATGTCTGATCCACAGAACGGACAAACAGAGTCTGGAAGAATGCCGAGAGGTCCAGAACCTCGCCGAGCGCTACAACAAGCGCCGAGAAGAAGCTCCTTTCCGCCAGCGGGAAGGAAAGCAAAAAGTTGACAAAGATCCGGCTGAGAAGGAGTTAGGTTTTCAGGACCCCAAAAAGGTCCTGAAAGCTGTCTATAACACCATCGATGACGACTCTATCGTCTCTGACAACGAGCGTCGGAAGACCCTGAACACCATTTATGGTGGTTCTTAGGACATCACCTCTCGCCGCATCCTCAAGATAATGCGGCGGGACATGGCCGTTGCAGCTGTCACCGCTAGGGCGGAGCCTCATCGGAAGCGGATGGACACTCCCATCCTTTTTGAGGCTTCGAACTGCTCCTGCAACATGATCAGAGCTGGCCAACTCTCGTTGATGGTGTCACCAACCATTAACAATATCCAACTCCACCATGTAATGGTGGACGGGGGTGCAAGGCTGAACCTCATAATCTTTGAAGCCTTCGTCAAACTCCAGCTCTGACCTTCAGACCTCCGCCCATCTCGACCTTTTTCTGGGGTAGGTCCAGGGGCCATTACCTCTCTCGGCTCAGTCACACTCCCAGTGACCTTCGGGACTCGGGAGAACTACATAACCTAGAAGTTGGTCTTTGACGTCGCGCAGATCAGTCTGCCTTTCAACGCCATTTTGGGCAGGCCGGCCTTGTACAGGTTCATGGCCGCCGCACATTATGGTTATTTAGTGTTGAAGATGCCAACACCTGCAGGCGCTCCCCGGATCCGCGGAGATCGCACTGCAGGAATCACTACATTAGAGGAACTCTATGCGCTTGCTACAACGCAGGAGAAAGCACCCGATAAGAAGCCAGCTCCGAACCCTCCAAGCATTTGTCATCGAGGCTCTACCTCCGCACCTCGTGTGCAACCAAGCAGGGACACCGACGTTCCCGTTAATGTTGTCCAAATTGGTTCCGATGCTGCTCAGACTACCCATATATCGGGAGGTCTGAACAACAAATAGGAACTCGCGCTCATCACTTTTCTCCGGGCTAATGTCGACATGTTTGCCTGGCAACTGTCACAAATGCCTGGGATCCCTAGGGAGGTGATTGAGCACAATCCAAAGATTTATCCCGACGCACGACCCATACACCAGAAGCCCCAAAAGCATTCAGTTGAGCGGCAAAACTTCATCCGAAAGAAGATCAAGAAGTTGCTTGAAGCTGGTTTCACCCGGGAGGAGTTTCACCCTAAATGGTTGGCAAACCCAGTTGTGGTGCCCAAGGCTGGCAGGAAGCTTCGGATGTGTATCGACTACACCACCTTAAACAAGGCATGTCCAAAGGATCCATTTCCACAACCTAGGATAGACCAGATAGTGGACTCCACCTTCGGGTGTTAGCTATTGTATTTCTTAGATGCATATTTTGGATATCATCAAATCCAAATGTCTAAGGAAGATGAAGAGCATACTGCCTTCATAACAGTAGATGGATTGTACTGTTATACTGCCATGCCCTTTGGTCTTAAAAATGATGCTTCAACATTTCTGCGAGCTATGTACAAAACATTTGGAGAGCTAATTAGAGACTTGGTGGAGGTGTACGTCGATGACATCGTCGTGAAGATCAAGAACAAGGAGTCACTCCTTGACAATTGACAAGCTGTCTTCGACAAACTGCGCATCACGCGCACCAAGTTGAACCCGGAGAAATGTGTCTTTGGAGTTAGCTCCGGGAAGCTTCTAGGTTTCTTAGTGACTCACCAAGGAATTGAAGCAAATCCGGCGAAGATCGAGGCTATAGAAGATATGCGGCCCCCAACCCACATCAAGGACGTCAAGAAATTAACTGGGTGTTTAGCTGCGCTCAGCCGGTTTATCTCAAGACTAACAGAGCGGGCACTTCCCTTCTTAAAACTCTTGAGGAAGTCTCGGACCATTTCATTGGTCTGAAAAAGCAGAAAAAGCGTTTCAAGAGCTGAAACAACTCCTCACCACACTATCGATCTTGGTAGCTCTGAATCCTGGTGAGCCTTTACTGCTTTACATTTCTGCAACCATCGAAGTTGTCAGCATGGTCCTGGTCACGGAAAGAACGGAGCCACGTCTAGTCCAGGAGTCCAGACCCCTTCGAGAGGGTCTGGAGTTACCTGAAGGCGTGTATGGGTCCCAACCCCCAGACATGGAACCTCAAGGCAAAATGCTAGGAGATCAACCTCATTCACCTAAGGGGGTTCACCTGGCCGACCAAGATGATTCAGATCCTTCTAACAAGGTCCGGGTCGAACAAGAAGAAGTTCTGGACCCCTCTGGGAGGGTCTAAGAAGCCCAACAAGAAGGTCTGGACCCCTCTTAGAGGGTCCGGGTCGATGGAGAAAAAGCTTCGGTTCCTTCCGGGAGGGTCCAGACCGTCCATCGCCCAGTGTACTTCATCAGTGAAGTACTCCATGACGCCAAGACAAGATACATTAAGGTGCATAAACTGCTTTATGCAGTTCTTATTGCCTCAAGGAAGCTTCGTCACTACTTCCAAGCCCACAAAATATCAGTGGTAACTTCTTTCCCACTGCGTGCTATTTTGCATAACCCTAACTCTACTGGGAACACTACAAAGTGGGCAGCAGAGTTGGCCGAATTCGATCTAGAATTCATGTCGCGACAGGCAATCAAAAGTCAAGCTTTGGATGACTTTGTGGCGAAATGGACTCCCTCTCCATCAAACCCTGGGGGCCCCAGTGAGCAGAAACCGGAACCCAAGTTCCAGTATTCACCGAGCCTCACTAGACTCTCTACTTCGACGGCTCCATGGAGAAGCAGAGGGCCAGAGCTAGAATCCTTCTCCTTGCTCTGACTGGGAAAAAGGTCAAGTACATTGTTCACCTTGATTTCAAGGCGACCAACAATATGGCGGAGTATGAAGATCTCATCTACGGACTCAGGGTGGCATTATCTTATGGAGTCAACAGTTGTTGGTGAAGGGTGATTCACAACTCATCATCAAACAAGTCAAAGGTGAATGCTGCTGTAACAATCCCCAACTAGCTTCTTATCTCCTTGAAGTCCAGAGGCTTCAGAAGGACTTTGAAGTCCTGGATCTCCACCATGTGCAACGTCTTCATAACGCTGAAGCTGATGAACTCTCGACGAAGGCTTCAATCGGAGCTCCAGCTCCAGACGAAATCTTCATCCGAAGGTTGTCAAGACCAATAGCTCAACCCGCCGAACTGAGCGAAGGGGGCGAAACCAACACCTCAAAGCTGGCAGTCCCGATGGCCTTGTTACCATGGCGTCCATCAAGGGTCGAGGTGCTATCGGAAGCTCTGAGCAACCCAACACGCAAGACTCAAAAGCTCAAGTTAGCTCTGATGCATGGATCTCAGAGACCCAGAGCTACTTGAAAGACAATATCCTTCCTATAGATAGTGTGTCTGCTGACCGGATTGTCAGATTGGCTAAAAGACACACGTTAGTAGAAGGGGATCTCTATGGGCGCGGTGCCAATGACATCCTAATGCAGTGCATTGCAAGGGAAGAAGGCCGCGAGCTCCTTGCGGAAATCCATGGAGGCGAGTGTGGGAGCCATGCTTCTTCCCGCACGTTGGTTGGTAAAGACTTTCGGCATGACTTTTACTGGCCTACGACACTCCAAGATGAGGTTGAGCTTGTGAAAAAAATGTGAAGCGTGCTAGTTCCACACAAAACAAATTCATACACCGGCTCAATCACTACAAATGATACCTCTTACATGGACATTCGTTGTCTAGGGAATGGACATCTTGGGACCATTCCCAAAAGCCGTCAGAGGTTACAAATTCCTGTATGTCGCCATCAACAAGTTCACCAAATGGTCGGAAGCAAATCCAGTTGTAACAATCAACAAGCAATCAGCAATCAAGTTCTTGAAGTCCATATGCAGATTTGGAGTTCCAAACAAAGTCATAACTGACAACGGAACCCAGTTCACAAGTGCTTCTTTTCAAGAATATTGCGAAGACCTCGGTATACAACTGAGCTACGTCTCAGTAGCTCACCCAGAAAGCAATGGACAAGCCAAGAGAGCAAATGCGGAAATTTTAAAGGGACTCAAGACGCGCACATATGAGCGCCTAAAAAAGCATGGAGCCAACTGGATAGAGGAGCTTCCATCCACATTGTGGGCGGAAATGACAACTCCAAACTGGTCAACTGGGGAGACTCCCTTTTTCCTGGTGTACGGAGCTGAAGCAGTTCTTCCTCCGTAGATCACCTTGCGGTCCCTCCGGACGTTCGATGAAGCCGCGCAGGACCAGCTCCGGCGTGAAGACCTTGACCTCGTCGACGAGGGAAGGTACCAATCAGCTGTTCGGAATGCACGTTATCGCCAAGCGCTCCGACTCTATCATCAAAGGAATGTGCGCAACCGACAACTTGAAGAAGGTGTTCTGGTGCTTCTGAAGATACTAACTCGTGAAGGGATGAACAAACTTTCTCCCAGCTGGGAAGGTCCCTTCCGAGTGATCAAAGTATCCCGACCCGGATGCGTTCGTTGGCAACTGAGGATGGGACTCCACTTCCTAATCCTTGGAACATCGAGCACCTCCGTAAGTTTTATGCTTAGAATCACGGAGGTGAGTCTGTAATTGTGTGCAATGTATGTTATAGAGTCGCCACACAAAGATGGGTAGGTCCTATGGGAGAACATCCAGACCCCTCCGGGAGAGTCCGGGAAGTTCAAGTACACTTCATACAGTCATAGCACTAAAAGTGTAGCTACCTGCTCGGGATCAGTACAAGATGTATAGCGCATTTAGCTTGGTCCTGTACCCTAAGTGTGTCCTTGTCTCCACTGTGATCTTGACCTATAATGAAAGACATTGTAGTGTGAAAACAGACTCCATGTGCATTTATTTTTGTACAAGGCTCGATATATCAAATTATTGTTTTTATCCTTCTTGTCTATAATAAAGTTGTGCAATTCTTTTTTAGTTTTTGTCCAAGTTATTCATATGTGTTACAAGTTATATTGTTGATCTCTTTGGATCTTAACATGCTGTATAGTCTACTTGCCTGAACGCCAAGTCAACATAGGTCCGGAGTGTGCTATCGACTTAGCCTGGTCCTGCACCCTAAGTACGCCACTCTACCTACACCCCGGCAGACCTCAGTAGGGTGAGTACTAAAAAAGCATATGGGTCCGGAAAGAATACATCAATATGCTTGTTACCATATCGAGCTTCTGCGGATTTAAAACTCAAATAAGAATGATAAGTCACAAACGATTTATAGACAAGAGGACAAATTTTACTCTTTTCTTGTATTTCATGTGCAGGAAAAACAGAAATTCATAGCGATGGTGGACGACGCCGGAGCTACTAAGCTCCGACATCCTCCAAGGGGGCCTGCCGTCGACGTTTAATATGTTGACGGTGGGTGATGTCAGAGCTACAATGCTCCGACAATCCTTGGGGGCCTATCTTCAATGATTCGTGCGTTGACATCGGGAGGTACCAGACCTATCAAGCTTCGATAAATCCTAGGGGGCCCGCCATCAACGTTTTATACGTTGATGGTGGGTACCGTCAGAGCTACCAATCTCCGACAATCCCATGGGGCCATCCATCGACGTGTCGGAAATAAATACTTCGGACCTAAAATCTACAAGTTCGAAGCGTTCAAGTCATCAACATACTGTCAAATCCATTTGGTACATGTACACACTTGAATTGTGCACATATACCAGGGGGCCAACAAGACAGAGCACAATATATTGAAGATAAAACAACAATAAAGTGAAGTTCATGGCAAAGTGGATTTCATTAATTTGAAGCACTGGACAAAATTAGGATTACAGCAGAAGACAAAAGGAAAAAGTCCTAGCTACCGGAGGATCTAAGTCCTGTGGAAGAATGAGGCAAATTCCTTGGCAACTCCTTAGACGCTGGCCCTGGCGACATCCTCCTCTTTAGCAACAGGACCTTAGAGCACTAGGTCCAAAGAGAATTGGGGATCTCGGCTCATATAACACATCAGCACATACTCTGCGATGTTCGTAGCAAGAGATTTCCCCTTTGTCTCCAGCTGGTCCGCAATGACATCACCCATCGCGTCGAGTTTGCTGCCAGCAGCATTGAGGGCCACTAGCGCTCGGTCTGAGTCCAGCTTCGGATTGTCTAGATGTACATGACTGAAGACTAGTGGCGTCAGCGCGTCGTTGGATCACCCCAAGAAGTCCCATAATTGAATGGACTCCGTCTCCCTCAAGCTCTATAGCTCCTTCATTGACTTTCAGGCGGCCGCAAGCTCCGAACCTTCCCGAGCGAGGCGCTCGAACACTTTGGCATGTTGCTGCATATTCTCAGCAACTTGCTTTTCGCGATCGGCCAGCTCTATCTCTCAGAGGTGGATGCGGTTTCGCCTTTCCGCCAGGTCTTTTTCCCTACCTCTCACTTTTCCTTCTCTGGTGGCAACATCAACTTCTCTTTTTGAGAGCTCCTGCCCTAGTTTTCAGTACTTCTGCTTTTCCTCTTTACTCCATAGATCTAGCTTTTTGCTGCGATCTGCCAAATTCTATTCACCCAGAGTCAACTTCTGAGTGACCTCCGCCTCCCTATTCAAAGTATCCTCCTGCTGCTCCAGGAGCTTCTCTTCCCTAGCATCAAGGCCTGCTCGGCGCTTCAGGAGGACCTCGTTTAACTTATTGAGGTTTTCGTGATGCTCATCAGTGGCATCACTCCTCTCTTTTGCTTGCTCAAGAATCTCCCTAGAGTTAGCATCGAGCGCCCTGATGACAACTTCCTTCTCTTCCAGCAGCTTGTCCCAGTATTCCATCCGGGTCGTCTCCCTTTTTATCCACTCCTTCTGATCAGCCAACCTTGTCTGTGCAAGCCTGGTATCAAAGTGGAGTCTGTTGCGCCAACGCCTCAAGGTGTGGCGCTCCTCTTCGAGTACCTTGCTCTCATGATCAAAGGCGAGCTGGACTTGCCGGGGACTTGAGCAGGCATTATCTATGGACAACATCAAGGGGATAGGCTTCAGACCCGCTGGGATCAACTCCGCTGTTACCAGAGGATTTTCCATCGCAAAAATTGGGTCCCACTCTACAAGGGTGGTCCCCTGAGCCTCTGTGGTACTAAATCTGCCCGCCGGGAGCTCTTCGGCTGTTGTTGAAGAAGATCCCACTGGGGGAACTTCCACCGCCGGAGCAGAAGTCAAAGGCCCTACTTCTGGGCATTTAGTTGTTGGTCGCGCAGGTGGAGAGCCCATCGCCACTCCTTCATGGTGCTCTGGCTCAGGCATGGACACCACCGGAGCAATTACCTCCGGGGCGACAGTGGAAACTCCACCCGATGCCTCTACTACTGCTGGCTCAAGCACCGGCACGTCAGCAACATCCAGTTCAGCGACCGGAGCCTCAAGCACCTCCGGCTCGGCAGCTGAGCCTTCAGAAGCTTCTGGTTCAGAGGTCGGAGTTCCGACCATCACAGGCTCAATGGTCGGGGCTTCAATTGCCTCTGGCTCAAAGGCTGGGGCTTCGATGACTTCTGGCTCAAGGACCGGAGCTTTAGGCGATGCTGGCCTAGCAACAACTTCTGGTGCTGGGACCGGAGCCTCGGTGGCCTCCGGTTCAGAAGCCGGAGCTTCCGATATCTCCAACTCCTGCCCCAAAACTTCAACTTCCAGTATTGTTGCTGAAGGTGCATCTTCAACTTCTCGCCCGTGGTTTGGCGCTACCACGGGAGCTTTTGACGATGACTCTAAATCTAAATCCACGACAGCTGGCGCCGGAGCTGCCGTGGCTTCTGCCACCACTTGAGGAGGAGGCTCAGTGGTCGAAGCCAGAGCTTCAACATGTGCAGCCACAGTCACTGCGACAGATGTCGAAGTCCCTGACTCATTTCTTGACACTCTGGAAATGAAGGGATGAGAAGATTAAAGACACAAAAAAAAACAAGATTAGCATTTCAAGGTGAGCACACGATGCTTACCTAGGGATACTACCGCCCCAGTCACTGCGGAACCTCTTCTTTTGAGGCCCGGAGCCATAGCTCACCAAGTCTCGTGAGACAACAACTTCGGACCTCAGCTGAAGACCACTTGCAGCAGCCGGAGTCCTCTCGGCCGGAGCTTCTCCTTGTCGGGAAGAACTCCCAGGACTGGAGCTCTTAGCCGGCACTGAGGCCGGTGTTAACTATCCGGAGCTAGCGCCTCTCGAAGACACCTGCGCCGGAGAAGGTGTAGCCGCAGAAGACCTTCCTCGCCGAGGAGAAGGAGCCGTTGTAGAGGGAGCAGGCCTGACGGACCTCCCATCAGCATGCTTCAGTTTTCTCTTCCGGCTGGAGGGTTCGGCTGGATCCTTGCCCTTGCCCTTGTCGGTGTATTCAACCCTCTGTCTCGGGACAGAGGTAGGCCCTCCTTCAGAAGCTCCGAGGATTACAACCCTAGAGATCTGGCGTTGTTCTACCTCGCCAAGGTCGTCTAGCGTCAGCATCTTCCTCCGGAGCTCTCTGCTGATCTCCGGAATCATGTTCAAGGGCAGGAAAGCAGTCGACGGAGCCAAGTCGTCGCCATCGACTAGCTCGTGCTGAAAATTCTTGAGATGAAGCTTCAGAGCTTTGTAATCCAAGTTGGACTTCAGACTGGTTTAAATCTGGTCGTCATCCATCACGCTGTTGAGAGCCCAGATAAGCTTCTCCCTCTTCCTCAGCAGAGCCCACCTGTTGACCAAGAAATTTCCGAAGACAATCTGAGGGGTCACTCTGCCCTCCATGCATTCTCGGATCTTGGTCAGGACAGGGTTAAAGGCATCTGACAGCCCCAAAACTACACTATAGGCGTCGGTATCAACGTTGGGGAGTCCTTAGAGCAGCTCCAACCTTTCGTGCTCCTCCACTGCAATGATGACCCAGTCCTTCTTCCAGTGATCCCATTTGCCGGAAGGGAATGACTTCAAGTACTTGAAGGGGCAGTTCTTGCACTTCACGAAATAGTAGAAGCCAAGAAGCTCAGTCCCCTTGCCGGTGGTGTGGACCGTGAAGAAGGTACAGAACATCTCGATGCAGGGGGAACACCCACCCACATCTCGCAGAAGTGGACGAAGGTTGCCACTAGCAGAAGAGAATGGGGGCCAAGATGATACAGCTAGAGACCGTAGAAGTCCAGCAGCATTAAGAGAAAGCTTGAAAAAGGTGGGATCAATCCCACCATGGCGTACGCTGAGAAGTACACTGTGACACCCGATTCCGAAAATAAACCAAGTGAACGCATATGTGTGCCCAGGATGTTCAACACACATACACGAGTGCATTCACAAAAGAGTATACAGAAAGTTACCACATAACAAGATTAATTAACCAAATTTTATTGCACAAACCATATTATCCTCGAATACAGGTTCTAATAAATATTAATGACAAGTTCAACTAATGCAACAGAAATAAACTAAATAAGCAAACTAAACAGTTAGGCAGCATAAGCAATAGGGTATAGCGCAGCTCCAATCAATACCACAGGCAAGCTGGTGGTAGACACGTCCTATAACTCCGCATTATCGCCATTAAACTCTCAATCCTGACCTGCAACTGTTGGGGGGATTGCAAGAGTGAGTACATATTGTACTCAGCAAGTGTAGAAAGTATGACATGTGGCTGATTCAAATGACGAATATAATAATGGTTGGGTGCTTGAAAGTACATTAAAACATTTGAAAAGGAATATATTACATGTATATGAAATAAACCCATCATAAGTCATGTAGCTATCATAATACCAGTCCATATTCCATATCCATCATCATATACCAATATCCATATTCAATACCAGAATTTAATTTATAACCATCCATAACCATAATACCAACCATAACCATCCCAAATCCTAATTTTTCTCTAATCATGTGAGGGTCTAGATTGCTCATAACCGGGAGCATGGCTATCATGATAGTTTTAGACACAGTCTGGAGAGGTTGTACACCTTTACCCACGTGTTTGTGATTTTATCACCTTTCAATGACTATAGATTCTCAATTATGTCTCTCACACTTCCATAGGTGTGTGGTCAAGAGATCACAAAATAGCCTTTACAAATGGATTACTAGCCTATTTAGACCCCACTGAGATTTCACTGGTGGTGATGTCTCCAACTGAGCACATCTTAAACCAAGGGCCCCCTCTTGAGCCGTTCGGATCCCAGGGTAGTCCCACCAATCATCAACAAAACCAATCTGACTACCCCTTAATGGTCCAAATAGCATCGGCAAAGCCCTAATTAATCAGCTACGCTGCACCCATACTTGGCCTCGTGGTGGCCTCCACGAACCGGTCCTGAGATCCAAAGCAAGCAAAACCACCATAACATCCAACCCATCCACGTACGAGGCTTTCTTAGATCACCCATTACCATATCAGATTTAACCAGTTCATGTCAACCACAATCTCATTAATGCATAATTAAATTAAGTAGTGTAGTTGTTCTTCCATCCCAATTAATTAAGCGAAGCAAAAAGGTAAAAATCCCATCCCGACTCTCTACCATATACTCCAGGTGACAAGGGTGGTTAAACAATACTAGTAAACTTCCTATCAAAGGATTCCCATCAAAATTAACACAAGCATGCAATTTTGCAAACAAAACATTTATTTCAAAACAGGATCAATATGCTTCAAGGACACTTGCCTTGCTCTTGGGATTGATTCGAATCAAACCTTCAAACTCTTGGTGCTGGAGATCCTCCACAGCACTCTCTAGCACAAATCCGTCTAATCCGCACAATAAACATACAAGACAAGAAACGCAATCAAAGAGTGCACAAATATTACTCAATATGACATGATATGCATGATTGATGCAAATGCAAGGTGGAACTTTTTAATAGATTGCTTTTAATGATCACTAACTAGTTCTAATAGCTTTTAACAAGTTTATACAGGTTTGGATGTGATTAGATCTAATTTTAGAATTAACTCAACAGAATTTAACCAGGAAAATCAGACTAGTCCACTAGGGACCGGACAAGTCCGCATTGCGCGAAATTGACAAACTAGGGTTTTCTAGATCAACGTGGATTTGGAGATTTGGGGTTGAATTCACGTAAGAAAAAGAGAATAGAAGGTATAACAGGTGTTTAGGACTTCAATGAATCGAGAAACTTGGAGGTAGCACTTGGATCTTGATGATCTAGGGTTGAGGATAAACTTGGCGATGAATTGGTGATGAAGAACGAAACTTGATGGAGATATTGATACTCTTTCATTTCCTCTTCTTCTTCTTGCTTGGGATCTCCTCCTCCCTCCTTGATGGTGGCTCTCCACGAACTAGGGTTTGGGTGGGGTGGAAAAGTGGCAAATAGATGTCAAGCCAAGGGGTGGGATTGTTTATATAGAGGTGTATGCTAAGGTTAGATGGATTTCGAGTTTGAGAGGAGTAGAGGCCGGTTTAGAGTCCCACATGGGCTCTAAAAGAGTTAGGCACGACGTCCCTAGGCCCACTCAACGTAAAACCCAAGAAACAAGTCGTGAAACAAAATATCAACTCGGAGTCGCAAAATATCGGACAAGTCCGAAAAGGACCGGACTAGTCCGAAGTAAGTCAGAAAGAAATCGGACAAGTCTGCCCAAAAATCGGACAAGTCCGACTTTAGTCAGAGAGGAAAACGGACAAGTCCGTTGGAACACCGGACTAGTCCGGACAAGTCCAGGGACTTAGCAAATTTTCAAGGATTCCTGGAACACCAGACTAGTCCGAAAGTATCCAGAGGCAAAAACGGACTAGTCCGCAGCAAAAACGGACAAGTCCGATCGAGGTCAGAGAGAAATCGGACTAGTCCGCACTTTCCAGAATTTTAAGTGCGGTTTTGTTCCAAATCAATTTTAAACTCATTCCTCTTTATGTGGATTAATGTTAAACATATATATGAATGTATGTAGGGCATGATGCATGAAAATGAGGGTGTTACAAACCTACCCCCTTAAAATGAATCTCGCCCTCGAGATTCTACGCAAAAGAGAAGAGATAGGGAAATTCCTTCTTGAGATCATCCTCCAATTCCCATGTTGCTTCTTTTTCTGTGTGGTGCTTCCATTGAACTTTACACCATCTAATCACCTTGTTCCTTGTGACTCTCTCCTTGTTTTCCAAAATTTTGATCGGTTGCTCGACATAGGTCAAATCTGCCCCTATTTCCAATCCTTCCATTGGCACTTGTTCTTCCAGTACTCTCAGGCACTTCTTGAGTTGGGAAATATGAAAGACACCATGGACATCCGAAAGATGAGTTGGCATCTCCAACTTATACGTTACTTCTCCTCTTTTGTCAAAAATCTTGAATGGTCCAATGTAGCGAGGTGCTAGCTTGGCTCTTATGTTAAACCTCTTATGACCTCTTATCAGTGACACCTTGAGGTAAAAAAAATCTCACACTTCAAAGGCTAATTTCCTTCTCCTATTGTCTGCATAGCCTTTTTGTCTTGATTGGGCAGCCCTCAAGTTTTCACGAATTATTTGGACTTGCTTTTCGGCTTCTTGCAACACATCCGGACCAAATACTTGATTTTCTCCTGTCTCATTCCAGAATAAAGGTGTCCTACACTTCCTTCCATAAAGCGCTTCATATGGTGTCATTTTCACGCTTGCTTGGTAACTATTGTTGTATGAAAATTCTGCATATGGCAAGCTCTTGTACCAACTTTTCCCATGCTTCAAAGCACAAGCTCTTAACATGTCTTCTAAAATCTGATTGGTTCTCTCGGTTTGTCCATCCGTTTGTGGGTGATATGCTGAAATAAAATTCAACCTCGTTCCCAAAGCTTCATGCAATTTTTTGCCAAAACCTGGAAGTGAATTGTGAACCTCTATCCGAGACTATCTTCTTCGAAACTCCATGCAAACATATTATTCTTCACATGTACAGTTCTGCCAATTTCTCTCCATTATCGGTGGTCTTGACGGGAATAAAGTGGGCTGACTTAGTTAACCGATCCACAATTACCCAAATTGAGTCATAACCGGACTGAGTACATGGTAAACCAACTATGAAGTCCATACCGATCTCTTCCCACTTCCACTCTGGAATCTTTAATGGTTGCAATAGTCCAGCTGGCCTTTGATGTTCCGCCTTGACTCATTGGCACACATCACACAATGCTACGTATTCAGCTATGTCTTTCTTCATGCTATCCCACCAATATCAAGTCTTTGTACATCTTCGTACAACCGGGGTGAATTAAGTATGGTGAGTCATGTGCCTCTTTTAATATAGTCTCCCGAATATGCTTCACATTAGGCACGACAATCCTTTTTCCCAGTCATAAGGTACCATGTTCATCCTCATCGAATCTGAATTCTCTCCCCTCTTGGGTCCTTTCCTTGATTTCCTGAATTTCCTCATCCTTGGTCTGTGCCTCTCGAATTTCTTGCTCTAAGGTCGGGTTTAACTCCATCATCTCCATCTCATTTACAAACCCGAGGTTCAACCGTTCAAACTCCTTACATAACTCGGATGGTAACTCTCGAACTGTGAGTTCATGACTTACTCCTTTTCTACTCAAAGCATCGGTCACTACATTGGTTTTTCCCGGATGATAGTTGATCCCCAAATCATAATCTTTGATGAATTCCAACCTTCTCCGTTGCCTCAAGTTCAGATCCGTTTGTGTGAAAATATACTTCAAACTCTTATGATCCGTATAAATTTCACACTTATGTCCAAGGATGTAGTGTCTCCAAATCTTCAACGCATGTACCACGGCTGCAACTTCCAATCACGTGGTGGGTAATTCTCCTCATGTTTCTTCAATTGTCTTGATGCATAGGCGACCACTTGACCTTCTTGCATCAATACACATCCAAGTCCTTGTCTCGACGCGTCGCAATAAATATCCAAACTCTTGCTCACGTCCGGCAATATCAAAATTGGGGCTATTGTCAACCTCTTCTTGAACTCCTCAAAACTGTTTTGACAAGCTTGAGTCCATTGGAATGCCTTTCCCTTCATTAGCAATTCTCTCATTGGCTTGGCTATCTTGGAGAAGTCCTTGATGAACCGGCGGTAATATCCAGTCAACCCAAGGAAACTCCTTATTTCCTTTACATTTTGCGGTGGTTCCCACTTCAACACGTCTCTCACTTTTCCGAGGTCAACCGATACTCCCCCTCCTAAGATGATATGACCCAAAAACGACACCTCTCTCAATCAAAACTGACACTTCTTGAACTTGACATACAATTGATGCTCCCTCAATTTCTACAATGTAAGCCTCAAGTGTTCCTCATGTTCCTTCTCATCCTTCGAGTAGATCATAATGTCATCAATAAACACCACAACGAACCTATCCAAGTACTCCATGAAGACCTTATTCATGAGGTACATAAAGTACGCAGGTGCATTGATCAATCCAAAGGACATCACGGTGTACTAATAAGATCCATACCGCGTCCTAAAAGCTGTCTTGGGTATGTCCGATGGTATAATCTTCATTTGAAAGTATCCCGACCTCCAATAAATCTTATAGAAGACACAAGCACCCTTCATCTGATCAAACAAGTCTTCTATGCGTGGCAGGGTGTACTTGTTCTTGATTGTTACCTCGTTGAGAGCTCAGTAATCTACGCACATCCTTTGGGATCCATCCTTCCTGTCCACAAATAGAACGTGCGCTCCCCAAGGTGAAGAGTTGGGCCGAATGAAACCCTTCTCTAGTTGCTCTTTAATTTGCTTCTTGAGCTCCGCTAATTCCATAGGAGGCATCCTATACGGCCTCTTAGCTATAGGTGCAGTTCCAGGTATTAAGTCAATAACAAACTCAATGTCTCGATCAGGTGGCATACATGGCAACTCGTCCGAAAAACATCCAAAAATTGACACACCACCGGAATCTCATTAATTGTAGCACTGCCCATATGATTCGGTTCCAATTGCTTCGGTGCGGTTTGAGATGCTTCAAATTCTACGGTGATCCCTTCTTCATTGGTCAACTTCACCGTCTTTGTGGAACACTCAATAACTCCATTGTGCTTCCTCAACTAGTCCATACCATGTATAATTTCCAATCCTTGAGAATCCAAAACAATGAGGTTGGCGGAGAAGTCTACCCCCCCTTATTCTAAGGCTTACTTTTGTACATACTATATTTGTCCTCATATCTCCTCCAGGAGACAACCAATAGAGTAAACTTCATATGAGATATAGGCAAACTATACTTGGCGACATATTCGATGCAATAAATGAATGCGATGCTCCAGAATCAAACAACATAGTCGAGGGGTTAGAGTTGGCGAGAAACATAACAATGACCACATCATCCGCTTGTTGAGCATCCTTCGTAGAGACATGGTTCACGTTGCCACAAGGAAAATTCTGCTGTCCCCGGTTTCCTTGCGGCTGTCCTCCATTGGGTATTGGGTTTTGCCTCGATGCATTGCTTCCTTGACCAAGGCCTTACTTAGGACATTGATGTGCAAAGTGTCCAGCTTCTCCAAAAGTATAGCACTTCTTAACTCCACCAGAATTATTGGGACGAGCTTGGTTTTGAACACTTTCACCAGAAAGTTAGCGCGAGGTGCATAAGGCATTGAAGGCCTAGGTGCTTGCATAACAGGGTGTTGCTACACGAACTGAGTTGGGTGCGGTGCATAACCAGGGCGCTATATAGGAGTAGAGGACCTGTAATATGGCGCATTAGTAGGCGCAAAGCGAGGGCGCACATTACTTCCTTGTTGTTGTCCTTGATATGGCGCCTTCCTCTTGTTGTCATGCTCCATCTCACGGACCTTGTTCTCAACCACAATTTTTTTGTCCACAAGCTTCTGGAAATTTGCATAGTCACAATTGAGCAATTGCACTTGGATCTCATTGTTCAAGCCTCTCATGAACAAATATTGATTCCGACTATCCCGAATAACATCCTCAGGCGCATATCTCGAGAGTTGAGTGAATTTGTTGAGATATTCACTCACGCTTCTTCATTGTGTTAAGTTCTCAAATTCTTGCCTCTTCAAGATCATAACACCCTCAGGCACATAATGGGAACATAAGCTCTCTTTGAATTCGGCCCAAATAATCCTCTCTTGGTTCTCATGAGCATTGCATAAGGAATCCCACCAATCTGCAGCTGCTCCAACTAGTTGATGAGAAGCGAAAAGCACTTTCTCCCGGTCACTGCATTGGACAATAGCTAGCTTCTTCTCCACGGACTTGAGTCAATCATCCGCATCCATAGGGTTAGCGGCTTGAGCAAAGGTTCGCGACCTAGTTCTCATAAACTCTCCCAACCGGTTATGAGGAGGTGGGCTGGCAGTGGAGGCATGTGGGGCTAATTGTTGATGTTACCAGCCTGCAGCTGTCCCATAGTTTGTATCATGGTCTGCATGAGCTGGTTTTGCATAGCCAAAAGCTGCTCAATGTTGATAGCTCCATGAGCAGGTCCTTGTCCATTGTTGTTCTGAGGTGCTCCATGGTTCTCCTCCTCATCATTAGCATCCCTCTGGTTGCGAGTCCTCACCATCTGAAGAAAAGCAATAGGTGAGAATTAGAAAACGTCCCCAACTATATGCATCAAGGATTATGAAACTAAACAACTAGCTAGCCTACGTGGACATGGCAATGCTAAAGCATCCCAAAATCCTCTATTAAGCACACAAGCAAACAATATATAGCAACAACACACCAAACAAAAACACATCGGTTCCTGAGTGCTCCTATGTGCTCTAAAGTGTCCATTCTATCTAGGTTGCGTCATACGGTCAACCTGTGGCTCTGATACCAATATGTGACACCTGGTTCTGAAAATAAACCAAGTGAACGCATATGTGTGCCCAGGATGTTCAACACACATACAGAGTACATTCACAAAAGAGTATACATAAAATTACCACAAAATAAGATTAATTAACCAAATTTTGTTGCACAAACCATATTATCCTCGAATACAAGCTCTAATAAATATTAATGACAAGTTCAACTAATGCATCAGAAATAAACTAAATAAGCAAACTAAATAGCTAGGCGGCATAAGCAATAGGGTATAGCGCAGCTCCAATCAACACCACAAGCAAGCTGACGGTAGACACGGCCTAGAACTCCGCATTATCGCCATTAAACTCCCAATCCTGACCTGCAACTGCTGGGGGGGATTGCAAGAGTTAGTACATGTCGTACTCAGCAAGTGTGGAAAGTATGACATGTGGCTGATTCAAATGACGAATATAATAATGGTTGAGTGCTGAAAAGTACATTAAAACATTTGAAAAGCAATATATTACATGTATATGAAATAAACCCATCATAAGCCATGTAGCTGTTATAATACCAGTCTATATTCCATATCCATCATCATATATCAATATCCATATTCAATACCAGAATTTAATTCATAACCATCCATAACCATAATACCAACCATAACCATCCCAAATCCCAATTTTCCTCTAATCATGTGAGGGTCCAGGTTGTTCATAACCGGGAGCACGACTATCATGATAGTTTTAGACACACTCTTCAGATGTTGTACCGCTTTACCTACGTGTTTGTGATTTTATCACCTTTTGATGACTATAGATTCTCAATTATGTCGTCTCACACTTCCGTAGGTGTGTGGCCAAGAGATCACAAAATAGCCTTTACAAAGGGATTACTAGCCTATTTAGACCTCACTGAGGTTTCACCGCTGGCGATGTCTCCAACTGAGCACATCTTCAACCAAGGGCCCCCTCTTGAGCAATTTGGATCCTAGGGTAGTCCCACCAATCATCAACAAACCCAATCTGACTACCCCTTCCCCGAGCATCCTTAATGGTCCAAATAGTACTGGCAAAGCCCTAATTAATCAGCTACGCCGCACCCAGACTTGGTCTCGTGGTGGCACTGTAAATCCTGAATGGTCACTCCACGAGCCGGTCCTTAGATCTAAAGCAAGCAAAACCACCATAACATCCAACCCATCCATGTACCAAGCTTGCTTAGATCACCCATTACCATATCAGATTTAACCAGTTCATGTCAACCACAATCTCATTAATGCATAATTAAATTAAGTAGTGTAGTTGTTCTTCCATCCCAATTAATTAAGCGAAGCAAAAAGGTAAAAATCCCATCCCGACTCTCTACCATATACTCCAGGTGACAAGGGTGGTTAAAAAAAGCTAGTAAACTTCCTACCATAGGATTCCCATCAAAATTGACACAAGCATGCAGTTTTGTAAACAAAATATTTATTTCAAAACAGGATCAATATGCTTCAAGGACACTTGCCTTGCTCTTGGGATTGATTTGAATCAAAGCCTTCAAACTCTTGGTGCCGGAGATCCTCCACGGCACTCTCTAGCGCAAATCCGTCTAATCCGCACAATAAACATACAAGACAAGAAACACAATCAAAGAGTGCACAAATATTACTCAATATGACATGATATGCATGATTGATGCAAATGCAAGGTGGAACTTGTTAATAGATTGCTTTTAATGATCACTAACTAGTTCTAATAGCTTTTAACAAGTTTATATAGGTTTGGATGTGATTAGATCTAATTTTTAGAATTAATTCAATAGAATTTAACCAGGAAAATCGGACTAGTCTGCTAGGGACCGGACAAGTCCGCATTGCGTGAAACTGACGAACTAGGGTTTTCTAGATTGACGTGGATTTGGAGATTTAGGGTTGAATTCACGTAAGAAAAAGAGAATAGAAGGTATACTAGGTGTTTAGGACTCCAATGAATAAAGAAACTTGGAGGTAGCACTTGGATCTTGATGATCTAGGGTTGGGGATAAACTTGGAGATGAATTGGTGATGAAGAACAAAACTTGATGGAGATCTTGATCCCTTTTTGTTTCCTCTTCTTCTTCTTTTTGCTTGGGATCTCCTCCTCCCTCCTTGATGGTGGCTCTCCACGAACTAGGGTTTGGGTGGGGTGGAAAAGTGGCAAATAGATGTCAAGCCAAGGGGTGGGGTTGTTTATATAGAGGTGGAGGCTAAGGTTAGATGGATTTTGAGTTTGAGAGGAGTAGAGGCCGGTTTAGAGTCCCACATGGGCCCTAAAAGAGTTAGGCACGACATCCATAGGCCCACTTAACGTAAAACCCAAGAAACAAGTCGTGAAACAAAATATCAACTCGGAGTCGCAAAATATCGGACAAGTCCGATAAGGACCGTACTAGTCCGAAGTAAGTCAGAAAGAAATCAGACAAGTCTGCCCAAAAATCAGACAAGTCCGACTTTAGTCAGAGAGGAAAACGAACAAGTCCGTTGGAACACCGGACTAGTCCGGACAAGTCCAGGGACTTAGCAAATTTTCTAGGATTATTGGAACACTGGACTAGTCCGCATAGGACCAGACAAGTCCGAAAGTGTCCAGAGGCAAAAATAGACTAGTCCGCAGCAAAAACGGACAAGTCCGATTGAGGTCAGTGAGAAATCGGACTAGTCCGCACTTTCCAGAATTTTAAGTGTGGTTTTGTTCCAAATCAATTATTAACTCATTCCTCTTTATGTGGATTAATGTTAAACATGTATATGAATGTATGTAGGGCATGATGCATGAAAATGAGGGTGTTACAAACCTACCCCCTTAAAATGAATCTCGCCCTCGAGATTCGACGCAAAAGAGTAGAGATAGGGAAATTCCTTCTTGAGATCATCCTCCAATTCCCACGTTGCTTTTTTTCTGTGTGGTGCTTCCATTGAACTTTACACCATCTAATCACCTTGTTCCTTGTGACTCTCTCCTTGTTTTCCAATATTTTGATCGGTTGCTCGGAATAGGTCAAATCTGCCCCTATTTCCAATCCTTCCATTGGCACTTGTTCTTTCGGTACTCTCATGCACTTCTTGAGTTGGGAAATATGAAAGACACCATGGAAATCCAAAAGATGAGCTGGCATCTCCAACTTATACGCTACTTCTCCTCTTTTGTCCAAAATGTTGAATGATCCAATGTAGCGAGTGCTAGCTTGCCTCTTATGTTAAACCTCTTATGACCTCTCATCAGTGACACTTTGAGGTAAACAAAATCTCCCAGTTCAAAGGCTAATTTCCTTCTCCTATAGTCCACATAGCCTTTTTGTCTTGATTGGGCAGCCCTCAAGTTTTCACGAATTATTTGGACTTGCTTTTCGGCTTCTTGCAACACATCCAGACCAAATACTTGATTTCTCCTGCCTCATTCTAGAATAAAGGTGTCCTACACTTCCTTCTATAAAGCGCTTCATATGGTGACATTTTCGCGCTTGCTTGGTAACTATTGTTGTATGAAAATTATGCATATGGCAAGCTCTTGTCCCAACTTTTCCCATGCTTCAAAGCACAAGCTCATAACATGTCTTCTAAAATCTGATTGGTTCTCTCGGTTTGTCCATCCGTTTGAGGGTGATATGTTGAACTAAAATTCAAACTCGTTCCCAAAGCTTCATGCAATTTTTGCCAAAACCTGGAAGTGAATTGTGAACCTCTATCCGAGACTATCTTCTTCGAAACTCCATGCAAACATACTATTCTTCCCATGTACAGTTCTGCCAATTTCTCTCCATTATAGGTGGTCTTGACGGGAATAAAGTGGGCTGACTTAGTTAACCGATCCACAATTATCCAAATTGAGTCGTAACCGGACTGAGTACGTGGTAAACCAACTATGAAGTCCATACCGATCTCTTCCCACTTCCACTCCGGAATCTTTAATGGTTGCAATAGTCCAGCTGGCCTTTGATGATCCACCTTGACTCATTGGCACACATCACAAAATGCTACGTATTCGGCTTTTTCCTTCTTCATGCTATCCCACCAATAGCAAGTCTTCAAGTCTTTGTACATCTTCGTACAACCGGGGTGAATTAAGTATGGTGAGTCATGTGCCTCTTTTAATATCGACTCCTGAATATGCTTCATATTAGGCACGACAATCCTTTTTCCCAGCCATAAGGTACCATGTTCATCCTCATCGAATCTGAATTCTCTCCCTTCTTGGGTCCTTTCCTTGATTTCCCGAATTTCCTCATCCTTGGTATGTGCCTCTCGAATTTCTTGCTCCAAGGTCGGATTTAACTCCATCATCTCCATCTCATTTACAAACCCGAGGTTCAACCGTTCAAACTCCTTACATAACTCGGATGGTAACTCTCGAACTATGAGTTGATGACTTTCTCCTTTTCTACTCAAAGCATCGGCCACTACATTGGCTTCTCCCGGATGATAGTTGTTCCCCAAATCATAATCTATGAGTTACAACCATCTCCGTTGCCTCAAGTTCAGATATGTTTGTGTGAAAATATATTTCAAACTCTTATGATCCGTATAAATTTCACACCTATGTCCAAGGATGTAGTGTCTCCAGATCTTCAACGCATGTACCACGACTGCAAGTTCCAAATCATGTGTTGGGTAATTCTGCTCATGTTTCTTCAATTGTCTTGATGCATAGGCGACCACTTGACCTTCTTGCATCAATACACATCTAAGTCCTTGTCTCGATACGTCGCAATAAATATCCAAAATCTTGCTCACGTCCAGCAATATCAAAATTTGGTATGTTGTCAACCTCTTCTTCAACTCCTCAAAACTGTTTTAACAAGCTTGAGTCCATTGGAATGCCTTTCCCTTCATTAGAAATTCCGTCATTGGCATGGCTATCTTGGAGAAGTCCTTGATGAACCGATGGTAATATCCAGCCATCCCAAGGAAACTCCTTATTTCCTTTACATTTTGCAGTGGTTCCCACTTCAACACGTCTCTCACTTTTCCGGGGTCAACTGATACTCCTCCTCCTGAGATTATATGACCCAAAAACGACACCTCTCTCAACCAAAACTGACACTTGTTGAACTTGGCATACAATTGATGCTCCCTCAATTTCTGCAATGTAAGCCTCAGGTGTTCCTCATGTTCCCTCTCATTGTTTGAGTAGATCATAATGTCATCAATAAACACCACAACGAACCTATCCAAGTACTCCATGAATATCTTATTCATGAGGTACATAAAGTACGCAGGTGCATTGGTCAATCCAAAGGACATCATGGTGTACTCATAAGATCCATACCGCATCCTAAAAGTTGTCTTGGGTATGTCCGATGGTCTAATCTACATTTGAAAGTATCCCGACATCAAATCAATCTTAGAGAAGTCACAAGCACCCTTCATCTGATCAAACAAGTCTTATATGTGTGGCAAGGTGTAGTTGTTCTTGATTGTTACCTCGTTGAGAGCTCGGTAATCTACGCACATCCTTTGGGATCCATCCTTCTTGTCCACAAACAGAATGGGCGCTCCCCAAGGTGAAGAGCTGGGCCGAATGAAACCCTTCTCTAGTTGCTCTTAAATTTGCTTCTTGAGCTACGCTAATTCCATAGGAGGCATCCTATACGGCCTCTTAGCCAGTTCCAGGTAGTAAATCAATAACAAACTCAATGTCTCGATCAGGTGGCATACCTGGCAACTCGTCCGAAAAAACATCCAAAAATTCACGCACCACCAGAATATCATCAATTGTGGCATTGTCCATATGATTCAGTTCCAGAGGCATAGGACCGGACAAGTCCGAAAGTGTCCAGAGGCAAAAACGGACAAGTCCGATCGAGGTCAGAGAGAAATCGGACTAGTCCTCACCAAAATCGGACTAGTCCGCACTTTCCAGAATTTTAAGTGCAGTTTTGTTCCAAATCAATTTTAAACTCATTCCTCTTTATGTGGATTAATGTTAAACATGTCTATGAATGTATGTAGGGCATGATGCATTAAAATGAGGGTGTTACAAACACCATTGTCGCCATCATGCCCCTTCTTGAATGGGAGCTTATTGGCGCGGATCAAGTGGTTGAAGGAGTCACTGGACCACCCCATATAGGTACGAACCTTCATTAGATCATCCTTGCTCTTGAGGCGGCTCTTGGAAGACCCAACTCCATCACGGCAAAGTGGAGCAAAGGAAAGGAAAGCTAGGAAGAGTTTGGGAGGCTCTAAATGCGAGTTTGATCGAAAGCGTAAAGAGTCCTCAAACCGCGCATACTTTCCCTCTTAAGTAAGCCTCCGCGATGCTTGGATGGAAACCGCAACAAGAGTGGGGTCACATTTCAAAAATCTACCCCGTCCGTGAGGAATGGTCCCGGGGCCACCCCGACGAAGAGACCGAGGTCATTACCCTAGGCGAACCGTTGTCATGATGGGCATCGGGAAACCCAAAGGAGGCACCCTGACAAGGCACTCGGAACCGATATGGTTTTTATATTGGGAACTGGCGACCTTCAATTGCGTGATCCGCACTCAAAGATCTCATCTGCCGCATTCATAACAAGCCATGCGGCGATGGTTTAATCCCGGACCATCGCCCCAACGACACATCAAAAGACTTTTGAAGTCGATGCGCGGGAATCGAGGATGGCCCCACCTCTGGTAGAATAACTTAACTCAAAGGGTTTCTCCCAAAAGTGGGCCCGGGGGCCACTATTGGTGTCCTGCGTACCGGGTACCCCATGGTACCACAAGAAGTGCAAGAGAGTTCCACCTGTCAAAGTTGAAGGTCTGCTCAGGCCCCACACGTTATACTACACCAGACCCGCATGCCTCATATGGGTAGCTCCGGGGATTGACACGTGTAATGTAAGCCTAGAGCTAAACTCCCAATACAGGGAAGCTCCACAATCAACACGTGTATAATGACCCCGGACCTAACCCCCAGCAGAGGGAAGCTCCAGTGCCGACACGTGTATAGCAGTTTCGGAGCTACTTCCCCGCAAAGGGAAGCTCCGAAGCTGCCACATGTGGAGCCTCCGGACCTACACCACCAACGAGTACACTCGCGGATCTCCAACAGCACGGACATTCAAAGGACAGTTAAAGCGGCAGTTACAAGACCTGATTACGTGTCATTAATGTTGTATTAATGACGCACGATCAGAACACTGTTAATAGGGGTAACGCAGCCATTAAGGCACATTATCACACTATTAACCATGCTTAATGCTCATAGATAGTGTATTAGGATATTAAATACGCCAGAGCCACATGTCGGGCCAGGCAAAGGATGTAACGGTCAGTCTTGGACTATAAAAGGACTGAATCGCACGATACAGACTCAGGCTGATCCAAGGCAGAGCCATACACTATGCTAGTGAATATCAATACAACAACACACACCCCGTGGAGTAGGGTATTACGCTCAGGCGGCCCGAACCACGTAAATCTTCCGTGTCACCATCTTGTTCTTGATCTCTACGTGCCCGAACCAATACAATAACCTCCGCGGGCTACATTTAGTAGTGTCGGGGGAAGTGTCGTAGTTACACTTCAACAGCCGTGGATAAGGTAATGGAGTTTTGTTTCTTGGAGGACCAAGAAACTAGGGATCTACCTAGAAATTGGCATGTATCGGAGGTACTTTTTCTATCTACTTTGCATCCGGCATAATCTGTATTGGAGTATCCGTTGAGATTGAATTTGGAACCTTTAGGATACCAAAGGCCTAGTTTGGGTGTATGAACTAAATACCACAAGATTCATTTTACGGCTGTCAAATGACACTCCTTAGGATTGGCATAAAATCTTCCACACAAGCACACACTCAACATAATATCAGGCCTAGATGCACATAAGTAAATTAGGGATCCAATCATAGAGCGATATACCTTTTGATCCACGCTTGGTCCGTCTTCATTGAGATCCAAGTGTCCATTTGTTGCCATGGGAGTCTTTATGGGCTTCGCCTTGTCCATTCCAAACTTCTTGAGTATGTATTGAGTATACTTGGTTTGGCTTATGAACGTCCCTTCCTTTTGTTGCCTCACTTGGAATCCCAAAAAGTATTTCAGCTCTCCCATCATGGACATCTCAAACCTATCTGTCATAGTCTTACTAAATTTTTCACAAAAGGATTTGTTAGTTGAGCCAAAGATAATGTCATCAACATAAATTTGACAAATAAAGAGATCATTGTCAAAATGCTTTGTAAACAACATATAATCTTCTTTACCAATTTTAAATCCATTCTCAATTAAAAAATCTCTAAGGCACTCATACCAAGCTCTAGGAGCTTGTTTGAGGCCGTAGAGAGCCTTACACAGTTTGAACACGTGGTCAGGGAACTCTTGATCTTCGAATCCGGAGGGGGGGGTTGCTCCACGTACACCTCCTCCTTGATTGGTCTGTTGAGAAATGCACTTTTCACATCCATTTGATAGAGCTTGAAATCATGGTGAGTAGCATATGCAAGTAATATTCTAATAGATTCAAGCCTAGCTACGGGAGCAAAGGTTTTGCCGAAATCCAAACCTTCGACTTGTAAATACCCTTTGGCCACAAGTCGAGCCTTGTTCCTTGTCACCACTTTGTGTTCGTCTTGCTTGTTGCGGAAGACCCATTTGGTGCCGACAATGTTGAACTTGGGTCTTTCGACGAGTTCCCACACCTCGTTCCATTTGAAGTTGTTAAGTTCTTCTTGCATTGCAACCACCCAATTCGGATCTTTCAATGCATCCTCAATCCTGCGCGGTTCCAAAAAGGATACAAAAGAAAAATGTTCACAAAAATTAGCAATTCGAGATCTAGTAGTTACTCCCTTTTGGATGTCCCCGATTATGTTGTCGACGGGGTGATCTCTTTGGACGCATTGGTGTACTCTTGGGTGTGGCACTTGTGGTCTTTAGTCTTCATGGATATCTTCTACTCCCCCTAGATGGTCGCCCTCATTTTTGTGTTGATCATCTTTGTCTTCTTGTGGTTGATCTAGTGTAGAAGCTCCCCCATGATCCATTACCTACACTTGTAGTTCATCTTCTTCATTTTGATTTGGAGGTCGCGCTTGTGGTCGAACATCACCCAATGCCATTCGTCTCAACGCTTGACAAGGAGATTCTTCTCTATCTAGCACACATTGATCAACTTGCTCTTCTTGAGAGTCGTTAGTTTCATCGAACACTACGTCACGTGCAACTTCAACAAGTCTGGAGACCTTGTTGAAGACACGATAGGCGTAAGAGTTCAAATCGTAGCCAAGCAAGAAACCTTCATCAGACTTCGAAGCGAACTTTGAAGTCCTAGGCTTCTTGTTCAAGATATAGAATTTAGAAAAAACACGAAAATAGGAAATATTAGGTTTGTTACCCGTGAGTAGCTCATATGATGTCTTCTTGAGTAGGCGATGAAGATAGAGTCGGTTTATGGCGTGACAGGCAGTGTTGACTGCTTCAGCCCAAAACTAATCTGATGTCTTGTACTCATCAAGCATTATTCTTTCCATCTCTATGAGGGTTTGGTTCTTTCTTTCGGCCACTCCATTTTGTTGAGGTGAGTACGGTGCTGAAAATTCATGTTTGATGCCCTCTTCGTCTAGGTACTCCTCAACTTGAGTGTTCTTGAACACCTTGCCGTTGTCGCTTCGTATGTTCTTGATCTTCCATGAGAACTCATTTTGGGCACACTTGAGAAACTTCTTGAGGGTTCCTTGAGTTTATGTCTTATCATGCAAAAAGAAAACCCACGTGAAGCGCGAAAAGTCATCAACAATTACTAAGCCGTATTTGTTACCGTCGATGCTTATGTAAGCAATAGGACCAAATAGGTCCATGTGAAGTAGCTCGAGCGGTCTTGTTGTTGTCATGACGTTCTTCGCGGGATGAGGTGCTCCTACTTGCTTCCCGGCTTGGCACGCGCTACAAGGTCCGTCTTTCTCAAAAACAACGTCCTTCAAGCCTCGGATGTGATTGCCTTTAAGGATTTTTTGAAGATTCCTCATACCAAGATGTGCTAGTTGTCTATGCCACAACCAACCCATGTTGGTCTTTGCAATCAAACATGTGTCAAGTTCGGCTTTATCTTTGTTGAAGTCAACAAGGTAATGTTTTCCCTTTAACACACCCTTGAATGCAATTGAGTCACCACTCCTTCTAGAAACTATCACACCCTCATTAGTGAACAAACAATTATAACCCTTGTCACATAATTGAGATATGGACAGAAGGTTATAATCTAAAGAGTCCACATGCAAAACATGAGAAAACGTGTGTTGAGATGATATTGCAATTTTACCGGTACCGAGCACCCTTCATTGACTAGTGTCTCCAAAATAGATGCCCTTGCTTGGATCCTCATTTCCTTCAAATTCTACAAACATTCTTCGTTCTCCGGTCATATGGTTGGTACATCCACTTTCTAGCACCCATTTTGCTCCACCGGAGGAGTAGTCCTGCAAAAACAAATTATGTTTTGGTTTTAGGTATCCAAACTTGCTTGGGTCCTTTGAGGTTAGTCACAAGAGATTTGGGCACCCACACATGGGACTTGGTGTTCCCATGGCGTGGCCCAACATATTTGGCATGCACTTTACCAAAAGCGTTTTTCATAAGAACATAAGATGCATCAAAGGTTCTAAACAAAAGTTTTTGTTCATATGAATTAGCATGTTTGGACTTGTCAACATTATTAGCCTTTCTAGCTTGAGGGGAGTTTCCCTTGGTAAAGGCAATGTGCTCCTTGTTATTCTTATGGCTTCTAGCATTTTGCTTTTCACCATAAGAATACCCAATGTCATATTTGACATTAGGAGGCCTTGTGGTCAAGTATGCACTGTGTGCATACTTGATCTTCTCCTTGTCAAATATGTCACTACGGGAAGGATGCTTGTTCTTTGCCAAGTTCGACTTATCCTTCAAGTTAGTTTCAACTTTAGCACATGTACAAGTAGTAACAATTTTAGATTTTAGGTGTTGAGAAGCTGAGCTTCAAGAGGATGAAGGGTCACTTCACTTGAGTGACTCAACTTGTACTTCAAGAATCTTATTAGCTTTGGTCAAGTTGGCAAGTTCATACTTGATAATTACATTTGAGTCGCTTAACTTCAAGCAAGCTTCTTTGCTTGAAGCTAATTCAAGCTCTAGTGTCTTGCTTCGCTCCTTTTCAAGTTCAAGGAGCTTTTTGATCTTAAGATACTCCTCCTTTTGAAGGATGATCATATCTTCTTGGCGATCAACAAGCTCCTCCTTATCAATAAGTTTATCCATTAAGAATTTCATTCTTGCGGCAGTTTTCTTATCAAGGCCAACAAGCATATCTTCATTATCACTATTGGCATCACTATCACTAGAGTAAGAATGCGAGGAGTAAGATTTAGATGTTACCTTTCTTTTACCTTCCTTCGCCATGAGACAGGTGTCGTTGTCCTTCCATGCGCCGATAGTTGGGAAGAGGGTCGACTCCTTGGTCGTCTTCTTGATGGCTATGCTATCCATATCCTCTTCCTCTTCGGACGAGGACTCATCATTTGAGTCCCACTCCTTTCCTAGGTGCGCCTGTCCCACTTGCCTTTTCTTCTTGAAGAACTTCTTGGGTTGAGGCTTCATTTCCTTGATCTTCTTCTTGTTTTCTTCGTATGGGCAATCAACTATAAAGTGGTCATATTTACCACAATTATAGCAAGCCCACCTCAACTTCGGTCTTGATTTTTCTTTATGTTTTCCTTCACTTGATTTACCCACTTGTCTTCTCTTCATCATCCTCTTGAATTTCTTCATGAAGAGGATCAAGTCTTCCTCATCTATGTCGCTGCTCTCATCATCGTTGTCATCTTCATCTTGAGCCTCTCGAGCTTCTTTTGACAAGGGCTTGCAAGTGGATTTTAAGGAGACCCCTTTCTTCTTTGCCGAGGTGAGGTCGGCAATCTCCTTGACATTTTTTGATTGCTTCTCCATCATTTTGAAGTTGATGATCTTTCCAAACAATTCATCTGGAGTCATTTTCTTGTACCCGGGGCTTTCTCTAATCATCGGACACAGGGTAACATTGCGAGGCATGAAAGCTCTAAGGATGAGCTTCACCACCTCATGATCATTTCACTTTTTACTTCCATATGCTCGAACCTTGTTGATGAGAGTCTTCAACCGGTTGTACATGTCTTGCGATGACTCATCTTCTTCTATGGCAAATCTTCCCAATTCGCCTTCGATCATTTTGATCTTCGCCTCTCGCACACGATGATCGCCTTCATGTGCAGTTTGCAATGTGTCCCATATGTCCTTTGCAATCTCGAGTCCATCCACCTTGGTGAACTCATCCCGACTTAGTGATGATGTGATGACCGCTGCAGCTTGAGCATTCCGATGAATTGCTTGCTCTTGGCTTGGTGTGAGCTCTTCATCGTCATCTGGGATATTTATACATGTGCACACTATATGCCACAAGTTGGGGTTAAGTGAGATTAAAATAATTTTCATGTTTTTCCTCCACATTGAGTAATCATTGCGATCAAAGTGTGGGGCTTTTTCTAGAGGAATAGACAAATAATGGCTATTGTTAGAATTTAGATGATCGTAGTTGAAAGGATATCGGGAGTAGTCGGTGTGACTACTCCCCTTCTTTTTCTTCTCGTCCTCGATCTTCATTTTCCCTTTGGAGAGGGCTTTCTTCCTTAGGAGTGCCTTGAGTTCAAGCATCTCCTCATCGTCATCCTCGAAGTCCTGAATGGCTTCAAAAATCTCCATCAAAATGCTAGTGCACTTTTACAAAAGGAAATTCTCCTTTTTTCTGCAAATATTCATTCAAAGTGAATGTGGCCTAGAGGGGGGGTGAATAGGCCTTTTTGATTTTTAGTCGGAACCTGCAACACTCAGCAACTTGATCAAATACCGAGAAATCGGACTAGTCCGGTAGAGTGCGGACTAGTCTGGTGCGTGCGGACTAGATCGATCAAGTTTGATCGATGATCTCGATCCAAGTACTCTACGCAGCAGAAATTAAGATGTAACTAGAGTATGTTGCTTCAATTAAACTGAAGATATCACAAGGTGAACTTAGTTTCAAGTTTTAACGTAATTTGACTAAGATTAATTAAACCCTAGATGCAATGAATAATAAACACAAAGTGAAGACCCAAGATTTTTATCCCGTGTTTCGGTTCCGCAAAGGCAACCTACATCCACGTTGAAAAGCTCATGAAAGGACCAGGTCTTCACCAACCCTAACCTCGTCGAATCACCACAAAGGTCGATTCTCTTCCACTATCACAAAGGGGTAAGACAACCGTGTTCAAGGGGCCTTCTCACAAGTTGAGGGCTCCCCAAGATTACAAATCGAAACACCACCAAGACACACTCGTAAGATCTACAATGAAACAACAAGGGTGTGTGCGAGAGAATCAAACCCAAGAGCTCAAACGTGAAGAATTGTGTCTCTCCTTTGATCTAGAGTTGATCCACACAAATTTGATCTTTCTTTCGTTGGATTGTGTGGAGAGATGTGTTTTCTAGGCTCTTGGAGGGTGTGATGGCGCTGGGAGTCTAGATTTCATAGTTGGGCCGTGCACCTCTTTTTATACTAGGGTTTCCAAGGGTTACCGTTAGGGTTTTCAAAGTTCGGACTAGTCCATGGTGGACTCCGGACTAGTCCGGTGTGCGGTGTGTGGGGAACCCTAAGTGTCCCGAATTATCAGACTTGTCCGGCAAGGGGCGGACTAGTCCGTTTTTGTCTCAGGAAAAGTTCGAACTAGTCTGGCACATACTGGACTAGTCCGGTGGTGGTGAAACCCTTAGTGAATTGGGGACAAGTCCGCACTTGGAGGACTTGTCCAATTTTAGTCAGAGGGTTTCTCAGACTAAGTCAGGCATATATCGGACTTGTCCGTCGGTTCAGAAGGATATCGCACTAGTTCGTGGTGATATCAGACTTGTTCGATTTCGTGCAAAGCTGTGAAGTGTTGAGGACTAGTCCGCACTAGGCAGGGCTAGTCCGATCTTAGTCAGAAAGATATCGGACTAGTCTGTGGTGATATCGGACTAGTCTGGTCTCTGTAAACCTGGACTGTGCAGACAAGTCCGCACTGGGAGGACTTGTCCGATTCTGAATAGAGGGATTATCGGACTAGTCCAGGGTATATCGGACTAGTCTGGACCTGTATGAATTTGTGCAGTGAGAGGATTAAAATATGCTTGAGCTCTTGGGGTGTGTTTCTCTAACACACTCCATACACAAAGATTATTATATTCATCTCTTGAGCTCTTTCCAACTTGATTTCTCACTTTCCTTTCTTTTTTTGCTTTCTCCATGTTTTCATTAAAATTTGCGCTCATCTCAACAATTTGGTTAGGATCTCATTTGTTTGTCATGAATCAACCAAAACCCACAAGGGATGCCAAGATGCACTTTCACAAAGCTCTTTGATCATGGGGGGAAATTTATTTGATGATCAAATGACTAACCCTAATTTGCAAACAAATTTTGTGCTTGAGAATGTTGTTTCAGGAGATGCAGAAAAAAATTCGAAGCCAAATGGTGAATATCCGGTGCAAAACAATACATGGGAAGGTGATCTTCACACATGGAATAACAATCAACTACCAGAAAGAATCATCGAGATTGATTCTCCCGCCACACCTGCCATCAGACGCGACACACGATCCCAAGAGGATCGCCTGCCCAGCCAGAGCACACACATCCAGACTAATGTCCCTGCCATAATAGCTAACATAGGCACGCCGGTTTTCGTGTTGAGTAGAGATCAACGTGTGCTAGGTGGAGGAGAAATTATTCCGATGTTGGTTCTCTCCCGCACAAAATCGGATGCTGATTGATGACAACAACAGTGGCCAATCAGAGGGAGCCATCTCGTCGGCTGTCTCTGCTAGTCCCGGATCTTTTATGGCTCAGCAACCGTTGCCAAGCAAACCAATGACTTTATTGCAAAGAGGTATATCTAACGCAAAGAAATTATTTCAGGGAATAATTCGATATAGTTTTCTGACAGCTACAGGAGAACATGAAAATGTGAGTGAAGCTCTTGGAAATAAACACTGGAAAAAGGCTACAGAAGAAGAAGATAATGCATTGACGAAGAATCAAACTTGGCACTTGGTTGATTCTAGCAAAGGCAAAAATGTAATAGATTGCAAATGGGTGTTCAAAATCAAAAGAAAAGTTGATGGTATGATTGATAGATACAAGGCTAGATTGGTAGCAAAGGGTTTCAAACAAAGATACGGGATTGACTATAAAGATACGTTTAGTCCCATAGTAAAAGCAGCCACTATCAGACTTGTCATCTCCATTGTTGTGACAAAGGGGTGGAATCTGAGACAACTAGACGTGCAAAACGCGTTTTTGCATGGTGTTCTGGAAGAAGAGTTGTACATGAAGCAACCTCCTGGGTCGTTTGAAAATAAAAATGTGCCCACATATATTTGCAAGCTTGACAAGGCATTGTACGTGTTAAAACAGGCCCCAAGAACCTGGTACTCAGGGTTGAGTTCAAAGCAGCAAGACTTCGGGTTCAAGCCATCAAAAGCAGACACCTCACTTTTCATCTACAATAATCAAGGTACAACCATCTATGTGCTAGTCTATGTTGATGACATTATTGTGATAGGGGCGTCCCAAAAGATAATCTCTCGGTTGTTGGATGAACTTAGTGCTCATTTTGCCCTCAAGGATCTGGGAAGTCTACACTTCTTCCTAGGGATCGAGGTTAAAAGAACAAATGATGGTGTCGTCCTGACTCAAGAAAAATATGCACTTGATTTGCTAACCCGAGCGAGCATGAAGACTTGCAAGGCATCGCCGACGCCCCTGTCAAGTTCAGAAAAACTATCAGCTTATGATGGAACACCCCTTGGTGCGGAGGATAGTACAAATTTTCAAAGCATAGTCGGTGCACTCCAATATCTTACTCTCACACGACTGGATATTGTTTTCTCGATAAACAAAGTCTGTCAATATTTACGTGCACCGACAACTACTTACTGGACTGCTGTCAAACGTATCCTAAGATACATCAAGAATACATCAAACAATGGCCTTCTATTCAGCAAGTCATCATCAATGACTGTAAGTGCATTCTCAGACTCAGATTGGGTTGGGTGCATGCATGACCGACATTCTAACGGGGGATTTGCTATTTTCTTTGGTTCAAATCTTATATCATGATGTGCAAAGAAGCAACAAACGATTTCCAGGTTTAGCACAGAAGCAGAATATAAGGCACTTGCAAATGTTGTCTCAAAATATATCTGGATACAGTCCGTACTTGAAGAATTGGGAATTAAAGTAAAGGAGGTGTCGTGTCTATGGTGCAATAATTTGGGGCCTACATATTTATCTGTTAATCCCATGTTTCATGCCAGAACAAAACACATCAAAATAGATTATCATTTTGTAAGGCAAAAAGTTGCAAGAAAATTGTTGAAGATTCAATTCATTCACTCGGGAGACCAAATAGTAGATGGATTCACCAAGGCCTTGCTGACTGGAAGATTAAAAGATGTCACGCCCGGTCATCGTAAAGATGAATAGATGCTAATCACATGTACGCTAGGATCAGTTGAATCGTACATGCGTCGACGAAAGTGAAATATCATACATTGCCATGTTCGAATACATAAATAGTCTTACAGTACGACCCGAAGGTCTACAAATACACTCCACAAATATTTACATCAACAACAAGATTAACAAACACCAAACTACAGCAGAAGACTAATAGATGAGGGTAGCTCCATCTCCACAGGCAGCCGTTGCGCGTGAGGTCGCCAGCCTAGACCAAGTCCTCCGGGTTGACGTAGAAGTCCTCCGGTGCCACTTCTTCTTCTTCATATTCTAATGGAAGATTAAACGCTTGAGTACATAGAGTACTCAACAAGTGCGGGAAGAGATGACATGAATGGCTAAAGCAAAGGGAAGGCCAATTATGGCTTAGCACTATGCTTAGAACCTATCCTTAGCTTCCAATTATCATAATTCAATAAATAATCAACACATGATTAATGATAATGAAAGTACTTGAATCATAATGAACCATCATTTCCCAACCATAGACTAATTATGAACTGGCCCCAAGCCGCTCTTGTCCGTGAGCACGGTTGTCATGACAGTTTTACCAAATCTCTGCAGAGAGTGTACCCTTTCCCCACAAGCAGTGATTCCATCCCCTGTTGCCAGGTGGACTTGAGTAAACCTCCATGTAGCCCGTGGTGATCAACCACATTTCACACTTCCGTAGGTGTGTTGCCCGGAGATCACTACATGGTCTTTACAAAGGTACTCCCGACTAGTGCTAGCCCTCTAAGGTTTCCACCACTGGGGATTCTCGGAGTAACCCTCCGCCCCAGAGCCCCCCCTTGAGCCTTGCGGATCCCAGAGCAGATCACCCGCATCATTCCCCGCACCATCCAACCACTAGCATTTCATCGGGAGAAACCTAATTAATTGACCATGTTGCCCCATCTCAGTCTCGTGGTGGTACTATAAAGCTTAGTGGCTTCCTCCATAAACCGGTCCTTAGAATCCGGTGGTAACAAACCCCAATCCCGGGTCTCGTGCAAACTGCACCATACCAAAACTAACCAACCACCAGATTCCTAGCCACTAACATTATGTATATTCATCACCAAATTAAAGTAACCATACAGTTGAGCATAGAACATTTGTATGAAATCCCAATCCCAACATCTAAGCATGGCTAAGTATAAATAAAGCCTATCTACTTCCCAACCCAATTCAGGTAACAAGGAATTATATGGAACAGGGCATGTAAACATGAATAGGACATAAATTTAATTATCATGCATCTATCTACATCCCTAGAACTGGAGCAAAATGGTCAAGGGCACTTGCCTTCGCTGAAGACTTGAGTGTTGGAGAAGTCCTGGTCTTGGAGGTTAAGATTAGGGTCGTAGTACGACTCTAAACATGTGCCCAAGCATGGCAAGAATAGAATAAAGCTAAATAAGTAAAGAGCATTCAATGCAATACATCACAACACAAACACACATAAGCATAAAATCCTATACTAATGCGTCCCTATGAAGTATTTATTATCTTTCATGGCCAAAATATGCATTTTAGATTTATCCTACATTTTTGAGTATTAAATATAGCCTAAAACCATTTTTATTGAATTTTCTAGGGCCAAAATGTATTTTAAACACTCATAACAAATATTCCATGTACGAAATATATATCAATTGAACTCCATAATTTATTCACAGCATAAAATAATTTATACCAATATTTCCTAATATTTCTACACTCATTTACCATTTTTATCTATTTTCTACACCTTAAATACATCTAAAAACCCTATTCAGCAAATAAATAAAAGTCCAGGGACTACTTAAATAGTTTTCTAAACTGCACAGGGGCTAAATATATGATTCTACAAATTTACAGGGGTTAGATTGCTTATTTAGATGATTAAATCCAATTTTTAGGGTTCCACGGGCTAGTCTGCAATTTCCAGGGGCTAGACTTGAATTTCTGTGAAGTCCAGGGGGTAGCAACCAAGATTCCAAGGGCTATGGTGCAAATGCGCAGGCGGGAAAAAGGCTTTTGAACTTGGGCCGTTGGATTCCGATCGGATGGCTCGGATTTTATGAAGCGAAGGGGTATGCCGATCTAATCGTGGCCGTTGGCGCCAGCCGAGGGCCACGATTGAGCCACGTCGGCACTTGACCGGCACCAGCGCCCTGCGCGGCGGCGCACGGCGGCGCACGGCGGCGGCTCGCCGGAGATCACCAAATCTCATGAATTACACCCTAATTCTAGAATCTTAGCGCATAGAAACGAAGAGGGGGATCACGAGGACTCACCGGAGATGTCAATTGGACCCGGGGAAGAGCAGAGTGCGCCGACGATGGTTGGAGGCGGGTTGAGCTCGTCGGTGACCAGTGAACTCGACGGAGCGAAGGAGATCACCCAAGCTAGGCTGTCCGGCGTGCTCCTAGCGGTGCAGTGAACATGTTAGACCAAAAATCATGGAGAGAAGAGGGTGGAACCGTCGGGAACGCGGGGAACGGCGGCAACTCACCGACGGCAAGGCGCTAGGGTTAGAGAGGCTCGGGGAAAGGGGAAAAATGGGGGCGCCGGATCCTTTATAGCGCGGAGGGGGGTACGGTTGTGGCGCTCGGCCGAATTTTGAATGGGGTGAGTGGTTCCGAGATGAGGGGAACGTGGGCGCGGGGTCGAGCGTGGCGCGGGGCAGCGGTTGCGCCGCGGGGAAGAAGAGAGGGGGAGGGAGAGTCGGCGCCGACAAGCGGGCCCGGGGTGGCAGCGGGAGAGAGGAGAGGGAGAGGGTTCGGCTGGGCTGGGGGAAAGAAATGGGCCTAGGGGAGAAATCGGCCCAGGGAGGGTTTAATCCTTTTTCTTTTTCTTTTTTCCTTTTCTTTTCTTTTGATTTGAATTCAATTCAAATTTAAACGTTTACTACTCGTTTAAACTTCAAAATTCACACAAAAATGCAGGCTACAATACACAATGGTTTGCTCAAATTTTTACACATGAAATATGGATGTTACAACTCTACCCCCCTTAAAAGGAATCTCGCCCTCGAGATTCGGACGTCCTAAGAGAATAGATAAGGGAAATCCGCCTTGAGATATTCTTCTCTTTCCCATGTCGCTTCTGCCTCGGAGTGATGCTTCCATTGCACTTTACACATGCGAATGACTTTGTTTCTTGTGACCTTTTCCAGTGTTTCAAGTATCTTGACTGGCTGCTCCACATAAGACAAGTCTTCCTGTACATCCACGGCTTCCATAGGCAATTGCTCTTCCGGCACTCTTAAGCAGTTCTTAAGCTGTGACACATGGAACACATTATGCACATCTGACATGTGTGGCGGAAGCTCAAGTTGATATGCCACTTCACCTCGTCTTTCGAGTATCTTGAACGGACCAATATAGCGTGGTGACAACTTGCCTCTTACTTTAAATCTTCTCAACCCTCTCATAGGTGACACCTTCAAGTACACATAATCACCAACTTCAAATGTGAGATCACGTCTTCGAGTATCCGCATAACTCTTCTGTCTTGTTTGAGCTGCCTTTAGATTCTTCCGAATTTCTTGTACTTGTCTTTCAGCCTCTTGTAACACGTCAGGCCCAAAGACTTTACTTTCCCCAGTTTGATTCCAAAACAACGGTGTCCTACATTTTCGCCCATACAATGCCTCAAAAGGAGACATCTTCAAACTGGCTTGATAACTGTTGTTGTAAGAGAATTCGGCATATGGTAGATTCTTGTCCCAACTTTTGCTATTCTTTAAAGCACACGCTCTCAACATGTCTTCTAATATCTGGTTGGTGCGTTCTGTCTGACCATCAGTTTGAGGATGATACGCCGAACTAAAATTTAGACGGGTATCCATTGATTCATGCAACTTCTGCCAGAATCTTGAGGTGAATTGGGTGCCTCTGTCTGAAATGATCTTCTTAGGAACTCCATGTAAGCATACAATCCTGGATATGTACAGTTCCGCCAATTTGGGACCATTGTACGTCTCTTTCACAAGAATAAAGTGAGCCAATTTAGTTAGACGGTCCACAATAACCCATATAGAATCATATCCAGACTGTGTTCTTGGTAGTCCTACAATGAAATCCATACTAATTTCTTCCCATTTCCATTCTGGCACTTTGATTGGTTGCAATAACCCTGCTGGTCTTTGATGTTCCGCCTTAATCAATTGACATGTATCACATATGGCCACATATTCTGCTACATCCCGTTTCATTCCATGCCACCAATATCGATCTTTAAGGTCTTGATACATCTTTGTGCTTCCAGGATGAATGGAGTATGATGAGTCATGAGCTTCTCTTAATATCAACTCTTTAATCTCCTTGATATCTGGAACACAAATCCTCTTTCCAAGCCATAGGGTTCCTTGTTCATCCTCTCTAAAGTTCGGAGCTTTCCCTTTCTTCATCAACTGCTTGATCTCTTTGACCTTCTCATCATTCTTTTTTCCTTCTCGTATGTCACGTTCAAGGGTTGAGTCCACTTCCATAGCAACTGCTTCAGTGCTAGACACTAGACATAGGTTTAACCTTGCAAACTCTTCACATAACTGGGGTTGAAGAGCTTGTACTGACAAGTTATTGCTTTTTCCCTTCCTGCTTAGCGCATCGGCGACCACATTAGCCTTGCCTGGATGGTAGTTGATTCCCACATCAAAATCATTTATTAACTCCAACCAACGACGTTGTCTGAGATTGAGATCCGGTTGTGTAAATATGTACTTCAAGCTCTTGTGATCTGTATATATCTCAGTCCTTTTTCCCATTAGGTAGTGTCTCCATATCTTCAAAGCATGAACAACAGCTGCCAATTCTAAATCATGTGTTGGATAGTTCCTCTCATGTTTCCGAAGCTGTCTTGAAGCATAGGCCACAACATGTCCTCCTTGCATTAAGACACATCCTAAACCATGACCAGATGCATCGTAATAAACCACAAACTCCTTCTGCATATCAGGCATTACCAATACCGGTGCGCTGGTTAACCTCTTCTTCAACTCAGCGAAGCTTACTTCACATTCGGGGGTCCACTTGAAAGCAACTCCTTTCTCAAGCAACTTGGTTAGTGGTCGAGAGATCTTTGAAAATCCCTCGATGAATCGACGGTAGTAACCAGCCATACCTAAGAATCTTCGTATATCATGTACACTCTCAGGTGTTTCCCACTTAAGAACATCGGCCACTTTGCCTGGATCCACTGCTATACCTCCTTCGGATATGACATGTCCCAAAAATGATACCTCCTTTAGCCAAAACTCACACTTACTGAGTTTGGCATACAGTTGATGTTGGCGAAGCTTCTGTAGAGCCATCCTGAGGTGCTCCTCATGCTCTTCTTCAGTCTTGGAGTAGATAAGTATGTCATCGATGAATACCACTACAAACTTATCCAAGTACTCCATGAATACCTTGTTCATAAGATACATAAAATATGCCAGAGCATTGGTCAATCCAAACAACATAACTGTATACTCATATAATCCATATCGAGAGACGAATGCCGTCTTGGAAATATCTGACGGTCTAATCTTCAGTTGATGGTAGCCCGAACGAAGATCAATCTTGGAAAACACACAAGCTCCTCTTAACTGATCAAACAAATCTTCAATCCTCGGTAGTGGGTATTTATTCTTGATGGTTACCTCATTTAGGGCACGATAATCCACACACAACCTTTGAGTTCCATCCTTCTTAGGTACAAATATAACTGGTGCTCCCCAAGGCGATGAGCTAGGACGAATATATCCCTTTGCCAATAATTCCTCAATATGATCCTTTAATTCAGCTAATTGTTTAGCATCCATTCTATATGGCCTCTTATATATCGGGGCCGTTCCAGGTACTAACTCAATGACAAATTCAATCTCTCGATCAGGTGGCATACCTGGTAAGTCATCTGGGAATACATCCGGAAATTCCTTCACAACCCTGATGTCTTCGGTACCCTCAAGATGGTTGAGTTGTACTACTGTCTCTTGTGTCTGATCTGGTTTGAACTCTACTATAGTGCCATCCGGGTGTGTTAAGCAGACTGTTCTAGTTGCACAATGAATTACCCCTTGATTCTTCATCAACCAGTCCATTCCCAGAATGATATCTAATCCTTGTGAGTCCAACACTATTAGGTTGGCCCAAAAGACTACCCCCCTTATGTTTATACTCACTTTTCGGCATAGATGCCTTGCCACCATCTCTCCTCCAGGAGAGTTTATCAATAACGGCCCATTCAAGAATGTAACTACCATGTCATGCTTCTTTATGAATTCCTTGGATATAAATGAATGTGTAGCACCCGAATCAAACAATATGGTGGCGGGGTGGGAGTTAACAGAAAACATACCGATCACCACATCAGACGCTTCCTGTGCTTGTTCCAGAGTCACATGGTTGACACGACCAGATGGGTTCTGTTGCTTCTTTGGACAACTGCTGGCATAGTGTCCCCATTCTCCGCACTTGTAACATTGTACTCCCGCAGCATTATTTGGGCCCTTGTTGCCTCCTGATTGGTTTCTTGGGGGTTGGCCATTTGGACGGTTAGCTGGAGCTGAAGGGCGGGGTGGTTGCATCTGCTGACGTGGGGGTTCCATTGGCTGGCGAGGTGGCTGCTGCTGCTGCTGTTGCTGGCGCATTTGCTGGTTGTAGGGAGTGGGTGGCCTGTAGTTGGAGTTGGGAAACCTCTGTCCCGAGTAGTTCATGGGACGAGCCAATTGGTTTGCAGGCGGAGGGTTAAGACGGGGACGCACATTGCTGCTAGAGGCATGTGCCATAGTCAACTTCCTTTTTCTTTCCTCATCATCCAGTTCCTTCTTAGTCCTCTCCACTTCAAAAGCTTTGTCAACCAGCTTCTGAAAATCGCCGTAGTCATTGGAAGACATGGCGAACTTTAACTCCTTGTCCAACCCATTCTTGAAGCGGAATTGTTTCTTAGAGTTGGTGTCCACATCGGTTGGAGCATAGCGGGACAACTGGGTGAATGCATTCAAATAGGCCCTCACAGTCATACGGCCCTGCTTCAACATAAGGAACTCTTCACGCCTTGCTTGTATTTCTCCCTCAGGCACAAAGTGATTGCGGAAGTTAGTCCTGAATTCTTCCCAAGTAATGCTTTCTGGATCCCGGTGGGCTTCAGTAAAGGCAGTCCACCAGTCGGCTGCCGGTCCTTGGAGTTGATGGGAGGCTAGTAGCACTTTCTCCCTTCCTTCACAGTGGATGAGCCTCAGCTTGCTTTCAACGGTACGGAGCCAATCATCGGCATCCATGGGTTCGGTAACGGTGGCGAAAGTGGGTGGATGAGTGTTCAGGAAGTCCCTAAGGAAGGACCTAGGTGGAAAAGGTGGTGGTGGCGGAAGGTTGTAGTTTGGTGGTGGTGGGGGTGGGGCTTGCTGCAGGTTGGTGACAATTTGAGTGAGGTTATTAAGCAGCTGGGTTTGGATGGCCATCATCTGCTGCATTTGTTGCGCGGCTGGGGCCCCTCGGGCACCCCTACCATTCCATCCAGGCACACCTCCAAGTCCTTCATCTTGGGGCACAGCACCCCTTCCACGACCTCTACCTCTACCTCTTCCAGACATCTGTGTAGGGAAGAATTGAAATTTTAGAACAATAGATAAGATATAGAAGGGTACGCTATGGAAAACGGTCCCAACTACATGCATCAAGGGAGACACATATATATATAAAGCAAGCAAATTCATTAACCAACTAGTGCGGATGTGGACAAGATGCTAACGCATTCCACAACTCGCACGACACACTAACAAGCCTATAAACAGATGACATGGATGTGGACAGGATGCCGAAGCATTCCACAACTCATGTCGCACACACACACAACATAAAGAAAACTACTAGCATAACAACATAGATAACACAACTCAAGACTAAAGAGGGCGCATCTACACGCTCCTACATACTAAGGATAACTGTCCTGAGTCGTCCAGCAGGGAAACAAGTCCACTCCTACTCATCGGAGTCCTCCTCAACCTCCATCTCCGGGTCTTCTTCTTCTGAGTCCTCTCTTGATTCCTGGGGGGAGTTCATGCGACGATCTGGAGAGTTCGGGTCCCAAGGCTCCACGTCCGAAGCGTACTGAGAAGAGTTAGGATCAGTTGCAGTGATCCTCACGTAGCGTCGACGAAGTCGCTCGTAGCGGTCAACCAGGTCCCTGCTGTCCTGAAGCTCCTGCTGACAACGCTGGAGTCGCGAAGACAACTCCACAACGTCGTCCACCAGCCTCTCGCACTGAGGGTGAGTCAAGTGCCCCTCGACGTCACGTCCAGTGAAGGCGGCCGTGCCACTAGGGCGCTGAGGGGTGTACACGTGCTCCGTGCACCCAAGAAGGAACCTGTGGGCGTGGCTCCAGTAGGTAGTCGCCTCCCACGTGGCGTCCTCCTCAGCCGCACGCTGGGAGCTCCTCCAAGCCGGAGAGAAGTGAGAGTGCAGCAGCTCCGAGTCATAGTAGACGGCCAGCTGAGAACTCCACTCTAGTCCACCAGTATAGGGTGCAAAGACCCTAGTGGTGTGGTAGACTAGGCGAACACGGTACTCACGGTACCCCGCAGCTCGAAGAAGAGAGCGAAGACGGACACGCATCCTCGAAGCAGCACTCCCAGTGGAGAACAACGTCGTCTCCCTCCTGGGGGTGTAGGGTGCGGAGCGACTGGCTAGGGCGTGGCGTGGAACACGACCCCCAGTCGACTTACGAGTCGTCTGCTTGGTTCGCGCCATCTACAAACATTTGAAAAGAAGAGAGTGAGATCATTAATCAATAAATTAAATTAGAAATAAATCAATAAGTGCAGCAAGATAAGGAGCACAAGGTTTGAGATGGGAAGCACAAAGTTTTTGGAAATACTATTTTATAAGAAAATAGTATAGTCCTTAATTTTCGGCCATTTCTAACTAGGCTTGCGTCCTACGGGCAACACGGCTCTGATACCACTTTGTCATGCCCGGTCATCGTAAAGATGAACAGACGCTAATCACATGTACGCCAGGATCAGTTGAATCGTACATGCGTCGACGAAAGTGAAATATCATACATTGCCATGTTCGAATACATAAATAGTCTTACAGTACGACCCGAAGGTCTACAAATACACTCCACAAATATTTACATCAACAACAAGATTAACAAAGACCAAACTACAGCAGAAGACTAATAGATGAGGGTAGCTCCATCTCCACAGGCAGCCGTTGCGCGTGAGGTCGCCAGCCTAGACCAAGTCCTCCGGGTTGACGTAGAAGTCCTCCGGTGCCACTTCTTCTTCTTCATATTCTAATGGAATATTAAACGCTTGAGTACATAGAGTACTCAGCAAGTGCGGGAAGAGATGACATGAATGGCTAAAGCAAAGGGAAGGCCAATTATGGCTTAGCACTATGCTTAGAACCTATCCTTAGCTTCCAATTATCATAATTCAATAAATAATCAACACATGATTAATGATAATGAAAGTACTTGAATCATAATGAACCATCATTTCCCAACCATAGACTAATTATGAACTGGCCCCAAGCCGCTCTTGTCCGTGAGCACGGCTGTCATGACAGTTTTACCAAATCTCTGCAGAGAGTGTACCCTTTCCCCACAAGCAGGGATTCCATCCCCTGTTGCCAGGTGGACTTGAGTAAACCTCCATGTAGCCCGTGGTGATCAACCACATTTCACACTTCCGTAGGTGTGTGGCCCGGAGATCACTACATGGTCTTTACAAAGGTACTCCCGACTAGTCTAGCCCTCTAAGGTTTCCACCACTGGGGATTCTCGGAGTAACCCTCCGCCCCAGAGCCCCCCCTTGAGCCTTGCGGATCCCAGAGCAGATCACCCGCATCATTCCCCGCACCATCCAACCACTAGCATTTCATCGGGAGAAACCTAATTAATTGACCATGCTGCCCCATCTCAGTCTCGTGGTGGTACTATAAAGCTTAGTGGCTTCCTCCATAAACCGGTCCTTAGAATCCGGTGGTAACAAACCCCAATCCCGGGTCTCGTGCAAACTGCACCATACCAAAACTAACCAACCACCAGATTCCTAGCCACTAACATTATGTATATTCATCACCAAATTAAAGTAACCATACAGTTGAGCATAGAACATTTGTATGAAATCCCAATCCCAACATCTAAGCATGGCTAAGTATAAATAAAGCCTATCTACTTCCCAACCCAATTCATGTAACAAGGAATTATATGGAACATGGCATGTAAACATGAATAGGACATCAATTTAATTAGCATGCATCTATCTACATCCCTAGAACTGGAGCAAAATGGTCAAGGGCACTTGCCTTCGCTGAAGACTTGAGTGTTGGAGAAGTCCTGGTCTTGGAGGTTAAGATTAGGGTCGTAGTACGACTCTAAACATATGCCCAAGCATGGCAAGAATAGAATAAAGCTAAATAAGTAAAGAGCATTCAATGCAATACATCACAACACACACACACACATAAGCATAAAATCCTATACTAATGCGTCCTTACAAAGTATTTATTATCTTTCATGGCCAAAATATGCATTTTAGATTTATCCTACATTTTTGAGAATTAAATATAGCCTAAAACCATTTTTATTGAATTTTCTAGGGCCAAAATGTATTTTAAACACTCATAACAAATATTCCATGTACAAAATATATATCAATTGAACTCCATAATTTATTCACAGCATAAAATAATTTATACCAATTTTTCCTAATATTTCTACGCTCATTTACCATTTTTATCTATTTTCTACACCTTAAATACATCTAAAAACCCTATTCATCAAATAAATAAAAGTCCAGGGACTACTTAAATAGTTTTCTAAACTGCACAGGGGCTAAATACATGATTCTACAAATTTACAGGGGTTAGATTGCTTATTTAGATGATTAAATCCAATTTTTAGGGTTCCAGGGGCTAGTCTGCAATTTCCAGGGGCTAGACTTGAATTTCTGTGAAGTCCAGGGGGTAGCAACCAAGATTCCAAGGGCTATGGTGCAAATGCGCAGGCGGGAAAAAGGCTTTTGAACTTGGGCCGTTGGATTCCGATCGGATGGCTCGGATTTTATGAAGCGAAGGGGTATGCCGATCTAATCGTGGCCGTTGGCGCCAGCCGAGGGCCACGATTGAGCCACGTCGGCACTTGGCCGGCACCAGCGCCCTGCACGGCGGCGCACGGCGGCTCATGGCGGCGGCTCGCCGGAGATCACCAAATCTCATGAATTACACCCTAATTCTAGAATCTTAGCGCATAGAAACGAAGAGGGGGATCACGAGGACTCACCGGAGACGTCAATTGGACCCGGGGAAGAGCAGAGCGCGCCGACGATGGTTGGAGGCGGGTTGAGCTCGTTGGTGACCAGTGAACTCGATGGAGCGAAGGAGATCACCCAAGCTAGGCTGTCTGGCGTGCTCCTAGCGGTGCAGTGAACATGTTAGACCAAAAATCATGGAGAGAAGAGGGTGGAACCGTCGGGAACGCGGGGAACGGCGGCAACTCACCGACGGCAAGGCGCTAGGGTTAGAGAGGCTCGGGGAAAGGGGAAAAATGGGGGCGCCGGATCCTTTATAGCGCGGAGGGGGGTACGGTTGTGGCGCTCGGCCGAATTTTGAATGGGGTGAGTGGTTCCGAGATGAGGGGAACGTGGGCGCGGGGTCGAGCGTGGCGCGGGGCAGCGGTTGCGCCGTGGGGAAGAAGAGAGGGGGAGGGAGAGTCGGCGCCGACAAGCGGGCCCGGGGTGGCAGCGGGAGAGAGGAGAGGGAGAGAGTTCGGCTGGGCTGGGGGAAAGAAATGGGCCTAGGGGAGAAATCGGCCCAGGGAGGGTTTAATCCTTTTTCTTTTTCTTTTTCCTTTTCTTTTCTTTTGATTTGAATTCAATTCAAATTTAAACGTTTACTACTCATTTAAACTTCAAAATTCACACAAAAATGCAGGCTACAATACACAATGGTTTGCTCAAATTTTTACACATGAAATATGGATGTTACAAAAGATTTTAGACGTAATCCCAAGTTCATAGGTTTTGATTAAAGGGGGTGTTAGAATATAGGGAAAGTTATGATCAGAGTCTGTTAAGATAGAAAGTTAATATTAAGTTCCATGTATATTTAGATATTAGCCTTGGCTGTCAAGGAATCCAGACTGTAATCAAACATTCCATGTAATCTTGTTTGCCCTCCTATAAATAAAAGTGTGGCATGAGGCAAAGAGTTCAACGCTTCCCAAAATTCAATACCTACAACGACACGTTCAACAGGTCGACCGCCGATATGCAGGTAGCATGTAGTGTAGCGCGTCGAAGGAAACAAAAAAGATGTCACATGCATGTGCTCATTCATGCTACTTGCAAGTACAAAACCTGAGCATTGTGTCGGTATTAATTGTAGGCTCATAGCTACATCTAGCTATAGCTAGCTCAATCATCTTTGTAAGCATCAAAAGGGAGCCCAAAGATCAAATAGTCACTAAATCATCTCGAATTACATAGAGAAAGTTGAATACAACTTGAACATCAAGTGTTATCTCCCAAATAACACAAGAACACTTCTAATACCTTCTACTCCATCTTTGTTGTTACTTGATGATGCGGCCATCGAGCCTACAAGGCGTGGCCGCAAGAAGAACGACGACGAGAGGTGTTTCCCCTTGTTCTTCTCTTGGTGTGTTGATCGGATTCTGAGTGGGTTAAGAGTGTTCAAGTGTGTATGTATGTATGCATAAGCATTCCTTGATCATACACTTGACCCTTATCTTATACTTGACCAAGAGACACAAGAGGGGGCCTCCCACCCTTAGGAATGTTGTGTCCCCCGATCAGGGACATAACATTTGGTGGGTTGTGTTTTTTCAATTAGAACACATGTCAACTTTGAGTTCAAACTAACAGTTACTGAACTGACCGGACCAGTCCGGTTGGGGTCATGACTAGTCCGATATCCTTATTGGACATCAAATACTTCACAAGGCCGGACTAGTCCGAAATAGTCCGGTCCAAAATGGACTAGTCCGGTATTACTAACATTCTCCCCCTTGAACTCGAATCTGAAACTTACTAACTTACTTAATACTAAACTTAGTGTCCATTTTCTCATTCTTGACATATAGGGCACGGCGCATCACAACAACCATTTACGTATTGTTGGACTCGAAGACCACAATACATGTCACACATAAAAATGAACCTTACTCTTACTTGGCCTCTAAATATCCAGTGATCATAGGTTCTCCCTTAAACCCATGCTGGCGACATGTTCATTGAACACACTGGGTGGAATACCTTTTGTTAGCGGATCCACAAGCATACGCTTGGCACTTATATGCTTAAGACTTATGGTATGATCCTAGATTCTATATTTCACAACATAAAACTTAATGTCAATGTGTTTGGCAGCACCACTTGACTTATTGTTGTGAGAGTAAAATATTGTGGGCTCATTATCACAGTATAACTTAAGTGGTTTTTCAACATTGTCGACCACTCTAAGACCGGGTAAAAATTTCTTAAGCCAAACAGCCTGCCCGGTGGCCTCATAACGTGCAACAAACTCGACATGCATTGTGGATGATGCAGTGACGGTTTGTTTGGAGCTTTTCAATGAAATGGCTCCATTCGCGAGGGTGAATATATAACCCGATGTGGATTTCTTAGTATCCACACCGCCCGCGAAATCTGAATCTGAATATCCCACTACTTCAAGTGGGTCTGACTTACTATACGTTAACATGAGTCCTTTTGTACCTTGCACATATCTTAAAGCTTTCTTAACTGTCTTCCAGTGATCAATCCCTATATTGGCCTGATATCTTCCAAGCATTCTGATCACATAAGCTAAGTCAGGACGAGTACAAACTTGAGCATACATAAGGCTTCCAACAACAAAATCATATGGAACCGATTTCATTTGATCGATCTCATGTTGGTTCCTGAGACACTGAAAGTTCCCAAACTTATCGCCCTTAACAATCGGAGTCGGTGAAGGCTTACTCTTAGGCATATTGTACTTTCTCAGTACATTCTCTAAGTATGTCTTTTATGATAAGCCTAATACCCCCTTATTTCTATCTCGGTGAATTTCTATACCCAATACATAGGACGCTTCACCAAAATCTTTCATATGAAAATTAGAGGACAAGCACTTCTTAGTTTCTGATAGTACATTGACATCACTACTTGCAAGTAGTATATCATTTATATAAAGCACAAGGAAAATAAATTTCTCGTAGTTAAGCTTAGCATAAATACAATTGTCCTCCTCATTTTCTTTAAACTCAAACTTTCTTATTGTCTCATCGAACTTGAGATACCACTGTCTTGATGCTTGTTTAAATCCATAAATGGACTTTCTTAAGTGGCACCCCATATGTTCCTTACCCTTAACTACAAAACTTTTCGATTGTGTCATATAGACATTCTCATATAGATCACCATTGAGAAACACTGTCTTTACATCCATCTGATGTAATTCTAAATTATAATGTGCAACTAATGCCATAATGATTCTGAATGAATCCTTACTTGAGACGGGTGAAAATGTCTCATTATAATCAATCCCTTCTCTTTGAGTGAAGCCTTTTGCAACAAGTCTGGCTTTAAACTTATCAATATTCCCTTTGAAGTCACGTTTAATTTTGTAGACCCATTTACAACCTACTTTTTTGGCCCCATTAGGAATCTCAACTAAATCCCAAACTTTTTTTTGTTTCCATAGACCTCATTTCATCTTCCATGGCTTTACGCCATTCAGATGATTGAGGACTTCTCATAGCTTCTTCAAATGTGGTGGGATCACCCTCCATTTGAATTGCCTCACTCAAATAGATCTCATAATCGTCCGGAATGGCCAATTTTCTTTCTCGTTGAGATCTTCTTAATTGCACATTATCCTCATTTTGAGGTTGTTGTTGCTCTTCATTATTAGTGACAACGGGTTGAGAATGCTCAATCTCTCTTAACAATTCAATTGCCAATGGAGAACTAACAACATGTGTTGAATCTTCACCAATAGGCACTGATGATTCAACATCAGTAGGTAATGAGAAATATAGTTCTTGAATCATAGGAGTGGGTACATAAACCCGCTTCTCTTCAAGATTAATTTCTCGTCTTACCTTACTCCCTCTGATCATGACATCCTCTAAAAAGACGGCATGCCTTGTTTCTATAAACTTATTATATCGTTTTGGACAGTAGAAACAATATCCCTTCCTCTTTTCTGCATAGCCAATAAAATGCAACTTATTGTGTTAGCATCCAACTTACCAGTGTTTGGGTTAAACATTTTTGCCTCAATAGGACAGCCCCATATATGCATATAACTTAATGAGGGCTTACGTCCTGTCTAAGACTCATACGGTGTTTTGGGCGCCAACTTAGTAGGAACCCGATTTAGCACATGAATGGTGGTTTTTAATGCCTCCATCTATGAGCTAACCGGCAAATCTTATTGACTTAACATGGATCTAACCATATCTATTAGCGTACGGTTGCACCGTTCTGCTACTCCATTTTGTTGAGGCTCGCCCGGTGTGGAATACTGGGCGACTATGCCATTTCCTATAGGAACCAGCAAATGGTACAGGAACTTGGCGATACGGGGTATGACAACTATAGTACTCACCACCACGATCGGATCTTACCACTTTAATCTTAGTATTGTGCTGATTTTCAACTTCAGCCTTAAATATCTTAAATTTATCCAACGCTTCAGAGCGTTCTTTAATTAAATAAATATAGCAATAGCAAGAATAGTCATTCATGAAGGTTATGAATGAATCAAAACCATCAACAGATACTATTGGAAATGGACCACAAATGTTCTTATGGATTAATTCTAAAATTCCCGCACTACGTATGGCACTTTTCTTAATTTTCTTAACAAATTTTCCCTTAATGCAGTCTATGCATTCTTCTGAATCTGAAAAATCCAAATGAGAAAGAATCGATTATGAAATCAATTGTTCAATTCTCCCCCTCGAAATATGGCCTAAGCGACAATGCCATAATTTCAAAGACATTTCAGAATTGATTCTCTTACGCTTACCCTGATGTGAGGAAAACTGAATGTCGCTTACAACATTAATATCATCATGCATAGATAATAATTATAGCATGCTTTGTCTTATAGCAACACCAACAATCTTATTATCAAACTTCATTATACATCTATCTTTGCCAAACTGGCAAACATAACCATCATCATCTAAGCATGATACTGAGATCAAAATTTCTACTTAAAGAGGGTACATACAATACATCCTTTAGTGTAAGTACAAAATCATTTCTTAATACTAATGGATAATCTCCAATGGCTTTCACTTCAGCTTCATGGCCATTGGCAACTTTAATGGCCCTTTTCCCTCTTTCTAAGATCCTCCTCATATTTAACCCCTACAACGAATTGCAAACGTGCACAGTGGCACCTGAGTCAATCCACCAAGTAGATGGTGTATAATCTAAAAGCAGGGATTCATCAACAAAGGTCACAAAATCATTACCATTTTTACAACACCATTTAAGGAATCCTATGCAATCCTTCTGATGATGAGCTTTGTCTGAATAAAAGCAGCACTGATCTTTATCCACTTTCACATCATTATTATAAGGATGACTTTGTGGAGCCTTACCCTTATGTTTATCATGGTGAGAAGAACCATGATACTTAAAAGATTGCTTAGAATAATATTTCTTCTTAGCCTTACCTTTTCCCTTCACGAAATTAATAGCATCATAACTGTTGTCGGTACCCTGCGTACCGGGTACCCTATGATACCGAGTTGAAAGCTTCCTTAGTCCCCATGTGTTACACGGCGCTGGACCCGCCTCCCTCATATGGGTAGCTCCGGGACGGCCACGTGTAATGTAAGCCCAGAGCTGAACTCCCAACATAGGGAAGCTCCGCTGTTGACACGTGTATAATGACCCCGGACCTAACCCCCCGTAGAGGGAAGCTCCGGTGCCGCCACGTGTATAGCAGCTCCGGACCTATCTCTCCGCGAGGGGAAGTTCCAGAACTGCCCCGTGTGGACCCTCCAGACCTTACACCAACAAGAATATTGGCGGATCTCCAACAGCACGGACATTTAAGGGACAGTTAAAGCGAAATTTACAACACCTGATTATGTGTCATTAATGCTATATTAATGACACACGATCAATGGGTTGTTAATAGGGGTAACGCTGCCATTAAGGCACGTTATCACACTGTTAATCACACTTAATACTCATAGATCGTGTATTAGGCTCTTAAATACGCCAGGGCCACATGTCGGGTCAGGCATGTGATGTAACGGCCACTCCTTAGACTATAAAAGATTGTGTTGCACGGTACATAGGGACGAATCCAAGCTCATACGCACACCAGCACTACTACAACTCTCAATACAACATACATACATCCCGTGGAGTAGGGTATTACACTTAGGCGTCCCAAACCACATAAATCCCCTATGTCATCATCTTGCTTAAGATCTTCGCGCGCCCAAAACAATACAAGAACCTCCGCGGGCTACATTTAGTAGTACTGGGTGAAGTATCGTTCGTACCCTTCGACATTTGGCGCGCCAGGTAGGGGCGCCTGAGATCGCAAGATGGTGAACTCCGCTGCAGGATCTTCCAACAACAACCACATTGAACAGCCTGCTGGAGGCAATCCCTCCAACATGCAGCAGCTAACAGGCATCATTGTCCCGGCTGGCGTCATGCCACCACCGCCACCATCTGTTCTGGCAAATAATGTTGGACAACAAGATGGGGCATTTGCGTCGATCACCGCATCGACGAACAACAATCTCGAGCATGCGCTCATTGTCGTGCATACTCTTCTACAACGCCCACCTCCTCCAAGAGCACCCCATGGTGCGATGGAGCAGTGGAGAGCTGATGTTGATCACCTGGTTGCAACTGCAACCGATGGTATCAGCAATCAAGGTCCTCCCCCCTCAGGGCTGGCACCATCACAACGATAGATCTTGTCAAGAAGACTTGGTCCACAAGCTTCGCAGCACATGAGACGTGCTGCGACCCAGCAGGTGACTTCGCTGCCTTCCGGGGCAAGACGCACCCACACCATCATTAGGCCTTTGACTCATGACCTGCGGTCGGAACTTGATCACCGTTACCGGCAGCAGGATGGTCGCGTCCATATCAAGCGTGCTCGCGATAGGCGAGAGGCTCGAGACAACCCTACTCCTCAGGGAGTAGAAGGAGGTTGTTCTGCCATGGCCATGCACTTATGCATGGTCAGATGGCCACAGAAGTTCCATCCTCATTTGCTGGAGAAACTCGACGGGACTGTCAACCCCGCCAAGTTTCTTCAAATCTACTCCACTGCTATACTTGCAGAGGGGGGCAATGAGACCGTGATGGCCAACTAATTCCCATTGGATTTAACTGGGACTGCTAGGTCCTGGTTTATGAGCCTCCCGCCTCACTCCATCAATAGTTGGACGGAGTTATGCCAACAGTTCACTGCCAATTTCGGAAGTTCATACACTCGACCCGGCACTGAACTGGACTTGTTTGCTGTGAAGCAAACAACGGGGGAATCGTTGTGATCCTTTATCCAGCAATTTTCTCAGGTACGCAATACCATCCCCTCAATCTCGAGCGCTTCTGTTATCGTTGCATTTAGACAGGGCGTTCGAGACAAAAAGATGCTGGAGAAGCTAGCGACCAAAGAAGTCACCAGTGTCACGGAACTCTTCAGCTTAGCAGACAAATGTGCCAAAGCTGCGGAGGGACGTGAGATACACTCCAAACCAACTCTAGAGGCCAACAGGAAATCCTCCAAGACTGAAGCCACTACCTTTGATAGTGGAAAGAAGAAGAAGTACAAAGGCAAGAAGGAGTCGTCGGTCGGTGCACCCGCTGCTGCTGCTGCAACTCCGGGTGGTCGGGGGCCACGCCCCAAAAAACGACCTTGACCTTCATCAGAGCACGGCGGCAGCTCCAAAGTGTGGTGTCCAATCCACAAGACGGACAAGCACAGTCTATAAGAATGTCGGGAGGTCCAGAACCTTGTCGAGCGCTACAGCGAGTGCCAAGAAGAAGCTCCTTTCTGCCAGCGGGAAGGAAAAGAAAAGGTCAACGAAGCTCCGACTGAAGAGGAGCTAGGCTTTCAGGTCCCCAAGAAGGTTCTGAAGGTTGTCTACTCGACGACGACTCCAACGTCTCTCACAACAAGTGTTGGAAGACCCTAAACACCATTTATGGTGATTCTTGGGACATTACCTCTCGCCGCATCCTCAAGACAATGATGCGGGACATGGCTGATGCAACTCCCACCGCCAGGGCGGAACCTCATCAGAAGTGGATGGACACTCCCATCACTTTTGATGCTTCAAACTGCCCCCATAACATGATCGGAGCTGGCCAACTCCCGTTGATGGTGTCTCCGACCATTAACAATGTTCAACTTCACCATGTATTGGTGGACAGAGGTGCAGGGCTGAACCTCATAAGCTTTGAAGCCTTCGTCAAGCTCCAGCTCCAACCTTCGGACCTTCGCCCCTCTCAACCTTTTTTTGGGGTAGGTCCGGGGGCCATTACCCCTCTCGTCTCAATCACACTCCCGGTGACCTTCAAGACCTGGGAGAATTACATAATCGAGAAGCTGGTCTTCGACATGGCGCATATCAGTTTACCGTTCAACACCATACTGGGCAGGACTGCTATGTACAGTATCATGGTCGCCGCCCACTATGGCTACTTGGTGTTGAATATGCCAACACCTTCGAGCATTCTCCGGATCCGCGGGGATTGCACTGTAGGAATCACTGCATTGGAAGAACTCCACGTGCTTGCTACAGCGCAGGAGGAAGCATCCGGTAAGGAGCTAGCTCTGAAACCTTCGAGCATTCGTCATCGAGGCTCAACCTCCGCACCTCGTGTGCAACCAAGCGGCGACACCGATGTTCCCATCAAAGTCGTCCAAATCGGTTCCGATGCTGCTCAGACTACCCGTATATCGGGAAGTCTAAACAACGAATAGGAACTCGCGCTCATCACCTTCCTCCGGGCTAATGTTGACATGTTTGCCTTGCAACCGTCGCAAATGCCTGGGAACCCTAGGGAGGTGATTGAGCACAACCTGAAGATCTATCCCAACGCACTGCCTGTACACCAAAAGCCCCGGAAGCAATCAATCGAGCGGTAAAACTTCATCCAATAGGAGATCAAAAAGCTTCTCGAAGCTGGTTTCATTCAGGAGGTGTTTCATCCAAAATGGCTAGCAAACCCAGTTGTTGTACCAAGGTCGGCGGGAAGCTTCGGATGTGTATCGACCACACCACCTTAAATAAGGCATGCCCAAAGGATCCATTCCCACTACATAGAATAGATCAGATAGTGGACTCCACCTCTGGGTGTGAGCTATTGTGTTTCTTAGATGCATACTCTTGATATCATCAAATCCAAATGTCTAAGGAAGATGAAGAGCATACTGCCTTCATAACAATAGATGGATTATATTGTTATACCCCCATGCCCTTTGGTCTCAAAAATGCTGCTTCAACCTTTGTGCGAGCTATGTACAAAACATTTGGAGAGCTAATTAGAGACTTGTTGGAGGTGTACGTCGATGACATCATCGTGAAGATCAAGAACAAGGAGTCACTCCTTGATAACTTACAAGCCGTCTTTGACAAGTTGCGCAACACGCGCACTAACAAGTGTGTCTTCGGGGTTAGCTCCGGGAAGCTTCTAGGTTTCTTGGTGACTCACCGAGGAATTGAGGCAAACCTGGTTAAGATCAGGACCATTGAAGATATGCGGCCCCCAACCCACATCAAGGACGTCCAGAAGCTAACTGGGTGTCTAGCTGTACTCAGCAGATTCATTTCAAGACTTCCAGAGCGGGCACTTCCCTTCTTCAAGCTATTGAGGAAGACAGGACCATTCCATTGGTTTAAAGAAGCAGAAAAGGCATTTCAAGAGCTGAAGCGGCTACTCACCACCCTACCAATCTTAGTAGCTCTGAACCCTAGTGAGCCTTTACTACTTTTCATTTTTGCAACTACGGAAGTTGTAAGCATAGTTCTGGTCGCGGAAATACCGGAGCCACATCCTGTTCGGGAGCCTAGAGCCCTCCGGGAGGGTCTGGAGCTACCAGAAGGTGAGTCTGGGTCCCAGCCCCCAGACATGGATCTTCAAGACAGAGTGATAGGAGATCAACCTCTCTCATCTGAGGGAGTTTTAACGGCTGTTCAAGAAGATTCGTACTCATCAGGGAGGTTCCGGGTTGAACACGAAGAAGTTCTGGACCCCTCCAGGAGGGTTCGGGAAACTCAACAAGAAGGTCCGGACCCCTCTGGGAAGGTATGAGTTGGTCGATAAGAAGTTTTGGGCCCCTTTGAGACGGTCCGGACCGTTCAACGCCTTGTGTACATCATTAGTGAAGTACTCCATGATGCCAAGACTAGATACATCAAGGTGCATAAGCTACTTTACGCAGTTCTTATTCCCTCAAGAAAGCTTCGTCAGTACTTCCAATCCCACAAAATATCAGTGGTAACTTCTTATCCACTGCGAGCAATATTACATAACCTTAATTCTATTGGGAATATTGCAAAATGGGCAGTGGAGCTGGCCGAGATCGATCTCGAATTTGTTTCACGACAAGCTATCAAGAGTCAAGCCTTGGCTGACTTCGTGGTGGAATGGACTCCCTCTCCATCAAATCCTGGGGGCCCCAATGAGCAGAAGTCGGAACCCAAGGTCTCTGTCTTCACCGAACCTCACTGTACCCTCCACTTCGACAGTTTCGTGCAAAAGCAGGGGGGCGGGGCTGGAATCCTTCTCCTCGCTCCAACTGGGGAGAAGGTCAAATACATGGTTCACCTTGACTTCAAGGCAACCAACAACATGGCGGAGTATGAAGCTCTCATTTACGGGCTCAAGGTGGCACTATCTTATGATGTCAAATAGCTATTGGTGAAGGGTGATTCGCAGCTCATCATAAAACAAGTCAAAGGTGAATCATGCTGCAACAACCCCCTACTAGCCGCCTATCTCCTTGAAGTCCAGAAGATTCAGAAACACTTTGAAGTCCTGGATCTCCACCATGTTCAGCGTCTTCATAACGCTGAAGCCGATGAACTATCGGTGAAGGCTTCAACCGGACCTCCTACTCCCGATGGAATCTTCGTCCGGAGGTTACCAAGATCAACAACTTGGTCTGCCAAATAGGGTGAGGGGGCGAGACCAGCACTTCGAAGCTGGCAGTCCCGATGACCCTGTTACCATGGCATCCACCAAGGGTCGTAGGTGCTGTCAGAAGCTCTGAGCAACCCAGCACGCAAGACTCGGAAGCTCAAGTTAGCCCTAATGCATGGATCTCAGAGATCTGGAGCTACTTGAAAGACAACATCGTTCCTGAATACAGTGTATCCGCTGACCGGATCGTCAGATTGGCTAAAAGATACACGCTGGTAGAAGGGGATCTCTACCGGCGCGGTGCCAACGGCGTCCTAATGCGGTGCATTGCAAGGGAAGAAGGCCGCAAGCTCTTCGCGGAGATTCATGTAGGCGAGTATGGGAACCATGTGTCTTCCCGCATGTTGGTCGGTAAAGCCTTTTGGCATGGCTTTTACTGGCCTACAGCACTCCAGGATGCAGTCGAGCTAGTGAAAAGTCTGAAGCGTACCAGTTTCACGCAAAACAAATTCACACACCGGCTCAATCTCTGCAAATGATACCTCCTACATGCCATTCACTGTGTGGGGTATGGACATCTTGGGACCATTCCCAAAAGCCGTCGGAGGTTACAGGTTCCTGTACGTCGCCATCGACAAGTTAACCAAGTGGTCAGAAGTTACTCCAGTTGTGACAATCAACAAGCAATCAGCAATCAAGTTCTTAAAGTTCATAATATGCAGATATGGAGTTCCGAACAAAGTCATAACTGACAATGGAACCCAATTTACAACTACTGTATTCCAAGAATATTGTGAAGCCCTCGGTATTCAAGTCAGCTACGCATCAGTAGCTCACCCAGCAAGCAATGGTCAAGCGGAGAGAGCAAATAAAGAGATTTTAAAGGGACTCAAGACGCGCACATATGAGCGCCTGAAAAAGCATGGAGCCAACTGGATCGAAGAGCTTCTGTCCGCACTATGGGCAAGCAGGACCACACCTAACCGGTCAACCGGAGAGACACCCTTCTTTTTGATGTATGGAGCTGAAGCAGTCCTTCCTCCGGAGATCACCATGGGGTCACTTCGGGTCCGGACCTTTGACAAAGCCGCGCAGGACCAGCTCCGGCGGGAAGACCTTGACCTCGTCGACTAGGGAAGGTGCCAAGCAACTGTTCGGAATGCACGCTATCGCCAAGCGCTCCAGCGCTATCATCAAAGGCATGTGCGCAACCGACAGCTCGAGGAAGGCGATCTGGTGCTGCGGAAAATACTAACACGCGAAGGGATTAACAAACTTTCCCCCAGTTGGTAAGGTCCCTTCTGAGTGACCAAAGTATCCCGTCTCGGATGCATTTGCTTGGCAACTGAGGATGGGACTCCGCTTCCTAATACTTGGAACATCGAGCATCTCCGTAAGTTTTACACTTAGAAGCACGGAGGTGAGTCTGTAATTACATACAATATATGTTATAGAGTCAATATATAGAATCGGGTAGGTCCTTCAAAGAGCATCCGAACCCCTTCGGGAGGGTCCGGGAAACTCAAGTAACACTTGATACAGTCACAGTACTAAAAGTGTAACTATCTGCCTTGGGCTAGTACAAGATGTGTAGCGCACTTAGCTTGGTTCTGTACCCTAAGTGTGTCCTTATCTCCCTTGTAATCCAGACCTATAATGAAAGATATTGTTGTGTGAAAACATACTCCACGTGCATTTATTTTTGTACAAGGCTCGGTATATTGAATTATTATTTTTATTCTTCTTGTCTATAATGAAGTTGTGCAATTCCTTTTAAGTTTCAGTCCAAGTTGTTTATATGTGTTACAAGTTATATTGTTAGTCTTTTTGGATCTGAACATTGCTGCATAGTCTACTTGCCTGAACGCTAAGCCAACATAGGTCCGGAGTGTGCTATCGACTTAGCCTGGTCCTGCACCCTAAGTACGCCACTCTACCTACACCCCAGCAGGCCTTAGTAGGGTGAGTACTAAAAAAGCATACGGGTCTGGAAAGATTACATCAATATGCTTGTTATCATATTGAATTTATTCGGATCTAAAACTAAAATAAGAAAGATAAGTCACAAACAATTTATAGACAAGAGGACGAATTTTACTCTTTTTCTTATCTCTAATGTGCAGGAAAGACAAAAAAATCAAAGTGATGGTGGACGACGCCAGAGCCACTAAGCTCCCACATCCTTCAAGGGGGCCCGCCGTCGACGTTTTACATGTTGATAGTGGGTGTCGTCGAACCTACCAGGCTCTGACATCCCCAGGGGGCCCGTCGTCGACGTTTTACATGTTGATAGTGGGTGCCGTCAGACCTACCAAGATTCGACAATCTCAGGGGGCCGTCGTCGACAACGCGACAAAGGGCTTTCGGAAGTATCGGAGTTAAAGACTTCGGACCTAAAATCTACATGCTCGAAGCGTTTAAGTCATCAACATATTGTCAAATCCTTTTGGTACATGTTCACACTCGAATTATGCACATCTACTAGGGGGGCAACGAGATAGATCACAGTATATTGAAGACAAAGTGAAATTCATGGCAGAAAGAGTGGATTTCATTAATTCAAAGTACTGAAATACAAAATCGGGGTTACAGCAAAGGGCAAAAGGAAAAAGGCCTAACTACTGGAGGATCTAAGTCCTGCGGAAGAATGAGGCAACCTTCTTGGCAACTTCTTGAATGTTGGCCTTGGCAGTGTTCTCCTCTTCAGCAATGGGGCCTTTCAGCACTGGCTCTAGAGAGAATTGGGGATCTCAGCTCACGTAAAACAACAACACATACTCTTCTACGTTCGTGGCCAAAGACTTCCCCTCTGTCTCCAGCTGGTCCACAATGACGTCACCCATTGCGTCAAGTTTGCCACCAGCAGCGTTGAGAGCCACCAGTGCTCGGTCTAGCTCTAGCTCTGGATTGTCTGGACACACTGGACTAAATCCTAGCGGCGTCAATGCATCGTTGGCTCATCCCATGAAGTCTCACACTTGTATGGACTCGATCTCCCTCAAACTCCGCGACTCCTCTAGTGACCTCCGGCTGGCCACAAGCTCCGAACCTTCTCTAGTGAGGCGTTCCACCACTTTGGCATGTTGTTGCATACTCTCAACAACCTACTTTTCAAGGTTGGTTAGCTCCGTCTCCCGAAGGTGGATGCGGTTCCGCCGTTCGGCCAGGTCCTTCTCCCTACCCCTCACTTTCCCTTCTCTAGCGACAATATCAGCCTCTCTTTTCAAGAGCTCCTGCCCCAGCGTCCAATACTTTTCCTTTTCTTCCGCACTCCACAAATCCAACTTCTTAGTGCGATCTGCCAAATTTTGCTCAGCCAGAGCCAATTTCAGGATGAGCTCTTCCTCTCTCTTCAAAACATCCTCTTGCTGTTCCAGGAGCTTCTCTTCTCTCGCATCAAGGTCCGTTTGACTCTTCAGGAGGACCTCATTTAATTCCTTGAGGCTTTCATGACGCTCATTAGTAGCATCACACCTTTCCTTGGCTTGCTCGAGGATATCCCAAGAATTAGCATTGAGCGCTCTGATGGCGGCTTCCTTCTCTTCCAGCAGTCTACCCCAGTACTCCATTCGGGCCGTTTCCCTCTTCACCCACTCCTTCTGATCAGCAAGCCTCGTCTGTGCAAGCTTGGTCTCGAAGTGGAGCCTATTGTGCCAACACCTCAAGGTGTGGCGCTCCTCTTCAAGGACTTTGCTCTCATGATAGAACGCGAGCTGAACTTGTCAGAGGCTCGAGCAAGCATTGTCTATGGACAATGCCAAGGGGATAGGCTTCGGACCTGCTGGGGTCATCTCCGCTGGCTCCAAGGGGTCTTCAAGAACAAAAATTGGGCCCCACACCACAAGCGTCGTTCCCTGAGTTTCTACGGCACTAGGGTCGTCCTCCGGAAGCTCTTCGGCAGTAGAAGAAGAAGAACCCGCTCGGGGAACTTCTACCTCCGGAGCTGAAGCCGAAGGTCCTGCCTCTGGGTATTCAGCCGCTGGATCTATAGGTGGAGAGCCTGCCACCGCCTCTTCATGGTGCTCCGGCTCCGGTATGGATACATCCGGAGCAATTACCTTCGGGGCGTTTATTGGAGCTCCATCTGGAGCCCCTACCACCGCCGGCTCACACGCCGATACATCAGCAAATTCCGGTTCAATAGCCGGAGCTTCAAGCATCTCCGGCTCGGCAACCGGACCCTCAACAACTTCTGGCTCTAAGGCCGGAGCTTCCACCATCTCCGGCTCAGTGGCCGGGGCTTCAATCGCCTACGGCTCAGCGGCCAGAGCTTCAACGACTTACGGCTCAAGTGCCGAAGCTTCTGGTGCCATCGGTCCCGCAACAACCTCTGGCACAGATACTGGAGCCTCGGCCGCCTCTGGCTCAAACACCGGAGCTTCCGACATCTCCGTTTCCCGCACCGGAGCCTCGGCTTTTGGTGCTGTTGCTGGTGGTGCATCTTCAACAATTTCTCCCCCGTGGTCCAGCGCTACCACGGGAGCTTCAAGCGTCTCTTCTGGATCCAATACCACGACAGCTGGCGCCGGAGCTGCCGCGTCTTTAGCCACCACTTGAGGGGGATCACTGGTTGAAGCCAAAGCTTCAGTTTGTGTAGCCTTAGTCACTGCGACCGATGCCGAAGCTTTGGATTCTTTTGACACCCTAAAAATAAAGGGACAAGAAGATTAAAAACCTGATAAAAACAAGATTAGCATTTCAAGGCAAGTCCATGATGCTTACTTGGGAATGCTACCACCCGAGTCACCGCGGAACCTCTTCTTCTGAGTCCCAGAGTCAGAGCCCACCAAGTTTGGTGAGACAACAACTCCGGACTTTGGCAGAGAGCCACTTGCGGCTGGAGTCTACTGTCGGTATCGTGCGTACCGGGTACCCTATGATACCACAAGAAGTGCAAGAGAGTTTCACCTGTCAGAGTTGAAGGCTTCCTCAGTCCCCACATGTTACACGGCACTGGACCCGCCTCCCTCATATGGATAGCTCCAGGATGGCCACGTGTAATGTAAGACCAGAGCTGAACTCCCAACATAGGGAAGCTCCGTTGTTGACACGTGTATAATGACCCCAGACCTAACCCCCCATAGAGGGAAGCTCCGGTGCTGCCATGTGTATAACAGCTCCAGACCTATCTCTCCGCGAGGGGAAGCTCTGGAACTACCACGTGTGGACCCTCCAGACATTACACCAACGGGAGTATTGGCGGATCTCCAACAACACGGACATTCAAGGGATAGTTAAAGCGGCATTTACAAGACCCGATTACGTGTCATTAATGTTATATTAATGACACACGATCAATGGGTTGTTAATAGGGGTAATGCTGCCATTAAGGCATGTTATCACACTGTTAATCACACTTAATACTCGTAGACCGTGTATTAGGCTCTTAAATACGCCAGGGCCACATGTCGGGCCAGACAAGCGATGTAACAGCCAGTCCTTAGACTATAAAAGGACCGTGTCGCACGGTACATAGGGACGAATCCAAGCTCATACGCACACCAACACTACTACAACTCTCAATACCACATACACACATCCAGTGGAGTAGGGTATTACGCTTAGACGGCCCGAACCACATAAATCCCCTGTGTCATCATATTTTTTAAGATCTCCACGTGCCCAAACTGATACAAGAACCTCCGCGGGCTACATTTAGTAGTATCGGGGGAAGTGTCGTTCGTACCCTTCGACAACCGTGAAGGGACTTAGTCCTCTCTTCCTCTTGAAAACACATAGCCATGAGTTTTTCTATGTTCCATAGTTCATATTGAGAGTTGTATTTGACAATAAAAGTCTCAAATTCCTTAGGAAGTGAGGCAATGATGAGATGCACAATGAACTCTTCTTTAATCCCCAAATCCATAGGCTTAAGTTTTGCAACCATATTTGTCATCCTTAAGATGTGCTCACGCACACCACCTCCATGATACTTTTTAGTAACAAGCCTCTTGATAAGAGTGCTTGCAGTGGCCTTAGAAGAACTAGTAAACTGATTTTCTATACTTTGGAGGTATTGAACAACAGTTTCACATTCAGGGATTACTGCTCGAATGGCCTCAGTGATAGTGCCCTTAATCACCATCAAACATTTCTAGTTTGATTTCTTCCACTTATAGCAATCAATGTCATAAGCCAATAACTCAGTAGTATATTCCTTTGTCCTCACGGCAAAGGCTTCCTGAGTTTCATCAGCATCTCTTATTGGTTCTATCGGTGCAATCGAATATGGAGTAGTGAGAGCCAAGTCTATTTCGGAGATTGCTAAAGCAATCTCCAACTTCTCTCACCATCTCCCATAATTACTTCAATTGAGTGGATCAATAGAAGCGATGAAACTCAGTGTTGAATTCGCATTGGAGGAACCTTCATAATCAAAAGACAAAATCAAGAAGATTGCATAGACGTTAATCATAAGAAAATGATGAGTTTTATCTTTCATTTTGGTTACTTGACCAAATTACTGTGTTCTTAGAAAAAGAATATCATTAATGTCTTTCGCTTTAGTTACTCGGCCAATAATAACATTAAAACTCAATATTGAAGAACAACTAAAATACATAGTAATTTATCCGCTTTGGTTACTCGACCAAACTACTATGTACTTAGAAAAAATATCATTAATGTCTTTCCTTTGGTTAATCAGCCAATAATGACATTAATATAACTTAAAAACATGATAATTCTATTTTTCACTTTGGTTACTCAATAGAATTCCATGCAACTTAAATTAACATAGCAATTTATCTTTCATTTTGGTTACTCGATCAAATTGCTATGACAATATAATCTTAATTCACGGCGGAAACTTAATTAAATAAGCAAATGTATATCCCGGACTAGTCCGTATATGGCCGAACTAGTCCGAACTCTTACAATATGGTTTTCGGACTTGTCCGGTCCATACACCCGACATGTCCGAACTTAAAACAGAACATGACCGGACAAGTCCGATCCAAAGGATAGACAAGTCCGGTACTATTCCAAAAACATTTGATCCGTTCTTTATTGAACTTTTCGAGTTTGGTCCGTACTATTCTGGACTAGTCCGGCCAACCCTGGAAAAGTTTCATATAAAAAACCAGAAAATATCGAAATACCCAAAAGGGAATCTTAATCTTACCATCTTACCAATCAACTTAATTTTCACAATGGATTTCAATCCAAAGTGCTTAATTGGTTTTCAATCAGATGAACGCGTCAAAATGCCCTGATCCAAAAAACCTAACCACTTTATTGTGGCATACCGGACTAGTCCGGCCCTTAGATCAGACAAGTCCGGACCTTCAAAACTTTCAGCGGAAAACTTCGATCAAAACTCAATTCAAAACGATTAGTAAGCTATTATGCACTCTTTAAAGGGTGGCTGCTTCTAGGCAAACCTTCTGGCTTTCTATAAATATTATACATATACCTTTTTCTTAAAAAAAGAAAGAAAATAGTGTGGGAATGTCCTGAATAGAAGACGCGTGAATAGAGAAATTTTTTTCTTCCTTTTGATATTTTTTTATAAGCAAAGGACGTCAGAATATACCATAAAAATAGAATAGATAAATATTTATTAGATACCTACGTTACCCATGTTTATTTTTGACCTAAACTCTACTGCCCACTTTCTTTCTATGAAAGAGTGAGGAAACCTTATCCACTCCACGAGGGTCGAGGGAGAGTACTACAAACAAGTAGCATAGAACTTGAATTGACACATACGTGAGTCTTATACATAATCGTATGTGTACCAATACGACATATACTTATTATACAATAGATGATATACTCTCGCTGTTTCATTTTAACATAAAATAACAAGGGTCGTCTAGATTTTATGTGCTTGAAATCTGAGAAAATTTTTGGCACCACGTAATTAGCAGCTAATGACTACTATTTTTTAGATGATGGATAAAGTTCTGACCTTTTCCCCCAAGGAGGTTATGACCAACTTATTACAAGCAAGTATAAATGCAGACACCCACATCTAATTTTACGGTATGTTCATCCCTTCATATTTTTTGTAAGTGTACTCTAGATCCCAGCACTCATGACTTCCTCTATAGATTACCTACATTTAGTACTGTGAAATTCAGCCTGAAATTCGCTCCCATCGAGAATCGAACTCAGGACATAAGTAGTACGACTCAGAGTACTTAACTATTAAGCTAGGCCTACTTTCACTAATCTTTGTAATTAATCAATAAACCTTAAATTTATAGGTTAATCAATCATAAAATTATTTTATTTGATTATTTTACAATTAATACAAACTCTTACAAATTACAGATAACAAATAAGAAAATAAAAAACAGTTAATCATCTGTCACCGTTGCCGACCATCCCTCATCCCCGCAAAATCGCGGCAGTCGCATGAAATCTAGCGTCGGTTCGGACGCCTCTGCTATTTAGTACTCCCGTTATTATAAAATACTTGTCACTCTCTAGCTCACAAATGAATTAGTGAGTAACAAGTATTTTGAAATGGACCAAGTATTTTGGAAAATAAAATGATACGGAGGAGTATATGTTGTTTCTTCCACGTGTGTCTGACCACGTGTCCATACAGTGCTCATCCCTGTAGCCGCCCTAGCTGCCTCTCCATGGATCGACCACGATAATGCCTTCATCATTCCCTTCCATACCGCGCACACACGGACACACCAACGCCACGCAGCTAGCAGCTACCTAGGGCTCGTAGTATTACTCTACTTGTGAATATGATGCAACAGTGATCGAGCCGGTCGTTTGTCAGCTACACCATTGCTCTAACTTTTTTTCTTGCTCTCACGCCCTCTCTCTCCCATGCTGCAATGTCACTGGCATAAAAAACCAAATCAACCAACCGACACACACAACATGTTGTAGCAAGGTTCAATCCTCACCCCCATCATTCTGCTTCCTGTGCACACACGCCTCTTTCGCCGTCTCCAACTTTTCTGCCCCTTCATCTTTTCTCTACCCTTTTAAGCTTTCATATGCACACACCAATGGAAATGGACTCAAAAGTCTCTTGATCTGAAGATCTGCTCATTTCCATGTGTTTGAGAGTAACTGAGAAAGACTAGAGGAAGCTGGAGAGATCAAGAAGTAGCGGTGACAGTTGCTCTAAAACTAGGTAAAGCTAGATATCCATCATCTATCACTTGGAAGCTTACAGATGTTACCCTACTCTAACCCACACCATTTCAGCTTCTCCCAAGAACAGCCACACCCATCTTGGTGCCTCTTGAGGATCATATTCGAACAAAAGTCGCCGAAACAAAAAATACTGCGAAGAACAGAACAGAGAAGCTTACACGCAGGCATAAACTTTGATATGAATATTACTAACTTGATAAATTCCGATGTACTCTTAACTTCTATTTATAGACTCTTTACAATATGCTTTCCACGTCCAAACACAATTCTGAATCAGAATCAAACTCGATGTAGCACCATAATTGGCTTTTACTTCTAACTCTTGACTATGACAAAACAGACCCTGACTCTCTGAAAAAAACTGACGAAACTGAAACTACTTCAGTCTCTGATTTATTCAAGCATAAGACAAGCTTACGCTATCATACCCCCCTTAAGCTTGTCTTTGATTACATCATTGACACCAATATTCCCTCTCATCTCTTGAAACTTAGGCCGACTCAGAGATTTTGTCAAAATGTCTGCAAGTTGGCTATCTGTGCTAACATGCTGCGCACTTATCTTATTTTCCTCAAAACATTCTCTGATATAATGAAAACGAGTTTCAATGTGTTTACTTCTTTCATGAAATACTGGAATTTTGCAGAGTGGGATTGCTGACTGATTATCCACTTGAATTAACATTGGCTCCTCTTCCTTTCTTCCTGTTAATTCTGTCAGTAATTTGTTCAACCAAACACCTTGACATGAAGTTGTACTGGTAGACATGTATTCTGCCTCACATGATGATAAGGCAACAACCTTTTGCTTCTGAGGATTCCAACTGATTGGATTTGAGCCAAGATAAAATATCATTCCTGAGGTGCTTTTTCGATCATCAAGGTCCCCTGCAAAATCATGTCAGAGTAGCCATGAATTTTCAGTCCTTTGCTACTCTTATAAACGAGGCCATACTGTAATGTCCCTTTGACATATCTCAACACTTGCTTGGTTGCTGCAAGATGTTCTGTTCTTGGGTTCTCCATGAATCGACTTATGATTCCTATAGAATATGAGATGTCTGTCCTTGTGTGAGTTAAGTACCGGAGGTTACCCACAATACTTCGGTATAGAGTATCGTCAACTGCTGGTCCTTCACTTTCCTTATTTACTTTTGCTTGGGCATCCATTGGTATCAGGGTTGGATTATACTCCCTCATGCCACATTTCTCAAGAATCTTAGTTGCATAAGAGCTCTGTCTTAGTGTGATGCTTCCTGGTCTCTGGTTTACTTCAATACCCACGTAGTAGCACAATAGGCCAAGATCACTCGTGCTGAATTTTTTCTTCATCTGGACTTTAAACTCTTCTATTTCTTTGACACTCTCACCAGTGATTATTAAGTCATCAACATAGACTCCAACCAGAAGTATTTTTCCTTGATGGCCTTTTGTATAAACTGCATGCTCCAAGGGTGATCTCTCAAAACCCAAAGTGGTGAGTGTCCTGTCCAGTTTAAAATTCCATGCTCGAGGTGCTTGCCTAAGCCCATACAAAGCTTTATGCAGCCTCATAACCTTATGTTTTTCTCCCTTCTTTTCAAATCCAAGAGCATGAGTAACATACACTTCTTTAACGATATCTCCATTAAGAAAAGCTGACTTAACATCCATATGGTGTACGTTCCATCCTTGTTGAGCTGTCAAAGCAATCAACAACCTTATAGTTTCAATTCTGGCTACTGGAGCAAAGACCTCATCAAAATCAACCCCTTGTCTTTGTACATAGCCTTTTGCTACTAACCTTGCCTTATGTTTAACAATTTCTCCTTTGCTATCCTTTTTTAGCTTAAACACCCATTTTAAGCCAATAGCCTTGTGACATGCAGGTAAGGTTGTTATTGACCATGTCTTGTTTTCTCGAATTGCAGTGATCTCTTCTTCCATTGCCTTCCTCTAACTTGGCAATTTTATTGCTTCACTATGACTAGTTGTTTCCTCAATTCCAAGGTAGCACAAACCATAATGTTTAGCATATGGTTCAGTGTCTCTTAGTACTGAAGATATCCTTATGAACCTCAAAGGCTGACTTGGAGAAAAATCATTTGCAAGGTCTAAGGCTGCTTGTGAATTAGGTGTATGAGGAGCTTCTTCTTCTTCTTCCACCTCAGGTGGTTCATTATTACCTATGTGATCGTTTGAAACTCCTTGGTTTTCAGATAGCTCTTCTCCTTCTAACTCTGTCCCTGCAACAGGACATTCAATAACGAAAGATTCAACTGAGGCATCACCTATTTCTTTAGCGTTCCATGGCCAGCTTTCTTCTTCTTCAAATACTATGTCTCTGGAGATGTGTACTTTTTTGGATATTGGATAATACATTTTATAGGCCTTTGAGTGAGCTTCAGTTTCATATCCTATGAAGACCATCTTAGTGCTTTTGTCTTCTAACTTTCCAGGGTGAGGTATTGTCCTTTTTACATAGTCAATACATCCAAAAACTTTCAGATGTGCTATATTTGGTTTCCTTCCATAAAGAGCTTCATATGAAGTTTTCTTTGGAACACTTTTTGTAGGAGCTCTGTTAAGCAAATAAACTGTCATAGTAACTGCTTCTCCCCAAAAATTGTTGGGCATTCCCTTATTTTTCAGCAAACTCTAGCCATAGCTACAACAGTTTGATTCCTTCTTTCAACCACTCCATTTTGCTGAGGAGTGTAGGGGGTTGTAAGAAGTCTCTTTATTCTCTTTTCTTTACATTAATCATTGAACTCCCATGAATTAAATTCTCCTCCTCGATTTGTTTTTAGAGAGCGGACTTTTCCTTTCAGTTCCAGTTCTGCTGAAACTTTTATTCTTTTGAATGCCTGAAAACTTCATCTTTAGTATTCAGCAGAGTAATCCACATATAACTTGGGAGATCATCAACCAATAGGAAAAAATACTTCTTTCCAGAAATGGTTTCAGGGGTGATTTGTCCACACAAATCACCATGCAGAAGTTCTAAGCACTTGCTAGCTCTGAATTCTGAAACAGATGAGAAGGGCTTCCTTTGTTGTTTTGCTATCAAACATCCATCACAGATTTTCTCCACCTGATCAATCTGGGGCATGCCTCTGACCATGTTTTTCTGTGATAAGCCTCTTAAAGCACGAAAGGGTCTTCTGAGGATCTTGCTTGCCAACATTCAGGCTTTGTCTTCTTCAAATTCAGACTGAATAGCCTGTTACTGGACCTTTCCACTTTGGCAATTTCCTTTCCTCCCCTATCCCAAAGAGTCATCACTCCTTCTTCCACGAGCATCTTGCAGCCATTTTCATCAAACTGACCTAGGCTTATTATATTACTCTTTAAGTCTGGAGTATAACAAAACCTCTGTTAATACTCTATGCTCTCCATTTTGGCATTCAAACAGAACTGAGCCTTTCCCATAAATCTTTACTGTGGAGTTATCTCCAAACTTGACTGGCCCTTCAATCTTTGTGTCTAGTTCAGTGAATTCCTCTTGGTTACCTGTCATGTGGTTGCTAGCACCCGTGTCAAGATACCATGACAACTACTCAACTTTTTCTTTTCTTGGTCTGATGTATTTTTCAATAAGAAGCACCTTATTCTCCTCTTGACAATCCTAATCATTTTCCTTAGCCCTCATGAGCAGAAGGTGTGCTTCCTCCTCTTCTCATTTTTTGACTTGGTTTGTTTTTGACTTGTCCTTCGATCCGATTTCTTGCACTTATTAGCAAAGTGTCCTTTTCATTGCAGTTGAAACATTTTACTTTTGACATATCAAACCCGGAGGTCTCCTTTCATCAACAAAATGGTCTGAACCTTGTGAATTTCCTCGACCACATCCTTTGCTGGTTCCCTGACCCTCACCCTTCTTATTGCTGGAGCTCTCATACTTCTTCCTTTTCTTAGAAAGTCGAGCTTCCAATTCAGAGTGAGAATACAGGAGTTTTTCACCTCCTTCCTTGGCATCCTTTCTTTCTTTTTGGTTTTCTTCATGGGTCATTAATCTGCCGATGGCTTCAGCCACTGTCATTTTCATGATGTCAATGAATTGTTCTATGGTTCCAATGATATCAGAGAATTTTTCAGTGACGGAAGAGAATATCTTCTCAACAACCTCTGTCTCAGTTATAGAGCCTCCAAGGGACGTAATCTCGCTGACAAGATTTGTGATTTTCATGGCATATTCAGAAACAGCCTCGGAGTGGGACATCTCAAGTTTGTAAAGCTACCTCTTAAGCACCTATGCTCGAGCACGCTTCACATTGTCTTCCCCAACTCTCATCTCCCTAATGGCTTCCCAAGCTTCCTTTGTTGAGCCATATTCTGCGAGAGTCATTACTAACGAATTTGGGACTGATTGGCAGAGAGCAGTCATGGCACCTTCGTCAATTTCTGTATCGACGTTCTCCTCTCCTTCTATGGACTTCCACACACGGAGATTACAAGAATAAACTTCATCTTTGTCGCCCACACGATGTAGTTCATGTCATTCAGCATGGGGTACTGAATAGGTACTGAGCTGACCTTTGGCAACACTGTCACCGGCGTGATCTTCGTTTTGTTCTTGTCCTCCTCGCTTGCCATCTTCCTTTTCTTTGGTCGAAGATGCGCTTAAGTTCGACATGTCGCTCTGGTACCATTTGTTGGCGCCTCTTGAGGACCGTATTCGAACAAAAGTCGTCGAAACCAAAAATACGGCGAAGAACAAAACAGAGAAGCTTACACGCAGGCAAAAACTTTGATATGAATCTTACTAACTTGATAAATTCTGATGTACTCTAACTTCTATTTATAGACTCTTTACAATACCCTTTCCATGTCCAAACACAATTCTGAATCAGAATCCAACTAGACGCAACACCATAATTGACTTTTACTTCTAACTCTTAACTCTGACAAAACAGATTCGGACTCTAAAAAAACTGACGAAACTGAAACTACTTCAGTCTCTGATTTCTTCGCATAAGACAAGCTTACGCTATCAACCCAAACCCTACGGCCAGCAGCTTCCCCATGGCGCCACCGGCAGCGCATCTGGATCAGCGGCACTACGACCACTTCTTACCCAGCCAGGGCTAGTACTTCAACTCCGAGACGCTCGAAGCGGTGCTCGTCAGGCCGCCGCGTGCTGCTCCGGAGAGGGAGGCCGCCGTTGTGCCAGCCAAGGTCAAGGCCAGGGAGCTGAAGCGGCCCTTCTGGACGGACAGGCACAGCAAGATCCGGACGGCGCAGGGCGTCCGCCACCGCCGGATGCGGCTGTCGCTCGACGTCGCCCGCGACTTCTTCGCCCTACAGGACCGGCTCGGCTTCGACATGGCCAGCAAGACGGTGGACTGGCTGCTCACCCTGTCCAAACCAGCCATCGAACGTCTCTCCGAGTCCGCCTCTCATCGCGGCAACGGCAGCGGCGACGCGGCCATGTCGTCTTCCCCGATGTCGGCGGAGATCGTCAAAGACACGGCGGCAGCTGGATCGGAAGGTGGTGGTGGTGAAAAGGCGGCCACGAGCAGATAAACGACGGTGCGTCTGTAGTGTTCATGGGTCATGGCTGCGAGCTGGACCGCCTCCTGGCGGCCGCGCCGGTGCTCGAGGAGTACTACGAGTTCGGTGAAATGATGAGCACCAACGGAGGAGATGGAGACGATGACGGTGAGTACGATGATGACGGTGATTTCCTGGACGGTATGCGGTATTAGTACCGGCTGCTTGCATGGTTTCTACGTACTAGCTAGTAGTAGCTACTTAAAAAAAAGGCATGATCTGTCGAGTACTTCGATATTGTTTGCTAGTATGCCTTCATGCGTACTGATTTAAGGTAGTCAGCGGCAAATATTAAGTCATTTGATGTTCTTGTGCTTGGATATTATTAGCTACATGTGCTCTTTCTTTGACCACAAATCCAGTTTTTAATTTGGGCGTCCGTAGGTTCTACATGAAGTCCAACATATCCAAGTGGGACAAAGTTACTTGAGTTGTTCGCATCATCTCATGAAATGTGCCGACTGTCTATTTCCAGATGAACATTAGAAAATTTTAGGCAAAGCAAGAGTTTTATAGTTTCAGCTATGCAATATTGTGTATTTCCAGATGCAATCATTTGCTGGACCCATTTGTTTAATTGGATGGTGAACTCAATGGTAGAAAACAGGGTGACAAGATAAAATGGTACTCCCTCCGTCTCAAAAAATCTGTCGGTTTGTACTTCATTTTTTAACTACAAAGCGACAATCTTTTTTAGACAGATGGAGTACATGTTAATTTAATGGGCGAGGAAATAAAGTTAGAATTTTATTAGCTATATCTTTTAAGGACCAAATTAGTTAAGGTTAATTTAATTAGAAGACAATTATTATTTATATCCATGATCTGGTGGATTTGATTTCATCGATTCATCTAAAAAACATGCATTGGGACATAAAATAAATACGTGACTGCTACCATTGTTATAGTCACTACACCATGACATACTTTTGGCCACAATTAATTGTTGGTAAAACATGACTATGGACCACATACAAAGTGTGGGTAATAGTTTGACATTTTTCGCTCATAAAAACTGTCGGCAATAACGTAATAACCCTACAAATAATGTGTCGGCATTTTTGTGCTGGCTGATTTGCTGTAGGCAATTCTTAGCAGGCAATAAAAGTGTCGGCGTAGCTTAACAATACAACAGTTGATGTGTCGGCATAGAGGTGTGCCTGAGCGCGGTAAAAAAATGACTTTTGGCACCATAGCTTGGAAAAAGCCCGCGCGGGGTGGAGGCACGCGCCTAAAAAATATAACCTAGAAAAATCCCCAATCTTCCACTCCACCCGTGGGCATGCGTCCTTCCACCTTCATCAGCTGCCGCCACCAGCTATTGCCCGAGTGTCGCCGCTCCCCCATCCGCGCCGAGCGCCGCTCGTCCTTCCACCTCCATCTGCAGTCGCCACCAGCCAGCGCCCCAGCGTCGCCGCTCGCCAACCCGCGCCGAGCGCCACTCCCCAAACCGGTCGTGCGCTCGTGTGCTTCGCGAGTTCCAGCCCTGTCCTTGCTCCAACGGCAGAGCGCGACAACCGCCCCTCGCCTTGTGTAGCACTGGGATCCGCCAGGGAGCGGAGATCCTCCGGGCTTGCCATTAACCCTCTTCTCTGGTAAGGAACCCGAGACCCCCCTTCTTTTGTAAGGAACCCGATCTTGCTTGGATGTGTATTGTTCGATCTATTAGGCTCGTACTCCTCGTCTTCACTGCGTGTGCTACAAGATCCATCTCAGTTGACGCCATAGGACTTGGGGGTGTCATGGTGCGGGTGCATTTTGTATTGACATGAACTGGATCCCGATGCTCCATGCTATGTCTCTACAAGGTTCCCCTTGAATTTTAGGTGCACTCTGTCATAACCCATTTTTTTACATAAATCGGAATTTGGGTGTATTTTGCGCAGAACTGAAATTAGAGTGTTCATCATACACCGCACCATGCGTCCATGCGTAGTGGCTACCTCTTATTGCTTGTATGTGTATTATATGAAATATGTATGCCACTCTTTCGTTTATTTAGATTTGGTTCCAGTTTTTGGGTTCGCTTCAATAGCATTAGACTGAAGTTTGATTCAATATGTTCTGGATGAATGATACTGTGAAATAAAAAATTTAGGGAGAAAGAGAGCTATCAATTCTTTCTGACCCTTTGTCATCTATTCATCCTCTTGTTGATGTTTGGTTGTAGGGGCTAATTTCAGAGAGTACTGGACCAAGGCTTGAACACCAACCTTCTCATTTTTATTGAACAGTGATTGGTATGTTCTTTTTCTTCTAGACTGCTTACTAATAAGAATAGTGTGAGATGATTTTTCCTTCAAAATAAATATATGTGCTTTATACTTTGTGTATGTGTTTGAATGTGCAAAAATGAGATATATCTGAGGTTTGGTGTTTCTATCTAGGTGGGTTTGTTCATATAGTTGAAATTTTGACTCAACTTTTATTGAGTGCATCATGGATAAAAGATGGATGGATTTGCCTAGACAAACTGATGAATATATAAAAAGACTTGACATTTTTTTGGAGTATGCTTTTAGTAACTCAGCTAAAGGAAACACGATATTGTGCCCATGTAAGACATGTAAAAATAGTTGTTGGAGAGCCAAAGATGCAGTACGTGAGCACTTGATTTGTGACGGGTTTATGGAGGGGTATATAACCTGGTTATATCATGGAGAACCAAGCTCCAGTTTTTTTCCAAATAGCCAACAGTCTGTTAGAGTAGAAGTGCAGAAGTCCAATGAAGAAGATGACATTTCAGATTTACTTAGAAACTTAGCTGGGGGTTTAGATGACATGGGTGACTTAGAAGGGGATGTAGGAGAACATGATGAGGATATGGAATCCTTCTACACATTGGTAGAAGATGCAGCCAAAGAACTATATCCTGGTTGTAGAAACTTTTCAAAGCTTCGTTTCATGATTAGATTGCTGCATATAAAATTTCTTGGGGGTGGAGTGATAAAAGTTTTGACATTCTACTAGAGTTACTTGAGGATGTTTTGCCAGAGGGGTCATCACTTCCAAAAAATTTCAATGCAGCTAAAAATATGGTAAAATGCCTTGGTCTTGGGTACACCAATATTCATGCTTGTGATAATGATTGCATACTATTTTGGAAAGATAATAAAAATGAGGATGTTGTGCAAGACTTCAAGGTGGAAAACAGAAAAGAGAAGTCCTAATGGAAAACGTGTGCATAGAGTTCCTATGAAAGTACTTCGGTACTTTCCAATAAAGAAAAGGCTTCAAAGGTACTTTATGTCCTCGAAAACAGCAGCTGATGCAAGGTGGCATGATGAAGAACGCACTAAAGATGGTTTGCTTAGACATCCAGCAGATGCTCCTTTTTGGAAGGATTTTGACTCTACATATCCAGAGTTTGCATCTGATAGTCGAAATCTTAGACTTGTTGTAGCTAGTGATGGATTTAGTCCTTTTAGGACCTACAATTCAATCTATAGCATCTGGCCTGTTATTTTGATTCCATACAATCTGCCACCCTGGAAATGTATGAAGCAAACAAATTTTATCCTCTCTCTAGTAATTCCTGGTCCTAAGGCACCGGGGGCTGATATGGATGTCTACCTTGAGCCGCTTGTCAACGACATGGTAGATATGTTTGTTGATGGTGTTAAGACATATGATGCTTCCAAGGACGAGTGCTTCCAATTACGTGCTGCTATATTATGCAGTATCACAGATCTTCCTGGCTTAGGCTATTTGCATGCAGTTGTTACCTCTGGTAATGTATCTTGTCCTGAATGCCACTGTCGGTGGTTTGAACCGGCAGATCTCCCTACACTACTAAAGTGATAGGGGAGTTTGATGTTCGGTGTGGGCGCGCGGAGATTCAAGAAGGTGAGTAGGAATTGACACAGGAGACACAAGAGTTTACGTGGTTCGGGCCGCCTGAGCGTAATACCCTACTCCACGGGTGTGTTGGTGTTGTATTAGCTGTATCAGCTTGTGTTGAGCGTCAATGGCCTGTGTCTCTGTGTGTGTGTGTCTAGCCCCCTGAACGTGTCGTCGGCCTGTCCTTTTATAGTACAAGGGCAGGCCGTTACAGGTTAGCTTGGCCCGACATGTGGCCCCAGTGGTTACTAGTATTGATACACGTTTAATTGCTCTTAATGACCCTGTAACGGGTTTTGACAGCATCGTTACTGGTGTTAAGATCGTCCGTTTAAGTGTCATTAATATGGTATTAATGGCACTTAATCGGGTCTTGAAGTCCTTGATTCCCCTTTGAAGATCCGGAGTCATTGCGGGGTCTGCCGGAGGTTAGAGGCTAAAGATCCGACGATTGGAAACGTGGCAGCCCCGGAGCTTGCTATGGGAAACAGGTAGCTCCGGGGCTACCCGACACGTGTCAGGTCCGGAGGTGCCATTTCGGTACATGGCCCGGAGCTTCCCCCTTGTGGGCAGTGGCTCTGGTTTGGTAGTACACGTGGCGACCCTGGGATTAACCATGTTGGAGAAGCGGGTCCGGATATGTCTGACATGCGGGCCTCCGAGGGTCTTCAAACCAAGTAGATGACTTTCCTTTGAGATCTTTGTAACCTCAAGGGGTGTACGGTTTCTAGGGTACCGACAGTGGCCCCTGGACCTACCTCCGGGGAAGACCACTGGGGTGAAGTCATTCCGCCGGAGGTGGGTCCATCCTCGCGACTCTTGAACTGAGTCTTCAAGGGTCTTTGAAGGTGCCGTTGGCGAGGATTTGGAGTTAAATCCCCGCCGCATGGCGCATCCCGCGTGCGGCAGATGAGATCTTTGGCGTGCGGATCTCACGCAATTGAAGGTCGCCGGTTCCCGATACGAAAACCGTATCGGTTCCACGCGCCTTGTCAGGCCGCCGCCTTCGGGTTTCCCGCCTCTTGATGACAACTGTTTGCCTGGGTAAGAACCTCAACTTGATCGTCGGAGTGGTCCCGGACCCCCTTGTCATCGGCAGGGTGGAGTTTTTGAATGGTATCTTCGACTTCCTTGTGGTTTCCATCCAAGCGTTGCGAGGGATTACTTAAGAAGGAAAGCGCGCACCGTCGGAAGCTCTTCACGCCTCCCATCTGATCTTGCGCTCAAACTCCCAACTTGTGCTTCGCTCTTCTTCTCTTGCCTAGCCGCGCCGCGATGGAGTTGGGTCTCCGCGAGAGTCGCTTGAAGACCGACGGCGATTTGAAGAAGGTCCGGGCCCTCATGGGGTGGTCCTCGGACTTCTTCAACCGCTCGGTCCGTGCCGGTGGAGAGCTCCCATTCGAGAAGGAGCACGCCGGCGAAATGGTGTACTTCTCCTCGTACGCCATGGTGGGGTTGATCCCACCTTTTTCTTCCTTTTTCTTGATGCTACTAGATTTCTATGGTCTGCAGTTATACCACCTTGGCCCTCACTCCATTCTCCTCGTGTCTATCTTCGTCCACTTCTGTGAGATGTGGGTGAGCATCCCCCCCTGCATTGAACTCTTCCGGACCTTCTTCACTTTCCACACCACCAGCCGGAGCAATGAGTACCTTGGCTTCTACTACTTCGTGAAGCGCAAGAAGTGCCCATTCAAGTACCTCCGGTCCTTTCCCTCTGGGAAGTGGGATGACTGGAAGAAAGACTGGATAGTCGTCAGGGTGGAGGAGCACGAGAGGCTGGAGCTGCCCGATGGTCTTCCCAGCATTGACACGATGATCTGGAGTGAAGCTCCGGTGCTGGTGGAAGCTTTCAACCCTGCTTTGACCAGGATCCGCCAATGCGTGGAGGGAGGATTGACTCCTCAGGCGGTATTTTGCAATTTCTTGGTCAACAGGTGGGCGCCGCTGAAGAGGAGGGAGAAACTCGCTTGGGCCCTCAACAGCGTGATGGACGACGATCGGGTTGAGACCGGGTTGAAGTCCAACATGGTGGGGAAAACCTTGGAGTTCCACCTCAAGAAGTTCCAGCACGGCATCGACGTCGATGGTGATGACTTGACTCCACCATCAGCCTTTCTCCCTCTGAACGTGAAAGTGGAGTTCAGCAGAGAGCTCCGGTGGAAGATGCCCGTGCTTGACGACCTTGGTGTCGTCGAGAGAAGATCAACCACCCGGGTGGCGATCCCCGGAATGCCCGAAGATGGCTCTGACCCTGCCCCAAAGCCGAGGGTTGAGGTCGTCGGCAAGGGCAAGGAGCTGGCTGATGAACCCGAGAGTCGAAAGAGGAAACTGCAGTATGCCGACGGAAGGTCCATCAGGCCCGCTACTTCCGCCTCGGCTCCTTCTCCCCGGAGGGGAAGGTCTTCTACAACCGCGGTGACTGTTCCCGCAATGGGGTCCTCCCGGGACGTGACTATTCCCGCAGTGGGGTCCTCCCGGAGTGCAGTTGTTCCCGCAGTGGGATCCTCCCGGAGTGTTAGCTCCGGGCATGCGACTCCAGCACCTGGGCCGGTGGAGGCCTCCAGGTCCGGGGGTTCTTCCCGATCGAGGAGGGCCTCAACTCGGGAAACGCCCGTGGCCGCGACAAGTTCCGGGGGGCCTTCCGGAGCTTCCATGCCGGCTATGACCAGCCCAGAACGCCCGGGAAAAAGGTTCCGCGCAAGCTGGTGCGGAAGCCTCCCAAGGTAATTTTTAATCTCTACCTTGGATAGTTGTTTTAATTGTAGCAAATATTTTTTAATTTTCTTCATTCATCATCTGCAGCGTCCCCAAGAAGGGTAGTGAGGCTCCACCCTCAGCCACAGTGGCTGAAGCCGTGAGGGTGGGGGCTTCTGCTCCTGTCTCGGTGCCGCCCCAAGTGGTGGCTGAAGTTGCGATAGCTCCAGCACTGGCTGTCATGGTCATGGACCTCGACTCATCCCCAGAAGTTCCCGTGGTAGCACCGGACCACGGGAGTGAAGATGCACCAGCGGCACCTGTCCCGGAGGTTGAAGCTCCGGGTCCTGGTGCTGAGATGATGGAAGCTCCGACTATTGAGCTGGAGGAAGTAGTAATCCCGGCCTCTGAGCCGTAAATTGTCGAAACCCCGGCAGTTGAGCCGGAGGTGACTGAAGCCCCGGCGTGCGAGCCGGAAACTGAGGTAGCTCCAGCAGTTGGGCCGGCTACCTCCGAAGCACCGGCCGCTGTGCCGGTCATTGTTGGAGCTCTGGTCACAGGGCCGGTCGATGTTGAAGATCTTCCGGCTCCTGAGCCGGTTGTTGAAGAGGTGACGGAGCTTGAGCCCCCGTCGAAAGAGGAGCCCAGACCGGAGCCAGCAATGGCTCCTGCTCCGGAAGTGACGACGTCGGAGGTACCTGCAGCCAAGCCGGAGTGCCCGGGCGAAGTCGCTGGCCCCCTGCCTGAGGGGGTGAACAAAGACCTGGCGGCGGGGCCTTCCTCGATGGCGACTGAGGCCATCCCGGAGGACGGCCCTAGTGCCATGGATACTCAGGGGACCACTCTTGTGGAGTGGGACCCAATTTTTGTATCTGATGACCCGCTGGAACCAGCGGAGGAGACCCCAGCAGGTCCGGAACCCATCCCGTTGTCACTGTCTATTAACAACGCATGTTCCAGTCTGCGTCAAGTCCAACTGGCCTTCTTCCACGACAGCAAGGCTCTTGAAGAGGAGCGCCAAACCCTTAGGCGGTGGTGCAACCGGCTCTACTTCGAGACCAAGCTGGCGTAGTCGAGGCTAGCGGATGACAAAGAGTGGATCAAGCGGGAGAAGAACCGCCTGGAGTACTAGGGCAAGTTGCTGGATGACAGGGAAAGTATGACTCGCGCCCTCGACGCTCAATCCCAGGAGATCTACAATCAGGCCAAAGCAGCCAATAGTGCGGCCGATGAACGCCACGAAAGGCTTGAGGCCATTAACACTACACTCATCAAGCGCCGAGAGGCACTTGAGGAGAGGGAGAAACGGCTCGAAGATGAAGAGCAGAAACTCCTAGAGTTGCGGGATGACGTCCTGAGGAGGGAGGAGGAGCTCGCCGAGAAGGTGGCTCTGGCTGACAAGGGCCTCGAGGAGCGCGCCAAGAAATTAGAAGAGTGCTGCCATGAGGAAGAGGAGAAGGCCTGGGTGCGAGGGCAGGAACTCTACGAACAAGAGTGTGCCCTTACTGCCAGGGAGAAAAAAGTGAGGGGTAGAGAGAAGGACCTGGTCGACCGCCGGAACAAGATCCACCTCTGGGAGGAGGAGCTCGGAAAACTCGAAAAGCAGGTTGCTGAGAAGATTCAGCAGAACGCCAAAGAAGTTGAGCGCCTTGCCCGCGAGAATTCTGAACTGGTGGCGGCCAGAAGATCCCTGGAAGAGATGAAGGGCTTGAGGACTGAGGACTCCCTACAGATTTGGGAGTTCTTGAGCAAGGTCAATGACGTGATGACACCGATGGGCTTCAGCCCCGTGCGCCCAGATGATCCGGAGCCGGAGCCGGACCTAGCGTTGCAGGCGTTGAGTTCGGCAGGCAGCAAACTCTCCAAAGTGGGCGATGTTATCGCGGACCAATTGGAGGTTGAGGGGCAATCCCTGGCGAAGAACGTTGCAGAATATGTGCTGACGTGCTACACCAGCCGGAACTCCCAATTTCCTCTGGACCCGGTGCTTGAAGGTCCTGTCGAAGGAGAAGGTAAAGCTGCCGGAGCCAACGTGTCGGAGGTTGCCCAGAAAGTCGCCCAATTCTTTCTTAGGGTCTAGGACCTTCTCTGTAATTCTCACTTGTATTTTCTCTTCTTCTTCCTCAATTTTGTAATCCCTTGTCTCCAGATAAATGAAATCCCCAAATTTTTGTGAATTTCACTTTTTGTCTTCAACACTTTTATCTTCACTTGGCCCCCTGGTAGATGTACACAATTTGATTGTGAACATGTACCAAGAGGATATTGTGTTTTGTTGAAGACTCATTTGCTCTGAACTTTTAGAATTTAGGTCTAAAGTCTTCGATAGTGAAGGCCCCCTGAGGTTGTCGGAGCTTAGAAGCTCTGGCATTGTCCATTGCTGAAGCTTGATAGCTTCGGCAATAGTCTCTATCAATGCGTAGAACATCGTTAGTTAGTCCTCCGGGGTGTTGGAGCTTAGTAGCTCCGGCAGTGACCTTTGCCAACACTTAGTTTGTTGGCAGCAGACTCCATTTACAGGGTCTTCTCATCATCTTTTATTCAGCGTCGACGGTTGGCCCCCCTAGGGGAGTCGGAGCTTAGTTAGCTCCGGCTTTTTTCCATCAACATAGATTTTATTTTTCCTGCACACTTAAGCCAAGAAAAATAGTAAAATTCATTTCTTGTCTATAATTTCGTCACGGCTTACAATTCTCAAGAATACTTTAAGTCAAACGCAATTTTAAATACAACCGAATCCGTTGTCTTTTCTTCTAGATCCAACTGTCCATGGACCCGCCTTACTTCGGCCTGCCGGGGTGTAGGTAGAGTGGCGTACTTAGGGTGCTTGACCAGGCTAAGTCGATAGCACACTCCAGCCCTAGATTGGCTTGGCGGCTTTCAGACGAGTTGGCCATGAACAATATTTGAATCCAAAAGAATTGACAATACAACTTGAATCGTATATAAACCAGTCGAACTAAAATTTCTTAAGAATTGCACGTCTTTGTTATAGACAAGAAAGAGAAAAATAAAAATGTTGAGCCTGTACAAAATAAATGCACGTGGAGTCTATTTCACATGAAGATGTATTTCATTATAGGTCCGGGGTACAGGGGAAACAAGTACACTCTTAGGGTACGGAACCAGGCTAAGTGTGTTTCATTTCTTGTTTGACCCAGGGTAGTTAGCCGCACTTTTAGTCCTGAGACTGTGACAAGTGTTGCATGAACTTTGCGGACCTTTCGGGAAAGGTCCTGCTGCTCTCCCGGAGGAACTACCCGACTCTGTACAATGACTCTATAACATACACCTCAAGTTACTCAAGACTCACCTCCGTGGTATTAAGTGTAGAACTTACGGAGGTGCTCGATGTTCCAAGGATTTGGGAGAGGTGTCCCATCCTTAGTAGCCAAGCGAACGCTTTCGGGACGGGATACTTTAATCACTCGGAAGGGCCCCTCCCAGTCGGGGGAGAGTTTGTTTAACCCTTCTCTAGATTGTATTCTCCGTAGCACCAGATCGCCTTCCTCGAGCTGTCGGTTGTGTACATGCCGCTGGTGATAACGCCATAGGGCTTGGCGATATCGGGCATTCCGAACAGCTGCTTGGCACCTTCCCTCCTCAAGGAGGTCTAGGTCTTCACACCGGAGCTAGTCCTGCGCGGCTTCGTCAAAGGTCCGGACCCGGAGTGAACCCAAGGTGATTTCCGGAGGAAGGATTGCTTCAGCTCCGTACACCAGAAAGAAGGGTGTCTCTCCAGTTGACCGGTTTTGAGATGTCCTGTTGGCCCATAAAGTGGGCAGAAGCTCTTCGATCCAGTTGGCTCCATGTTTTTTCAAGCGCTCATAGGTGCACATTTTGAGTCCTTTAAGGATTTCAGCATTTGCTCTCTCGGCTTGGCCATTGCTGGCTGAGTGAGCTACGGAGGCATAGCAAACTTGTATGCTGAGGTCTTCGCAATATCCTTGGAATGCTGAGCTTGTGAATTGGGTCCCATTATCAGTGATGATTTTGTTTGGGACTCCAAATCTGCATACAATGGACTGCAAAAAGTTGATAGCAGATTGCTTGTTGATTGTCACAACTGGAGTTTCTTCTGGCCACTTGGTGAACTTGTCAATGGCGACGTACAGGAACTTGTAACCTCCGACGGCTCTTGGGAAAGGTCCCAAGATGTCCATCCCCCACACAGCGAAGGGCCATGTAGGAGGTATCATTTGTAAGGGTTGAGCTGGTGTGTGAATTTGCTTTGCATGAAATTGGCATGCTTCACATTTCTTCACCAGCTCAGTTGCATCCTGGAGTGATGTAGGCCAGTAGAAGCCATGCTGAAAGGCTTTACCGACCAGCGTGCGGGAAGACGTGTGGTTCCCACACTCGCCTCCATGGATTTTTGCGAGGAGTTCACAGCCTTCTTCCCTTGTGATGCACCGCATTAGGATGTCGTTGGCACCGCGCCGGTAGAGATCCCCTTCTACCAGCGTGTATCTTTTAGCCAATCTGACTACACGGTCAGCGGATACATCATTGTCAGGAAGGATGTTGTCTTTCAAGTAGCTCCAGATCTCCGAGATCCATGCATCGGAACTAGCTTGAGCTTTTGAGTCTTGCGTGCTGGGTTGCTCGAAGCTGCCGGCAGCACCTACGACCCTTGATGGCTGCCATGGTAACAGGGCCATCGGGACTGTCAGCTTCGGGATGCTGATCTCGCCCCCTTCACTCAGTTCAGCAGGTTGAGCTGTTGGCTTTGACAACCTCCGGACAAAGATTCCGTCAGGAGCGGAGCTCCGGTTGACGCTTTGGTCGAGAGTTCGTCAGCTTCAGCGTTATGGGCATGCTGAACATGGTGGAGATCTAGGACTTCGAAGTCCTTCTGAAGCCTCTGGACTTCAAGGAGGTAAGCAGCTAGCTGGAGATTATTGTAGGAGCATTCACCCTTCACCTGCTTAATGATGAGCCGTGAATCTCCCTTGACCAGCAATTGCTTGACACCGTATGACAGTGCCACCTTTAGTCCGTAGATGAGTGCTTCATATTCTGCCATGTTGTTGGTCTCCTTGAAGTCAAGGTGTACCATGTATTTCACCTTCTCCCCAGTCGATGCAAGGAGAAGGATTCCAGCTCCAGCCCCCTGCTTCTGCATGGAGCCGTCGAAGTAAAGGGTCCAGTGAGGCTCGGTGAAGGTTGGAGCTTGATGCTCCGTCTTCTGCTCACTGGGACCCCCAGGGTTTGATGGAGAGGGATTCCATTCTGCCACAAAATCTGCCAATGCTTGACTCTTGACTGCTTGTCTTGAAATAAATTCAAGATCAAATTCAGCCGATTCCGCTGCCCACTTTGCAATATTCCCAGTTGAATTGGGATTATGCAAGATTGCTCGAAGTGGGTAGGAGGTCACCACTGAGACTTTGTGAGCTTGGAAGTAATGGCGAAGCTTTCTGGAGGCAATAAGAATTGCATAGAGCAGCTTATGCACCTCCAAGTACCGAGTCTTAGCATCATGTAATACTTCACTAATGAAGTACATCGGGCGCTGAATGGTTCGGACCCTCCCGGAGGGGTCCGGAGCTTCCTCTTCACTGACCCGGATCCTCTCGGAGGAGTCTGGATTTTCTTCGGGGACCTCCGGGTTCTGGCTGGAGGAACCCGGAGCTTCTTCAGAAGTGACTTGGACCCTCCCGGAGGGGTCTGGGTCTCCTGAAGTGACTTCTTGTGGATTCGAATCTGGGAGCTGGGACCCAGACTCGCTTTTAGGAACCTCCGGACCTTCCTGAAGGGGTCTGGATTCCTGAGTGTGGGGTAGTTCTGGTCTCTCTGCAACCAGAACCATACTGACGACTTCGTCAGTAGCTGAAATATAAAGCAACAAAGGCTCACCAGGGTTTGGAGCTACCAGAATTGGTAGGGTGGTGAGGAACTGTTTCAGCTCCTGGAATGCCTTCTCTGCTTCTTCGGACCATAGGAATGGTCCGGACTTCCTCAATAACTTGAAGAAGGGGAGTGCCCGTTCCGCCAGTCTTGAAATGAACCGGCTGAGGGCTGCTAGACATCCAGTCAACTTTTGGACGTCTTTGATGCGGGTTGGTGGCCGCATGTCTTCAATGGCCTTAATCTTCGCCGGATTAGCTTATATGCCCCAGTGACTTACCAGGAAACCAAGAAGTTTTCCGGAGCTAACCTCGAAGACACACTTGTCTGGGTTTAGCTTTGTACGGGTGGCCCCCAGCTTGTCGAAGACAGCCTGCAAGGTGTCAAGGAGTGACTCCTTGTTTCTGACCTTGACCACGATGTCATCGACGTACACTTCCACTATGTCTTTAATGAGTTCTTCAAAATTTTTGTACATAGCTCGTACAAAAGTTGAAGCTGCACTCTTGAGACCAAAGGGCATGGCCGTGTAACAGTACAATCCATCTACTGTGATGAATGAAGTATGCTCTTCATCTTCCCTAGACATCCTGATTTGATGATACCCGGAATATGCGTCTAGGAAACACAGTAATTCACACCCGGAGGTGGAATCCACTATCTGATCTATTCTAGGTAGTGGGAATGGATCTTTTGGACATGCCTTATTTAGTGTGGTATAGTCGATGCACATCTGAAGCTTCCCGCCGGCCTTGGGCACAACGACTGGGTTTGCCAGCCATTTCGGATGGAAGACTTCTCGGATGAATCCAGCTTCGAGTAACTTCTTCACTTCTTGTCGGATGAAGTTATGTCGCTCTACGGATTGCTTCCGAGGCTTCTGATGCACAGGTCGGGCGTCGGGGTAGATCTTCAGATTTTGCTCAATCACTTCCCTGGGGATCCCAGGCATTTGTGACGGTTGCCAGGAAAACACGTCGACGTTAGCCCGGGGGAAAGTGATGAGCACGAGTTCCTATTTATCGGTCAGTCCCCCCGATATACGGGTGGTCTGAGCGGCATCGGAACCAATTTAGACGACTTTGAAGGGAATGTCGGTGTCGCCGCTTGGCTGCACACGAGGTGCAGAAGTCGAGCCTCATTGAAGAATGCTCGGGGGTTTTGGAGCTTGCTCCTGTCTGGAGTCCTCCTCTTGCGCCGTGGTGAGTGCATGGAGTTCTTCCAGAGCAGTTACTCCGGCAGTACAATCTCCGCGGATCCGGAGAACGCCTACTGGTGTTGGCATCTTCAACACCAGATAGCCATAATGGGCAACTGCCATGAATTTGTACAGGGAAGGCCTACCCAAGATGGCATTGAAGGGTAAGTTGATCTGAGCGACGTCGAAGACCAACTTCTCGGTGCGGTACTTCTCCCGTGTCCTGAAGGTAACGGGGGGAGTAATAGCTCCGAGTGGGGTAATGGCCCCCGGACCTACTCCGGAGAAAGGTTGAGAGGGGTTGAGATCCGAAGGTCGGAGCTGAAGCTTAGTGAAAGCTTCAAAGCTGATGAGGTTAAGCCCCGATCCTCCGTCTACCATGACATGGTGGAGCTGAATGTTATTGATGGTAGGAGATACCATCAAAGGTAACTGACCTGCTCCAACCATACTTCGAGGGCAATCCGAAGCATCAATAGTGATGGCGGTGTCCATCCACTTCCGATGAGGTTCTGGCCTGACTGTAGGAGCTACAGCAGCCATATCCCGTCGCATAGTCTTGATGACGCGATGAGAGGTGATATCCCATGATCCACCAAAAATGGTGTTCATGGTCTTCCGACGCTCGTTGTCAGAGACGTCAGAATCATTGTCGACTGAGGTGTAAACGGCGTTCAGGACCTTTTTGGGATCCTGAAATCCTAACTCCTCTTCAGCCGGATCTTCGTCGACTTTTTGCTTTCCCTCCCTCTGTCGGAAAGGAGATTCTTCCCGGCCTTTGTTGTAGCGCTCGGCAAGGTTTTGGACCTCCCGGTAGTCTTCTAAACTGTGGTTGCCCGTTTTGTGAATAGGACACCACACTTTGGGTTTGCCACCATCTTTAGAAGACGGTCGAGGTCGCTTCTCGGGGCGTGGCCCCTGGCCACCTGGAGTTGCAGCAGCTGCAACGTTGGATGTGCCGGCCGACGGCTTTTTCTTGTCGTTGGTCTTCTTTTTCTTCTTGCCACCCTCGGAGGTAGCAGCTTCTTCTTTGGAAGATTTCTTGTGATCCTCGGAGGTTGGTTTGGAGTGCATCTCACGGCCCTCCGCAGCTCTGGCACATTTGTCAGCCAAGCTGAAGAGTTCCGTAACGATGGTGATCTCCTTGATCGCCAGTTTCTGCAACATCTTCTTATCCCGTACGCCCTGTCTGAATGCCACAATGACAGAGGCGCTAGAGATAGAAGGGATAGTGTTTCGTACCTGAGAGAACCTCTGGATGAATGATCGCAAGGATTCTCCCCCTTTTTGCACGACCGCAAAAATATCTAGTTCAGTGCCTGATCGGGTGTATGAACTCCCGAAGTTGGCGGTGAACTGCCGGCACAGCTCCTCCCAACTGTTGATAGAGTTGGGTGGAAGGCTCATAAACCAGGACCTGGTGGTCCCAGTTAAGGCCACTGGAAAATAATTGGCCATCACGGCCTCGTTTCCTCCAGCTGCCAAGATTGCAGTGGAGTAGATCTGAAGAAATTCGGCGGGATTGACAGTCCTGTCGAATTTTTCCGGCAGGTGAGGCCGGAACTTCTGTGGCCATCTAACCATGCGCAGGTGCATGGCCAGGGCTGAACAGCCTCCTCCTACTCCTTCAGGAGTAGAAAAGTCCTGAGCTTCCCGTCTTTCACGGGCACGCTCAATATGGACTCGGTCGTCCTGCTGGCGGTATCAGCGATCAAGCTCCGCCCGGAGGTCATGAGTTGAAAGCCTGGATACCATGTGAGTGCGTCATGCCCCGGAGGGCAATGACGTCACTTGTTGCGATGCAGCACGTCTCCTGCTATTGGAAACGTGCAGACCAACTCTTCCAGACAAAGTCCACCGCTGCGACGGGGCTCGTCCTGAAGGAGGAGGACCCTGGTTGCTAAGGCGTTCGGCTGCTGCTACAACAAAATGCTCCACATCGGCCCTCCACTGCTCCAGTGCATCCCGGGATGCATCCGGAGGTGGTGGGCGTTGGAGAAGAGCATGTGCTGCATGGAGCGCGTGTTCCGGGTTGTCATGATTTGCCGACGTAGTAATTGATGCCGGCGCACCATCACGTTGCCCAGCACGATTTGGTGGAGGAGACGGTGGTGGTGGGAGTGTGACTCCTGCTGGTGCTGAGGCTCCTGCTGGTGGCTGCCTATTGGAGGGATTGCCCCCAACAGCCTGAGTAGCAGGTTGACCGTTGGATGATCCAGCAGCTGAGTTCACCATTCTCAAAATCTCAGGCGCCCCCCTACCTGGCGCACCAACTGTCGGTGGTTTGAACCGGCATATCTCCCTACACTAGTAAAGTGATAGGGGAGTTTGATGTTCGGTGTGGGCGCGCGGAGATTCAAGAAGGTGAGTAGGAATTGACACAGGAGACACAAGAGTTTACGTGGTTCGGGCCGCCTGAGCGTAATACCCTACTCCACGGGTGTGTTGGTGTTGTATTAGCTGTATCAGCTTGTGTTGAGCGTCAATGGCCTGTGTCTCCGTGTGTGTGTGTCTAGCCCCCTGAACGTGTCGTCGGCCTGTCCTTTTATAGTACAAGGGCAGGCCGTTACAGGTTAGCCTGGCCCGACATGTGGCCCCGGTGGTTACTAGTATTGATACATGTTTAATTGCTCTTAATGACCCTGTAACGGGTTTTGACAGAACCGTTACTGGTGTTAAGATCGTCTGTTTAAGTGTTATTAATATGGTATTAATGGCACTTAATCGGGTCTTGAAGTCCTTGATTCCCCTTTGAAGATTCGGAGCCGTTGCGGGGTCTTCTGGAGGTTAGAGGCTGAAGATCTGATGATTGGACACGTGGCAGCTCTGGAGCTTGCTGTGGGAAACAGGTAGCTCCGGGGCTACCCGACACGTGTCAAGTCCGGAGCTTCTCTCTGTCTGGGGTTAAGTCCGGAGGTCCCATTTCGGTACATGGCCCGGAGCTTCCCCCTTGTGGGCGGTGGCCCCGGTTTGGTAGTACACGTGGCGACCCTGGGATTAACCATGTTGGAGAAGCGGGTCTGGATATGTCTGACATGCGGGCCTCCGAGGGTCTTCAAACCAAGTAGATGACTTTCCTTTGAGATCTTTGTAACCTCAAGGGGTGTACGCCTCCGAGGGTCTTCAAACCAAGTAGATGACTTTCCTTTGAGATCTTTGTAACCTCAAGGGGTGTACGGTTTCTCGGGTACCAACAGCCACTCACATGAGTGTTCTCTCCAACTAAAAAAGGGAGGCAAGTATGTCATCATGTGCCATCGTAGGTTCTTAGATGATGATCACATATTGAGGTCTGCTAAAGAACTATTTGATGGTACTGAGGAACATAGGCCAGCACCTATTCCACTTAGTGGAGAGGAAATTTTGGAGCTGACAGCAAACATTGACACAAGTTTCGGAAAGGATCCAACTACAAAGAAGCCAGCAAACCCATGACGTAGGGGTAAAAATGAGGCACCACTTACTTGGAAACGGAGATCTATTTGGTTTAAGTTGCCATATTGGAAGATTTTATTAGTTAGACATAATTTTGATGTTATGCACATTGGAAAAAATGTTTGTCACAACATTGTTAATACATTTTTGAACATTGATGGCAAATCAAAGGATAGTTTAAATGCTCGCTTGGACATTAAAAACCTTGGCATTAGAGAAGATCTTCATCCTATTGATGTAGATGATAGGTTCTACATGCCTCCAGCACAATATTCAATGAGTCTAGATGAGAAGAAGTTGTTTTGCCAAGTATTGAAGGATGTGAGGTTACCGGATGGCGTTGCGTCAAATATTCACAACAATGTCCATGTTTCAGAAATGAAATTGATTGGACTAAAGAGACACGACAATCACGTTTTGTTGCAACAATTACTACCACTTGCTATAAGAAGGATATTACCAACACGAGTAACTGCAGCACTAATTCGTGTGAGCAATTTTTTAAAAAAATATACTCATCTACTATTCGAGTAAGTGATATGCAGAAACTTGAGGCTGAAATCGCTGAGACACTAAGCATTCTAGAAACTATATTTCTACCGGCATTTTTTGATACTATGGTACACTTGATGGTTCATCTTCCTGCTCAAGCAAGAATTGGTAGTCCAGTACAGTATTGTAGCATGTGGGCAATAGAGAGGTATTATAATGCATATTCCATTAGCAATATCTATTTTGTGCTTGTGGACTATGGCTAAGTTAACATAGTGTAAAAATTTTATTTTTAGGTTTTTGATGAGGTTAAAAGGTTATGTTCGCACCAAAAGTCATCCGGAGGGTTCAATCTGTGAGTCCTATAAATTTGATGAGAGCCTTACATTTTGCTCACAATTTTTACGTGGTTGTGAGACCAGATTTACTAGGCAAGTAAGAAATGGGGAGGAATTGGATAATGCAATGTCCAATATCAATCCTTTCTTTAGAAGCCTTGGGCGAGGTTTAAGTGGCAAATGCACTACATCTTTAGACTATAATACATGGCTTCAAGCACATAGATATGTGTTGTTCAACTATGACAAAATAGAACCATACTTGAAGTAAGATGCTCAAGCTTTTTTATAGATTGGACCCCATTATGCATATGTATATTGTCGGTCTTTTAATTTTTACAAAACATTTTCAGCAAGCATATTGAGTACCTTCGATCAGTTGGCAATCGCAATCAACGAAAAATCAATAATATTCATCATGAAATGTTTCCTGAGTGGTTTAGAAAGCATGTAAGTCCTTACATGATCAATCATTTGTGTTTTCAGTTGTTTTGTTAGGTCTGATTGGAATTTAAGTTGATTAGAATATTCTGTATTACAGGTGGAAGGATTAGTTGAAAATGGTATTGAAGTACCAGAAGAGATGCAAATTTTGGCCAATGAGCCATTCATGATTGCTACAATGTATAATAGCTATACTATAAATGGGTTCAATTTCCATGCATACTCTAGTGATGAGGGTAGGCCATATCAAAATAGTGGAGTAGCTCTAGTAGCCCAAACCTCTTGCTTTGAAAATGGAAACACAGACCCGATAGTGCGCAACAAGACATACTATGGTAGGATCAAAGAAATCATTGAGCTAAACTATCGCAATAAGGGAAATATAGTGCTTTTCAAATGTGATTGGGTTGACAACCGCATTCAAGATGCATGGGTGAAAACTGATCAATTTGGGATCACAGTTGTTAATTTCAATCATTTATACAATAGAGGAGAAAGATTATTAGATGAACCTTTTATTTTAGCATCGCAAGCCACACAGGTTTACTATGTTCAAGATCCCATTGATAGAGAATGGAGTGCTGTTGTTCGGTCAAAACCACGAGAAATTTATGACATGGCTACAAGTGATAGTGAACAACCAGATCCTCAAAGTGAGTTTCATAGTCCGATTCCTGATTTGCATACAAAAGTGTATGACCTAAATATTTTTCTTCAAGATATGAACTATGTCAGGACAGATATTGATGGTACCATTGTTGCTGAAAAAAAGGAAGTAACAATTTTGTGTTGTAAAAATTCAATGGTGCAACAATTCATCATTTTGCATGTTCTACTTTTTCTTTCTTCTATACTTGCACTTGTAGACTATTTAATGATAATTACTGAACCATTATTAAATATTTTTAGGAGGAAAGATGGTGATTGCAGGAGAAAAAAGAAAGGATGTTCCGGTTTGTGAATATGAATCACAAAGAAATGCAAATGTCCTAGCCAATAAGATGAAGATGAAAGCTTTGCAACTTCAAGAGCTTGGACAGGAAGTTTCCTCACCAGCTATGATAAAGAAAAAGGTTGATGCTATGAGCCATCAACAAAACCGGATGAAAACTGATGCTACAATTCAGCACAAATTACGAACAAGCTCAAGATTGAGTGCTACACGGGCTGATGTACATCCATTGAATGAGAATATTCCAAGTGGTGATTTACAGTCAGGGAAGAATGGGAGTATTCCATGTGGTGATTTACAGCTAGGGAATGGGAGTAGTGCAGCAAGTGCTCACATACAACCAAGGTGGCCCAAGTGGTGATCTACAGCTAGGGAATGGGAGTAGTGCAGCAAGTGTTCATCTACAGCCAAGGAATGGCAATACTTCAAGGAATGAAGGTATGTTTCTTATATGATCTATATTTTGTTAAATGAATTGTTGTCTTCTTGTGTTGGTCTTATTAGATACATTGCTTTGATGTAGAGTTGTGTGTACAAGAAAAGAAAAAAGTTAGAGGGCCAACTACAAAGGCTGACATATTTGCAAGACAAATCAAGCCAAAACTCAAAGTACAGATAAATGAACATGGTCAGCCTTGTGGACCTTCAAGCACTGAATTTGCTAACTTCATTGGTGCACTTGTGAGAACAAAGGGCTTTCCGATTGCACATGATGATTGAGGAAGGTTTGCCCACAAAGAAAATATAAGTTGTGGAGAGATGCTCAGGTAGTAAAATTGGTTGAAAATGCTTTATGAACTCATTCAGCTTTGTGATTTGTTCTTGCCTTAAATACTTATTAACTTGTAAGTTATGTGCAGCTCTATTGGATATAGATAACAGTTGCTTCAACTGGTTTATGAGAACAGCAGCTGCAAAATGGAGGGACTTCAAATCAGACTTGAAGAAAGTATGTTTTGATGATGATATGGAATATGAAGAATTGCTTCAATTGCGGGACGAAAGAGTGCATGAGGAGGATTGGAAGTGGCTAATTGATCATTGGACATCTCCAGATGGAGCTGTAAGCTACAATTCCCTATTTCTAGAGTTATTATATATAAATCATGAGTACTGTAAATAACACTTGATGATAGGTCCGTTCAATGAGAGGGAAAGCAAATCAGTCAAAGATGACCTAAAACCATACATCTGGAAGCAAGAGCCATGCACGTGTTGGTTACGAAATGGTATGCACATTTCTTGTCATTTTGTATCCATTATTCAAATTTTGTAGCTACAATATGATTATTAAAATACAGTGCGAAGAGCTAGGACGTTCAGCACGCAGAGATGAATTGTTTATTAAAACGCACACACACAAGAATGGAGTACCTCACAAGGGAGCTGAAACAACAATTGTAAGTTATGGAGATATCTAAGTGCATTTCACTTGGAGCTAAACACAACAATTGTTTGCTAATATCTTTATTTTTTTATAGAATGCCCTTAAAGATGCAATCGTAGATCATCCTGAACTAATAGAGAAGAGTATAGGGGAAGGTGATGTGTAACACCCCTAAAATATATATAAGGGGCCAATTAATTTCTGGATGCTTTGCTTATGTTTATTTGGGTGTAAGAATTAATTTGACTAATTAAAATGTGATTAGGACCTAAAATCTGGATTTAGAAAAATCTTTACCCTGGCTTAAACCCTCTGGGCCGAAAACCCATTATCCTTCCTAGGCCCAACCCCTTATTCCCCTTCCCTTTTTCCTTCTCAGTCGCGGCCCACTTCTTTTCATTATCCCGCCGGCCCGCTCATCTCCACTTTGCCGCGCGTCCGGCCCAGCCCGCTCGCGCGCGGGAGTTCACGCGCGCATGGGATTCCCCTGGTGCCGCGTCATTTTCTTCCTTCCTGCTGCCTGGTGGCCCCCACATGTCGCCTTTCTCCTCCGCCACGTCTCTTCCTCACGCGCGCGGGTCACGCGTTCCGCGTGAGTTGGCCGTGGCGCGGATGCCAAAAAAACGGCCTTCAATCGATTGGAATCCACGCTCAAGTTTTCGTGTCCGCCAAGAAGCCGCCCCCCCCCCCTATAAAGCCACACCAGATCCAACAACCTTGTTGCTCCCGATTCCCAGCACTTAGTGGGAGCCCTGCTCCACCGCCGCCCCGCCCCGATGAGCACCTCGCCGTGCGATTCTCCCCGTCTCTTCTCCCTGTCCACACGCTCACTCACCTCCACGACTTGTAGGAGCTCAGTGAAGCCGCTCGGGCCCTTTCCTGATGTTCCGGTTCATCTGTTTGATTTTGATCCGATCTAACCTCGCCACCATGTTCCTTTGTGTGCAGAACGTCATTCCGACGGGTTGCGCTGGAGTGTTGGGCACCGAGAGGTATTTCCACCGTGCGCCGATGACTTGATCCACCGCTCCTCGACGCGGGACCATTTCCGAGCCTCCCCGGACCTCACTGCCCCTCTCGGTGAGCTCCCCGACCCACCCTCACTCTGTTCGGTCACTGTTTGCGCTAGAATAGGGCGCTTAAGTGCGGATCCATGTAGCCCCATGAGTTTAGCCATGGTGCGACGTCGATCTCCCATTTTGATGCCTCCCCGAGCTCCATCTACACCCTAGATGAGTTCGCCTCTGTCTACTCGTTGGTTTTCGGTAGCTAGATGTGAGGATTAGACCTTGTTAGCGTAGATCGATTTCGCTCCGGCGAGCTCGGTTTGCCGGCCATGGTGCGCCGCCGCGGTTCGGCGTCACCGTCGGTAGTCTCGACCGGGTTGAATCCTAGCCGTCCGATCTTGCCTCTGCGGTCACGATTAGATGGCCGCATACCCCTTCGCTCCTTTAGATTTGGGCTGTTCTTTTTAGATCCTAGGGCTAGGGAGTTGACGCGTCGTTCTTTGGATCTGAGCCATGCGCTGCTAATCCGGCGACGTATTTTAATCCTGGCGCATAACCCTTCGTCCGATCTATTCTGAGCCGTGGATCATCGATCTAGCGGTCCATGTTATATCCCGCGTACCCTTTCGGCTAATTCACACCCACACCCCTGGAACTCCCTGATTCCTTCCATTTAGGTCCTCGCCTTTTCTAGTATAGCCCCTGGACTCGTAATAAATCACGTTTTATACTGCAAATCGTAGATCTACCCCCTGTATTTCACTGTTTTCGCACTTTTAAGCTTCTGCAGTAGTTTATTTTGTAGTCTACCCCCTGGAATAAATATTAACATCATTTCTAGTCCCTATAATCACTGGAAATTGGCATAAACACCCCTGTTCTGTCCTGATTTAGCTATATTAACCTTGTAGTGTGTGGCTTTGGACATAAAATGGTAGATCAATGTTGTTTTGAGAATAGTTAGCTTGTTACTTGCTGCACTACATAAAATCACCATGATTAGAGGCCATACCATTGAAATTAGTTTATCAGCATGCTTAGCGCACTTGTATAAAAATGAAAATAAATATCTTTTTGGCATAAATAATGTTGATAGGCATTTTATCACAATGTAATTATGCTAACACTTAGAGTTAATCAATCCTTGATGTTTGGTAGCGAATTTCATATGTATTGCATGTTATACTGCTTTTATGACTTTATTGTCGTGCTTGTTCTTACTTCCTTTATTTCATTTTCGTGCACGTGGCGGCATTTGTATAGAGGCACACCCGGAGTCGACTTTCAGCCTTCAGGACCAGGTGTTTGACTTCGTCGACCCACACTACCCAAGCGAGTGTCCTTGACCACTTTGCTCCGGTTAGGAAATATTAAGGACATAGATAGAATTAGTTGCATGCAAGTCAATTAATTTGAATCCTATGCTATAATGTTTCCCTAGATTTCCATATTACTCCTTTTCGCTCTATTGGGTAGAGGTTAGGGTATTTTGTGGGTGGTTACAACTGCTTAGCCATGCTGTTATAATTGGGGGAGTAACTTTATTTAAAATTGTTAATCTATCTACTCTACTATTATCTGCATTACTGTAGTTTTGGTGGTGGGATGTAGTTGATAGGAATCCCGCAGGCAGGTCGACTTAGTGGGTGCAGTACGCACGAGACTCGGGTTTGTTGTTAGATGCCTGCGTGGATTCTAAGGACCGGTTCTTGGATTTGCGATTCCAGGCCTTATCGTACCACCACATGACGGTATGGAACGACTTAGCCAATTAATTAGGAGATCTTTCAATGAGTATGGGCAATGGATTGGTGTGGGGAACGAGTTCAGTGCTACCTACTCTGGGATCCGCATGGCTCAAGAGGGGGCTACCACATCAGAGGGTGTACTCCAGTATGGCGGGGTATGCGAAACCTTAGAGTGCTTGTACTTGTCGGGAGACCCTTTGTAAAGGCTCTGTTGTGGACTCCTCGCCACACACCTTAGGCAGTGTGCGATGGCAGGATGGAGTTTTCTTAGTCATCGTTAGATGATGAAATCACAACTTGTGGGTAAAGTGGTACAAACTCTGCAGAGTGTAAATCTATATAGATAGTCGTGCTCACGGTCATGAGCTCGCTTGGATAGCTCAACCTCGATTAGGTGGGACTGGTTGGATGTTTGGTGGTCGGGTGGTTTAACCTGGTGAGTTGGTTTTCCAGGTGGGTATCCTGGACGGTGGTGAGTCGGGTGGGTGTAACCCGACGATTATATTAATATGGTATATATGTGTCCTTCACCTAGTAAATAGGATGCTAAGGTCAACTTAGGAAGTTAAGGTTGCATAGAGGCTAACCCATGTCAGCTTTTCCTCATTGAATAGCCCGCATGTCATAATTACCCACACTCGCGAAGTACATTAGGTACTCATCCTCGCTTCTTTCCTTTTCTGTTTGTTTTTGTACATGTCATGCTGTTCAGGACCCAGCAGTGGAGTGATGGACGAGGAGTTCGACGTTGGCGACACTGGTGCTCAGGACTAGGCGGGTGTTCCCACGGACGACGCCTGTGATGGAGATCCCACTGCTACCTTTCCGCTGTCATGAGTTTTTCTTTTAGACTTACGGGTCATTCTTGTACCGTTGATGATGTACTCGACATACTTGGCTTATCATGTTTATCGAGCTTGGCTTATTATATATGATATCTCTTATTGTGCTCGTGTGTGATGATGAAAATTGATCCTGGCACACGCGAGTATGCACTTTGTTTTCTCTGCAGGAACAGGGCGTTACAAAGTGGTATCAAAGCCAATGTTGTCCCTAGGACACCAGCCTAGTTAGAAATGGTCGTGAACTAAAATTATTTTCATCTCAACAATTCTTTTCACAAGAAAAATTTGCGAAAATGTGGCGTGTGTTTCTAATTCTACGTGTCTTACCTCTTTTCAAGAAAACTCCACTTCTCCTACTTAAATGCTTGAAAATTTCTAATAAATGAACTTTTCTGTTCTCCCCTTGTTCAAAATTGTGAAACCACCCTGAAGAGCCACGCTTAGGTTAGGTGGTCACCTTGTCCTTGGTCGTGTAGCCGTTAAATTTTCCTTATGGCTTGATTTCACTGTTGTTGGTTTTGACTGATGCATGTGCATGATTGTGTTTGTTTATATTAATAGAACTAGTAGATGATTTTCCTTCTTTTTGGAATATTTTACCCCATATTTCCTTTTATTATATATTGCTATGACTTACGTGTTATAATACATGTAACAGATGGCAGGCAGGGGTCAAGGTAGTGGCAGAGGCCGTGGCGAGCCTTCAGAGGATGAGGGCCCCGCCTTTCAGATGCCTGGTTGGGCGGGCCGTGGAGCTCGTGGTGCACCTGTCGCTTCCGGGGTGCAGCAGATGTTGGCGGCATAGAACCAGATTCTCCAGAGTCTGACCCAGGTGCTGGCCGACATGCAACCAGCTCCCCCGCCACCACCTGCTCCTGGTGGGGGACTGCGGTCGTGCCTCTGAGACTTTCAAAGCACACAGCCTCCTGTCTTTAGCTGTCCCATGGAGCCTATGGACGCGGATGACTGGTTGAAGGTTGTGGACAGTAAGCTGAGGCTGATATAGTGTGTGGGCCCAGAGAGGGTTTTGCTAGCTGCTCACCAGCTGGCAGGACCGGCTGCTGGTTGGTGGACGCCTCTCACCGCCGCTCACGCAGCCCCTGAGAGCATCACCTGGGAGGAGTTCTGTCACACCTTCAGGAGTCACTTTGTTCCAGCAGGAGAGGTCAAGATGAAGCGCAAGGAGTTTCTGAGCCTGAAGCAGGGAGGGTCAACAGTGCGTGAGTACCTCACTCGCTTCACGCAGCTGTCGCGTTACGTGCCAGAGGAGGTCATGACTGATGACCTGAAGCAGGACTGTTTCATCCAGGGGCTGAATGAAGAACTGAAGAATGCTCTGTCCAGCAGCTACTACGGGTGTTTCCAGATGATGATTGACAAGGCATACGTGATGGAGAGGCAGCTACCAGAGTTGGAGGCACACAGGAAGCGGAAGACTGCTTTCCAAGGTCAGTCTTCGGGCAGTGGTGCACGCCCCCGCTTCGCACCACAACCGGGTGGACCCTACAGACCACCGATGGGATAGTGGCAGCCTCAGAGGTACCCGACACCAGCTTACAGACAGACCCAGCAGCAGCAGCAGCGTGTCCAGCAGCCCCAGCAGCGCACTACTCTTCCGCCTCGTCCACCAGGACAGTTCCAGCAGAGCCAGGGAGGCAGGCCTCAGGGCGCCAGAGGTGATCTTCAGTGCTATAACTGTGGAGAGACTGGACACTTTGCCAACCGTTGTCAGAAGAAGCCAGTGTTGCAGTCACAGCAGCTGCAGCAGAGGTTCTCGCGTGGTCGGGTGAACCACGTGGCCTTGGAGGAGGCTCAGGATTCTCCAGACGTGGTGTTTGGTATGTTTCTTGTTAATTCTCACCCCGCTTCTGTCTTGTTCGATTCAGGTGCTACTCACTCATTCATTGCTTATGAGTTTGTTCGAAGGCACTCTTTGGGGACTTCTTCTATTACTCATATGATAGTGGTCCACTCTCCCGGAGGAGAGTTCAGGACTAATGTTGTGTGCCCTAATGTTGGTATTGATATTATGGGGATGGTCTTCTCTGCAAACCTCATTGTGCTGGAGTCTCGAGGACTGGATATTATCTTGGGGATGGATTGGCTGGCAAAGTATGATGGAGTGATTCACTGTGCGACTTGGACTGTGAGGTTGACTTATCCTGATGGGACTTTGGTGGAGTATACTTCTACCCCAACGTCGATCGAGAGGATTCGGATTAATCAGATGGGAGAACCAGAGGAGATTCGGGTGGTCAAGGAGTTCCCTAACGTTTTTCCTGGGGAGTTGCCAGATATGCCGCCTGACCGTGATATCGAGTTTGTTATTGAACTAATACCTGGTACTGCTCCTATCTATAAGAGACCCTACAGGATGGACTCTTAGCAGCTAGCGGAGCTGAAGGACCATATTGATGAGCTGTTGAGTAAGGACTTTATTCTCCCTAGCTCCTCACCTTGGGGAGCGTCGGCTATCTTTGTGCCGAAGAAGGATGGGACGCAGCGGTTGTGTGTTGATTATCGGGCTCTTAATGATGTGACCATCAAGAACAAGTATCCCCTGCCGCGTATTGAGGATTTGCTTGATCAGCTTAGAGGAGCTTGCGTGTTCTCTAAGATTGATCTTCGGTATGGGTGCCATCAGATGAAGGTTCGACCCTTGGACATTCCAAAGACAGCTTTTGTCACCCGCCATGGTCTCTACGAGTACACAGTCATGTCTTTTGGGTTGACCAACGCACCAGCTTACTTTATGTACCTTATGAATAAGGTATTCATGGATTATTTGGATAAGTTTGTGGTCGTCTTCATTGATGATATTCTGGTTTTCTCGAGGGATGAAGACGAGCATGAGGAGCATTTGAGGTTGGTGTTGCAGAAGCTTTGGGATCATCAATTGTGTGCCAAGTTCAGCAAGTGCGAGCTCTGGTTGAAAGAGGTGTCTTTCTTGAGGCATGTTATATCTGAAGGAGGAGTTTCTGTTGATCCAGGCAAGGTGGCAGATGTGTTGAAATGGGAGGCACCCGTGGATGTTGGCCAGATCAGGAGTTTCTTGGGGATGGCGAGCTATTACTGCCGCTTTATTGAGGGTTTCTCGAAGATTGCCAAGCCGCTTACAAAGTTGCTTGAGAAGGGGGCAGCTTTTGTCTGGACGCCCGAGTGTGAGGCGAGCTTTCAGGAGTTGAAGATGAAGTTTACTTCTGCACCCGTGTTGGTGATGTCTGATATGCAGAAGGAGTTCTCGGTCTATTGTGATGCATGTCGGCAGGGTTTGGGTTGTTTCCTTATGCAGGAAGGGCATGTTGTGGTCTATGCTTCTAGGAAGCTTTGTAAGCATGAGAGTAATTATCCAACTCACGACTTGGAGTTGGCTGCAGTAGTTCATGCTTTGAAGATTTGGAGGCACTACTTGATGGGGAAGAGGACGGAGATTTATACGGATCACAAGAGTCTCAAGTATATATTCTCTCAGTCGGATCTTAATCTCAGACAGCACAGGTGGCTAGAGCTCATCAATGACTTTGATGTGGGCATTAACTATCATCCGGGGAAAGCTAATGTTGTGGTGGATGCTTTGAGCAGGAAGGTTCATTGCAATGCTTTGTTGTTGCAGCCTCAGTTGTGTGAAGAGTTTGCGAGACTTAATCTTAGCTTGGTGTCTAGTGCTGATGCAGTGGTGATGGATGTGGATTCCACCTTGGAGCGTGATATTCAGGATGGCCAGAAGGGTGATAGGGAGATTTTGAAGCTTAAGAGGTTTATGAAGGAAGGCAAGATTGCAGGATATCGGGAGGATGAGCAGGGAACTTTGTGGCTTGGGAAGAGGATTTGTGTGCCTGAGGATAAAGCTCTTCGTCAGTTGATCTTGAGAGAGGCACATGATTCGGGTTACTCCATTCACCCTGGGAGTACCAAGATGTATCAGGATCTCAAGGAGCGCTTTTGGTGGCGTCGCATGAAGCGTTATGTGGCTCAGTATGTGGCTCTTTGTGAGACGTGTCAGCTAGTGAAGGCGGAGCACCAGAGACCTGCAGGATTGCTTCAGCCTTTGAGGGTGCCTGAGTGGAAGTTTGAGGAGGTTGGCATGGATTTCATCGTTGGATTGCCCAGGACTCAGGATATGACTCTATTTGGGTGGTGGTTGATCAATTGACCAAGGTTGCTTGCTTCATTCCCGTCAAGGAGCGGTACCGTGTGGACACCTTGGCTGAGTTGTATATATCTAGGATTATGTGTCAGCATGGAGTGCCTAAGAGGATAGTCTCTGACCGTGGTGCTCAGTTCACATCGAGGTTCTGGAAGCAGCTACAGGAGTGTTTGGGTACTCGACTTGATTTCAGCTCAGCATACCACCCACAGACAGATGGGCAGGCCGAGAGAGTTAACCAGATACTGGAGGACATGTTGAGAGCTTGTACCTTGAGGAATAGCAAGAGTTGGGATAGGCATTTGCCTTATGCAGAGTTATCATACAACAATAGTTATCAGGCGAGTTTGAAGATGTCCCCGTTCGAAGCTTTGTATGGTAGGAAGTGCAGGACACCCTTGTTTTGGAGCCAGGCAGACGAGGGTTAGGTATTTGGGCCAGAGTCGTTGAGAGTTGCTGAAGAGAAGGTGCATGAGATTCGTCAGAACTTGAAGGCAGCCCAGACCAGGCAGAAGAGCTATGCTGATACTCGGAGGCGAGAGTTGACCCTTGAGGTGGGAGACTTTGTGTACCTCAAAGTGTCGCCTATTAGAGGGCTTAGTCGGTTCAAAGTGAAGGGCAAGCTAGCACCTCGATATATTGGACCTTTCAAGGTGTTGGCCAGGAGAGGAGAGGTTGCTTACTAGTTGGAGTTGCCACCTCGGTTGGCAGATGTGCATGATGTTTTCCATGTCTCTCAGTTGAAGAAATGCCTCAGAGCACCGTAGGAGCAGCTATCTATGGATGATTTGGATGTGCATGAGGATTTTTCCTACGTGGAGTATCTTGTTCGGATCCTCGAGAGGTTGGAGCGTACCACTAGGTACAAGAAGATTCCCATGTGCAAGGTGCAGTGGAAGCAGCACTCGGAGAAGGAGGCTACTTGGGAGCGAGAAGATGAGCTCAGGAAGGATTTCCCCGACTTCTTCGGTAAGCCTCGTAAATCTTGGGTTGAGATTTCTTTGAGGGGTGGAGAGTTGTAACACCCCTAAAATATATATAAGGGGCCAATTAATTTCTGGATGCTTTTCTTATGTTTATTTTGGGTGTAAGAATTAATTTGACTAATTAAAATGTGATTAGGACCTAAAATCTGGATTTAGAAAAATCTTTACCCTGGCTTAAACCCTCTGGGTCGAAAACCCATTATCCTTCCTAGGCCCAACCCCTTATTCCCCTTCCCTTTTTCCTTCTCAGTCGCGGCCCACTTCTTTTCATTATCCCATCGGCCCGCTCATCTCCGCTTTGCTGCGCGTCCGGCCCAGCCCGCTCGCGTGCGGGAGTTCACGCGCGCATGGGATTCCCCTGGTGCTGCGTCGTTTTCTTCCCTCCTGTTGCCTGGTGGCCCCCACATGTCGGCTTTCTCCTCCGCCATGTCTCTTCCTCACATGCGCGGCTCACGCATTCCGCGTGAGTTGGCCGCGGCGCGGATGCCAAAAAACGGCCTTCAATCGATTGGAATCCGCACTCAAGTTTTCGTGTCCACCAAGAAGTCGCCCCCCCCCCTATAAAGCCACACCACATCCAACAACCTTGTTGCTCCCGATTCCCAGCACTTCACGGGAGCCCTACTCCGCCGCCGTCCCGCCCCGGTGAGCACCTCGCCGTGCGATTCTCCCCGTCTCTTCTCCCTGTCCACACACTCACTCACCTCCACGACTTGCAGGAGCTCGGCGAAGCCGCTCGGGCCCTTTCCGTAATGCCTCGGGGTGAGGAACCCTAGTCCGGCAAGACCCCGGTGAGTTTCTGCCCTTTCTCGACGTTCCGGTTCATATGTTTGATTTTGATCTGATCTAACCTCGCCACCATGTTCCCTGTGGTCCAGAACGTCATCCCGATGGGTTGCGCTGGAGTGTTGGGCACCGAGAGGTATTTCCACCATGCGCCGACGACTTGATCAGCCGCTCCTCGATGCGGGACCATTTCCGAGCCTCCCCGGACCTCACTGCCCCTCTCGGTGAGCTCCCCGACCCACCCTCACTCTGTTCGGTCACTGTTTGCACTAGAATAGGGCGCTTAAGTGCGGATCCATGTGGCCTCGTAAGTTTAGCCGTGGTGCGACGACGATCTCCCATTCTGATGCCTCCCCGAGCTCCATCTACACCCTAGATGAGTTCGCCTCTGTCTACTCGTTGGTTTTCGGTAGCTAGATGTGAGGACTAGACCTTGTTAGCGTAGATCGATTTCGCTCCGGTGAGCTCGGTTTGCCGGCCATGGTGCGCCGCCGCGGTTCGGCGTCACCGTCGGTAGGCTCGGTCGGGTTGAACCCTAGTCGTCCGATCTTGCCTCTGCGGTCGCGATTAGATGGCCGCATACCCCTTCACTCCTTTAGATTTGGGCCGTTCTTTTTAGATCCTAGGGCTAGGGAGTTGACGCGTCGTTCTTTGTATCTGAGCCGTGCGCTGCTGATCCGAAGGCTGATTTTAATCCTGGCGCATAACCCTTCGCCCGATCTATTCTGAGCCGTGGATCATCGATCTAGCGTTCCACGTTATATCCCGCGTACCCTTTCTGCTAATTCACACCCACACCCCTGGAACTCCCTGATTCCTTCCATTTAGGTCCTCGCCTTTTCTGGTATAGCCCCTGGACTCGTAATAAATCACGTTTTATACTGCAAATCGTAGATCTACCCCTTGTATTTCACTGTTTTCGCACTTTTAAGCTTCTGCAGTAGTTTATTTTGTAGTCTACCCCCTGGAATAAATATTAACATCATTTCTAGTCCCTATAATCACTGGAAATTGGCATAAACACCCCTGTTCTGTCCTGATTTAGCTATATTAACCTTGTAGTGTGTGGCTTTGGACATAAAATGGTAGATCAATGTTGTTTTGAGAATAGTTAGCTTATTACTTGGTGCACTACATAAAATCACCATGATTAGAGGCCATACCATTGAAATTAGTTTATCAGCATGCTTAGCGCACTTGTATAAAAATGAAAATAAATATCTTTTTGGCATAAATAATGTTGATAGGCATTTTATCACAATGTAATTATGCTAACACTTAGAGTTAATCAATCCTTGATGTTTGGTAGCAAATTTCATATGTATTGCATGTTTTACTGCTTTTATGACTTTATTGCCGTGCTTGTTCTTACTTCCTTTATTTCATTTTCGTGCACGTGGCGGCATTTGTATAGAGGCACACCCAGAGTCGACTTTCAGCCTTCAGGACCAGGTGTTTGACTTCGTCGACCCACACTACCCAGGCGAGTGTCCTTGACCACTTTGCTCTGGCTAGGAAATATTAAGGACATAGATATAATTTGTTGCATGCAAGTCAATTAATTTGAATCCTATGCTAGAATGTTTCCCTAGATTTCCATATTACCCCTTTTCCCTCTATTGGGTAGAGGTTAGGGTATTTTGTGGGTGGTTACAACTGCTTAGCCATGCTGTTATAATTGGGGGAGTAACTTTATTTAAAATTGTTAATCTATCTACTCTACTATTATCTGCATTATTGTAGTTTTGGTGGTGGGATGTAGTTGATAGGAATCCCGCGGGCAGGTCGACTTGGTGGGTGCAGTACGCACGAGACTCGGGTTTGTTGTTAGATGTCTGCGTGGATTCTAAGGACCAGTTCTTGGCATTGCGATTCCAGGACTTATCGTACCACCACATGACGGTATGGAACGGCTTAGCCAATTAATTAGGAGATCTTTCAATGAGTATGGGCAATGGATTGGTGAGGGAAACGAGTTCAGCCTTACCTGCTCTGGGATCCGCATGGCTCAAGAGGGGGCTACCACGTCGGAGGGTGTACTCCAGTATGGCGGGGTATGCGAAACCTTAGAGTGCTTGTACTTGTCGGGAGACCCTTTGTAAAGGCTCTGTTGTGGACTACTGGCCACACACCTTAGGCAGTGTGTGACGGCAGGATGGAGTTTTCTTAGTCATCGTTAGATGATGAAATCACAACTTGTGGGTAAAGTGATACAAACTCTGCAGAGTGTAAATCTATCTAGATAGCTGTGCTCACGGTCATGAGCTCGCTTGGATAGCTCAACCTCGATTAGGTGGGAATGGTTGGATGTCTGGTGGTCTGGTGGTTTAACGCGGTGAGTTGGTTTTCCAGGTGGGTATCCTGGACGGTGGTGGGTCGGGTGGGTGTAACCCGACGGTTTATATTAATATGGTATATATGTGTTCTTCACCTAGTAAATAGGATGCTAAGGTCAACTTAGGAAGTTAAGGTTGCATAGAGGCTAACCCATGTGAGATTTCCTCATTGAATAGCCCGCATATCATAATTACCCACACTCGCGGAGTACATTAGGTACTCATCCTCGCTTATTTTCTTTTCTGTTTGTTTTTGTACATGTCATGCTGTTTAGGACCCAGCAGTGGAGTGATGGATGAGGAGTTCGACATTGGCAACACTGGTGCTCAGGACTAGGCGGGTGTTCCCACGGACGGCGCCTGTGATGGACATCCCACTGCTACCTTTCCGCTGTCATGAGTTTTTCTTTTAGACCTACGGGTCATTCTTGTACCGTTGATGATACACTCGCCATACTTGGCTTATCATGTTTATCGAGCTTGGCTTATTATATATGATATCTCTTATTGTGCTTGTGTGTGATGATGAAAATTGATCCTGGCACACGCGAGTATGCGCTTTGTTTTCTTTGCGGGAACAGGGCATTACATGATGCATATTTCCATGTTTGTGGGCCAGATAAGAATGGATATGTTCGTGTTGTTGGCTTAGGACCAACACTTGCAGAGTTGGACATGTCATGCACATCAACAAGGCTTCAAATGGAAATCGAAGCATGTTGACAAGCTGATAAAAAAGTAGAAGCTTTAGAAAGCCGTTTGGACAATGTGCAGCAGCTACTGGAAAAATTACTTCAGCAGCAACAAAATCATTCTGGCACTCCAATTGAATCTAACAATCCCCCTCATGATGATATGAGGTCACATGCTGAAGAAGAAATAGATAACACACACTTAAGTGATGAAGAAAACATTCTCATGATGAGGCACACTGTTGTTTTTCCAGACGAACCACATGATGAAGAGGTAATTTCTCAATCCATAATTTATTGTTTCACTTATGCCATCACATACATGTTGCACTGTGCTATTATTTTTATGCTTTAGGTTGAAAGAGATGTGATATTGCATAATGTTGTGAGGCCCTATAATCTCCCTGTGGCTAAGGGAAGTGTTCAAACAACAAACCCATTATCTATTGTGGGGGACACTCCTCTTGGCATTTAATATTGTGAGGTAGTTGTCAATCATGTTTTCATGAGGGATGCCATACTACCTCGCCCTTATGGAACCTTAAAGTCTGTTGGAGATGCTCGTGGGAGATGCATTGCTTGGCCACATGACAGAGTAATATTTTGTCTTGCAACTATAAATCTAAGAATGTTTTGGTCAATTAGTTCAATAACTTAACTTGTTACAGATCAAGGATGATATAAAGTCTTCAAGGCAGTCAAAAGGTCCAGGTTCTGATATGATTGCAAGATTGACATCTCCACTTGTGTTTTATATTATTCAATGTTCATTAGTCCATTTCTAAAACTGAAATTACAACAGCATGTAGTCCATTTCTGAAACTGAAATTGTTATACAAAGAAAATCAGAACTTGTAACTTCAGATTCTAGTTCAAAAGCTCCTCCATCTTGCTGTCATCAATCTAGCAGAACAGTAAAACGCATGAATCTGGCAGAAAAGAAAATATAAATTGCAATTTGCAAGTACTGAACCTAGCAAACAGTAAGTAAAACTCTTGAACTTCAGATTCAGAAATCATCTCTTCAGGTACTGTTATTCTGTTAGCTTCCATCCAAATTTTGTAGTCATCCAGTTTACCTCCATGTACTATTAATCTGCAACCAAAAAACAATATACAAGACATCATTGTTATTACAACAGACATATAATGACCTGATAGCAGGAAACTGACCTCAACAGTTTTGCAAAATCAGATCAGCATACCTGTATTTCAGACCAGAAAACATAACAGAAACAGCTATGAAACATACAGGACATGAAACATGAAGCATGTACATCAGTGCATCAGGACATATACAGCAGGGCAGCAGGAAATGATATTATTTACCTTTCTTAAATTTAAATTCATTTCTTTGACAGGTTCTTAAGTACCAAATGATGATCTAAGTCTTGTGGGTTTAAATATTTTGTGCAGAAGTGCCCATGCAACCACTGGTAATACATTTGTGCATTGGTATTAGCTAGATTTAAAATTACCTAACATATGATAGATTAGTTTAGTTCTTTGTTGCTGAATAGCAACCTGATGCAACTTGAGGCAACCTTATTTTGTGTCTAACACTTTTTAAAAGTTTTGTATGTTTGTCTCGAATTTGTACACATGTATGCTTTAAGATTATGCAATGGCAAGTATCAGTTGTTGCGTAGATGGTATGTTTATACAGGCTTTTGATATATCCAGTTACTAATGGATGAGAATTGTTCTTAGTCATTTTGACTGCTTATTGAAGTTAATTTAGATAGTGTTCCAGCAACCTTCTTTGTAGTGTTTATTATAGTGTTCCAGCAACCTTCCAACATATGAATTATAGTGTTCATTATTATTTTGCTGATTATTCCCTTACTTGCATTGTGTGCTGATTATTCTGTTTTACTATGATAGGTGCACCAGCAACTAATTAACTGGAGTAGTAACTTTTTGACAGCAAGGCATGTTACAAGCTTCAACTAACTGGAGTAGTAACCTTTTGCAGCAAGGCATGTTACAAGCTTTTGGAGTGACCTTTTGTGCAACAAGAAAATGTTGTGTATATGACTATTTGTGAGTAGAGAGAAACATGTATATTCTCTCAGTGGGTCATATGTATGGCACTATATAATAGGTTGAAACTTAACTTATGACCTGATTTGATATTTATTGGACATGTATGCTGCTACTTTATTTGGAGGATCCGAAGTTTATCTATATGGAACCATGCATATTAATGGATATATTTTTACTGTGTTAATTGCACACAGTTTGAATGTTAAAGTGTCTATTTGAGTTGTGATTGTGTATGTGCTATTGAAATTATGAATTGAGTGATTGAAGATGTGGTGGTTATATATATATATATATATATATATATATATATATATATATATATATATATACACACACACAAAACGATGTATGTGCCCTCTTAAGGCAAAAAATATGGTTAGCCCACGTATCTACTGTAGGTAAAAGTGTTACTGTGAGGAAAAAATGATTGCCGGGAAAAATAGAAACTGTTGGCGTAGGTTTTGTGTTTTCCGACACACCAACTGTCGGCAAAAGTTTGAACTGTCGCCAAAGCCTAAGCCAACAGCTTCTACCGTGACTGTTTACAATCTGTCGGCATAACTTTTGCCCACAATTTTTGTGTCTCCATAAGTACCTTGTGCCCACATTTCTATGTGTTGGCGAAAGTGTGCCATGGTGTAGTGAGTTTGAAACAATTTGAAACAGAGGATAAGAGATTTAGCTAGTTAACTGCTTCTTTCAAGAAAACCATCATTTCTGGAACTTGAGACTCTATAAACAGATAATAACTTCGTCAATGTCCAGCTTGTGACTTTATTGGCATGAACGGCAACACAAATTCTAGCTGAAAATGGAAAAAAAAAATACTCAGCCTCATGGACTTATTATTTGTTTCATCTTTCTTCTTCTGGACAAAATTTCATTCTGAAGCAGGTCCTTGATATATTTGGAGTTAAAATCATGCGAGTTTCTTTCTAGTGTCATAGAGGTGTCCTTTTATCATACCAAATGTGCATTATTTAAGTCAACGTTCCATATATATGTGTTGGGAAGGACACAACACTATCATCTAGCTAGCTGTAACGATGTTATTGATTTAAAATGATTAGAAACTCTGCATACACATGCAAATTATAAGTTCTTATATAATCTGAAAGAACCGTCAATATGTGATTCAATGAGGACACTGCGTATATTCTATTATACGTCATTTTTAAGATCATATATATGATGTTAGAAAAACAGCAGAAAGAAATAAAGAACTATTTTCACATTGATGAGCATGCAAATAGATTCGACTATTATACTCTTGGTAGCACGCATGATAGGAAGGGGTCATTTTATAGTATAGATAATGGATATATAAAAAATTTATGATATATTTATTCCATTTTTTTCATGTGTTTATTATTATGTTAGTTTTTGTCAAACCATTTGAAAAAAATGAGTAACTGAGAGGAAAAATAAAGATAGTGAGCATTCATACATAAGAAATATCCAATGAACATGATACAGGTCGATCATATATATATATATATATATATATATATATATATATATATATATATATATATATATATATATATATATATATGATCCGGGCAATCTTGTAGTAGTCATCCAAACTACTGTCCTATATTATATGTTGTTTAGGACAACAAAAATGTTAGTTCATTTTGAACCAAAATACTCGTCCTAAATGACAAGTAATTTGAGATGAAGAGAGTATTTACGAATGATACATATAACTATAAACTTTGACGTGTCATCTATTTATGAAAAAAACGAGATAGTATTCCCTCCGTCCCTAATAATATGGTGTTTTGAGAACTAATTGTAGTTCTAAAAACGTCATATATTTAGAGACGGAGAGAGTACTCGATTAGTCATATATTTTGGGGGGGGGGGGGGGGGGGGGGTGGGGGTGGGTCACTCTCGATCAAATCAACTGGTCGTTGTTGTCGGGCTTCTTTATAACGCAGATAGGAAACAGCAGTAATACAGATATGCCATGCTTCAGAATGTGTAAACTTAATTCCGTGGGAAATAACAACTGGATCTCGTTTCATGGAGAACACCACGTTAGCTGAAATGCTAACATGCAGTTCAGTACCGTAGCCAATCGACTTCCACGCGATACACTACTACAATAAGCCTCATCGCAGGCAGCTCCAAACCTATTATTACACGTGATTTTTAAAACCGTCTAAAACGAAGAGTCTGTGATAATACACAATTTCACAGGCGGAGAAGTGAAACCGCCTGTGAAGACAGATTATCACAGATGGTTCTTTACTTAGGCTAGCCGCTTGTGAAGATATGTTATCACAGGCAGGTCGTGCAGCATATATAACCGCTTGTGATAATTGTGTTATCACAGGCGGATCTTGACCTACCTCAAGCCGTCTGTGAAGATAGTTTATTGCAGCCGGTTTCTACCATAAGGGTAACCGTCTGTGATAATTAGGTTATCACAGATGATTCTTTACCTATATCTAGCCGCCTGTGATAATTTTTTTCACGGGCAGGTCTAGCTGTTGGTAAATAACCGCTTGTGATAAGGTATAACATATGCAGTACTAGCTGTTGTTATTTCTAATTTCCAGGTCAATTCAATGTAATCATAGAAGTCAACAATATCATCATAGAAGTCAACAATATCATCACAGAAGTCATCTCGCAGAAGTCAATTTCACTAAAACAATATACATATGTACAAGTTACACATACAATTTATCTCATAGTTTACAAGTTTTCACTAAAAATTGTTTCTATTGGCATAGTCGCAAAGTTCTGGAACATCAGCTATTACATCATTCTCATCAAAGAACTCCCCTCTTTTGTGCAAAATTTTGCGACGCACGACTTGACACAGTTCAGCAGCAATCTTGTCGGCTCCTCCACCAGGAATACTTCTACAAACCGGCCATTCTTCGTTCACATTCTTGGTGTGCTGCAATAAAACACATAACAAGGTTTAGAATGTGTTGGTTTGAACAATCTCAAAGTATAGATCAAAGTGAGAGTGTACAAGAATTTATTTGGTATTTTTGAAGCAGTTGTATTATGAGCAATTGAATTTTGAAGTTGGAATCAAAATATGAAAATAATATTTCTGGTAATATTGAACAGCAGTGAATATAAGTATTAAACTATGCTAGTTACAATAAAAATAAAACTCAAAAGTAAGAAAATATGATATCGACATTAAGGATAACTTACATCCTCACAATTCACTATATATTCTCTGGCGGTCCGAACATGGTCGCATACATAATACCCGCATAAGACACTCCCAGCAGACTGCTTCGGACAAGCATAATACGTTTTAATGTCCAATACATTCGTATTAGAAGGTATCTCACCGCCAAGCTATTCCGCGTAAAACCGCCAAGCGCTGTAATATAAGAGATGTCATATAAAACTTGTCAACACATTCTAAATGTGTATAAATTAAAATTATTGAATAAACGTACAGTTTCAAAGTGGAAAGAAAATCTTTGTAATGATCTGGTGGGTAATTGGCCGAGTCCAAGACTGTTGCCAAACCCTACATTGGCTTGATGAAGATCATTATGTAGTGATCACTGCAAACATACAAACACACGTGTTAACAAATACCAATAATTGCTATTTCAATGTCATGTGTCGAACTTACTCGAAGTGGTACGGAGCCTTTACGAGGTCCGTCTCTGACAAAGTTAAACATTGCATGTCCTATGTAAGCTGCAACTTCTGTCCTTCTATCCTTCTTATGTTTTGCAATTGCTTTTTCAAATTCTTTTATTTTCATGTGCTTGAACTTTGCTGAGTCTCGATCCGCATTGACGTCGAATAGTGTCTTTGCAATCCGTGTAGGGTCAAGGATACCTGTCTTGCATTTCATCTTTTCATTATTCATGTATTGCATCCTATTGAACAAGTCCATAATTGTTATAATCTCATGAAATGTGTATGCGTGTAGTAAGAAAAGCAAATGCAAAATATTAGAGGCACTTACAAGCACCCGACGAGTAGCAAGTTGATTTCGAGCATGCCCCGATGAAAAAGGGAATGCAGCTCTTCAAATAAAATGACTCGTCTATCTGCTCCAGTGCTCCAGAATGTATCTTTTGGAATACGAAATGTGACGCAAGAAAGATCATATTTTGTGCTGGCAAGGATGTATCACTCATGCATTCTTTTGAGCAGGACAAGTTGTTTGCTAAGTTGTACAGATGTCATGAACGGCTTCCCATTCTTAAATTTAGGAGGAACATCCTCAAGCTTGTATATTGGAACTCCTGGTTTAACTAAAGTCGTCCGCCGGTTATACATGACATCGTCTTCTTCTCACTCCTCGATATCTTTTAATGCTGGCTCATGAGAAGAACGAGATGCACTCGATTTTCTAATATTTTCCTTCATAGTTTCCAAATACTTTGACACTTCTGATGAAGTTTTTTTAATTTCGTATGAGCTAACTTTGATAGGCACTGATGATCGAGGAGTACTCGTCGGAAGTTGGACACTGTCTTGTTGTTGAACCTGTTGTTCAATTGATTGCTCTTTACTCCCAGCAACTCACTCTAGTACTACTTCAAGTTGTTGCTCAACTGGTTGCTCTTTACTAGCAACAGCTTGCTCTACTACTGCTTGAAGCTGTTGTCCAACTTCTTGCTCTTGGATATCTTTACTAGCAAGGTTACTATCATCCTTGCTGAGACATAGGGGAAGTGGATCTTCCTAGACTGAGAGTGGATCTTCCTGGACTTTTGCCTTAGAAGATGGGGTTACAGTATTTCGAGATGTGACAGGGCTAGAAATTGGCTCATCATCCAACGCGATATTGCGTCGGTGCCAAAGGATTAATTGGTTGACAGTCTGCCCCAGAGTCGCGATCCTCTCATGTGTGATGTGGTCTATTTCATAATCTTCATAATAATTATCAATGATCTGAAGAACTTGCACCACAACATAATACAACAAAAGTGGATTCCCGTTGAAGTCACGATCAGGCTTTGCCATAGCAGTGGCAACCTGTTTGGTTTTGTTCCCTGCTCTACCGATCGGGACAAGAAGACGATAAGATTTGTCGTTAGCAATATCATCGACAACAAACTTATGGGTTGACCCTGAGCCTGGCACAGAACCAACGCTGCAGGGTAGGCAGTTGGAGATACCAATTTCTCCTTTGGCACGGGAACCATCGTTGTACTCGGTGCCACTAATTGTCCCGATTGTCTAAGTTGTTTCATTATTTCTTGCATATTTTCTTTGACCTTTTGAGCAATTGTTTCATCAAGTGTTTTCTTAAACTTCTCATGTCTTCTATATGGGTCTTTATCTTTAGGAAAATCATCTAGCCAAGACATTTGAGAAGAGATTGCTCGAACCCTTCCACTGTGTTCAGGGTTTCCTAGGATAGCGGTCAGTTGGTCATTCTCCCTCTTCGGTTTGAAGAGACCTTTCTGTTGCTTTTCAATTACTTCTTTCATTTTTTTTCTCTACTTCATTCACATAGTCGGGTTTTTCAAGTTTGCCCTCGCTGCTCAAACTTGACCGAGCAAAGACCCACCATTGAGTTCTCTCATCCCAGCCTGATAACGGGTGAGGATTGTCCTTACTAGTAATTTCGTCTAATATCTTATTCCATTTCTGGACTTTGAGGGCATATCCGGCAGACCCCAAGCGATGATAGTATTTGTTCTTTTGGCAAGCTCTGACCTAGTTGCACTTAGGGCTTTAGCATCAGGTGTGGTCTTTTGACGAACAAATTCTTGCCACTGAGCTTGTGTGATTTTTCCCATCTTCCTCGGGCTAGGGACCTTATCGGCCTTAATATATGCATTCATTTCACTCTTCCAGCCACGGAACTTCTTACCGCAAGAGACCAATGTTGCTTTCTTTACAGCTTCTTTCGTGCCTTTCGGGAACTTGAATTGTTTCTTTATCCTTTCCCACAACTCATTCTTGGTCTCCTCGGGTAATTTCCTCCAATTCTCGAATGTGATCGGCACGAGCTCTCTAACAAGAAAATTGCATGCATTACGGTACTTGGTAAATGAATCTAGTGGTTCTTAGGGAAGTCCACCTAGACCGACCCTTGTTATGTACATGATGTGGTCCAATGGACCCTTATTGGGACCTCGTTGCCCTCGTTTCCGCTTGAGTAAACTTGAGGATTCATCCATTGGAGAACCTTCTGCGGTTTTAGAAGTTGAAGTCACCTCGTTGTCTTCGCGATTAATCTAGGTAGAAAAGAATTATAAGACTTCGTATACTTCACAACCAACATTAACTTGAACTGCTAAAGTTAAGATTCATGATCCATACCTCGTCGGCAGGATCATATTCCGGGTCTAGATCCTCTGAAGTCTTTTTATTTTTTATATTCGGAAAAAGATTCGATGGACTGTGAAAAGATCCTGAACTGCTGGAGTCAGTAAACTCCATGTTGTCTTCTTTATTGTTACTACCAGCACCAATCTTCTTAGGGCTTTCCATGTTAGAACTAATAAGACAAAAAAATATAGTGAATGGCATATTAACTCTACATGAAGTGTTGCATGAAGAAAAAGATGGAAGCATTCTAGGATTTGATAAGACAGTCTAGTGTTTAAGGCGACTGACCAAAAGGTTCCTATACATTGAGAGGGTGAAAAGCATGTTAAAGTTGCTCACTAGCAATGGCAATTTTATCTTCTTATTCTAAATAGGCAGTTACTTGTATCTGTGTTCTGAGCACAAGCGATGTTCAACAGCCGTATGCGAGCACATTGCCTTGTTTGGCAAAAGGATAGTGACACTGATCTCAAAGGAGCACAACCCTGTGAGATGAAGTGCGGGGCGGCTATACTCTATTTTCAGTACAGATGCTATTATCCACTCATGTTACCACTGGTAGTTCAGACATGTCACGCAGGTCAAACACAGATTGGTGTCCAGTTTGGTTGATTCCGAACAGTTTCTGAAATTTTCCAAATTTCACCCACTTAGAAAATGATTCTGGTCTTGAGTTGAATAGAAAACTAGTAGAGGACTTCCAAAAATTTCTAAAGAGTATTTACTTGCCCACATAGCACTTCTGGTTGAGGAGATATGGAATTTTAAAATTCGACCAAGTTCCCAGATTTTTAAGTGAAATTTGGCAGAGCTTCCTTTGTATGTTGCTGATTTTGTCCACAATTTTCAAATAGATAACATTGATATTTGCAGAAACAATATATTACAAACTTGTTATACACATCCTCAGAATTCCATAAATATAAATTATGAAATCTTTTGATGATCCTACTAGAAATTATGATCCAAACAGCAACTGAATACATAACTGTCCAGATTCTGGACTGTTACGACACCTTAAATGGTACTTCGATTTAGACCTAGTTATTTTGTGTTTTAGCCTTAGCGTTGAATAGGAAATTGATAGAGGACTCTTTAATATTTCCATACATGTATAAATATGCATAGTTTGATTCTCTAATTTAAGAATTATGACTGTTCAAAGTTCAGAAATTTTCTGGTTGTTTCGGATAGCACTGTACACAGGTACTAACTTTAACTCCAGTTTCTAATTAGTTCTAAACCAAATTTGAGATAACAATGAATAGAAAAGTTGTAGGATAGATCTTCCCCTTTCAAAAAATGTATCACAATAGATTAGAAGAGCTTTCTACAGATAACTATGGCAAAAATTCAGATGCTTGTTCATACAGTTTCAGAACAGCAGCTGGTTTAGTTAGAGAAGATTTTATCACCTTACAAAAGTCTATTGGCTTGAAGGTCAATAGAAAACTTACAGAATACTTCAAGATCTTTCCAGAAAGTATTCATTTGCCTCTATAGCCCTTCAGGTTGAAGAGATATGGATTTTTAAAGTTGGACACTACTACCAGATTTCAGAAGTGAATTTGACAAAATTTACTTTATTTATGGCTGGTTTGATCCTTGATTTTCAAACGGATAACATAACAACTTGACAGCAAGTTACATTACAAACTTGTTATACAGGTTGCAATGTTTCCGGGAATGTATTACACGAAGCTATTTGATCATTCTACCAAGAGTTATGGTCGAAATCGTGACTGTATATAGAACTATCTGCTAGGAGTTCAGATTTGATAGAGGTTGTAACTTCGAGTTTTTTCTCGAGTTTCATGAGGATTATAACCTGGAGTTCAATAGAAAAGATCTAGAGGACTCGCTACAGAAGGCCTGTTCATTAATCAAAAAGTTTATCATGTCCGAACCCTAGCTAATACTACGACCGCGATTTGGCACCAAAACACGATCGACACACTGCGTCCAGTACATGGAACCAAACAAACGCGTCAGAGGTGTTGTGCTTTAACGTCGTGGTCCACCACCACCACCACCACCAGGATGCCTACCCTTTTCGAATTCCCGAACCCTAACCAAGGAAATCTATGCAAGGCATCATTTGACTCGACCGGCGGCGAGGACGAGGAGGGAGGCGGCACGGGGATGGAGGAGGGAAGGTCGAAGGGTTTAGGGTTTACCGTGAAGCTCGGCGGTGACGGCAATGGCTTCGCTCGGCGTACCTGGAAGTGACGAGGGCAAAGCAAATGGACAACGGCGAAGCTCGGCGGCGACAACGAAGCTTGGCGGCGACAGCGAAGCTCGGTGGCGACGGCGAAGCTCGGCGGCGAGAGCGGCGAAGACTTGGCGACAAACGAAATTTTGGTAGCCTGATGGCGTCTAAGTGATTTTGCCCGAGTTAGGTTTTTCCAAGGCAGTCGAGGGGTATATATAGACGCCTATTTTCTCAGACAGATTTTAAGTACCGACCGCCTGAGAAGATGGTTATCTCAGGCGGGTTTTACTTACCAACCGTCTGCGAAGATTCAGTAACAACCCTGAGAACATCTTTACATAAGCTTAATTAATATTCTTTTCATATATTAATATTTTTTTCTCGGGCGGTTATTAAGTACCAACCGCTAACCGCCTAAGAAGATCTTTACTTATTCTAAATTAATATTCTTGATTAAATATAGGGCCTTTAAAGCCCAAATTCCACTTTCTTGTAATATTATTGATTATTAAAGGTTACATTAAATTTCACTTCATAAATCCTTTGAAATTGGTCAGAACATAAAAACATATAACAATTGCTATTTTTCATTTTTCTATCTTGATGAATATAATGTTTATTCCATTTATTTTTTCATTGGACATTTTTAGTCATCATACCAACCTCTATGAATTTTTTCAGATTTTTTTAAATTTTTTTAAATCAATGTGTGTTCAAAATTTGATGAATGTCTCATATGTATATGAGAATTTAGTTAGAATGATGGATAATTCGAATTTTGACATGTTGGAATGCTTTAAAAAATTAACAAAATTTATACATGTATAAATAATACAAATATGTTCATACAAACAAGTTTCACTGAAGGATCCTTTTCTTAAGAGATACACAAATGTGAATAATATGTGAGTATAAATTAATTTGATATTTACCAAAATATTACAATGTCAGCTATACAAGTTTTAAAATATTTGATTCAGGTGGTAGATGTTAATTTTTGAAAATTATATAAGAAAGAATCGTCGAATTTGGACTCAATTTGTATAATCTATATATGTTTGAGTATTTATATTGGAATCTAAATAAAAAATAAGCAAGGGAAAAGGAAACTGAAGAGGCTCGCACAATTATCTCATGCGGTTGGTAAGTAATAACTATCTGATATAATCTTTTTCTCAGACGGTTATTAAGCACCAAGTGCCTGAGAAGCTGTTAAAACCCGCCTGTGAAAACAGACGCCTATATAAAGACCCCTCGGGCACCACAGAAAACGTAACCCTGGAGATTTTCCATCGACGTCGCAAGGCTGCCGAAATTTTCCACCGCTAAGCCGCCACCCAGCCCCTACACCGCCGCGCCGTCGCCCAGCCCGCACTGCCGCCCCGCACTGTCGCGCTGCCGCCCAGCCCGGCACCGCCACGTCTCCACCCAGCTCCGCAGAGGCACGCCTCTACCTAGCCCCGCATCGCCGCCCCACCGTGCTGACGCCCCGCGCCACAGAGTACAAGGTACCTAGTAAACTCTCATACTATGCAATGCTACCTTTATTTTTCCATATCAGTTCTTAGTGTCCTTACGCATGTAGTTTCCTTACCTTTTCTTTGTATATTTTCATAACTAGCTGATAAGCTGCTAGTTTTGTGTGTTCTGGTATATAGATTGTGTCCTTTGTATGTGTGTACATATGCGTTTGGACTCAATAATTTGGAGGTTTGGTCTTTTAAATATTGATGTATGGACTATATTGTAATAAGCTTATTATAGTTTGTACCTATTATGTGACATGAATATGATGTTTAATTAACAGATGATATTATCATATATATAAGATGTATGAAGTTTACCTGAACTTGTAATTGTAGTTTTATGTGTTTTATTTTTCAATAAGTTACTTGTGTGTGCGTACCTCCTGCTTGCAAATATTTCGAAGAAGTGATTAGGGTTAGCTTTCTAGAGAGATGGTTTTATAACTCGCCCATTTAGTTACCATCGTTGGATGGGATTCGACGTCAAGATATAACGGACCAGATCCCACCCAGACCTAGCCCATGCGATTAGCCCATGCGACTGGGCATGTTTGCCCCAAGACTCCAATCCTTCACCCCCGCTTGCTGCGCTCGACGCCTTCGACTCCGTCTGCCTCAAGACGTCGCCTGTCTCCTCCAAAATCCGCTCGACGCCGCCGCCTCCCGTCTGCCGCGCTTTCTGTTCATCGTCGACGCCTCCTCCCAACCGCCACTGACGCCTCCTGTCTGTCGCCACCACTGCCGATCTTCATTACCTTGCAAGGTACGAGCGCCGCCAAAGATCCTTGCTTATAACGCCGATCTTAGAGTCTTATTTGACGTTGCTGCTGCTCTCCTACGTGTCACCTCTCCCTACAACTTTGTATCGACTTGGTATTACTGTAAAAACCTTGAGGACGACTGGACATCTGAGGACGACCGGACATCGATTAGCCATCGACTACGGTCGATTAGTCGCCCTAATCGACAACTAATCGTCCTAGTTGACCTAATCGCCTCTTAGGCAACTAGGGTCGATTAGACGACTTGTGAACCTTGTGGCCACTAGGAAGCCGAGAAAATTATACAGATTTTCTTGGAACCCTTATGAACAGACCTACATGATACTAGTATTCACTCATATGATACAGTCTTGTTATGTCTCTGTAAATTCATTTTATAGAAGACCTTTAGGGAATATTCGTGGCCAAATTTTGTAAATCTTACAAAAATTTTATTATTAAAGCATGGACCGTCGAGCGTGGATGTATAACATGCCAAGACACAATCCTATGTACATTCATAATGTTGCAAATTTTATTGAAGCATCCAAGAGACATGCGAAGTTGTAAAAGATAGATGACATGTTATGTCCATGTATCGACTGCAAAAATAAAATTGCTTGGACGAATACTATAGTAATCCAATCTCATTTAATGAAAATAGGTTTCAAAAAAAACTACACAATATGGACTAAGCATGGTGAGTTAGATACACATGATGTAGATAAAGATGATGAGAGAGGTTCAGATGACGAAAATGTTCATATCGATGATGGTAGTGACAATCAAGATGGCGATGATGATGATGAGTTCGATTGTGAGGAGATGTTGCATCACATTGAAACATATGTATTGACTTCTATGGGAGCAAGTAAAAGTTTAAGTAAAATGGAGACATTGCAGAATGCGGCGATGAAGCTTTTATATGATGAATCAAACGGTTGTGATAAAGAGTTTACTACATTGTGTGCAGTCTTAGAACTACTAAAGTTGAAAGCCACACATGGATGGTCTGATTGTAGTTTCTCTGATTTTTTGAATCTTATGGCAGAAATTCTTCCAAATCCAAATAAACTGCCCAGAAGCACTTATAAAGCGAATAAACTTCTTTGCCCGATGGTACTAGTGTGACAAAAATACACGCTTGTGTGACCATTGTATTCTGTATCGCAAAGAGCATGAGCTCGCAACTAGATGCCCCATCTGTGGTGTCAGTAGATATAAGAAGGACTACAATCACCAGTATGTTACCAACATGAAAAAGTCTCAGAAGAATAAGAAGTTTATTATTGGTCCTGAAGGTGACGATGAAGATACTTCTGGCGATGCAAACGGAAAGAATAAGAGAAAAATTCCTGCCTTGGTGATGTGGTACATTCTGGTAATTGATCGCTTGAAGCGTTTGTTCTCAAACCCTAGGGAGGATGAACTTATGTGTTGGCATTTCGAGCAACGCAAGAAGAATGGAAAACATATTCGACACCCTGGTGATGCAACGTAGTGGAAAAATTTTGATATTAAGTATCCAGAATTTGCAAAGGAAATCAGAAATGTGAGGTTTGCCCTGGGTACAGACGGAATGAATCCGTTTGGTGAAAAAAATAGCATACACAGCACATGGTCCATGGTCTTAACGATGTACAACTTACCGACGTGGTTGTGTCACAAAAGGAAATATATCTTGTTATCTGTTCTTATCCAAGGTCCGAAACAACCCGGTATCGAAATTGATGTGTTCTTGGAACCTTTAATGGAAGATATGGCGAAATTGTAGAATGAAGGGGTACGTACATGGGATGAGTACAAGCGGGAGTATTTCACGCTAAGAGCAATTTGTTATCGTGCATGATTACCCTGGACTGTTTACATTATCAGGACAAATGAAAGGGAAGAAAAGTTGTGTAAGGTGCGTGGATAGAACTGGATTTCTATACCTCACTTCATCCAGAAAGACGGTGTACATGAGATACCGACAGTTCTTGACAGATATACACAAGTATAGGAAGATGAAAGAACAAGTTGATAGCAAAATCGAAAAAGATACTGCACCAAAACCTTACAGTGGAAAACTTATATTCGAAATGGTCAAGAACATTCATATTGCTTTCGGTAAGGGCAAAAAATGTAAAGGAATCAAGAGAAAGAAAAGTACATCTTTGGATGATACAACTAACATGGCTTTCAAGAAACAATCAATTTTTTTCAAGTATCTTTCGTATTGGAAGAATCTAGAATTTTGTCATAGTATTGATTTGATGCACGTTACAAAGAATGTATTTGGCAGCATCATTGGGACCTTGCTAGACATGCCGAGGAAAAGAAAGGACGAAGTAAATTCACGTATGGACCTAGAAAATCTTGGTTTGAGACCAGAGCTTCATCCAATAGAAAAAGCAAACGGGAAGCATTACCTTCCCCCAGCCAGCTACAACTTGACGCTAGAAGAGAAAAAAACAATTTGTGAATGTTTGCATGGGATCAAAGTGCCCACGAATTTCTCATCCAATATCTGCAAACTAGTCTCGATGAAAGACTTATATTTATTCGGTTATAATTCTCACGACTGTCACATGGTGATGACAGTATTTCTTGCCATTGCAATAAGAGTAATCAAACCTGAGCATATAAAAGTTTTCATCACACGTTTGTGTTACTTCTTCAATGCAGTATCACAAAAGGTGATAGCACATGAAGATTTAGACTATCTGAAAACATACATCGTCGAGACTATGTGCAAGCTTGAGATGTGTTTCCTACCATCCTTTTTTGATATGCAAGTACACCTAATCATACATCTTGTTGATCAGATAAAAGCATTGGGACCACTATATCTACGTCATATGTTTTTTGTTGGAGAGATATTTAGGAGTATTAAAAGGTTATTTGTGGAACCGTGCTCACCCAGAGGGTTCAATTATGAAAGGATACACCACTGAAGAAGTGATTGAGGGTTGCGCTGATTACATCAAAGATGGAAAACCGATAGGTGTGCCTATACCAGTACATGAGGGTAGACTACGTGGGAGAGGCAAAGTTGGTAAGAAAACTTTTATCGTTCAAGATTACAAGAAAGTACACCGTGCACGTTTTGGTGTACTACAACAGCTCGCAATAGCTGAGTCGTACATCAAGGAACACCAAATTGAGCTTCGTGAAAAAAACCAAGACCGCACAGAAGACTGGATCATGAAAGAGCACAGAAGATGTTTCACTGAATTGTTAATGGACAAAAATATACCATACGGAAACACTATAGAAGAGGCAACAATGAAGAAGTTAGCTTCTGGCCCATCTGCTTTGGTGACATCATGGCAAGCATATGACATCAATGGTTACACATTTTACACTAAAGAAAAAGATGGTAAGGGTGTTGCACAAAATAGTGGTGTTCGTATTGAGGCTTATGATTCACAAGGGCAAAAGACCACATACTTCGGGTTCATAGAAGAAATATGGGAACTTGATTATGGCGAAAGAATGGTAATGCCCGTATTTAAGTGCCAATGGGTCAAACATCCTGATGGTGTGAAAGTGGATAATTACGGGTTGACACTGGTGGACTTGAATAAAGTGTATTATAAAGATGACTTGTGGGTTCTCGCCGATAGTGTTGCACAAGTTTTTTATGTTCAAGATCCAGAAACTGAGAAGATGCACGTAGTTGTTTTTGGAAAGCAAAATATTGTTGGGGTTGAGAATGTGGGAGATAATGAAGAGAAATATAATCAGTATGAAGAGATGTACCTTTTAACCGAACCAGAAAACACCAAGCGTGTAGAGAGAAGCGTTAAAAATGATTTGAAACCCTATATGCGAGAAGATGTCAATGCTGGAAAAAATGTATGATATATATTGTATATATTTGTATAATCTGAAATAAACTTAGAACAATGCTCTATTTCAGCTTTAGATAGCATGTTTCAAACATTATTAAATTCCGCTTTTGTTTTAAACATTATTACATTATTATATTTATCACCTTCACCTGTTCCACAAGTTATCAAATTGTATGTGTATATAAATTTCTTCTGACCAATGATGATTAGGCTTGCCTTCCAACAGTTTGGTTCCAAACAACATCTAGAAGCACAACTCTTGAAGCTCCTTTCAAGCTAATCCCTTCACAGCAAGCTCTTGTAGATGCAAGTAACACTTGAGACTCATCATTTAGATTGTTAAAAGCTTCAATTGAAGTCTGACGATACTTCCTATCCATTTGAGGGCTTGTTTGGATAGGAGTGGATCCACTTCAATATAAGTGGTTTAAGGTGGATTGAGGAGAAAATTAGTTCATTCTTCACTTCAATCCAATTAGATTGAGTACACCAAAACAAGCCCTGAAAGATTTCTTTCTCTTCTCTTCATTTTAAAAACTTACGAAGATACTACTTTACCAGTTCTAATGGCTGAATATATTGACTACAAATCAGTATCATCTCTCTTAGTGCTTCACACAAGTGACGAAGCGAACAACTTCAATCACAAATCTTGTTTTTACCCTTTTCATAGGAATTTGACCTTAATCTTTCAAGTATAGATTTATCAATAACTGAAGCTTCTTCAACAGACATGTTAATGACAGATACAAGTGAAGGGTGTGTCGAAGCTAACAAAATCTCAACGGGACAGAAGACAAAGAGATGTTGCATATGAGTGACATTGTCCAGGTTAGACAACATGAAGCTATGATGGCAGCCTTCAACAACATAAAAAGTGATACCAAGGTTATGCTTCCATCAACCAAGGCATGTTGTGAGGGCATAACACTTGTTGGAGCATAACAGTTATGCTTGCCCCAACAAATGTTATACTCTCACAACTTGGCTTGGTTGATGCAAGCATAACCTTACCATCACTTTTAATGTTGTTGAAGGTTGCCATCATAGCTTCACGCTGTCTAACCTGGACATTGCCACTCATATGCAGATCTCTTTATCTTCAGCCCGATTCAGATTTCGTTAGCTTCGACACATCCTTCACTTATAACTGTCATTAACATGTGTGATAAGGAAGTTTCACTTATTTGATAAATCTATGCTTGAATTAAAGATTAAGGTTAAATCCCTATGAAAGTGTAAAAAACAAGATTTATGATTGAAGTTGTTCGCTTCCTCGCTTGTGTGAAGCACTAAGAAAGTAGGTACTGATTTTTAGTCAATATATTTAGGCATTAAAACTGAGTAAGAAACATCTTCCTAAGTTTCTAAATGGAGGGGAGGGAAAGAAATCCTTCAAATGGATGGGAAAATCCTTCCAAGGATCGTCAGGCTTCAAATTGATACTTTCAACAATCGAAATGATGAGTCACAAGTGTTTCTTGCATCTACAAAAGCTTGTTGCGCGTGGCCGGCCGGTCACGTAAGCTTCTTTGGAAAAGCCAGGTCTCCCGCTGATGAGTGATGAGGCCGAGAGGATGTGTGTCGTGTCGGCGACCTATATAACAGCTGCGGAACCCTAGCTAGGTAGTAGGACACGGCCTTACACGGCGACGTGCGTGGTCTCGGTCCCGTGTTTCCGGCTCCCTGGCGTAGCGACTGCTGCTCCTCCTGTAGTTTGATCGGCCTGTAGAGGCTGCTGACAGTGACAGCTTTGTCCCTGCTTCTTACCTACTGTATGATTTACCCTCCGTTCGTGCTGTATGATATGCGCAGCTATGATCCGCTTCGTCCATTTATTCACTGCAGGTTTGTTGTGCAACGACCCTGGCGACGTGACCTGGTCCGCTGCCGACTCCGTCGTGCAAGTCGCGCGCGCGGGCTGCGGCCGCCACAAATCACCTTCGCGCCGACGCCATTGTTCCCCGCACTGCGACGTCGTTGGGGCGGTCGGGCCGAGACCACCACCACCACCGGCCCAACGGCCGACGCTATCCGCGCGCGATCAGCGCGTCACGCATCCGCGCCAAGTGCTCGACCTTAACCCCTCGGAAGGAGACGATGGGCCGCGGGCGCGCGCCGGGCCGAGCCGTGCGTGACCAGGCCACCCGAGCCGTGCGTCTCCCTCACGGCCGCGAAAAAAAAAGAAAGAACATTCTCCACAGACGGGTCCACCAGATCCAAGAAGCGAGACACACATTTTTTTGACTTGGCGAGCAAGCGGCCACACCACGCGCGTATAGGAAACGCACCGCACCCGTCGTTTTCTCCGGATCTGCCGTGTAATCCTTGGTCGATCCACCGCCGCCGCACCCGCGTCGTTGAACGGCCGGCGCCGCCACCACCACCACTCGGCACTCGCAGCCTTTGCTTCGAATGAACTTGGAGCACGAACGACTGCAACCACCACGCACCACCCCATGTCGTCAATTCCTTGATTCCGAGTGCCCCCCCGTGCGTGCATGATGTGACCCGCCTTTTCAGCCTCTTTTTGACCGCGCGCCGTTCGCATGGACGTCGCTGTTCATACGGACATGCGACGCGAAGCGTCGTCACCTTTACTGTGTGATTACACCAACGCGCCGCCCTGTTGTTTGTTTAGAGCTCGACCAGGTCTACCTACCCGGCGACACTGCTGCCTTTGCTGTCCCTCGGCTTCTGGTTTTGTCCCCATGTTGTCCTCTCTCAGCAAACATGATGGTCAAAACTAATCACTATCTCAACGAGGCACCAGGATCCATTTATCGACTTACTGTAGATCACAACGCTCGGACTGTCTACGTACGTAGTGTGTTTTTTTTTTTAAAAAAAAAGAAAGGTAAATGTTCGGTACTTCGGTGCAGGCCTCTCTCCAAATTCTGAATATATATTTTCAATCACTACAATGATCTCTGCACGGTTATACTGCGCGTATTTGTTCTGATATTGAGGTGCGGTGAACACACAACAATTGTGCATTAGGAACTTCTTTCATGTAGTTTTCCCCGTTCGTCAGCAAACTAAGTTACCCAGCAGTTAGGGCTTTTAAGAAAGCTCAAGGCTCGTTAGCTACTCGAGCTCGGCTCGTTAAAAGCTCGATTCGAGCTCAGCTCGACAGATAAACGAGCCCAACTCGAGCTTCATCTCAAGCTCGCAAGCTTGACGAGCTCGAGTTCATTAAGACTCATTTAAAAAAATTACATTTTATAAATATTATTTATTAATAATTTTTAAAAATATTATTTATTATTAAGATTTAAATAAGCCTCTTGAATTCGAACTCGAGCTTTACCGAACCTATCTATTTGAACGAACTTTATCGAGTCGAGCTTGAGCTTAACTGCAGGATCCATCGGATTTTAGACTCGGCTCGAATTCTTAACGAGCTCGAGCCTCGAGGGACAAGCTCAACTCGTTGACAGCCCTACCAACAATATGAAAATAAGTTGCTACATGCACCCTCAAGACATGCATTATATTTCCTCTATCTCAAAATACTTACCACTCTCTAGTTTATTTTTGAACTAGAGATAAGTGACAAGTAATGTAGAATGGAGTGAGTATTGTATATCATGTATAAGGCCAAAGTAAATTATCCTCTCAACTGGAGGTCGTCCACATTTCACAACAAAGAAAAATAAAATAGAATAAAGGACAGTTCAAGTTACTTAACACGTCTTAATAAAGGGCAAGCATGCTGCCAATTCCGCCATCCATTATTACCACCCCCTGATTGCTTGCACTCTTTTACTCCTATGTCACCTTGTTCGTTGTTCCCAATACTGCGACTCAGTAATCAGTCGCATGATTGATGGTTCCATGAACATACAAAGGGATATATAAAACACTCGCTTCAACCTTCGAGTTATCCTTTCCATCATCATGTGCGACCTGCGTACACCATTATACCCAAATAAACCCTTACCCCGAAGCTTGCAACGACTGCTAAAACTTACGCTAATAGCTATGCTACTTAGCTTGCTTGCACGTATGCAAGCATCCATCATGCTAATAATGCTGGAACTCACGCTATACCGAGCACTGCTCCTGCGCGGCGTAGTTCATGCGCTGCCTCTTGATGTTCCCGCCGCCGGAAGACGACGTTTCGCTGCTCGCCGCCCTGCGGTCCATAACGCCACGAAGGGCCTCCTGGACCGACGCGATGCACTCGTGCCTCCGGTGCGAGGCGGCCCGCTCGTGGTCATCGTGCACGGCGTTCGGACGGTCGTCGTCGTCGTAACCGTCATCCCCGGCTCCGGCGTCAGTGGTGATGAGGAGCACGCTCCGGACGCGCCCGCCGAGCGTGGTGATCTCGGCCCTGCGCGCGCGCATCCGGAGTGCGGCCAGCGCCCGGACGATGTCCGGGATGAGGTCCGGCCGGTCCTCGCAGCAAAGCGACGCGCGCACCAGGAGCCGCCCGTCGCTGCGGACCGCCGCGTCCACGGCCAGCTCGTCGGCCTCCGTCGGCAGCAATTGCGCCGAACCGCCACCCTCGTCGTCGCCCGTGACGGTGGCCGCCGCCACCATCATCGCCGAGGTCTGCCGCTTCAGCTCCTTCACGTGATCGAGCACCTCGGCCAGCAGCGACGCTTTGTCCGTCTGCACGCAACAATGCAAGCACATACCATTACACATGGGCCAGCGAACAAATTATCCGCATGGAAATTATCACAGGACACACATGATGATTAATGTGGCGCGCTTATTGGAGCCTTAGACCTTCGAGTAGGGTGGCGCACTCGCGCTAGCGAAATGATCGATTGTAAGCGTGGAGGAAAAAGCTTACGGGGAATGCGGTCGCCGTGCAGCTTTCCTCTCTGCATTTTCATGGCCTTTTGAGCTTTTATACACCTTAGGTGCGTCTAAGGCGGTCGTGGTGGTGTTGCACCGTCATACTATAGGAGCGTGCTATGTGTGTACTTCCTGAGTTCTGGCTTCTGGCATGCATGATACATAAGGAATGCATTCATACTCCTCCCGTTCCTATAAATTTGTCACTTTATAGTTCAAAAATGAACTACAAAGCGACAAGTTTATGAAAACAGAGTGAGTACCACACAGTGGCGAGTCTTTCCACTTATATGTGTTGCCCAAGCATAAACAGAGGCTAGCTTCCCGCGTGAAAGATTTCCCTGCTTCTTCCGCATGTCTCATCAGGAGTTGAGCGGCACAACGCACAAGGCGTGCGTGTTATGTGTGCTGCCTATTGCCACGCATGCCCACTTCTCTCTTATTAAAGAAGGGTTATCTAATTAACTTCCATGTGTCTGGATATCAAGATTTAATTCATACTATTCAAATATTATATCTGTACTCCTTTAGCTTACCCTCAATTGAAATATTGAAGCTAGAAAGTAGCACAGCTTATATACTATAAGCGTATCATTAGCTAAAGCTAGAGAGACCTCAAGCCTCTAGCATATATCCTTGGACCCCCGCTTGATGTAACGATACAAACTACAACTTTTGCCAAAGTTTAGTCCCATTACATGCAATTGAGTCGACTCAAACTAAAGTTTGTTTGCTTTTTTGAAAGACCTAATCAATCAAAATATGCGTAGGCAAGTGCGTTTAAGTCCATGCCCTTATACCTAGTCATGAATCAAACTTCACTGTGTTCTAGCGCTGTGATCACCGATGCGCATCGATCGTTATTTGATCTATTTAATCATTACTAGTTACTCCTCCATCTCAAAATACATGTTACTTTCTAATTCATTTTTGAACTATCAATTTATTTTTGAACTAAAGAGTAACAAGTATTTTGAAATGGAGGGAGTAGTTTATTAGCTTGTGGGCGCATGCGATGTGCACTAGCTAAGATGATCGATCGATTCATGCAAGTACAGTACGAATCAATCCAGCGATCACCTTGGTGGTGTTGGGGAGGAGGCTCCGCAGCTTGGAAAAGTGGCCGTTGATCCGCTGCCGGCGGCGGCGCTCGGCCTCGCTGTGGCTACGCGACGCCGCCAGTGCCTTGGCGTCCATCATCTCACGCGCCGTCATCCGCCCCAGCTCCGCCTGCAGGCTCCCCAGCAGGCCCGACACCACCGCCTTGCCGCCGCTCCCCTCCGCATCCCCAGCGCGCTGCTGCTGCTGATCATGCTGCTGCGGCTGCACCGCCGCGTCGAATCCGAACCCGAACACGCCACCGTGGCCAAGGCCGAGCCCGCCAAAGACGTCGCACGCGTACGGTCCCGCTGCGCCCGCGGCGCCGATGAAGGCCGGCTCTGAGAAGGGCGCGGCGCCGAGCCAGGGGAGCAGCTGATGATGCGCGGCCTCTTGGCTCCCGTGCTCGACGCCTCGATCCCACATGGCGCCTTGCTGATCTTCGCCGCTACTAGCTTCTGCTAGGTCCTAACAAGTTGTTGGCTTTGTGGTTGGTGGTGGAAGAGTGGAATGGTGGTGTCTTCCGGTTGCTCTCGCTCTCGGTCAAATGGGCGTCGCCTTTTAAGCCCGGTGCTCGTGGCGCGACGGCTTTTTATCGTGGCCTTTTGGTGCCCGCAGCCCGGTCGAGCCAGGGGCTCGTGTACGGCACCACGCTACTCATGGGGCCCCGTCCTGCTGCCTTTCTACAGAATTTTTTCGCTTCCAAAATACAATATGCCTGATGGTTGCACGCACTACAGTAGTACGAGTATATGCTTGCTTTGCATAGAACAGGATTGTGACTAGGCCAGTAGCTTCTAGTAGGTACGGTTTCGTTGAGGTTTCCCGACTCCCGTGGATATTTGCTTTGGTATTTTCTTTCTTCAGCCTGCGCAATCTAACAAGGTTGAGCATCTACTACTTGTTTCAGTTTCGGACTGTTTAAACACACTTGTAGCTTATGAATGGGTTCTAAAAACATTGATTGCAAGCTTGGGGACTAGTGTTGGATTCTAAGACCATGCAAAACCTTGGTGGGTTCTACATATGTTTAGATCGATCGCACTAGATTGCGGATTGTGGTTCAAAATCCATTCATAGAATACGTCTTCTTATTCCAGTTTTGGGTTGAGTACGATAATCCAAACAATACGTTAGTACTCACTTCTAGTTCGAAATATTTGTCATTAATATTTCAAATCAGGAGGAGTACAATTTAGCCCTGCACATTTGAAAGTGATTTCATTTGTAACAAACATTGGCATTATGTCGCAGTATGTTTTGCAGAGTTTGTGTGGCGCTGCTTATGCCTCGCAAATGAAGCTAACGTCGAGACAAAAGGAGTTTGGAGAAATAAACAGTATATTTGTGCTTCATCCACAAATGCTACAAAATGGAACGGAACCGGTGCAAACTCGCCTCGGAACAGCTGCGTAGATCTTCCTCAGGCAGAAGCTCAGAACAGAAGCCGGCGATTTGACAAAGCAGTTTGAAACCTCTCCTCCGCAATCAACCGTGGACCCGAACCCGGCAAAGCTGGAGCACAAATCCGACCAGCGCTGCCGAGCAGTCGATGGGAAAAGGTGCCCCCGCTCCGGCGTGCCACCGCCGCAGGGAACACGTCTCCTCCCTCCACTCTCCATCCTCGTAATAACTAAAGAAAAAAGCAGGGCAGCCGAGAGATAGGCAGGCGTAGGTGCGCGGCGAGGAGCCGGCGGGAGCAGAGCAGATGCGCCAGCCACGTTTTGTCCCTGCCTGCCGGCGTGCGTGCCGCGCGGGCCCGGGCGCGAGCGAGCCAGCGGATGGCCGCGTGAAGCGTGATGGTGTGTCTCCGCGCGGGCTTTTGTCAGGTGCGTGCGCCCTCCTCGGCTCGTCGCGGTTAGTATTTACCACCCTTTTCGTGGTGCCCCGCGGCCCGAGGCGGGACCGGATGATTGTGTCCTGCAGCCCTACCGAGCCGATCGCTGCTGCATGCCCCGTCCCGTCTCGGCACGCACGCGCGCACGCGGCCTGATGAATATCGCCTGCCTGCACGCCGCGAGACGCTCGCTGCTCGTCTCAGGCCGCCGCCGCGCTCTCCCTCCGCCGGTGACGTGCGGTTGGTTGGTTCGCTTCGCTGCTCGGCTAGCTGGTCCCGTCGGGTCGGGTAGAAAGTTGGCCTTTGGTTAGTCCTTTTCCTGCCGTGCTCCCTCCTTCCTTTCGCTCTTCTTTTTGTCCCAACTCCCGACGTCCCATGTCAGGTCACCGAGCCGCGGCTCAATAAAAACCGTTCTCTCTCGAGGCTGTCGAGCAGCAGGTTGTGTTTCTGCAGCAGAACGGGTCCGGGTCGGGTGGGCATGCAAAACCGAGCGAAGCCTCTATAGGTCCAAGCACCAACGCCGCTAGTAGTACTCAACAAATTTGGTAGAGCACGATCCGGACTCCAACGCGATTGGTTGGTTCAATTACTTTACACGACTTTTTAACGAACTGCTAATGATGCCGGGAAGTGGCTTACTACTAGCAGCAGCGTTCGTCATGGGCAGTGCGACGGACTACTACTGATCCAATCCAACGGAACACCGAAGACCAGACTCAAGACGGATGGTAGTAGTAGCATCACTCACTCGCATCGTGGGCGCGTGGATCAGAGACGATGATGATGATGCCGCCACCGAGCCGCGCGCCGCGCCGCGCCATGGACTCATCCAGCCTCGCCGTTAGCGCTGCATGCGCTCATGAGATGCGTCCACCACTCCACCACTGCAACGGGCCCCGAGCGCGCGCCGCGCTTGAGATCACCGCGAATGCCATTATGAACAGAGTCCCCCCTTTGTTCCTCCCCGCCGGAGCAGAAATTCCTAGAAAAGCGTATTCTCGCCTTTTCTTTCTCGCCCAGGAAAGAGGGAACAGGCATAATAAACGAGCATGGTGCTCTCCGGAGATTTACTTACTTGAGCTGTGCACCAGCTAGTAGGCTCGTGTGCTGCAATCATAGTGCCAAGCGATGGGTAGTAGATTCCGAAAATTCATATCTATCGGACGAAGGATAAGACATGAATTGGATCTTGCTACAGCTTAATAGGCTCTGCATTATTCTCTGAGGACGAACATATTGTCTTTGTATTCTCGGAAATAATGTTGCATTATTCTCTGAGGACGGGTGCAATATGACAATCAGAGGCGGCGCGCGTTTCTGTGACAGAGCAACGGGCCTGCAGCTGTAGGGGCTATAGCTATATGCCCATTCGCCGTTGAGCGTAATCTTTCATCAAACACAAAACATGCTTCGAAGCGTGCGCGTACACCGTACAAAGGAAAAACGCATGGTTCTTCCTGTTCCTTTAATTTCGACGCGTGAGATCAGTGTGACTGCCATCGAGAGTCGATTCCCCAGAGTACTGTCCAATGTAGATTGCGGTAATTGTTTTATCACAGGTTCAGGTAAAATAAGGCGCTGCCCGTGCTGCATGCATGAGCCTATACGCGAGTAGCATACACACTATTTATAGGATTCCATAGGCGGGTATCTGTCCTTGAACAGCGGCGTGCCCTCCTTTGGTTTGGACCAAGGGTACTTCATGGTAGGGTCCCTCGGGAACTTCCTGAAGTTGACGAATGGCGCCCAGAACATCAGCCTGCCAAACCAGATCGATGTATCAGGATTGTTTTCTTTGTGAATTTACTACTACGACTTAGCAGTATTAATATTAGAGAATAAATTTCCAGCATCCTGAGGCCAGAGTTTGTTGATATAGAGGATTCATTCATTTCGAGCTTTGGTTACCAGAGAGAAAACAACAAGCGCGAAGAAGCAAAGTACTCACGCGGGGTAGAAGATGTAGGTGAACATGAACTGCAGGTACGTCTCGATGAATTTGCGCTTGTACCACCTCAGCCTCATCCAGTTCATGAGCAGCGGCTGCACACAACCAGTTCGCAAAGCACATGTTAATTATCAGATATATCATCTGAATAACGAACACGCGAATCATCAACAACGCACAGGAGCAACGAGGAAGTAGACGAAGGCGAACGCCGCGATCGGCGGCAGGATCCCCAGGATGTCGATGTCGTCCTCCCCGGTCACCGCTAGTGCTGACGGCGCCTCAACCTGCGCACGGCGTTTACAATGCGGTAATTACGCCTGGTGTTTCCTGTGAGACTACCGAATTGAGAAATATTGTTGTACGCACAGCTGCCCAGACGGCACCCCACTGCAACGCCGATGCCAGCCGCTGCAGCTGCGAGCTCACCCTCTCCGCGGTCTGCGCCGGCTACGCGTCGAAGGAGCAAACAAGAGATCATCACCAACATGGATCAGACATCGTCACATACCGTCCTGTAATTTGAGGTGAGAGTGAAGGAGACGGGATAGGTAGTAGCTTCCCAGCTATGGCGGACCTTGTCAGGGAGGAGGCAGAGGACCCTAAGCTTGGAGTCGGCCGAGTGCCGTGGCGACGCGGCGAAGGTGGCTCGCCGTTTGGGTAGCCGCAGGGCGCGAGGCGGCGAGGAGGACGCCGGTGAGAGGAGGCGCCATGAGGTGGTGGTATCCATCGGTGTCCGCGCGAGCCTTGTGGTACGGTTTGCGCGGTAGGCGTGGTGGCCATGGCGCGCGCCTTATCTGAATTCTGGATAGGCGGCGGTTTGAGGTCACCGAGCCCTGTCCGAACTGTATGGTACTGAAGGATTTGGCCTGCCTGGGCCGATGGATGGAGACCTAACAACCAACCGCTGTGGAGGGCATCCATTTCAGCATTGCCCATAATGCATGATCATAAACTGAAACTCAGAGTTTTAACAGTATCGTTCTACTGTAGGAGAATGACTAGTATGCAATCACATCTATGGTGCAAGCATGCAATCATCTATCATCAACCATTGGATGTCTATCTTAGGGTGGATACGTTTTTTCACTTAACTCCCTCCACCACATGAAGGGAGTTAAGTGAAAAAACGCAACCACCTTAAGATGGACATCCAATGGTTGAGAGTGGATGATTGCATGCTTGCACGATAGATGAGATTGCATACTAGTCATTGCCCTACTGTAGTTTGTAATCTGCTCTGCTAATGAGCTCGGTGGTAAGAACACGGCCAATCCTGAGACGACATGACAAAGGCGCCCGTGTGAGTTGAAAACTCACTGACGGACCTGGGCTGTGAACAGAGGTGTAGGTGCAAACACAGAGAGCAAACAACTTTGTTGTCGAGTTGACGTTTGAAGCGAGCGTGCAGCCGACTGTCAGATGCATCTTGCAAGGAGCGGAGCCAGACGCCTGTAACGCTGCCACTGCAACAATTACCAATGGACGCGCTGCCGGGCGTGATCTGACAGCTCCAGGTTTGCTGGTCCGCAGGCACCATGTCGAAGGGACAGCGTAACACTGAGCACCCCCTTTCGGCTCTGGCTCCTTCCTGCTTTTCTAGAAATGAAATTTATACTTCGGGGGAGGGTTTCTTTTTCTTTTTGAGGTGGAGGATTATTTAATTTTGGTTCCTCGTCTTGATGGGCCGGCCCGTTGAGCCTGTGATCTCCAAGTCGCGCAATCGTCCTGGGCCACTCGGTGGGCGAGAATATTCGGACCACAGCCCGTGAAAGAATTGCTAACGTTGCCACCTCTCCGCCCGTCATCATTCTTGGCCTGCAGACGGCGCCTAATGAAAGTAGATGATTCTTTTTGCTGACATCTCATTAATTCATTTCGAATTAAAAGATGACAATTTTTTTGGAGCAGGGAAAGTACAAGGCAGGCATGATGCTGCAGGAAGAACTATCTATGCAAACTCGCTGGTTGGAGTCGGAATTATGGATGTTGATCTCGGTTCAACTGAGATTAAAAGAAAATTAAGCAAAACAAAAAGAAAAGGGCACGGTAACCCACGTTACCCGGAGTCTCCTAACAACTAGCTTCCTGAGCGGAGATGCCCAACTGACATTGGGTTCAGGTCCCCTGTCGTACAACACTAGGCAGTCCTGCTGGATTCTGGAAGAACAAAGGGGAGAACTTTCAGTGAAAGAGGAAATCAACTCATGGCGGACTCATCTTCCAAGTAAGACCCATCCCTAATCTACGTCTTCCATGTTAATTCAGTGCATAAATGGTGATTAGGCTAAAGATTATGTGCTTAACCGAATGATTAAAATATAACAGGAAATAGCTTCAAGCTTATATCATTCTTCCAAAGTAGAAACTCGTAAATTTCTGCGCTGGGCAGACTATACTATGATTGCTACCACTATACTGGTAAGGTTCTTGAACTGGAGACTGGGGAGTTGGGATGATTGTCATTGTTAGAATACAAGACTTTGCACATCATGACAAGCATGCTTATCGTGCCTTTTTATCTAGAGCACTTAGGAACGAGAACCCGAGACTACTAATGGCAGCATCCACATTGATGCTGCCGTTTCAGCCTCTGATGGTTTCAGCAGTCCACACTGGAATGATGGAGACAAGTAATGTAAGTGATCAAGCTCTTTTTCAAGCTACAAATATTTTTTGCTAGAAATGTTACTATTCCTAAATGCCAGGTTTCCTTTGCAACAAGGGCATCAATTGAACCAGAGCTCAGGATGGAACATAACCTGCACAAGGCGTCATTTCTGTTGGGAGGTGCGCTGTTCATTGCCGATGATTGCTTCCCAGGGACTCCCTATATCCACGTGGCATGGCATCTTGCTGCCTCTATTGGCACTGCCACATGCAATAAGCTTCTTGAATGACAGTGCAAATGATCATGCTAATATCTGCAAACAGCTGATTTCAATTTTATCAGGAAAATAGAGTGCATCCAATAGCAGCAAGTCGACATCTAAAATAGTATACATAGTAGGTCTATATGGGAGAGGAGATTGAAAGGTTCATCGGACTGATGTCAGAATAATCTCTCTTTACATGTCACAAGAGATTTCTAGGTAATATCATTAGAAGGGCTAGGCATCTAGGTTGGCTTATCTGAGCATTTCTGCTAGAACTTTGCATCTAACTGTCAGCATTATTGTGGCGGTGAGGTGAGCTGTTGCGGGCAGCTTTCACCGCAATGAGTGTAAATGAGAAGTTGTGAACAGGAATAATAACATGGTGACCTATAGTCTTATCAATCAGTCTTACCCTTTAAGTACTATAAAAGAATCCAAAACTGGGGATCATTTGCTAACCTGAAAGGGAGCAACAATGCATGGTGCACACTACCAACGGTTGACCAGAAGGCGCGAATATTGCTGTGGACTAATCCTTTGGTCGTTTATATCCGAAATTTTTTTCCACCACAAAGTTTCATACTGCTGTGAGGAACATGTCGGCTTAAAACCCAATTGTCTCATAATTGAAAATCTATGTCACTGATCAATAACTTGAGCTCATACGACGGCCATGCTAGACTTGTCAGGATTCACCCAGCTACTTCCAGCAGGCTTTTCAGCATTCAGTGCAGCCACTCTCTTCCTCACCATCTGAGCCTGCTCCCACTGTCCAACGTCGGCGTACATGTTTGACAACAGAACAAGGTACCCAGCTGCCCGTTCTGGCTGCAATAAAACCAATTTCTCAGTCACTTTACCAGCAAGCTCAAGATTACCTTCCCTCCTGCAGCCGCTAAGGAGCGCACCCCATGAACTCTCGTTAGGCTGGAATGGCATCTTGTCCACAAGCTCAAATGCATCATGCAAATGTCTCCAGCGGCATAGCATGTCAACCATGCATCCATAGTGCTGTATCTCTGGAGTGATACCGTAAAATCTTTCCATGCTCTCAAAGTATCTCCAACCATCATCAATTCTTCCTGCATGGCTGCACGCTCGAAGAACTGCAAGCAATGTGGCACCATCAGGATGCTCCTGCATTCTGTGAAACAAGTCCAGCGCCTCCTCAGCACGACCATGCATTGCAAGCCCTGAGATCATTGTGGTCCAAGAAACAGTACTCCGTTTTGGCATCCGATGAAACAAGCAGAGGGCATTCTCCAAGGCACCGCATTTCACATACATATGTATGAGTGCATTATCCAGCAACACCGTCCTCCGTTCCTGCCCTTCCTGGTCCACACGTGCATGCACCCAGCGCCCAAGCTCCAGGTCACCCAGTTCTGCGCACGCCGTCAGCAATGCAACCATCGTCACCGCATCATCCTTGACCCGCGCCTTCCTCATTCCCCAGAACAGCTCCACCGCATGCGCCGCCCTCCCGGCGTTTGCACATCCACCAATCACCGTCGTCCATGCCACCGCGTCCCTCCAGGGCATCTCATGACCAAAGAACCGCAGCGCAGCGTCCATCTTGCCGCATCGCACGTACGCGGCGAGCATGCAGTTCCACGCAGCCACTGACCTGTCCGTCATTTCGTCGAACACCTTCCGCGCGTCCCCGAGCTGCCGGGCCGCGGCGTACACGTCCACGAGGCTGGTCATCACGTGTCCACCGGACGACGCGAGCGTTCCAGCAACGCGCGCGCGCGCGTGGAGGGCGCGGCCGTGCGGGAGCGCCCGGACGCCGTCGCCCGCGGTGGCGATCGCGGCGAGAAGGGTGGAGAAGGAGAACGCGTTGGGCCGCAGCCCGTGGCGGGCCACGAGGCGGGAGAAGAGCGCGAGCAGGGACGAGGGCGCGGCGCCCGACAAGGCGGCGGCGCGGAGGAGGAGGTTCGCGAGTGTCGGGGACGCAGCCTGGGAGGAGGGGGTGCAGGAGAGGTGGAAGAGCGACTCGGCGCGGGGGAGGTCGGCAGCTGCGGCAGCGAGGGAGAGGAGCTTGGCTAGGAGGAACCGCTTGCGGGCGAAGCCGTTGAGGAGGAGCTGCGCGTGGAGCTGGTCGAGGCCGTGGCGGGCGGCGGAGGGGGCGCGCGCGCGGCAGAGGTGTTGCGCGAGGAGGTAGAGGCGCTGCTGCAGCGCGCGGGAGAACGGGATGTGAGGGGGCAGGTTGCGCGGGAGGAGGGCGGCGCCCGGCATGCCTGGCCGCGCTTCGGCGCTTGCTTCTCTGTCTGCCTCGGTGGTTGGCTGATTTTGGCGTTGCAAATTTGTTTGGTCCGTCGACCGGGAATGCTCTTTTTTTAACTAAAAATAGGATCTAAAAATATTATTTTAGTTTATAAACTAGGTCCGTTTGATTCAGCTTTATGAAGCTGATTCACTGTCAACAATTTGAAATCACAATAAAAAAGATTTCACTACGAAACATATTTTTGAAAATTGATATAAATTAGAATCTTCTCTAACTTAATTTTCTATATTTCTCATCCAACTATTGAAAAATATTAACCACATGTCGTTGGCTACACACTTAAATTATTTTAATTTTTCTCAACCTGAAACAGATTTTTTACAACTCACAATGAAAATTAAATTTTTAAAAATTCACTGCAGAACCAAACAACCTCAGTTCGCCGAATATACGCTAAGTTGATGTTGCTTATAATCCATTACAATGTTGCACCCTTTCATCTGCGCTTGCCCAACCGGTGGTCTACTTTGCACCCAAACAAATTTAAATACTGACCATGCACTTCACTCTTCACAATATTACATCTCGCTTCTCTTTATTTAATTCCAACTGAAAAAGGAACAAATAGAAAAACCATAGGTTAGGTGAGAGGATGAAATGCTAAATTTGTCGAATGTTCATATGCTGAATTGCTGTATCTGTGAGCTGGTAACAACATTTGCATCAAATTACATAGAAATAACCCCTTTCGTTAGTCACGAGATGGTCTGAAATTATGCCGTAGTCAAATACAGCAGATTTGGCGCCGCCCCAATGCCAGGGCCCCCATGCCGCCGTCCTCCCCGTCGCTCCGCTTGCTCCTCTCCCTCCGCCGCCGCCCTCTAGCTCCGCGCAACCACCACTGTCGCCTACGCCACAGCCTCTCCGCTTCCGGGCCCGCCGCTGCCATCCAGCCACCCTTCCGCGACCGCACCGCGCGACTCGCCGCCGCCGTCCACGGCTCCGCCGCGGCCAAGAACTTCGCTGACGCCATCCGCCTGACGAAATCTCTCGTCCAGGCCTCCTCATCCTCCACCCCCGGCTCGCGCCCCGGCTGGGGCGGCGCCGCCGCCGCATTCGCCGTGCTTGCCTCCACCTCCAGCGCCCCTGCCCCCGCGCTTGGCGTGCTTGTCATCGCCCTCTCCCAGATGACGCTGCTCGACGAGGCCCTGTCCGTGTTCCGTCGCCTGCGGACCCTGCCAGCTCTGCCGGCTTGCAACTCTCTTCTAGACGGGCTTGTAAAAGCCTGCAGGTTTGGGCACGCATTTGAGCTGTTCGACGAAATGCTTAGGCGGGGAATGGTGCCCAGCGTGGTCACGTACAACACGATCATCAACGCGTGCCGGCATCAGGGTTCGATGAAAAGGGCATGGGAGGTGTGGAATGAGATGGTGGAAAGACAGATTGATCCGAATGTGGTCACATACACGACTATGATATGTATACTTTGTGAAGAAGGCTGCATTAGCGATGCTGAGCAGATGTTTATTGCGATGAAAGAAGCAGGAGTGCAGCCTAATCAATACACATACAATGTGCTGATGAGCAGCTGCTGTCAGAGGGATATTGTTGACCGTGCATATGAGTTATACCAAGAATTGCTTAAGAGTGGCCTCGTTCCAAACGCTATCATCTTTACAACTCTGATTGACGGTTTCTGCAAGGTGAAGAGGTTCAGCAAAGCAAAAAAGATGTTTCTTGACATGCCCAGATTTGGGGTTGCTCCAACTGTGCCAGTCTATAACAGTTTGGTGGATGGAGCTTTCAGGTCCGGAAATGCGCAAGAAGCATTAGTAATTTATCAGGACATAACTCGCAGTGGGTTGTGCCCTGATGAGTTCACCTGCAGCATAGTTGTGAGAGGCCTTTGTGACAGAGGGCAAGTGCAGGTAGCAACTAGGTTTCTTGAAGGAGTGCGACAGTCTGGTGCGAATGTGAATGCTGCTGCATACAATGCAATAATTGACGAGTATTGTAATGATGGAAATTTGGAGGAAGCACTGGCAACATGCACAAGAATGACTGAGGTTGGAATTAAGCCCAATGTGGTGACATACTCCTCCTTGATAGATGGACATTCAAAGATTGGAAAGATGGAAATAGCAACGGCTATATACACGGAGATGGTTGCTAAAGGGATTGAGCCAAATGTGGTGACATATACGGCTCTCATTCATGGACATGCCATGAATGGTAGTATAGATGCTGCTTTCCGGTTACACAGGGAGATGATGGAGAAAGGCATTTATGCTAACGCTATCACAGTGTCAGTTCTTGTTAATGGTCTCTGCAGAGAGAATAGGGTTCAGGATGCAGTCAGATTCATCTTGGAGATCTCTGCAAAGAAGTACAATGATTTTCGTTCTTTTTGCTCAAACTCTACAACTGACGAAGACCATCCCGTTACAAACAGTGTGACTTATATGACCCTGATATATGGTCTCTATATAAATGGCCAATACAGCAAAGCTGGTGAGATCTTCTCTTGCATGAGAGAATCAGGTATGGCTCCCGATAGTTTCACTTACACAGTACTAATCCGTGGGCAATGCATGCTCGGATATGTATTAAATGCCATGATGCTCTATGCTGATATGATGAAGCTAGGCGTTAAACCTATGCGACACAAAATAGTCTGCCCAGAAATTTGGTCATGCAAACCACTGAATGGCCCCTGAAATGTTCGAAAGACAACAGTTACTTTTGACTCTAAAGTCAAGGCTCCAGAGCAAAGCTGAGGAAACACAAAATAGTCTGCCGGGAGATTTGGTCATGCAAACCACTGAATGGCCTCTGTAACATTCGAAAGGTAACAACTAGCTTTCGACTCTAGACTCAAGGTTCCAGAACATTTCACCACAAGCCACTCACAAATTGTGGAACTAGTGGCTTCCCAGTCATCAATATTCATGGATCATTCTACTACAACCTGGGAAACATTGAAGGCTCACCAAAAATGGGTCTTCTATGCACAAGCTTCAGAGTGGAATATTCAGACAATTTTGACCTGGTTGTCAAGGAAAATGAAGTTCAGCCAATTCGACTTCAATTGGCATAATTTTGAAGTAGCTGCTCTGTAACACATTCCCTATCACAGTCAGTGGCATGCTGACATACAGAAATTGCAGAAAGTATCCTGATGAACAGAGTATGAGATCTTTAGTCCGAACTGTAGAGATTCATGAATCTGCCACCCATCAAGCCAAATTTCTATACCAGTAGTTAATATGTTAGGATTGGCTTGTCATGTGCCCTCCACTTGTGATAGCTTTGGTCTGGTCTGATGGAAGATGCAGCTGCAAGTATGCAACAAATGCTGCACTGTGCAATTGACTACATTACTACATAGACACATAGTCCATACCACATTTGTAGGTGTTGTACAATTTTACTGGAATAGTCAAGTTTTGCCTGATGCATTAGTGAGAAGCTGCCCACTTTGTATATAGGTGAATATTAAAACATTTATTCACCTGAGAGAATGATGATCTTGGCATCTTGTAAAATTTTTTTGGATCTAGACGATGATTAAGTTTATTCAAAAATTTTAACTGGTTATATAACATAAGAATGCATACCATTTTAGCATGCAGTGCTTGTTAACAGAGACAAGTGTAATTAATTCATTAGGCCAACACAGAGAAACAACACTGTTAAAACCCTGTTCTAGGATTCCCAAAAAATAATTTCACCATTGTCACTAACTAAACCGAGATCCTTGAGTCTTCTTTCCTGGTAATACTCAAGGCCATCCAATTCTTCCTCCCTCTGCTTAAAAATATCATCAATCTGCTGTAGCACTTTCTTTTCACCGACCCTTACTCCAATAGCAACTTTTAGCCTGGGTGACATTTTTTCTCTTTTCAAAAGGTCCTCATCCTGGATTTCATGCATTTTTCATAAGATTATAAGGAGACAACAAAATGAAATAAAGGAACAGCATTGCGCACTCAACAGACAAACCTCTTCTATTTTGGTGTGATACGCAGCAAGGGCAGATTTGCAGGCATCTCGGATGACCTGACATATTGATTCTTCATTGTCAGGACTCACTGGCAGTTCAAGGTGGCCCCAAACTGAATTCCTAAAGAGTGCCTCCAAGAGAAATGCATCTGTTCCGCCAATACAAAGTAATCTCAGGTAAGGAATCATTTTAGAAGGTAGGGGTTCATTGAGGACAACATCGAAATATGCAGTCTCCCCCAGTCCGTTCAGCTCAGCAATGTCGAGCTTGTCTCCATAAAATGGGTCAGACTCCAAGATCTCCAGGGTTACAGTATATGAATCCCTATAGGGATTTGATTCGATGAACCCGTAGTCCAGTGCTAGTTCAGCATTACTCTTGTCTAAGTCGTATTGGATATATATCTGTCAAAGCAAAGTTTAGTTATAAATTGCACAGATGCAGCTTATTCACTCTATACATTATGAAAGCAACATAAAATTGCACTTATATAATGCAGAAATGTGGAACTTCATCTGCACCTGTTCTCCAGATTTAACATCTACTGGTGTTCGCAAAGAGAGCATGGCTTCCCTTCCGAAAATACCCTTCCCTTTAATCTCCCAACTGGGCCCTTCTGAGGTAACATTAGGACTGTGATTAACCTGATGCAAGGTACTGAGACAATTATAAAAGAGTGTATAGCCAGTCTTCTTGATGTATTATATGTTGTAGGAAAAGAAAACAGAAAATATTAGATCCCTCATAACTTCATCACAGACACTGCAGGAATTCCTCACATTGTAACACTGTCAGTCTATTCAACTAGTGTAGAAAAAATATTGATCGGTAATCCTTGCATTTTGAACTTACCAGATCAGCAAATGGTATGAGGGCAAGCTTATCTCCACGGAGCCCTGGAAACACCCTAGATCTGAGTACACCGAATGCCCATAGGAAATCATCATATGATACGGTACCAGGGAAGAGGTCCTTGTTTGTGCTTATGATCTCAGCTGCAACACTATCAAATTCACTCTGCACGTAGTCTCTCACACCCATCGTTGTGCTCAGTAGCTGTGTTCCTGGGTGACATTGAACATAGATGCGATGAGCAACAAACCCACCAGTAAACTGATCAATATCGAAGGGCTTTGGATATTTATTTTTTGTTCCATGGCGTGCTCACCTTGTATCTCCAGGAGCTCTTCTTCTGACCTGCACTGGAGGCACGAAACGACCAGTCAATGTGTCGTCAATCTTTTCAGAACCATCAGAGCATTGGGCTGAACGGTAGGCGTCGCTCACCAGAAGATGGTGGAGTCCGTCTGGCGCGGTAGGACGGCGAGGTACGGCGCCCACGGCGAGTCCGCCCCGCGGGCGACCTCCCGGAGAAGGAGCAGCGCGACGGCGACCCACGGCCGCAGGTCCCCACCGGCGCAGGCGCGGCCGATATCGGAGGCCGCGACGGCGTCGGCGTCCATCCAGAGCTTCTTTGGCACCTCCGCGACGACCTCCCCGCGCGGCAGGTCCCGCGCCGCCACGAGGCCGAGGCCCTCCGGCACCGCGGCGGGGTACGCCTTCCCGTCGCCCGCGCCGTGGGACGAGAGCCAGCGCCGGAAGTCCTGCAGCGCGGACTCCGCCACAGCGGTGCTGCTGGCTACCGCGCGGGGGACTAGTCTGTCGTGCCTCCTGAGCAGACAGAAGCGAGTAGGCGGCGGCGGCCGGTGCCGCGCGGAGAGTAGAGGGTGGAGATGGAGAGTGGTCATGGCGCGGCGGAAGAGGAGGGCGAGAGGTGGGTTCCTTCCCCTGTCGCGAGGGGATAGACGGTTTGGACGACCACCACGACCGTTGGTTTCGTTTACGGCGGGAGTGGATATGATTAGAGCTGAACTGGGAGGGCCGTGTCTGCCGAAGTGTGCTGGCTCAGCGCAGCAACGAAATGACGACCCTGCTAAAATAACTCAAATTTTCAGCTGAAAGAGCATCTCTTACGGAGGTGAGGCGTCCGACTAGTGCAAATCCGTGCGTGTTCTCCTACAGAGCTTGTTCGAATAGGCTGCCAGGCTGGACACCGAAGCTTCGCATATGATCCGGAGCTACAACTCATGGGGGGTAGAACAACACGCGAGACGCTCAAACAAGTCTTAACGAGGGCAGCAATAAAACATGCCCCTATACCTGTCGAAGCACACTGTAAGATCCACATCGAACTCATCTAAACAAATACTCCCTCAATATCAAAAAAATTGTCGCTTTTGAACTACAAAGCGACAAATTTTTTGTATGAGAGAGAGTACACATCAAATTCACATAAAAGAAAAAGAACAGCCTCCGGCATGTCCCTACGACCGCATCGTCTATTTCATCGACATGGCAGGTGCAGCGCCATCCGCTGCTCCACGTCCGTCCTCAATCGGCACTTCCGGCATGACCTTCTTCCAGAACCAGTGCTTCCTCCAGAGCAGCACCATCTCCTCGATCGGCACGCCCTTGGTCTCCGGCAGGAACACGGCCACGAAGACGGTCATGACGGTGATCCACCCGGCGAAGAAGAGGAAGATGCCGAACTTGAAGGCGCACAGCAGCGCCAGGAACGCCTGCGCCACGGCGAAGGTGAAGAGCAGGTTCACGGCCACCGTGATGCTCTGCCCCGCCGACCGCGTCTCCAGCGGGAAGATCTCGCTCGGCACCGTCCACCCCAGCGGGCCCCACGACCACCCGAACGCCAGCACGAACAGGCAGATCACCACCACCACCGCGATCGAGAAGCTCCGAGACAGCTGCTTGTCCGTCCCGAATTTGACGCCGAGGATCACCGCCACGATTACCTGCACCACCCACCCATGCAATGCAATGCGCGTTTTCCATCAACTCCGGCCGGGTCTCAGAGATTGTTCTGTCGGTGAACCTGTGCAACTGAAATGATTGTTCTGTGGCCTCACCTGGCAGACGATCATCTGGATGCCGCCACTGATGAGGAGCTTCCGGCGGCCGAGGCGGTCCACGGTGCCGATGGAGATGAGCGTGGAGCCAAAGAGCACGGCACCGGTGAGCACGGAGGAGTAGAGCGACGCGTCGCTGCCGAACCCCATGCTCTGGAACAGCACGGGCGCGTAGAAGAGGATGGAGTTGATGCCCGTCAGGATCTGGAACGCCGGCATGCACACGGCCATCACCAGCTGCGGCCGGTTGCGCCGCTCCAGGATGTTCCGGAACGGGTGCTCGATGGTGTTGGCCAGCTCGCTAGCCTCCACCATGTCCGTGAACTCGGCGTCCACGTCGGCGGTGCCCCGGATGCGCTCCAGCACGCGCCGGCCCTCCTCAACCTGCCCGCGCTCGATCAGGCTGTTGGGCGTCTCCGGGAGGAGAAGCCCGCCCACGGTCATCAGCACCGCCGGCACCGCCGCAAGGCCCAGCGACAGGCGCCACCCCCACGGCTTGATGTTCTGCGTGCCGTAGTTGATCAAGTTCGCCGTGAATATGCCAAGCGTCGTCGCCAGCTGGAACATCATGTTCAGCCCGCCGCGGAGGTGCGCCGGCGCCATCTCCGACAGGTATAGCGGCACGGCCTGCGCCATGGCACCAAGAACACGCTGTTAGTCAGATCCAGTCCGTTTAAACACTAGAACTGCACCACCGTCGTTATTCTGTCGCCAAGAGATCAAGACCTGATTGCCGAAACCAATGCCGACGCCGAGCATGATGCGCCCGAGGATGAGCATGGGCAGGTTCTTGGCGGCGGCATTGAGCGTAGCGCCGATGAAGAAGCTGATACCGCCGCACACAATGCTGGCACGGCGGCCGTAGTTTCTCGTCACGGGGGACGCGCCCAGGGTGGACACCAGGCCGGCGAGGTAGAGGGAGGAGGTGAACGCTGCGAGGCCCTGGTTGTCGTACTTGCAGTAGTTGTTCTTGCCGCCGGAGTTCTTCTTCCGGAACACCACCGGGAAAAACTCCTTCAGGAACGGGTCCATGGAGGTCACTCCTCCTGTAACATTCCTCTGTCAGATTGGCAGAACTCTCCTCCATGGGATAATCCACATCGTGAAACAGGCAAATAGCAACTTTAGTGTTCAAGAATTCTAACTCGTAGTATTCGTGGCATGAGAAGTTTTTGCGAAGGTACGACGAACTAAAATTTGTAGTGTTCATGGCATGAGAAGTTCCTGACGAACTCGCGCAATTCTCTAGCATTTGTTCTTGTGTGTGCTGCGTGCATGTGCGCGTGAGTTAACCATAAGTCGTAGTGTTAGTTTTGTTAAAAAAAATTATTTAGAAAATCATCTAATGAATACTCGCGGTGTGCGTGAGGTGGCATGGCCTCGTTTCTCATGATTTTTAGATCCGAGGCATGACGAAAAAAATTACGTGACATATTATCAAAACAAATTCACGTGACATGCCTTTGTGAGTTAACTCACGCACAAGGGAAGGGATGCAACAGGAAGCTAGGAGGAGATCGTGGCAGGTGTGAAAAATTGGATTTTCTTTCCAATATTTTATTTAATTATCCCGTTAAAAAACCAACGGTCAATATTCAATTGTTGATTTACATTTTACGAGGTAAGTGGCTCTTCTATTTTACTGAAGTCAACTGGGTCTTACATGTGACGATGCCTTGACTTCCAACTTACGACAATCATTGTTTATAAAAAAACTTACTATCTTTGTTTCGGAAACAATTTTTAAACTTAGGATATTTACATGATTTTTAAGTGAAATATTTACAAGTTTTGTCCTCACGAACAGTGATCGCCACGTTCGTTCAACGCCTCAACCACCCTCAAAACAATAACTGGAAAAAACAAAGAGTTGCTCATCGTGTGGGGACGCCCCCTGCATCTACTGTTGTCCTACTGTGTGCCCTCGTATCATTTCAGCTTGTCCTGTAACAAATAACAAGATATCTGCAGCTATGCTGCAGCAAAGAGTCTTCTGAAAAGTTTGGGCATTGGTTTATCTGTTCCTCAACTCTGAGCCGCAAGCCCGCAACCGTGTTTCACACTGAAAAGCGCCAGAGAAGTGCAACCCAAGGATCGGGCATGCATATTCCGAGCACACATCTATGTATCCATGGCGATGAGGGAAGAAAATGAGCAAATGGGCTGCAGCAGCCAGCAAATGTGCCGAACAAAGTGCAACTGCAAGCTTGAAGCTTCCGCGTGTCGCTCTCTCCTGCGGGTTCTGCTCCTCCAAATTACTCATTACTCGGTAAGTGACAAGCTACTTGTTACTTTTTAGTTTAAAAATGAATTAGAGAGTGACAGAAAATTTTGAAACTTATCTTGCTCCGCCAAACTATCACTCATCCAGTTACTGGCGACGGGTGGATGAGTGAAGCCACTAATTGGCCCCCAATCATCTCCCGCGGCAGAGGAAAAGGCAACTGCGTGTCCTTCGGAGATACAGATACCACGAGATCCACCTTTGGGAAAAGGATGGATTCCATGTGCCGTGTGCTGGCAATCGAGCACATGCCAACTCTTGCCGGAGCGAGACAGACACCTCGCAGCAAAGCTAGGCCTAGGCAGAGCGGATTGATGACCAGCTGGCGGACATAAGTGAGGGCTAGTAGTGCCGCGCCAAACCCCCGAGGAGAGGTAGAGGAAACGAGCTCGACCGTCGCGGAGAGAAGCAGCAGCCACACAATCGAACGACGCGAGCGCACGCGGGAATGCAAGACGGGAGTACGGAGTAGGACGTGGTGCGTACCGGAGATGCCGATGTCGTAGCCGAAGATGGCGCCCCCGACGGCGGCGACGAGGCAGGTCATGGCGACGTACCACGTCATGCGGCCCTTGTACAGCGCCGCCCGCTCCTGCTTCACCCCCAGCGCCGCCACGCCGCCGCCCGCCATCTCTGCTCCTCTGGTCCTCTCTCTCTGTCTCGAAGAACCGAACAAGCAAGGTCACGTTCACCACACCGAAGCAATGCTCTAACTAACACCAGATACACACGATTATATATAGAAACCAACCCCCTTCTGCGGTTTGGGTGAGGTGCCCTGCTCTTCCCACTCGACACTGGCCTTGACCTGCCTCGCACACTCTCTCACTCGGCTACTGACCCAGAAACGAAAGGGGCGAAGTCGCGAAGAGGAGAAGATAGACTCGGTAGCAGCGGCCGCAAGATAAAGCTGCAGCACGGTACAGATTGCGTAGTAGAGGCTGCAAGTCGGGAGATGCGGACAGCAGCGACGTTGCGTTGCAGCCTCGGCCGTTGACCCAGGCCCTGCGGCCAAGGCCAAGACCCCTCGCACAATTTGCTCCCACGCGTTGCGGTTTGGAGAGAGATGTGGATGCGGCAATAAATAACATGACGAAACGGGATAAGAAGCCGGGGTGATGACGCCCGCGCGGCGACGTGCAGATCGATAGAGCCCGCGTCTCTCTCCACCGCACCGCACGGCACGCCACGCCACGACTCGTCGCCCCCCGTCACCACACGGTCAGTCAGTCCGCGGCCGCCGTGTATCATCAGTTCATCACCCGGCCATTGTCTTTTCGCCAGTTTCGTGTGAGCAGAAGTTCACAAACCGCGTTTTCTTTTCACCAGTTTCCACCTCACCGCACGTCGTCGTCACCGTGACGCGAGATGTGCTCTGGCACACGGCCGGCCCGCCCGGACCCTGCCCTGCAGCCCTGCTCATAAAGCGAGTCTGACCGGTAGTTGTGGCGAGAGCACATGGGGATCGTGTGCTAATCAAGCCATCACTATTTAATGTCTTATCACCACTATTGACCAGCTGGGGTCAAGGGCTCTGCGCAGCTTGCCCCATACTACCATTTACGGCAAGGCAAATCGTGCTGCAAGCATCGTCGGTTTCTTTTTTCTTCTGCAGATTGGTCAGCGAACTACAACATGCAATGCAACCGGGTCTCGGAATATATGCACCCATTTGGCGCCATGCTGGGGCAGCTCGTGCAGCAACGCTGTTCATATCGTGCACGGTGCACTACCAATCAATCCGGTCGCGCGATTCCGTCCGCAGAAAGCACACAGATACTGTAATACTCTCTCTGCATTTTAATGTTTGACGCTTCAGACAACAAGAAGACTTAAAAATGAACTATACTAGGTTGTTTGGACGTCAAATAATTCGATCGAGAGGAGTACGTACTTAAGATGGAGTGATCAGCAAAACCTACTCAAAAGACGGTTCTGCTCTTCGTCAGGGTATTCTAAAACTCTTCTGTATTCAATACCCAGTAAACTATCGTTTCTTCGTTCCCTGACCCTGGACGAAGCGAGATCGCAGGCCGACACGCCACGTTGCCATACATACGTTAATGATTCATGGAGCCCTGTGATCCTGAACAGGCCGGCCGGCGTTGCTTGTAAATCACACACAGTCGTCCCGTTTTGGGGCGGTCGGTCTGTTCGTTTTATACTTCTGAGCGTGGTGCCAGATGGTCGGCCGGTTGCCATTTGCGTACAACAGTCAACATGTATACCCTGTACAGATACAGATACGGCTCTCACACAAGTACTAGTACTAGTTTGGCAACATCACGGGGGGGAATCAGGGAAATGCAAGAAGGCCAAACTAGTGGTAGGTCACAACTGTACGTTCCCATTGTTTTCTTTTCAGCAAAAAAAAAAAAAAAGATGTGTATGCATGATAAAATCGGTCACCGAAAGAGAAGCGCGGTAGTTAAGCATTGACTACCTGAAATTTTCGGTAGTGGAGTGGAGTGGAGAGGACAATGCAATCATCATGTATGAAGGCTAGCTTGAGCATGTGTTCTACTAATTAACGGTGTTCTACTAATTAACGGCGCGTGCATCATATCTTATTTTCGACTACTCCTTCCGTTTTTAAACTATAAAACAATATTTTTTTCAAGGAAGGAAAGAATACTACTGAAGGTTCACAATGACCCGAGACTCGAACAGATCAATCAATCTCCCTTTCGTTCGGAGCCTTTCCGGTTTGCAGATCAATCAATATATAAGCGGTACTCGTGCGCTCATGATGAGTGAGTACCGCCCTTTTCTTTCTATAACCCCAAGATATCCCGAATCATTGACCATCAGCTCCTTTTTATCTACTCACTTTCACGCGTCCGTCTCAAAAGTAATCCCCTTTCCGTCCTCTGAATTCTCCTTTTGTTAATTTAGGAATTCTTGTTTCCGTCGAAAAGTACGTGACACTACTGCTGCACACGGTTCTAGCTTTGCTGAGACATGTCCAGAGGAGATGGTAGCACGTCGCTGTATGCGACCACTGACAGTCACTACAGGAATCCCGACGATTTGCGACGGCCGGGGCCGTCGCAAATAAGCCAATGCCGTCACAAATAAGTTATTTGCGACGGCTTTGCTAATTTGCGACGACTTTCGGCCGTCGCAAATACGACGTCGCAAATAAGCTTATTTGCGACGGCTACTGTCGCAAATAAGCTTATTTGCGACGGCTACGAGAGGCCGTCGCAAGTTATTGCTGCGGGCTGGTGGGCCCCGCAAAATTATTTGCGACGGCCTAGCCGTCGTAATTAATGCTTATTTGCGACGGCCAGGCTATCGCAATTAAGGGCCTCTATTTGCGACGGCCTGGCCGTCGCAAATAAGTTCAGTGGGCAGGGCCCACGTGTCCTCCTCTGGGACCCACAACGCTATTTGCGACGGCCTGGCCATCGCAATTAATGCTTATTTGCGACAGCCAGGCTGTCGCAAATAACAGTGGTTTAATTGCGACGGCTTGGGTCCTTATTTGCGACGGTACTGTATAAAAAGTCGTCGCAAATAAGGTTTTTTATTTAAAAAAAACAGAAAATACTACCCGGCTCGATGGCCAGAATCACAACAAACACAATATACACAATATATACACAGCATACACAAACATCATCACAATCACAAACTAAAATTTCGATACATGTCACATCGTCATCAACAAAGTAAATAAAAGGGCTCACTCGCCCATCTGACCTCCGGAGCCACCTCCGAAGTCGAAGTCGTCGTCGTCGCGCCTCATTCCAGGCGGCGGTAGCGAAGGCGGCGGCGTTTGTGCAGCCGTCGCGGATCCCTGCAATTAATAAAACTTAGAGTTAGAATATAAATGCATCAACATCTCTCTCCCTCCCTCTCCCTCTATCTTCATCTAGATCACCCTCTCTTCCTCTCTCTTTTCATTTCTCTCTTTGTCTCTCACTCTATCTTTCTCTCTCACTTTATCTCTCTATTGCTATCATTTTCCCTCTATCTTCCTCCCTCTATCTCCATCTATATCTCCCTCCCTCTATCTTGCCCTCTCTCTATCTCCATCTACATCTTACTCTCTCTCTTCATTCCCCTCTTACTCTATCTAACTATCTTTCACTCTTTCTTCTGTCTCTCTTTCTTCTATCTCTCTCTTTCTTCTATCTCAATCATTTTCTTCTATTTAACTATCTCTCTCTTTCATCTATCTCAATCTAATTACGCTGGAGAAGAAGGATTACATAGAAATTTACCTGACCCACTGAAGAAGGATCGCCAGGAAGGACCGGTGGTAGTACCGGTAGCTAGATTCCCAGACCTTGCGCCCGAGCCATGGCCTGTCATTGCAAACATTAAATGTTATCTATTACTAAGTCATTTACGTTGAATTAATGAGAACTTTAGTTTTTATTTTGTTACCTCCATTGCTTCCCGCATCTGCGCCAACGCTGCTGCCTGGCTTTGGATTGTGGCCTCCATCATGATCCTTTGGCGTTCCGACTCCTCCTGATGCCTGGAGAGGGACTGCATCTCAATGTTCCTCTGGGAGGCACGACGACTAGTCGTGCCCACCGAAGAAGCCTGCGTGGAGCTGCCTCTCGCAGGTCTTCCCGCCCTAGAGTCGACGACTCCGTCGAATATGGCGAGCCTATAAAAAAGAGAGTCAGTAATATGAAATTGAAATATCTTGAATACTTTGAATTGAAAACGATAAAATGACTTGTAAACTCACCTTCCGTGTGCTTTTCCACCACCAGTTGCATACGCGGCTTGAGGATCGATCTGTTGACGTTTCCAATCGAAATCCTCGCCGTGTATCTTCCTGGCCTCCTCCCCGTACTTAGCCTGCAAAACAAGAAAACTGTATAAGTTTAACAATCTATATAGTTATATTTAATATGAATGCTTTCTAAACTTACCAACCGCTCGGCTGCAGCCTGACTGCACCCCGTCGGCTGAGAAGGGTCCCTGTGACCTCTCTTCCAGACCTCAGTAGGGGTGGGCGGCACCCCCGTCTCGCGCTCCTGTCAATACGTGTTAGTATGAACAATATATTATTAATATATAAACATAAGTTACACACACTTACCATGCGTTTAGCTAAACTCAAGTGGTTATCTTGCCCGTGCCTGCTCTTCCCCTCGACCCCTCTGCAGTCTCGAGCCTTCTCAGACTTAGCTTTAAATTCATCGCTAGCCCAGTAGCAACAAAGGGCCCGAAATGCATCGGTCCGACCCTGCAACCAGCTCACGTGGCCCTGCACATAGTTGGAAGTCATTAAAAATACCATCAAGAAAATTATCAAAATAAAAATACTTACTACACTCCACGTACCTGCGCGTACTCCTCTTCCGTCAGGTGCATCTCGCTCGCTTGCCGGAAGTGTAGCACGGGCTGCTGGTGCGCCTTCAAGTGCTCATTAACAAGTTGAACGCGGGTGTTCAACAAAGCTTGTCGAAGCGCCTTGGCAGCGTTGTAGTGAAACACTCGCCTCACATCCTCAAACTGACGATGGTCGTTCGGGTCCTCTAAAGTATATCTTGCCTGCGATAAAAAATATATTGAAGAGGTGTTCACTAAAAGAGTTTAAGAGTTGAAACTTAGAAACTTTTTTAACATATTTACCATAAAATCTGCCCATACGGCCTCCTGAAGGTTGCCGTGCTCCTGGTGATGGACTCGTGCGTAGTCCTCCCACGAAAGAGCAGGCACCCCGTCGATGACCCCGGGATAGTGCAAACGCACTATGGACCCGAGGACACCGTTCACCGATATGTGGTGTCTCTCACCGATGAAAGACGTGTCGTCCCAAACCCTTCAAGATATTTATGCATCCATTACTTAAGTAATCAAAAGAAACTAAAATTGAACACTATAATTTTTATTACCTGTCTCCGACTGGATGAATCACGATCCTCTGTGAAGGGACCGCAGGAGGACTGACAAAGTGAGTCCTCCTCATCCTCTGCGTCTGCTGGGGCGCCACGTCAGGTGACCCAGATGGCTCCTCACTAGCCGAGTCAAAGGCCTCAGGAACAAACTCATCGCCAGCCAGGGGCTGGCTGGCCGAGGGCTGGCTCGCCGAGGGCTGACACGCTGAGGGTTGGCTCACCGAAGGCGCCGCAGCCTCTGAGTCAGCCGGTGAGGACTACAACATTCAAATGATTCATAAGTAAGTTTAATGTGAAATTGAATTTAAAGAATTTGTCAAAAACGAGTGACATTTACCTGTGACGAAGCTCTAGAGCTGGTCTGAACGTGCCCCAGCAGCTGAGAGCATCTGCTGCCAGTCGACGAGGCACCAACGAAAGCATCCTCAGGTCTAGAGGGGTAGAACCCCCTCGTCGGCGGCACCTTCTTACCCTTCTTTGACGCCATCCTATTATAATTAGATAATTAGTAAATATGCAAATAAAATATATAAAATTCATGTTACTATCTTCAAGAAAACATTACTTGATCATTGTCATGTGTCTTGTGCCCTACTCCTTAAACCAGCCCAACGATCTTCCACCGTGGCCTGTTCTAATTTTCGTTTTCACGTATCATCTGCCTCTACATCTTCAACGTCTTCAACATCTCCAACTAAATGATCGAGTCCTGCACCAAGCTCGATGATAAAAGTGTCTGGCAACTCTTCTTCTTGGTACACTTCTTCAATGTCTTCGCTATCATGGTAACCATCATCCCCAGGAGTATATAGCCGCTCACGAGGATTCACCTTATATACCACCCACCAAGCACTGAGCTTCGTGCATGGATAAGGTAGATAATACACTTGTTCAACTTGATGCGCAAGAACAAATGTATCGTAACCTCGTAGTCGGTCCTTATGTTTCACTTCCACCATTCCAAATTGGTTTTCTCGAGTTCCATGAGTACGATCAAACCAGTCACAGTCAAAGAAGACAACTCGAAGGGTCTTATTTCCGGTAAAAGTAAATTCAAGGATTTTGTTAATGATCCCATAATAATCGGTTAAATTCCCTTGAGTGTCCATTGCTCTTGTCACAACACCGGAATTTGATGTTGCCGCGAGAGGACGATGAGCTTCAAAATGAGTTGTACGGAATCGGAAGCCATTTACGTCATATCGACCATAGCTTCTAACATTCACCAATCCATAAGATAGCTGCCGCAAATCTTCATGGACATTGTGAGTCCAACACTGTCATAAATGATCGTGAGTTAAAATAATACTTCTTTAATAATAGTAATTTATAATACATAGAAGACGAGAGAATATTACATATTCTCGAAACCAGGATAGAAAACTCAGCCCCCCATTTATTCCTTCCTTTCGCATCACTTCTACTTGTTTGGCCGTAGATTGATGCCTATGTGACCAATATTGTCTGTGGAACTCGCTGAACATGAAAAAAACATCTTTTAGAGTACATGTGTAGCAAAATATATCGATTAGCATAAACATACCTCGATTTACCACATTTCAAGCACATCTTCTCATTGGCGTGCTCTTTCCAGAATAGCATGCAGTTGTCTGGGCACACATCGATTTTCTCATACTTCATACCGAGACCAGATATCTTGATCTTTGAGTGATACATATCTGGTGGCGCTTTGTGAGGTTGTGGAAGGATATCGCAGATCAATTTCATGAGATCATTGTAGCAGTTGATGGAAAAAAAGTACTTGGACTTAATTGCCATAAATCTGGTCAAGAAAGCAAGTACGGTCACAACCGTGTGTTCATGCAACGGCTCTTGTGATTTCTTCAGCTCCTCGAAGAACTTCTCTGCCTCATTTGTAAGAGGATCCTCCGCTTCTAGAGCTTCTAGCATCTCATCCATCCTATCAACCTCTGTTATATCATCATCCTCATCCACTTCTGCTATGACTCGAGAATTAGTCTCGCCGTGAAAGGTCCACACTTCATAATGTGGAGTGAAACCGTTTCGACATAAGTGAAACGAAAGCTCCAATCTTCTCAAAAACTTGGAGTTCCGGCATTTTGTACATGGGCACTGTACCATATCTTCTGTTGACAACGAAAATGCTCGATCCAAAAATTGATCTAACTTGATATACCACTCATCGGAGTGACCACCAGTTCTACTCTTCCAGCCAGTATACATCCAACTGCGGTCTTCACCCATGTTTGGCTCTGCAGTTTAACACGAAAGAAATTATCGTTAATGTATTGTTGTGTTATGTCACGGCCCTACAACCTAGGCAGATAGATCCTAAACCCACCCAAGAGTGACCGAGCGGAGCGTGCTCATGACGAGACGCGTGATCCGGATTTGAACGAAATTTCGGCAGCATAACCCTGCTGTTCTCCACTGCATGCCCAAAAATGGTGCAGCAGAGAACAACAGGGTTACGCCACCGAAATCTCGTCCAAATCCGGACCCGCGTCACGTCACAAGCCACGCCCCCTCGATCACTCCGAGGCTGTCCAAAAAGGGACAATTCCGAACCTGCACGTCTCACATGCCAATGGCATGTGAGACGTGCCGATCCGAAATGGGTAATCAATTGCTATAGGTTACGTTGCTTATGTTCATTTATAAATCATTTACGAATGAGGAAAGAGAACGAGAGTGAGGAGAAAAGTGGGTCAGAGTTGAAAGTTTCATAGTCAGGGCCGTCCACATTATCGTTGTTCGCCTCTGCGATCATCTTGACGCATACGTTACGACAATAATCAACTTTTAATGCTTGACTATAATCAACTTTTAACGCGCTATAATCGGATTGTGCTGGTTTTAACCCGCTTATGTATATATATACATATTTATATTTATATATTTATATATATAAAGAACATTAAACATGCTAAAAGAAACATAACAATTAATCAAAATTTGAACATTTAATAACTTAATCTAATAACGATAAGCAGCAATGAACATAAACATTAAGAATACTAAAGCAAAACATAAGCATGCTTAACATCTACATAATCAACAACATTATCAACAAATTTGCATAACCAACATCATTAACAACTAAGCATAATTAAAATCAAGATCGAGCAACAATTTCTACTCATTCGATCAACAATCATTCGAAGATTGAACAATCCACATCAAATATCATGAAATCCACAACAAATTTGCATAATCAACATCATTAACAACTAAACAAAGGGGTTACTTGACGATCGGCGATGACGAGGAGGCCGGGGTGCGTGGACGGCAGGGAGGCCGGGGCGCGCGGGCGGCGAGGTCGCCGGGGCGCGCGGGCGGCGACGACGGGGAGGCCGGGGCCGCCGGGGCGCTTGGGCGGTGAGGAGACCGGGCCTCGGGCAGGGCGCTCGGGCGGGGCGGCGGCGGGGTGCGCTGGGCGGCGGCGGCGCAGCGCGCTCGGGCGGCGGCGTGGGGAGGCGGAGGGCGGCAGCGCGGCGCGCGGAGGGCGGCGGGGTAATGAGTCGTGAGTGGACGAGAATGAAGAGTCGGGTCGGGATGAAGGCCCTTATTTGCGACGGCCCCTTAAATTGCGACGGCACGACCACGTGGCTGTCGCAATTAACGTTACTTGCGACGGCCCCTTTAGCAGCCGTCGCAAATAAACACTTATTTGCAACGGCTGCCTTATTTGCGACGGCACTAGGGTTAGCCGTCACAAATAAGTATTTATTTGCGACGGATCTGGGGTTGGCCGTCGCAAATAAGCTCTTATTTGCGACGGTCATGTTATTTGCGACGGCCAGAGGCAGGCCGTCGCAATTTACTCTATTTGCGACGGCTAGACGTCGCAAATAAATATAGCCGTCGCAAATGATCGCTTTTTCTGTAGTGAGTTTCGTCGTCCTAGAGTACGTCTGCATTTCTCCAGATGCGAACGTTCTACACAACTGAGAATTTTCCGGCGATGCTGTACCGCAGATTGGGTTCTCTTCCCTGACCAATCTAGCCATCGGTCGGTTGCCGTCGATGTAAATTCATAAAGCCGAGAGATGGTGCCGGTTCAGCTCTGCGCTTCTGTTCGGTTGCACCTCGCGTTGTGCTCTGGACCCGGAGAAAGGAGAAAGAGCGGGTGACGCATAGCCTCGGAAGATCCACAGATTTACGGAGCGGCACCTCTTGCCAACTCACACCTTTCTGCCGTGCCGTCCTGGTGGCATGGCATCACCTGATGTACTAGAAACATCAAGCTCGCATCAGCCGGCACATCCGCCATTAGAGTAAGCTAGAAGCGACGGAAAGCAGATCAGAGTGGCTAATCACCATGTCCCGCGGCGAATAACCGGCCAGCCCACGCTTCGATCCGCACGGCCGTAAAAATCGCCGTCCTGCCACTAGCCAGCCATCCAAATACGTATTTCATCAGTCTGTCAAGTCCGCTCGTCACTTTTTTCTCAAGTGTAGCAACGCCATCAAAGGAGTAACGCTAATCCAATCCAGCGTCATCAACAAAACATCAAGGCCCGTCGCGATCGCAGCGCCTCGAAAGTCTCCGGTCTGCGGTCAAGCGTTCACGCCCGGGCGACGGGGTGGTAATTGCCTGCGTTTCTTCGAATGGATGGCCGGCGTGGCGGGCACGCGTCTCTAGGCAAACTCCCCCGCTGGTCTGCGAGGGATCGAAGTATGCGTGAGCTGTGATGACCTCAACTGATGCCGTGTTTAGTGGTTAGGCGAGGGCTAAGAGACGAAGTGAGACTGAACGGATCTATTCCTGTTTTTAGATATGAGATGATTTTATTTTCTGTTTATTTAAGAGAGGTGGTATCGTCTTTGTTTTTTATTTGATTCATTTTTTTTAGATGATGGAAAGCTCCGACTTTTCCTTCCAAGAAGGTTATGGCCAAATTATTATAATTGAGTACAAATACAGACACTCACAGCCTATTGTCTAGAACAAGACAACGATAAATGAATGACTAAGCACACGACTGTGGACTAGACTTCGTAAGTCAATATTGTGGCACGTTCATCACTTCACATTTTTCATAAATGCACTCCAAATCTAGCGCCTATGACTTCCTCTATTGAGTACCTGCATTTTGTTTGATTCATGGGATGAAGAGGGATGTCGGATGAGGATGATGCACAAGAGGTGACAAAAGATGAAGGAGTTGAAGTGAGACGAACTCATCCCCTCAGTTTTAGAGGGATCAATTCATTTCGGATCTTAAGAGAATATTCTCTTATGAGGATGACTCCATCCCGCTTGTCTCCAAAACAAACACCACTGCAAATGGGATCGACCCGTCCCATCCCACTTCGTCCCACAAACCAAACACTGCATTATACTCTCTCCACCCCTGAATGTGGCCTAGAGGGGGGTGAATAGGCTTTTAATTTTTTTTGCTAAAACACTTAGCAAAACTGTTAAAACCAGGAAGGCCGAACTAGTCCGATCTGAGTAAGGACTAATCCGGTGTGTATAAGCACAACTGTCAAATTGAGATCTTTATATGTTTCCTTTGAATCTTTCGCAACAAAATGTAGTAAACTGTACTAAGCAAGTGTTAATGGTAAATGATTTACATGTGAAATACAAGATTAACACAAGTTGTAAGTATGATCAAGTTTATGCCCTAGATAGTGATGATAATGAAAAGTATAGATCAAAAGCACACGAGACAAACGATTTTTACGGAGGTTCGATCTCACCAAAGAGATCTACTCCTCATTGAGTAAGCTCACACAGAGACAAGTCTCTTCAAACCCTTTCCCTCATCAAGTCACCACACAAGGCCGACTTGATTCCACTATCACGGGTAATCACCAAGTTGGTGGGGCAATCTCACACGTTGAGAGCTCCCACAAGATTACAAACGAAAATAGAGATCAAAACACTCAAATAATTACACAATAATCATCAGGAGTGTGCGAGAAATCAAATGCAAGAGCTCAGTGTCGATAAGATCGTCACTCTCCCTTTCTCAATTGCCAACTCCAAAAAATTTAACTCTTGGACCTTAGAATGTGAGGAGAGGAGTGTTTTGTGCTCTTGGATGCAGTGGCGGCGCTAGAGTTCTTAGTTGATGGTTGTGGGGTCGTGGATCACCTATTTATAGACATTTAGAAAAGTTACCATTCGGATCTCGACTACCGAACTAGCCCGTTAAGGACCGGACAAGTCTGTTGTGCTGAGTGATTTATGCGTGGAAAAGTGCAGCACACTAGGAAACTCTAATTCGTGTGAGTGAACCGGACTAGTTCGTTGAGGACCGAACTAGTCCGTTTTTGTCCAAAAGGGTAATCGGACTAGTCCTCTCAACCACCGAACTAGTCCTCTTTTTGAACTCTAAGAAAACAGACTAGTCCGCTATGAGATCAGACTAGTCCTCTTTGTGGTACTAACGGACTAGTCCTATGTGAAACCGGAGTAGTCCTATTGTGATACTATGAGAGACCGGACTAGTCCTCTCTCAGGCCGGACTAGTCCTCTATTCCTGCAACTTGAATTGTGTTATAGTCCTAATTCTTTCCGCAACGACTTGAACTCTTGGGGGTGTGTCTCTCACACACACCTTATATATTTAGGACTACTTTTGCATCTTTTCTTCACTTGTTTTATTCCCTTTCTTGATTCTCATCTTTTCACCTTTTTGCACATTTTGTTCACCTGTGCTCTTCCCTTTCTTGAAATTCATTTTTCATCTTTTTGTACCTTTACTTCCATTCTCCGAAACCTGCTCTCATCTCAACAAATTAAATTAGGATCTCACTTGTTTGTTATCAATCATCCAAAACCCACAAGAGTGTGCCTAGATGCACTTTCAATCCCCCTTTTGGTGATTGATGACAACCATTTTGAGACTACACAAATAAGACCAAAAACTTGATTTTCATAATGTGTGCACATATGAGTAAAAAAAGTTGTGAGCATGAATTACTTCTCATATATGCACCCTTTATGGTGGTATGCCTATCATGTGTGTGTGTGTGTGAGCAATAATTGTGATGAGCATAAATAGCAATATGATGAGTTTAATGAACAATTATTATAGAGACATGATAATAAGCATCGCACATGAACATTAAAGCATAATAGGCTAGGACATAAAGATGACCAAACGTACAATTTAATAAGTATAAGAATATCACATTATGACAATTTGCATAAACATAAACATAATGAACATATCAACGAGATAACATGGTGCATAGAAAATGCAAAGTCTTACACAAAGCACAATAGGTTTTACATAAAGCATAATAGGACTTAAACATAAAACATTACAAGTTTTTTTTAAAAATACTCCTCCATGACCAAACAAATCTAAAGATAACAACTATGACGACCTACTCCCCCTAAATCTCCCCCCCTTTGACATCAAGACACCAAAAAAGGAAAAACTAAGAAAAGCTACTCGTCATCTTCATCTTCTTGATCCACATTTTCCTCACTTTGTATCCTCTCACTGTGTTGCTCCTCATCAACATTATCATCATTTTCACTTGCTTGAGGAGCAGCAGATCGAATGGAGGGACCAATACCAAAGAAAGCTAGCTCATCATTTGTATGTGTTAACATCTCAGTGAAATCTCCATATGAGTCTTCTGAAACTTCTGGAGAGCCAATAGGTGAGATTTCAAGCTTTTAACATTGGCATTCACATTCTCCTTCATGTATCGAGAGTGTCTCTTCCATGCATGCCTCTCATTATGTTGCTTAACCTCCACATTGCGACAAGAGGTGAATATGGCACGTAGCATCTTCAAAATGCCACTGTTAGAGCCTCTTGAGAATGAGCGAGTTGTGATAGATGAGGCACCTGCTGAAGTGGTACGAGTGGACTGCTGTCTTGTAGAGGTGGATAGTAGAGGAGGAGATGTAGGAATCTGAGTTCTAAGCTTGGTGTGAGGAACATCCTTAACAAAATCCAATCTTGTGACTTCCTCAATCATGAACGTAATGTAGGGGGCATATCCATAGGACTATCTGGAGTTTGAGCAATGATGAATATATCATTGTAGATATAATCAAACACATTGAATTCTTCAACTTCACTTATTATTTGCATCAAGTTGCGGAGGAAGTCCTGAATGCTTCCCGCATCACCATCTTTGGGTGCAATAGTCTTCCTTAGCACTCGGTTCAAAACAGCAAAGAAAGGCTTCAAATAGTTGGTGGAGGGAGCCTTGAACGGATAGGTAGTGTCATAGAGGAAGTTCAACTCATTCTTGTCTAGCGCCTTGACATTGTGAACTTTGAACCTGTTGTTAAGAGACCAACCCAAGTTAAGTATCTCAGCAAACTCCTCATAACCAACTGAGTACTTCTTTCCATGAGTCATTGATATGATCTCATTGGCTCCAGACTTGGAGAAATAGCAAGTGGCATAAAATTGAGCTATGATTTCATCGTTTCAATCATATCTGAAGGCTAAAAAGTCTTTTAAGTCATGTCTGTCAACTGTTGTAATCACTTGACGAAATGCCTCATTCCTTTTGCCCTCCATGTACTCCCAATTAATCTATTGATTCTTAGCCACTCGATTTTCATGAGAAGGTACACAGTTAGGTAATAATTACAGCAAAATTCGCTCCAAAACCGTGGATCTGCTGCCACCTTCTTGTGACTGTATACATCAATCTCCCTCAACCTTTTGGCTTTGTCAGCATCCTTTCTAGTGAAAGCATCGTCATTGAGATGATGGTTACGATCGTGCGTCAGGGCAACCATTTCGAGTGTCCCAATCGGGTCCGAGGACCTCACAAGACCTTTGCCATTGTCCTTACTCTTTCTGGCTTTGTATGTTTGAGTGACCACTTGTTTGCCTTTTTCAATAGCTTTCTTAGCTGGGACTTTCTGTCGAGAGTTCGTGACTGATGCTCCGTGTCGGTATCTTGCATACCGGATACCCTCTGGGACTGCAAAGAGATCAAAGGAACTTCACCTACCTGAGTTGAAGACCTCCGAAGGCCCCACATGTCATACAGAATCGGACCTGCCTCTCTTCTATAGTTAGTCCTAGTGCCGCCACGTGTATCATAAAATCGGAGCTACATTCCTTACCTGGGCAAGCTTCGGGCTAAATACTTATGCGGCACCCCCGGACCTAACCCCTGACAGAGGGAAGCTCCGGTACCGACACGTGTACAGCAGCACCGGACCTACCCGTCCCATACAGTAAGCTCCGGAGCTGCCACACGTCCAACCCCCGGACCTTCAACCTCAACAAGCAGAGTGGTGGACCTCAAACGGCTCGGACCTTCAAGGACTGTCGGTGTTTGGAACCGGCAGATCTCCCAACACTACTTTTGGTAGATCGAGGAGTTGTAGTTCGGTAATGGGCGCGCAGAGATTCAAGAAGGTGAAAGACACGTGTACATAGATATTTACGTGGTTCGAGCCACCTGAGCGTAATACCCTACTCCACGGGGTGTGTTGGTCATGTATTAAGCTTGTGAGTCTAGAAGAAACTCCAGAAGAAGAAGCTCGTCTAGCTCAGGGTGTTCAGCAGTGGTCTGAAACCGTCCCTTGTGTATCGTCGACCAGTCCTTTTATAGTACAAGGACTGGTCGTTACAACTTTAGCCTAGCCCAACAGGTGGCCCCAACGGTTACACATGCTTGATACACAATAAATGGAGTTAATTACCCTTAATAGCCTGGTAACGGGCCTTAACAGCGCCATTACCAGTATTAAGGACCATCCGATCGTGTGTCATTAATATGGCATTAATGACACTTAATCGGGTCTTGAAGCTTTTGATTGATCCTTGAAGGTCCAGAGCCATTGGGGGGTCCACCGGCCTCATAGTTGAAGTTGAAGGTCCGGCGGTTGCCACATGGCAGCTCCGGAGCTCACCGTCGTGGACGGGTAGGTCCGGTGTTGTTGGACACGTGTCAGTACTGGAGCTTCCCTCTGTCTGGGGTTAGGTCCGGGGGTGCCATATTGGTATTCTGACCGGAGCTTCCCAGATGTGGGTGATAGCTCCGCTCTTGTGATACACATGGCGGCCCCGAGACTAACCATGTTGGAGAAGCAGGTCCGGCTACGCCTGACATGTGGGGCCTTCGGAGGTCTTCAAATATGGTATATGGAGTTACCTTGTGATCTTTGCAATCCTAAGGGGTATACGGTACAGAGGGTACCGACAAGGACCATTAAAGACCTCAAGACCCGATTAAGTGTCATTAATGCTATCTTAATGACACACAATCGGAGAGCCCTTAATACCAGTAACAGCACTGTCAAGGCGTGTTACCATACTATTAAGGGTAGTTAAGCTCATTAATTATGTATTAAGCATCAGTAACCACTAGGGCCACATGTCGGGCCACACTAACGATGTAACAACCAGTCCTTGTACTATAAAAGGAATGGTCGAGCGGTACACAAGAGAGACTTCTTCCAGACTTCCACACAAGTCTACACACGCCCACAAGCACTCTGATGCTCAATACAACAACTACACACCCCGTGGAGTAGGGTATTACGCTTAGGCAACCCGAACCACGTAAATCCTCGTGTCAACTTGCCATCATGTTTTGAATCTCTACGCGCCCACAACCGAACTACAAACTCCGCGGGCTGCCAATGGTAGTACCAGGAGAATTGGCGGAATCAAACTCTGACAGTTGGCGCGCCAGGTAGGGGGCGTCCGAGATTCAAACATGGTGAATTCTGCTGCTGGATCGTCCAATGGCAACTTTGTTGCGCAACCTGCTGGAGGCAATCCCTCCAACATGCAGCAGCTAGCAGGTGCTATGGCTCCAGCAGGAGTCATTCCACCACAGCCACCGTCCGCACCGCCGAATCAAGTTGGACAACAAAATGGTGCATCCGCGTCGGTGACTACATCAACGAACAACAACCCTGAACACGCGCTTCATGTTGTGCGTGCTCTTCTCCAACGTCCACCGCCTCCAGGAGCATCCCAGGGTGCAATGGAGCAGTGGAGAGCTGATGTGGAACATTTGGTTGCAGCAGCATCCAATCGCATCAGCAACCAAGGTCCTCCCCCCTCGAGGCGGGCCCTGTAGCAGCATCGGACCGTGTCGGGTAGACTTGGTCCGCACGCTTCACAACACAGGAGGCGTGTTGCATCATAGCAAGCGACGTTGCTGCCTTCCGGGGTGCGACGTACCCACACGATAACAAGGCTTTCGACTCATGACCTCCGGACTGAGCTCGATCATCGTTATCAACAATAGGACGACCGCGTCCACATCGTGTGTGCTCGCGAGAGGCGAGAGGCTCGGGACAGTCCTGCTCCCGAGGGAGTAGGAGGAGTCTGTTCTGCCCTAGCCATGCACCTACGCATGGTCAGATGGCCGTAGAAGTTCCAGCCTCACCTGCCGGAGAAATTTGACGGGACTGTCAATCCCGCTGAATTTCTTCAAATCTACTCCACCGCTATCCTAGCAGCTGAAGGCAATGAGGCCGTGATGACCAATTATTTCCCTATGACTTTAACTGGGACCGCCAGGTCTTGGTTCCTGAGCCTTCCGCGTGACTCCATCAACAGTTGGGCGGAGCTGTGCCAACAGTTCACCGCCAACTTTGGGAGCTCATACACCCGACCAGGCACCGAACTGGACCTTTTTGCTGTCAAGCAGAAGGGGGGAGAGTCCTTGCGATCTTTCATCCAGAGGTTCTCCCAGGTACGAAACACCATTCCTTCTATCTCAAGTGCCTCTGTTATTGTGGCATTCAGACAGGGCGTTCGAGACAAGAAGATGCTAGAGAAGCTGGCGATCAAGGAAGTCACCAGCGTCACGGAGCTCTTCAGCTTGGCAGACAAATGTGCCAAAGCTACGGAGGGTTGTGAAATGCACTCCCAACCACCTCCGGAGGACAACAAGAATTCCTCCAAGGGTGAAGCCACTACTTCTGGGAGTGGCAAGAAGAAGAAAAAGTCCAACGGCAAGAAAAAGTCGTCGGTCGGCACACCCACTGCCGCTGCTGCTGCAGCTCCGGGTGGTCGGGGACCACGCCCCAAGAAACGACCTCAGCCGTCGTCTGAAGACGATGGCAGCTCCAAGATGTGGTGTCCCATACACAAGTCAAACAGCCACAACCTGGAAGGCTGCCGTGAGGTCCAGAACCTTGTCGAGCGCTACAACAAGCGCTCGAGAAGAAGTTCCTTTACATCAAAGGGAAGGAAAACAAAAAGTCGACGAAGCTCCGATTGAAGAGGAGTTAGGCTTTCAGGACCCTTAAAAGGTCTTGAGGGCTGTCTACACCTCCATCAACGACGACTCTGACGTCTCCGACAACGAGCGTCGGAAGAGCATGAATACCATCTTTGGTGGTTCATGGGACATCATCTCCCGCTGTGTCCTCAAGACAATGCAGCGCGATATGGCCTCTGTAGCTCCCACCGTCAGGGTGGAGCCACACCAGAAGTGGATGAACACTATCATCACTTTTGATGCTTCGGACTGCCCTCGGAACATGATCGGAGCTGGCAAACTCACATTGATGGTATATCCGACCATCAACAACATCCAGCTCCACCACATAATGGTGGACAGAGGTTCGGGGCGGAACCTCATAAGCTTTGAGGCCTTCGTCAAGCTTCATCTCCGACCTTCAGATCTTCGCCCCCCCCGACCATTCTATGGAGTAGGTCCGGGGGCCATAACTCCACTTGGTGCCATTACTCTCCCGGTGACCTTCGGGACCTGGAAGAATTACAGGATCGAGAAGTTGGTCTTCGACGTGGCGCAGATCAACTTACCATTCAACGCCATCTTGGGCAGGCTAGCTTTGTACAAATTCATGGTTGATGCTCATTATGGCTACTTGGTGTTGAAGATGCCAACACCAGTAGGTGTTCTTCGGATTCGCGAAGATCGCACCGCCAGAGTTACTGCTCTGGAAGAACTTCATGTGCTTGCTACAGCGCAGGAGGAAGAATCCGGAAAGGAGCAAGCTCCGAAACCCCCGAGCATTCGTCATCGAGGCTCAACCACCGCACATCGTGTGCAACCAAGCGGCGACACCGACATTCCCGTCAAGGTCGTCCAAATCAGTTCCGACGCTGCTCAGACCACCCATATATCGAGAGGTCTGAACGACAAATAGGAACTCGCGCTCATCACTTTCCTCTGGGCTAATGTCGACGTGTTTGCCTAGCAACCGTCACAAATGCCTAGGATCCCTAGGGAAGTGATTGAGCACAATCTGAAGATTTATCCTGACGCTCAGCCTGTACACCAGAAGCCTCGGAAGCAATCAGTAGAGCGACAAAACTTCATACGTCAAGAAATGAAGAAGTTGCTTGAAGCTGGATTCATCCGAGAAGTCTTCCACCCAAAATGACTGGCAAACCCAGTCGTTGTACCCAAGGTCGGCGGGAAGCATCGGATGTGTATCGACTACAGTACACTGATAAGGCATGTCCTAAGGATCCATTCCCACTACCTAGAATAGATAAGATAGTGGATTCCACCTCTGGGTGTGAATTATTGTGTTTCCTAGACACATATTCTGGGTATCGTCAAATCAGAATGTCTAGAGAAGATGAAGAACATACTTCCTTCATCACAGTAGATGAATTATATTGTTACACTGCCATGCCATTTGGTCTCAAAAATGCTGCTTCAACGTTTGTGCGAGCCATGTACAAAATGTTTGGAGAGCTCATGAGAGATGTAGTGGAAGTGTACGTCGATGACATCGTCATCAAGATCAAGAACAAGGAGTCATTACTTGACACCTTGCAAGCTGTCTTCGACAAGTTGCGAGTCACACACACGAAGCTGAACCCAGACAAATGTGTCTTCGGGGTTAGCTCCGGAAAGCTTCTTGGATTCTTGGTGAACCACCGAGGAATAAAAGTGAATCCGGCAAAGATTAAAGCTATTGAAGACATGCGGCCACCAGCCTGCATCAAGGACGTCCAGAAGCTGACTGCATGTCTAGCTACCCTCAGCCGGTTCATCTCAAGACTGGCGGAATGGGCGCTACCCTTATTCAAATTGTTGAGGAAGTCCGGACCATTCCAATGGTCTGAAGAAGCAGAAAGGCTTTCCAGAAGCTAAAGCAACTCCTCACCACTCTACCAACTTTGGTAGCTCCGAACCCTGTTGAGCCACTTCTACTTTACATTTCAGCAACTGACGAAGTTGTCAACATGGTTCTGGTTGCGGAAAGACCAGAACCATACCCACTTCAGGAGTTTAGACCCCTCCGAGAGGGTTCGGAGCTACCTGAAGGAGAGTCTGGGTCCCAGATCCCAGACTCGGATCCTCAAGGCGAGATGCCAGAGGATCAACCTCCTTCAAATGAAGGAGTTACTGAGCAGCAAGATCCGGACCCTTTCAAGAATGTCCGGGTCACTTCAGGAGAAGCTCCGAGTTTATTCAGCAGGAACCGGAAGGTCCCCGAAGAAGGTCCGGACCCCTTCGGGAGGGTCTGGGTTGATGAGGAGGAAGCTTCGGGCCCCTTCGGGAGGGTCCGGACAGTCCAACGCCTAGTGTACTTCATCAGTGAAGTACTCCATGACGCCAAGACTCGGTATCTGGAAGTGCATAAGCTGCTCTACGCAGTTCTTATTGCCTCTAGGAAGCTTCGACACTACTTCCAAGCTCACAAGATTTCAGTGGTAACCTCTTATCTAGTGCGTGCAATCTTGCATAACCCCAACTCTATTGGGAACATTGCAAAGTGGGCAGCTGTCGAAGGTCTTAAACAACACTTCCCCCGGATCTGCTTAGAGAGCAGCCCGCGGAGGTTCTTTGGATTCACGAGGGCTAGTCCCAGGAGATTGAGCGCAGCGAGATGGTGAACACAGAGGGTTTACGTGGTTCGGGCCGCCGGAGCGTAACACCATACGTCCACGGGAGTGTTTGTATATTGCCTTGCTTGAGCGTGTATGAGCTTTGATTGTTCGATCCTTTGTGAAGGTCGCCTGCCGAGTCCTTTTATAGTCCAAGGACTCTGCAGTCACAAGGTGGGCCCCGTGGCCCAACAGGTGGTCCTAGGAAGATCCAAATCCTATACAAGATCTAGGATTAAATGCTATCTACTTCCCTTTTTCAGGGGCTTCAATGTGTCGTCCCGTCGCGTCGTGCGCCAGGGCTACACATAGTTGCTGATGATGGCAGGGCATGTCCCGCTGTCTTGTCCCCGCGGCTCACTCGTCCGCCTTACGCAGTGGGTCTGTAACAGCTACTTGGACAAGACAGGACACTAGAGCCTTGACTTTCACATGCGCGACTCCGCTTCGCCTGGGGAAGGCGCGCGTACTTAATGCCTGTCTGAGCGGCACACTCTTTCCTTTATTGCGGCCTCCTACCGCATCGAGTCGGCCCACCGCCACGTGGTTGCACCGGAGCCTGCCCCTACGGGGAGTTGAGCGCCCAGCTGTACAGGTCACGTGGCGCCTCCGGAGCCCACCTCCGCGGGAGGGCGGAGACTCTGCCCTACGGGCCACGTGGTAGTCCAGGAGCCCTTCCTTGCGGGGAGACGGGCCTGGTCCCGAGGTTCCATTGGCTACGTGGCAGCCCCAGAGCCCGCCTCGGCGGGGAGGCGAGAGTCCGGTCCTGCCGGCCACGTGGTAGCCCCAGAGCCTGCCTCGGCGGGGAGGCGAGGGTCCGGTCATGCCGGCCACGTGGCAGCCCCGGAGCCCGCCTTGGCAGAGAGGTGAAGGTCCGGTCCTGCCGGCCACGTGGCAGCCCGGGAGCCCGCTCCGGCGGAGAGTTAGGAGCTGGTCCTTCCCTCCACGACGTGGCAGCCTCGGACTCTGCCTCCAAGTAGAGGCCAAGTCCTTAGCCGTTTTCTCCTTGTGCGCAGGGGTACCCGGTCTGCGGGGTAATGACAGTGGCCCCTGAGCCCACCTCGGGAGAGTCGTCGATACCGCAGGTGGGGTCTTCTTCCTTATCTTCCCGCACAACTCTTTCGATACCAATTTGGGGCAGTTCCCCGGGCGGCACGTCTCTGTCATCTTGGTGACGCGTCTCCCTCTGGTAAGCAGGGGCGCGGGGCGTGCGCCGCGCGACATGACTTCTGCTTTCAATCGTGCTTTAACTGCGGTGGTTCCCAAGGTGGCTCCTGCACTTCCGCTGCTTTTGCCTTTTTAGAAACCGCTGAGTTACCTCCCGCATAGTTGGCCACCCGGCTTGCCTTCTTTGTCAAGCGACTCGGGCACTCATGTCATTGCCTATGCGGGTCTGTTGCTCTTCTACCGAGGCTGTGGCGATTCACACGCCGCGTCTGTTGGCTTGCAGATGTGAATAAAAAGAGACCTCCCCCCCTAAGGGTCCTTTCTTCCGCTTCTGCATCCTTGCGCTCGTGCCTCTTTCCCCAAGCCCAGTTCTTGCGCTCTAGCTCCCGATTTCTCCTTCCGGAGCCTCCTCCTTCAACCTCATGGTGAGCATCCTGCCCAGGTCTCGGCTGACTAGGTCCGCTGATCTGGCCCCCGTGCGCCGGCTTCTCGGCTGGCGAGCCCCCGAACAGGAGGAGTGGCTCCATCGCGGAGAGCTCCCACTGAACCTCACCGACGGGGAGATGGTGCTGTTCTCGTCGTACGTGCTGGCCGGCTTTGTTCCGCTGGCATCCGTGTTCCTAGTAATGCTTCTGGAGACCTTCGGCCTCCAACTTCACCACCTCCCGCAGAAATCGATCGCCTTGCTGGCGGTCTTTGCTCACCTCTGCGAGATGTTCGTGGGGGTGATGCCGTCGGTGAAGCTCTTCAGGTACTTCTTTGTACTGAGGGTCACCAACAAAAGCTCGAAGGATCAGCTTGACGCCTACTACTTCCAGCACCGAACCAAGGTCCCTCTAAGTACATTGCTTCCTTCAGCTCTGCACAGTGGGAGCAATGGCGCGAAGATTGGATGATCGTCAAGGTCGAGGCTCACGACTGGATGTGCCTCCCCACCGGGAGCCCCTACTCCGAGCAGTCATTCTGGGAGGAGCGCCCAGAGCTGGAGAGGGCGTTCAACCCGATGTTGGAGATGATCCAAATGATGGCGGACCACGGGCTGACGTCTGTGATGGTGTTGAGGGACTTCAGTCCCGACGCATGGCTCCGCTCCAGCGCCGCATCCGCCTGGCATGGATGTACACCGGTCCAATGGACTGCACTCGGCTCGAGACCGGCTCCGACTCCAACCCGGACGAGCAGCTGTTGAACGATATGCTGGTCCAGGTCTGCCCCGACGACTTTTCCCCTAAGGGACTGGCCCTCCCAGCGGCCTGCCGCACCCTGTGCTCAGACTCCGAGCTGAGGAGGCGGCTGCTGAAGGCGATGCCGACGCTCGACGAGTCCGGGCTAGCGCAACGCCAGATTGGAGATCCGTTTCGGGGGGTCGAGATTGGCGACGATGCCGAGGGGGTCGTCATTGCCGACGACGCTGAGGGAGGCAGAGATCCCTCAAGCGACGAAGATCCCTCGAGTGATGATCCCTCGAGTGGGCCCCAGCTCCATCAGCGGGGAGGTGTCAGCTCCTCTGCTGATGTGGGGAAAGGGAAAGCACCAGTGCCAGTGTCGGACCCAACCCCCAAGAAGCGCGTCCGGTCGCCGCCGTACTCAGTGTCAGGGGGTGTCAGCGGTGCCACTTTGTCGCCCAAGTCCTCGTCGCGCAAGAAGGGGAGGCTCCTCAACGCCGATGGGACCCCAGCATTCCCTCGCCATTCGGAGGAGCGCCAGACTTCGGGGATGCCGCTGGCTCCTCCATCTCAGGGGCCCCCAGCACACGTTGCGGCCCCCGCCGTGGGTTTCGAGGGTCCGAACCCCCCAAACCCTTTCGGGAAGCGGTGGAGCTTCAACGTTCCCCGGTAAGTCTGCTTAGATTTCTTCTTGGGTGTTCTTTGTCGTGTGCTCACCCTGTAATATTCTTATTATTCGGGTTTGTCTGCTTTCAGCGCAACCGCGACTACTCCTCCGCCCTCGCGCCCTTTCGCTGGTGGGCATGCTGCTCCAGCTAGCTCACGGGGCTCCTCTGCAGCCTGGGACCCTGCTCGGGCGCCCCGGGCTGCTGCTGCCGAGGTGCCCCGGGCCTTCGTGCCCGAGGCCCCTACAGCGGCTGCTGAGGGTTCGCAGCGCGCACCGGCATCTGGTGCCGTGCCCACCAATGACTCTGCATCCACCGGCTACTCTGCACCGACCAATGCTACCACGCCGAATGACACTGCTACGTCGGCTGGCGCCACCGCCCCGGGTGGAGCTCCCGGAGCCAGCTTAGGAGCCTTCGGCAGCAGTGCTGGAGCCTCCGCTAGGGAGGGGGCTCCTGGAGACAATGCACCTGCTCCCAGGGGCGGTTCCCTCCCCGCCTTCTCAGACTGAGGGAGCTCTGGTCCCCGTCTCCTCGGTGGTCCTCCAAATGGAGGACGATATGGAAGAGGTGGGGAGGCAGGGACCCGCGGCTACGGTGGAGCCCCTCCCCCTGTCTGAAGCCATGGCCGTTGCCTACTCCGGCTTTTGGAAGGCTCGGGCGGCCATCGACCGGGAGAGGGGGAGGCTTGAGGACGAGGACCCTGGAAGCCCGGACCCGGTTGGCGAAGAGCCGGGTGGCGCAATGGGAGGCGGTCGTCCGAGAGGAGATGAAAATCCTCGACCAGGAGCGCGAGCTTATCACTCGCCTGGACGCCATCACCCCGAAGCTGAAGGCGGACACCGCGGCGATCCATGCTGAGGCCAGCTCCCGCCTCTAGTCCTGCGAGGAGCTCCAGCAGCTGCTATCTCGCCGGGAGGCTGCTCTTGCCAAACGGGAGCAGGAGTTGGCGGCGAAGCAGGCTGAGGTGGAGGCAAACTCCCGCCGGCTCATCCTTTAGAAGGAAGGGGCGAGAGTCCGTGCCGCCGAGCTAGACCGCCAGGATGTTGCCCTGGCTGAGGTGGAGCAAGCTCAGTTCACTGAGCGCCAAACTCTCCTGGACCGCGAGTTCAACGTCGCCCTCAAGGAGGGTGACTTGAGCCGCCGCGAGAGGGAGGTCAGCGAGCGAGAGAGGGCCCTGGCAGCCAAGGAGGAGCGGTTCTTGGACGGTGGCCCCCGGGCGCTGGCGGCAGCCCAGCAGGAGGTGCAGGAGCTCCAGGCGTCGCGTTCTGCTGAGGCCCAGAAGGTCTGGGAGTTCCTGGGCGGCGCCGACTCAGCTCTGGTGCCGCTCGGCTTCAGCCCAGTGCGCGTTGGGAAACCAGCGCAGGAGGTGAGTCAGGTGTTCCCATCCCTTGACTCCACCAGCTTGAGGATGCGTTCGCTGGGGGCCATCATCGACAACCAGCTGGAGGCAGAAGGGGGGATGCTGGTGAAGGAGGTGGCGACACACATCCTGTCCTGCTACTGGAGATGGTACCCTGATGTCCCTCTTCAGTCGGTCCTCGAAGGGCCCATCGTCGAGAGGGAGGAGGCCGCCAAGTCTGAAGTCTCAGATGCCGTGGCGCTCATCACCTCGAGGTTCTAGCGGAGCGGCTGAGGGCTCCCCGTGCGCTGCTTGTATCTTGTGTTTCTTTCAGTTTTTCTTTGTAGTTGTTTGTGATGACAGACCTTTATTTTGCAACAAAAAATCTACTTGGAGTGCCTCTCATACTTAGCATGCTTTACTTTTCAGCAATATCTTCTAGTTGCTTGTTGTTCCTTAGCTTCCAGGACCTGCCATCCCTCGGAGTGTGCCCCCCTGGCAAGTGTGGCCAGTTGTTATGGGCACACCTGTCAGATACCTAGAAGTTAGGGCGGACGGCTGTAGGGGAGCTTAGGATGCGTAGGTAGCATTGCTGTAACTGAGTATGCAGGGACGTCGACGGCTGGCCCCCTGGGGGTGCCATCGGAGCCTCGGTCCGACGGTACCTACCATCTTCGATGAAACGTCAACGACGGGCCCCCTGGGGGTGCCACCGGAGCTTCGGTCCAGCGGTGCCCACCATATTTGGGGAAAGGTCGACGGTGGGCCCCCTGGGGGTGCCACCGGAGCCTCGGTCCGGTGGTGCCCACCATCTTTGGTGAAACGTCGACGGCGGGCCCCCTAGGGGTGCCACCGGAGCTTTGGTCTAGCGGTGCCCACCATCTTCGTGGGTACTCTGACGGTTATCGCCGGGATAACTCCTTGAAGACCTGCGTATAGATCAAAAAATGGGAGAAGTAATTCTGGTCATTGCTTCCCTGCTCCTTTTTTAGCATCGCTTGACTTACGATCTTGGGCTGACTCATGGGGCTTGGGTAATTCAGTGCATCTGCACCTAGGGCTCGCTATCCATACTACTTAAGGGTAGTACATCTGGCCCCCAGTACTCAGCTGCAACGCTGGGGAGGCAGGGCACACAGGCTTAGGGTACATGACTAGGCTAAGCAGGTTGTGCCCCCGGACCTCCCGCTCGGCGTAAGCCTTTCCCGAGGGAGATCGTCTAGAGACACAAACCCCCCCGAGTATGGGAACATCCGAGGCCCTAGGCACATTGCAGGTACCTCAAGCAACCCCACCTGCAACTAGACAGCAAGGCTCCCACTATTGCTAAAGCAGGGAAAAAATGACAGCGCCCATGGTAGATCACGAGCTACGGCGAACGTACAACAATATCATAAAAAATTAAAGATAATTTTTTGAATGAGAAACCCTATACAGGGCAGGACAACATTCTTTCATTGCGGTTTCCCATGAGATGGGACAGGCTTTACAAGGGGAACGACCCGACTCGGGCGACAAAGGAAGTCGAGTGCACCTACTTAGGGTTCTGGACCAGGCTAAGCGAAATGTGCACTCAGAGCCTCGTCTCCGTAGCCTTAGTTATCCTAAGTACTGTTCATAGGCACCATGTACCATTTACAATGAAAGAAAATTGTCCTAACACTGGTCTAGGGGTAGAACTTACGGAGGTGCTCGATGTTCCAGGGGTTGGGCAGTCGCTCTCCATCCTTTGTAGCTAGGCGTACGCACCCTGGGCGGCATACCTTCGTAACCCGGAAGGGGCCCTACCATCTGGGGGAGAGTTTGTTAGCCCCTTCCTGGGAGAGTATGTGACGCGGCACCAGGTCGTCTACCTTTAGCTCCCTACTCCGCACGGTACTCTGGTGGTAGCGCCGGAGCGTCTGCCAATACCGTGCATTTTGGAGAGCCTCTCTCACTCGTCCCTCATCGACGAGGTCCACGTCTTCACGCTGGAGCTGGTCCTGCGCGGCTTCATCGTACACCCGGACACGGGGGGGGGGGGGGGGGGGGGGCTGGTAATTTCTAGGGGGAGGACGACCCTTGCCCCGTACACCAGGAAGAAAGGCGTTTCCCCTGTGGCCCGGCTGGTTGATGTCCGGCTAGCCCACAATGCACACGGAAGCTCATCTACCCAATTTGCACCATGCTTCTCAAGGTGTGAGAATGTGCAAGTCTTGAGGCCCTTGAGGATCTCTGCATTGGCCCTCTTGACCTATCCATTGCTCTCTGGATGAGCGACAGATGCATAGCAGACTTGGATCCCAAGGTCCTCGCAGTATTCCTGGAACGCTGCACTTGTGAACTGGGTCCCGTTATCAGTGATGATTCTGTTTGGGACCCCGAACCGACAGACGATCGACTTGATGAAATTGACTGCTGACTGCTTGTTGATGGTGACAACTAGGGCGGCTTCCGGCCACTTGGTGAACTTGTCTATGGCGATGTAGAGGTGTCGGAATCCTCATACGGCTCTGGGAAAGGGTCCCAGGATATCCAACCCCCATACAGCGAATGGCCATGAGGGAGGGATCATCTGCAGCGCCTGAGTTGGTGTGTGGATCTGCTTGGCATAGAACTGGCACGCCTTGCATCTCCTGACCATCTCTTCGGCATCCTGGAGTGCTGTCAGCCAGTAAAATCCATGTCGAAAGGCTTTACCGACCAACGTGTGGGATGACGCGTGGTTCCCACACTCGCCTCCATGGATCTCTGCGAGCAAGTCGCAGCCCTCCTCCCGGGTAGTGCAACGCAGCAGGATGTCATTGGCGCCACGCCAGTAGAGATCCCCTTCCACCAGCGTGTACCTCTTAGCCATGCGGACTATCCTTTCTGCCAGGGCATGTTCTTCGGGAAGGATGTTGTCTTTCAAGTAGTCTCGGACCTCCGAGATCCATGCATCGGGACTTACTTGAGCCTCTGGATCTTGGGTGCCTGGTAGCTCGGAGCTCCCGGTGGTGCATATGATCCTTGGCGGACTCCGTGGTAGCAGGGACACCGGGACTGCCAGCTTTGAGGTGCTGGGCTCACCCCCTTCATCCGGTTCAACTGCCTAGGCTGTTGGTCGCGGTAACGTCCTTGCAAAGACTCCTTCGGGCACGGGGGCTGCTGTGGAGGCCTTCGTTGACAGGTCGTCTACGATTGAATTGTCGGCTCGGGGTACATGGCATAGGTCCAAGACTTCAAAGTCCTTCTCCAGCTTCCGGACATGCAGCAAGTATGCTGCCAGCTGAGGGTCGTTGCAGCTGCACTCCCCCTTGGCTTGCTTGATGATCAGCTGAGAATCGCCTTTAGCCAGAAGCTGACGGACATTGAGAGTTAGGGCAGTTTTCAGCCCGAAGATTAGGGCCTCGTATTCCGCCATGTTGTTAGTCGCCTTGAAGTCGAGGCGCACCATGTACTTGAACTGCTCCCCAGTCGGGGTAAGGAGCAGGACCCCGACCCCATGCTTTCTCGCGGAGCCGTCGAAGTAGAGTGTCCAGGGGGTTTTGGTGAAAACTGGGGCCTTGGGCACCGTTTCTCCATTATCCGGGCCCCCTGGGTTGCTTGGCGATGGAGTCCATTCTGCCAAGAAGTCCGCCAGTGTTTGGCTCTTGACTGCATGTCGAGGTAAGAACTCCAGCTCGAACTCTGCTAGCTCCGCTGGCCACTTAGCGACGTTGCCAGTCGAGTTGGGGCTGTGGAGTACGGTTTTTAGTGGGCAAAAGGTGACCACTAAAACCCGGTGAGCCTGGAAGTAATGTCGGAGCTTCCTCGACGGTATGAGCACTGCATACAACAGTTTGTGTACCTACAGATACCTTTTTTTTGCTTCATGGAGGACCTCACTGATGTAGTAGACCGGCCGTTGGGAGGTCCGAACCCTCCCTGGGGGGTCCGGAGCTCCTTGCAATGTGTCTGCATCCTTTATAATGTGCCCCCCAGGATCTAGTCGGACCTGTGGGGGCTGGGACCCGGAGGGCTCTGTTGGGTCCGGCCCTGAGGCTCAGCTTCCTCCCCGGGGGCTCCCTTGGGTGCTTGGTGCGGCAGTAGCTCCGACCGCTCTGCAACCAAGACCATGCTGACCACCTCCGTTGTTGCGGTGATGTAGAGCAGGAGTGGTTCGCCGGGTTCCGGCGCCACCATGATGGGTCGCGTCGTTAGATGCTTCTTGAGTTCCTGGAAAGCCACTTCCGCTTCCTCGGTCAACACAAAGGGACCCGACTTCTGTAGAATCTTGAAGAAGGGGAGCGCTCGCTCAGCCAGTCATGAGATGAACCGGCTGAGGGCCGCCAAACACCCTGCAAGCTTCTGCACATCCTTGATGCGGGCCGGCGGCCGCATCAATTCTATTGCCTTAATCTTCTCTAGTTGAGCTTCAATTCCTCGGTGCGAGACCAAGAAACCAAGGAGCTTCCCTGCAGAAACCCCAAAGACACACTTGTTGGGGTTCAGCATCGTGCGCGTCGTGCGCAGCTTGCTGAAGACTTGGGCCAGGTTGTCTAATAAGGATGTGCGAGCTCTAATCTTTACCACGATGTCATCGACATACACCTCTACCAGATCCCTAATGAGGTCCTCAAATGTCTTATGCATTGCACATACAAAGGTGGGGAGAGCATTCTTAAGTCCATAAGACATGGAGACATAACAATACAGGCCATCTACTGTTATGAAAGCAGTGTGTTCCTCATCTTCCCTAGGCATTGGTATTTGGTGGAAACCAGAATATGCATCTAGGAAACACAAAAGATCACAACCTGATATTGAGTCTACTATTTGATCTATCCTAGGAAGAGGGAATAGATCCTTTGGGCATGCCTTATTGAGGTTGGTGTAGTCGATGCACATCCGGAGTTTCCCGCCACCCTTGGGGACGACAACAGGGTTGGCCAACCACTGTGGGTGGTGGACCTCCCGGATGAAACTAGCATCGAGCAGCTTCTTGATTTCTTCATGGATGAAGTTCTGCCACTCGATGGACTGTTTCCTGGGCTTCTGTTGTACCGGTCGGGCGTCGGGGTAGATCTTCAGATGGTGCTCAATCACCTCCCTAGGGATCCCGGGCGTTTGTGATGGTTGCCATGCAAACACATCAATATTGTCCCGGAGGAAGGTGACGAGCACGAGTTCCTATTTGCTGTCCAGATTCCCCGCGATGTGGGCTGTCTGGTCAGCCTCGGAGCCAATCCTGGCGACCTTTACTGGGACGTCATCGTTGACTGGTTGCAGACGGGGTGCAGAAGTGGAGGCCCGCTGCGTCAGACCCTGTTCTGGTCGACTCTCCTTCGCGCCACCTAGAGCCGCAGCCCTCCCTGTTGCGAGCGCCTGGAGCTGCTCCAAGGCGGATACTGCAGCTGAGTGGTCCCCTCTGACCCTGAGGACGCCGGAAGGCATCGGCATCTTCAGGACGAGGTTGCCGTAGTGGGCTACGACCATGAACCTGTAGAGCTTCGGTCTCCCGATGATTGTGTTGAAGGGGAGGTCGACGTCCGCCACGTCGAACAAAATGCTCTCCGTACGGTAATTCTCCGGGGTCCCAAAGGTCACCGGGAGGTGAATGTTACCGTACAGGAGGATTTGTCCCGGTTCGACACCTGAGAATGGGCTCAAAGGTGTGAGCCGGGACATCGGCAGCTGCAGCTTCCAGAAGGCCGCTGTGGAGATGAGGTTGAGGCCTGCCCCACCATCAATCAGCACGTGGAAGACCTTCACATTGGCGATGGTCGGGGACACCAGCAGCGGGAGTACGCTTGCTCCTGCCATGTTCTTCGGGCAGTCAGAGGCGTCGAAGCTGATTGCCGTGCTCATCCACTTGTGGTGGGGAGCCGGGCTCGGAGCGGGGGCCACTGCGGCCACTGCCCGTCGCAGAGTCTTCACTGTGTTTCGGGACGTGGGATATGTGGCTCCCCTGTAGATGATGTGGAGAGTCTTGCGGTGCTCCTTATCGCTGCTAGAGTCAGAGTCGCCACCCTTGAAGATGGCCTTCACCGCCCTCTCGGGTTTCTGGAACCCCATCTCGCTGTCATCCTCCTTTTCGGGATCGACCTTCTGTTTGCCCTCTCTCTGGCGGGAAGGCGCGCCCTCCTGGCGTTGCTGCTTCTGCTTTTGCTCGCGGAAGCGCTCCGTAAACTTCTTCACTTCCCGGCACTCGCTATTGCTATGGCTATTTGTGCGGTGCACCGGGCACTTGAAGTCAAGCTCCTCGGGCTCTGGTGACTTCCGAGGGCGCTTGTCTCGGCACGGCGGCCGGGCTCCGCCGGGTGCCGCGGCCGCCACCGCATGGGCTCTGGGCTTTGGCTTGTTCCTACCATTGCCCTTCTTCTTCTTGCCGCTGCTCTTTGCAGAGGCTCCTTCCTCAGTCGGTGTGGCCTCCCTTGCCTCTGAGGAAGGTTGGGAGTGCCAGTTGCGTCCCTCAGCTGTCCTTGCACATCTGTCTGCCAGGACGAACAGCTCAGAGACATCACGCACTTCATGCATGGCTAGCTTCTCGAGCATTTTCTTGTCCCTCACACCCTGCCTGAACGCAACAATAACTGATGCGCTAGCGATATGAGGGATGGTGTTCCGTACGTGAGAGAACCGCTGGATGAATGATCGCAGCGACTCTCCAGCGCGCTGTCTGACGGCGTGGAGGTCAAGCTCTGTGTCAGGGCGCTTGTAGGAACTGCCGAAGTTCGCCACGAACTATCGGCACAGTTCATCCCAGGAGGTTATGGACCCCTGGGGCAGGTTCATGAGCCATGATCGGGCTGGGCCGGTCAGGACGACAGGGAAGTAGTTGGCCATGACGGCCTCGTCGCCTCCTGCAGCTAGTATCGCAGTGGAGTAGATCTGCAGGAACTCACTCGGGTTGGCGCTCCCGTCGTACTTCTCCAGCATGTGTGGCCGGAACTTTCTTGGCCAGACCACGAAACAGAGGTGAGGTGCCAGAGATGCACACCCTTGAGTGGGACTAGCTAGCACCGGTCGTGGTACTGCATATCCCTGGTGTGCAGGTGGGCCTGCATACACCTGTTGCTGGGGCGGTGCAGTGTATGTCTGTGGAGGTGGAGGCGCGACGTACGCCTGGTATGGAGGTGGCGTAACATACGCCGGATTCGGCGGAGGCACGGCGTGAGCCTGGGGAACAGGGCCCGGCGCACTGTAGTCCGCCTCAAGGTTGCACCGCCGCTCCCTCTGTCTCTCGATGGTAACTCGGCAGTCTTCTTCCGACCTGCGGCGCTGCAGCCCGGTTCTCAGGTCTGTTGCCGAGATCCTGGTCGAGCGCGAGTCTGCCGTCCATCGGTCGATGGTTGGAGTCCGTGACAACGACACATGCATCGGTTGGGCATGTGTCTCCCTTGGTGGAGGTGTGTTGAGCGCAGCGGTGACGAGGTGGTCAACGTCGTTGATCCACTGCAGCTGCTCCCCAAGGAGCATCCCCAGCAGGCGAGTTGTGGAGTGGCGCACGCGCTGCTGCGAGTGCACTCTCCGGGCTCGCAGCCAGCGGCGCCGTGGCTGCCGTCACGGCTGGAGTACGCCGTGGTGTGGCGTGCCGGCCTGCAGCCGGCGAGGTGACAGCAGGGCGACGTAAAGGTCCCGATCTCGCTGCTCTATAGCGGGATCCCGCCCTAGAGCGTGATGACATCTGGTCCTCCGCTACCGCGTGTCACCGTGACTATGGCCTAGATGAATCGGTGTTGGAATGGCCGTTCACCATTGCTGCTGGTGGGAATCTTCATGGGGAAAAGGCCCCCTTCCTGGCATGCCAAATGTCGAAGGTCTTAAACGAAACTTCCCCTGGATCTGCTTAGACAGCAGCCCGCGGAGGTTCTTTGGATTCACGAGGGCTAGTCCCAGGAGATTGAGCGCAGCGAGATGGTGAACACAGAGGGTTTACGTGGTTCAGGCCGCCGAAGCATAACACCCTACGTCCACGGGAGTGTTTGTGTATTGCCTTGCTTTAGCGTGTATGAGCTTTGATTGTTCGATCCTTTGTGAAGGTCGCCTGCCGAGTCCTTTCATAGTCCAAGGACTCTGCAGTCACAAGGTGGGCCCTGGAGCCCGATAGGTGGTCCCAGGGAGAGCCAAATCCTATACAAGATCTAGGATTAAATGCTATCTACTTCCCTTTGTCAGGGGCTTCAATGTGTCATCCCGCCGCGTCGTGCACCAGGGCTACACATAGTTGCTGATGATGGCAGGGCATGTCCCGCTGTCTTGTCCCTGCGGCTCACTCGTCCGCCTTACGCAGTGGGTTTGTACCGGCTACTTGGATAAGATAGGACACTGGAGCCTTGACTTTCGCATGCACGGCTCCGCTTCGCCTAGGGAAGGCGCGCGTACTCAATGCCTGTCTGAGCGGCGCATTCTTTCCTTTACTGCGGCCTCCTACCGCATCGAGCCGGCCCACCGCCACATGGTTGCACCGGAGCCTGCCCCTACGGGGAGTTGAGCGCCCAGCTGTACAGGTCACGTGGCGCCTCCGAAGCCCACCTCTGCGAGAGGGCGGAGGCTCAGCCCTGCGGGCCACGTGGTAGTCCAGGAGCCCTTCCTTGCGGGGAGACGGGCCTGGTCCTGGGGGTTCCATTGGCTACGTGGCAGCCCCGGAGCCCGCCTCGGCGGGGAGGCGAGAGTCCGGTCCTGCCGGCCACGTGGTAGCCCCGGAGCCTGCCTAGGTGGGGAGGCGAGGGTCCGGTCCTGCCAGCCATGTGGCAGCCCTGGAGCCTGCCTTGGCGGAGAGGCGAAGGTCCGGTCCTGCCGGCCACGTGGCAGCCCGGGAGCCCGCTCCGGCGGGGAGGTAGGATCTGGTCCTTCCCTCCACGACGTGGCATCCTCGGACTCTGCCTCCAAGTAGAGGCCAAGTCCTTAGCCGTTTTCTCCTTGTGCGTGGGGGTACCCGGTCTGCGGGGTACCGACAGCAGCGGAATTGACCGAGTTTGACCTTGAATTCGTTCCAAGACAAGCGATCAAGAGTCAAGCATTGGCGTACTTTGTGGCGGAATGGACCCCCTCTCCATCAAATCATGGTGGTACCAGTGAGCAGAAGCTGGAACCCAAGGATCCGATCTTCACCGAGCCTCACTGGACTCTCTACTTCGACGGCTCCGTGTAGAAGCAGGGGGCCGAAGTTGGAGTCCTTCTCCTCGCTCCGATCGGGGAGAAGGTCAAATACATGGTTCACCTAGGCTTCAAGGAGACCAACAACATGACGGAGTATGAAGCACCAATCTATGGGCTCAAGGTGGCACTATCATATGGTGTCAAGTAGCTGTTGGTAAAGGGTGATTCGCAGCTCGTCATAAAACAAGTCAAAGGTGAATGTTGCTGCAACAACCCTCAACTATCTGCATATTTACTTGAAGTCCAGAAGCTTCAGAAGGACTTCGACGTCCTGGATCTTTGCCATGTCCAGCGTCTCAACAACGCTGAAGCCAACGAACTCTCGACGAAAGCTTCAACCGGAGCTCAAGCTCCCGACGGAACCTTCGTCCGGAGATTGTCAAGACCAACAGCTCAACCTACCGAACTGAGCGAAGGGGGCAAGACCAGCACCTCGAAGCTGGCGGTCCTGATGGCCCTGTTACCATGGCGTCCATCAAGGGTCGTAGGTGCTGCAGGAAGCTCTGAGCAACCCAACACGCAAGAATCAAATGCTCAAGTTAGCTCTGATGCATGGATCTTGGAGATATAGAGCTACTTGAAAGACAATTTCCTTCCTGAAGACAATGTATCCGCTGATCGGATAGCCAGATTGGCTAAAAGATACACATTGGTAGAAGGGGATCTCTACCGATGCGGTGCCAATGGCGTCCTAATGTGGTGCATTACAAGGGAAGAAGGCTACGAGCTCCTCATAGAAATCCATGGAGGCGAGTGTGGGAACCACGCTCTTCCCGCACGCTGGTCGGTAAAGCCTTCCGACATGGTTTTTATTGGCCTACATCACTCTAGGATGCAACCGAGGTAGTGAAGAAATGCGAAGCATGCCAGTTCCATGCAAAGCAAATTCACACACCAGCTCAAACTCTACTAATGATACCTCCTACATGGCCATTCGCTGTGTGGGGGATGAATATCTTGGGACTTTTACCAAGAGCCATTGGAGGTTACAAGTTCCTGTACGTTGCCATTGACAAGTTCACTAAGTGGTCGGAAGCAACTCCGGTTGTGACAATAAACAAACAATTAGCTATCAACTTCTTGCAGTCCATTGTATGCAGATTTGGAGTCCCAAACAAGATCATATCTGACAACGGGACCCAATTCACAAGCTCTGCCTTCTAAGGATACTGCAAAGACCTCGACATTCAGGTCAGCTAGGCTTCTGTAGCTCACCCGGCAAACAATGGCCAAGCTGAGAGAGCAAATGCAAAAATCCTAAAAGGACTCAACACACGCACATATGAGCGTCTGAAAAAACATGGAGCCAACTGGATCGAAGAGCTTCTACCCACACTGTGGGCCAACAGGACAACTCCAAATTGGTCAACTAGAGAGACACCCTTCATCCTGGTGTACGGAGCTGAAGCAATCCTTCCTCCGGAAATCACCTTGGGGTCACTCCGGGTTCGGACCTTCGATGATGCCATGCAGGACCAGCTCCGGCGTGAGGACCTTGACCTCATTGAAGAGGGAAGGTGCCGAGCAGCTGTTCGGAATGCCCGATACCGCCAAGCTCTTCAGCGCTATCACCAAAGGCATGTTCACAGCCGACAGCTCGAGGAATGCGATCTGGTGCTACGGAGAATACAAACTGGAGAAGGGTTAAACAAACTCTCCCCCAGCTGGGAAGGACCCTTCCGAGTGATAAAAGTATCCCGTCCCAGATGCGTTCGCTTGGCAACCGAGGATGGGACACCTCTCCCTAATCCTTGGAACATTGAGCACCTCCATAAGTTCTACGCTTAATATCACGGAGGTGAGTCTGTAGTTACATGTGATGTATGTTATAGCGTCATTGTACAGAGTCGGGTAGCTCCTTCGGGAGAACAGTCGGACCTTCTCCGAAAGGTCCGCAAAGTTCAGGCAACACTTTTCACAGTCTCAGAACTAAAAGTGTAGCTAGCTAACTTGGGTCAAACGAGAAACGCAACACACTTAGTCTGGTTCCGTACGCTAAGAGTGTACTTGTTTCCCCTGTACCTCGGACCTATAATGAAAGACATCATTATGTGAAAACAGACTCCACGTGCATTTATTTTGTACAGGCTCAATATTTTTTATTTTTCTCTTTCTTTTCTATAACAAAGTTGTGCAATTCTTAAGAAACTTTAGCTCGAGCAATTCATGTATAATTCAAGTTGCATTGTTAATTCTTCGAGGTCTAAACATTGTTGAATGGCCTACTCGTCTAAATGCCGCCAAGCCAATCTAGGTCTGGAGTGTGCTATCGACTTAGCCTCGTCCTACACCCTAAGTACGCCACTCTAACTACACCTCGGCAGGCCGAAGTAAGGCGAGTCCAGAAACGATCAGACCTAGAGAAAACAAGCCAATGCACTTGATTGTATAAAGAATTGATGTCGACCTAAAAGTTTCTTTCGGGAATAATAAGAAGCAAACGAGTTATAGATGAGAAATGGATTTTACTGTTTTTCTTGACTTCAGTGTGCAGGAAAAATAAAGATCTCATGATGATGGTGAATGAAGCCGGAGTTATCAAAGCTCCGACACCTCCTAAGGTGGCCCGTTGTCGATGTTTCAAACATTGATAGTAGGCATCACCAGAGCTACTAAGTTTCGGCAAATCTAGGGGGCCAGCCGTCAACGTGAAGAAAAGATGGTGGGAAGACTCTCCAGTGGGGTCTGCTATCGATGCACTGCGTGTTGACAGTGGTCGCTGACGGAGCTACCAAGCTCCAACAACCCCAAAGGACTAACTATCAACGCTCTACGTGTTGACAAGGGTCACTACTGGAGCTACTAAGCTCTGACAACCTCAGGGGGCCCCTGCTATCGACGACTTCGGACCTACAAACTACAAGTTCGAAGCGCGCAAGTCTTCAACAAAATGCTACATCCTCTTGATACATGTTCACAATCAAATTGTGTACATCTACCAGGGGGCCAAGTGGGACAAAGGTGTTGACGACAAAAAATGAAATTCATAAAATTCTTGGATTTCATTAATCTGGAGACAAGAGATTACAAAATCGGAGAAAAGAAGAGAAGATACAAGCAGGAGCTACAAATAAAAAGTCTTAAACCCTATGGAAGAATGAGGTGACCTTCTGGGCAACCTCCGACACGCTGGCCTTGGCGGCATCTCCCTCTCCGTCGATGGGACCTTCAAGCACCGGGTCCAGTGGGAAGTAAGGATCCCGACTTGTGTAGCACGTCAGCATGTACTCTGTGACATTCTTCGCTAGGGATTGTCCTTTGGTTTCCAACTGGTCCACGATGACATCACCCATCTTGTTGAGTTTGCTGCCCGCCGAGCTCAATGCCTTCAACGCCAGGTCCAGCTCTGGCTCCGGATCATCCGGGCGCACCGGACTGAAGCCCAACAGCGTCAGCGTGTCATTGGCTTGGCCCAAGAAGTCCCAAACCTGTTGGGACTCTGCAGCCCTTGAGCCTTGCACCTCTTCCAAGGATCTCTTGGTCGCCGCAAGCTCCGAATCCTCCCGGGCAAGGCCCTCGACCTCTTTGGCGTTCTGCTGAATCTTTTTAGCAACCTGCCTTTCGAGTTTACCAATCTCCTCTTCTCGGAGGTGAATCTTGTTCCGGCGGTCGACCAGGTCTTTCTCACGGCCCCACACTTTCTTCTCCCTGGCATCAATTTCATTCCCCCCCTCGTTGAGGTCCTATCCGCGCTGCCAGGCCTTCTTCCCCTCTTTCTCGCAGCGCTCCTCCAGCTTCTTGGTGCGCTCCGCGAGACTCTTGTCACCTGGAGTCGTCCTATGAGTAAGCTCCTCCTCCCTCTTCACGAGGTCATCACGCAGCTCCAGGAGTTTTTGCTCTTCATCTTCGAGCTTTTTCTCACGCTCCTCAAGAGCCTCCCGGCGCTTGACGAGGTTGTCGTGGATGGCGCTGAGCTTCTCTTAGCGGTCATTCGCCGCTTCATTAGCAGCCACACCCTGTTCGTGGATGGCCCGAGACAGGTTGTCAAGGGACCGCATCATGCTTTCCCTCTCATCCAGCAGGTGACCCCAGTACTCCAACCAGACCTTCTCCCTTTTCACCCACTCCTTGTCATCGGCCAGCCTCGACTGCGCCAACTTGGTCTCAAATTGGAGCCGGTTGCGCCACCTCCTAAGGGTTTGGTGCTCCTCCTCGAAGGCCTTGATGTCGTGGTAAAAGGCGAGCTGGACCTGATGAAGACTGGAGCAGGCATTGTCAATAGACAGTGACAAAGGGATTGGCTCTGGACCTGCCGGGGTCTTCTCCGCTGGCTCCAGCGGGTTCTCCGTAACAAAAATTGGGTCGCACTCTACAAGAGTGGTCCCCTGAGCTTCCACGACACTAGGGCCACCCTCCGGGATAGCCTTGGTCACCGCTGAGGAAGGTCCTGCAACGAAAGTTTCTACCTCCGGAGTCAGCTCTGAAGGTTCCGCCGCCAGGTCATCAGCAACTGGTCCCTCAGGTGGGGGACCGGTGGCTTCGTCTTGGCACCCTGGCTCAGGCGTGGGTACCTTCGGAACCACCACCTTCGGGGCAGGCGTTGAAGGTTCGATCGGAGCTGAAGCCACTTCCGGCTCCAACACTGGCGCCTCCTCCACCGCCGGTTCAGGCGCTGGTGCTTCGACCTCCACTAGCTCGGGCGTCGGCACTTCTGCGACAACCGGCTCAGGCGCCGAAACTTCATCAACACCCGGTTCCATTGTCGGGGCTTCAACAACATCCGACTCTAGGGCCGGAACTGCAGCTACCTCCGGCTCTGAGGCCGGAGCGTCCATCATCTCAGCATCCAAAACCGTAGCTTCAACCTCCGAAGCTGGTGCCACTGGTACATCCTCAATCTCGTGGTCTGGCGCTACCACGAGAGCTTTAGGGGATGACTCGAGGTCAAGGACCACGACAGCTAGCGCCGGAGCTGCCGCGACCTCATCCACCTCTTGGGGCGGCGCTGGACCTGGAGCTAGAGCTTCCGCCTGCACAGCATCAGCCGCTGTTGCAGGAACAGGAGCCTCAGCCCCTTTCTTGGGTACCCTGTGGATGAAGGACGAATAAACTCATAATATGATTACAATAAAAATAATCAACTAAGGTCAAAAGTCAAATTTACCTTGGAAGGCTTCCACTCCAGCTAGCGCGGAACCTCTTCACCGGACACTCAGAACCGGACCCTGTCACCACTGCGTAGTAGCTCCGGAAGGCTCCCCGTAGCTTGCTGCCGCCATCGGCGTCATCTTGGTTGAGACCCCCCCCCTCGACTAAGAATGACCCTCGGGCCTAAAGCCTTTAGCGGGCATTGGTACCAGAGTCACATGGCCGGAGCTGGCATCCTGGGGAGACGCCGATGCTGGAGTAGGTGTAGCCGTTGAAGACCTCCCCCTCCGAGGAGAAGGAGCTGTTGCAGAAGGAGCAGGTATGACAGATGTAACACCCTCATTTTCATGCATCATGCCTTGCATACATTCATATACATGTTTAACATTAACCCATAACAAGAGGAACAAGTTTAAAATTGATTTGGAGCAAAACAACACTTAAAACGTAGGAAAGTGCGGACTAGTCCGGTTTTGCTGAGGACTAGTCCGATTTCTCTCTGTCTAAAAACGGACTTGTCCGTTTTTGCTGCGGATTAGTCCGATATTTGCCCCTGGACAACTTCGGACTTGTCCGATCTTGTGCGGACTAGTCCGGTATTCCATGAATCCTTGAAAATTTGCTAAGTCCCTGGACTTGTCCGGACTAGTCCGGTGTTCCAGCGGACTTGTCCATTTTCCTTTTTGACTAAGATCGGACTTGTCCGATTTTAGGCCAGACTTGTCCGATTTTCTCTCTGGACGACTTCGGACTAGTCCGGTCCTGACCGGACTTGTCCGATATTTAGTGACTCCGAGTTGATCTTTTGTTTTACGACTTGTTTCTTGGGTTTCACGTTAAGTGGGCCTAGGGACGTCGTGCCCAACTCTTTTAGAGCCCATGTGGGACTCTAAACCGACCTCTACTCATCCCAAAACTCGAAATCCATCTAACCCTAGCCTCCACCTCTATATAAACAACTCCACCCCTTGATTTGACATCTATTTGCCACTTTTCCACCCACCCAAACCCTAGTTTGTGGGGAGCCATCATCAAGGAGGGAGGAGAAGATCCCAAGCAAGAAGAAGAAGAGGAGGAAACGAAGGAGGATCAAGATCTCCACCAAGTTTTGTCCTTCACCACCAATTCATCTCCAAGTTCATCACCAACCCTAGATCATCAAGATCCAACTGTTACCTCCAAGTTTCTTGGTTCATTGGAGTTCTAAACACCTGGTATACCTTCTATTCTCTTTTCCTTACGAGAATTCAACCCCTAATCTCCAAATTTACGTCAATCTAGAAAACCCTAATCTGCCGATCTCGTCAAGTGCGGACTTGTCCGGTCCCTAGCAGACTAGTCCGATCTTCCTGGTTAAATTGTGTTGAATTAATTCTAAAATTTGATCTAATCGAATCCAAACCTGTATAAACTTGTTAAAAGCTATTGGAACTAGTTAGTTATCGTTAAAAGCAATCTAGTAACAAGTTCTACCTTGCATTTGCATCAATCATGCATGTCGTGTCATATTGAGTAATATTTGTGCACTCTTTGATTGTGTTTCTTGTCTTGTATGTTTATTGTGTGGATTAGACGGATTTGCGCTAGAAAGTGCCGCGGAGGATCTACAACACCAGGAGTTTGAAGGCTTTGACCCTAATCAACAGCAAGAGCAAGGCAAGTGTCCTTGAAGCATATTGATCCTGTTTTTAAAATAAATGTTTTGTTTGCAAACTGCATGCTGTGTCAATTTGATGGGAACCCTATGGTAGGAAGTTTACTAGTTTTGTTTGACCATCCTTGTCACCTGGAATTTATGGTAGAGAGTCGGGAAGGGCTTTTTACCTTTTTGCTTCGCTTAATCAACTGGGATGGAAAACAACTATACCAATCAACTTATTTATGCATGGATGAGATTCTGGATAAATGAACTGGTTAATATGGTATGGTAATGGGTGATCTAAGCAAGCCTGGTATGTGGATGGGTTGGATGCTATGGTGGTTTGCTTGCTTTAGATCTAAGGACCAGTTCATGCGAGAATAAGCCAGGACTACAGTGCCACCACGAGGCCAAGTATGAGTGCGGTGTAGCTGATTAATTAGGGCTTTGCTAGTGCTGTTTGGACCATTATGGATGCTCGGGGAAGGGGTAGTCGGATTGGGTTTGTTGATGATTGGTGGGACTATCCTGGGATCCGAATGGCTCAAGAGGGGGCCCTTGGTTGAAGATGTGCTCAGTTGGAGGCATCGCCACCGGTGAAACCTCAGTGGGGTCTAAATAGGCTAGTAATCCCTTTGTAAAGGCTATTTTGTGATCTCTTGGCCATACACCAAAGGAAGTGTAATTGGCATAAGGGAGGTTCTTTAGTCGCCGACGGGTGATGAAATCACAAACACGTGGGTAAAGTGGTACAAACTCTGCAGAGTGTATTAAAACTATCATGATAGCCGTGCTCCCGGTTATGAGCGCCTGGATGACCTACATGATTAGAGGAAATTGGAATTTGGGATGGTTATGGTTTGGTAATGGTTATGGATGGTTATGGATAAATTTCTGGTATTAAATATGGTTATTGACGATGGTGAAATCTGGAATTATTGATGATGGTAATGAATTCAGTTTGGTATTATGGTATTACTTATGATTATGATGGGTTTACTTCACATACATATAATATATTGCTTTTCAAATGTTTTACTGTACTTTTCAGCACTTTGCCATTGTTATTGTCGTCATTTGAATCAGCCACATGTCATACTTTCCACACTTGCTGAGTACGACATGTACTCACTCTTGCAATCCCCCACCCCAACAGTTGCAGGTCAAGATTATGAGTTTAATGGAGATAATGCGGAGTTCTAGGCCGTGTCTACCGTCAGCTTTGCCTGTGGTGTTGATCGGAGCTGCGCATATATTCCCTTTTGCTTAGTTGCTTAGATTGCTTAATTAGTTTATTTCCGCTGCATTAGTTGAACTTGTCATTAATATTCATTAGAGCTTGTATTCGAGGATAATCTGGTTTGTGTAATAAAATTTGGTTAATTAATCTTGTCTTGTGGTAATTTTCTGTATATCGTTTGTGATTGCACTCGTGTATGTGTGATGAACATCCTGGTCACACATATGCATTAGCTTGGTTCAGTTTTTGGAACCGGGCGTCAGAGATTGGTATCAGAGCCACAGGTTGACCGTAGGATGCAGCCTAGATAGAATGGACACTTTAGAGCACATAGGAGCACTCAGGAATCGATGTGTTTGCTTGGTGTGCTGTTTGCTATATATATTGTTTGCTTGTGTGCTTAATAGAGGATTTTGGGATGCCTTAGCATTGCCATGTCCACCTAGGCTAGTGTAGCTAGCTGTTTAGTTTCATATCCCTTGATGTATATAGTTGGGGACGTTCTCTAATTCTTACCTACTGCTTTTCTTGAGATGGTGAGGACTCGCAACCAGAGGGATGGCAATGATGAGGAGGAGAACAATGGAGTGCCTCAAAACAACAATGGGCAAGGATCTACTCAGGGAGGTATCAACATCGAGCAGCTATTGGCCATGCAAAACTAGCTCATGCAGACCATGATACAAACAATGGGACAGCTGCAGGCTGGCAATATCAACAATCAGCCCCACATGCCTCCACCGCCACCCCCGCCTCCTCACAACCGTTTGGGAGAGTTTATGAGGACTAGGCCGCCAACCTTTGCTCAAGCCGCAAACCCTATGGATGCGGATGATTGGCTCAAGTCCGTGGAGAAGAAGCTAGCTATTGTCCAATGTAGTGACCCGGAGAAGGGCTATTTGCTTCTCATCAACTAGTTGGAGCAGCTGCGGATTGGTGGGATTCTTATTGCAATGCTCATGAGAATCAAGAAAGAATCACTTGGGCCGAATTCAAGGAGAATTTTCGTTCTCATTATGTGCCCCAGGGAGTTATGATCTTGAAGAGACAAGAATTTGAGAATTTAAGGCAAGGAAGATCAAGCGTGAGTGAATATCTCAATAAGTTCACTCAACTCTCAAGGTATGCGCCCGAGGATGTTAGTCGGGACAGCCAGAAGCAATACTTGTTCATGAGAGGCTTGAACAACGAGATCCAAGTTCAACTACTCAACTGTGACTATGCAAATTTTCAGAAGCTTGTGGACAAAGCAATTGTGGTTGAGAACAAGATCCGTGAGATGGAGCAAGAAATCAAGAGGAAGGCGCCGTATCAAGGACAGCAACAAGGAAGTAATGTGTGCCCTCGACTTGCACCACCCAATGCGCCTCATTACAGCTCCTCTATTCCTGCTCAGCGCCCTGGTTATGCACCGCGCCCAACTCAGTTTGTGCAGCAGCGCCCTGTTATGCAAGCACCTAGGCCTCCAATGCCTTATGAGCCTCGTGCTAATTTTCCTGCTGCAAATGCTCAAAACCAAGCTCGTCCCAACAATTCTGGTGGGGTTAAGAAGTGTTATACTTGTGGAGAAGCTGGACACTTTGCGCACCAATGTCCTAAGTGAGGCCATGGTCAAGGAAGCAATGCACCGAGGCAAAACCCAAGACCCAATGGAGGACAGCCACAAGGAAGCCATGGACAGCAGAATTTTGCTCGTGGCAACGTGAACCATGTCTCTACGGAGGATGCTCAACAAGCGGATGACGTGGTCATTGGTATGTTTCTCGCCAACTCCAACCCCGCGACTATGTTATTTGATTCTGGAGCATCGCATTCATTCATTGCATCGAAGTATGTTGCCAAGTATAGTTTGCCTATCTCTCATATGAAGTTTACTCTGTTGGTTAAGTCTCCTGGAGGAGAGATGAGGACAAATATAGTATGTCCAAAAGTAAGCCTTAGAATAAGGGGGGTAGACTTCTCCGCCAACCTCATTGTTTTGGATTCTCAAGGATTGGACATTATACTTGGTATGGACTGGTTAAGGAAGCACAATGGAGTTATTGAGTGTGCCACAAAGACGGTGAAGTTGACTAATGAGGAAGGGATCACCGTAGAATTTGAAGCATCCCAAACCGCACCGAAGCAATTGGAGCTGAATCATGTGGACGGTGCCGCAATTGAGGAGATTCCAGTAGTGTGTGAATTTTTGGATGTTTTTCCGGACGAGTTGCCAAGTATGCCACCCGATCGAGATATTGAGTTTGTTATTGATTTAATACCTGGAACTGCACCTATAGCTAAGAGGCCGTATAGGATGCCTCCTATGGAATTAGCGGAGCTCAAGAAGCAAATTCAAGAGCAATTAGAGAAGGGTTTTATTCGCCCTAGTTCTTCACCTTGGGGAGCGCCTGTGTTGTTTGTGGACAAGAAGGACGGATCCCAAAGGATGTGCATGGATTACCGAGCTCTCAACGAGGTGACCATCAAGAACAAGTACACCTTGCCCCGTATAGAGGATTTGTTTGATCAGATGAAGGGTGCTTGTGTCTTCTCTAAGATTGATTTGAGGTCGGGATACTTTCAAATGAAGATTAGACCATCGGACATGCCCAAGACAGCTTTTAGGACACGGTATGGATCTTATGAGTACACCGTGATGTCTTTTGGATTGACAAATGCTCCTGCCTACTTTATGTACCTCATGAATAAGGTCTTCATGGAGTACTTAGATAATTTTGTTGTGGTGTTTATTGATGATATTATGATCTACTCGAAGGATGAGAAGGAACACGAGGAACACTTGAGGCTTACGTTGCAGAAATTGAGGGAGCATCAATTGTATGCCAAGTTCAACAAGTGTCAGTTTTGGTTGAAAGAGGTGCCATTTTTGGGTCATATCATCTCAGGAGGAGGAGTATCGGTTGACCCTGGTAAAGTAAGGGACGTGTTGAAGTGGGAACCGCCGCAAAATGTCAAGGAAATAAGGAGTTTTCTTGGGATGGCTGGATATTACCGTAGATTCATCAAGGATTTTTCCAAGATAGCCAAGCCTATGACGGAGTTGCTAATGAAGGGAAAGGCGTTCCAATGGACTGAAGCTTGTCAAAACAGTTTTGAGAAGTTGAAGAAGAGGTTAACAACAGCCCCAGTTTTGGTACTGCCGGATGTAAGCAAGAGTTTCGACATCTATTGTGATGCATCAAGACAAGGACTTGGGTGTGTATTGATGCAAGAAGGTCAAGTGGTCGCCTATGCATCAAGACAATTGAAGAAACATGAGCAGAATTACCCAACACATGATTTAGAACTTGCAGCCGTGGTACATGCATTGAATATTTGGAGACACTATGTTCTTGGACATTGGTGTGAAATTTATACGGATCATAAGAGTTTGAAGTATATTTTCACACAAACGGATCTGAACTTGAGGCAACGAAGATGGTTGGAGCTCATCAAAGATTATGATTTGGGGATCAACTATCATCCGGGGAAGGCCAATGTAGTGGCCGATGCTTTGAGTAGAAAGAGAGTAAGTCACCAACTCACAGTTCGAGAGATACCATCCGAGCTATGCAAGGAGTTTGAACGGTTGAACATTGGGTTTGTAAATGAGATGGAGATGATGGAGCTGAACCCAACCTTGGAGCAAGAAATTCGAGAGGCACAAACCACAGATGAGGAGATCAAGGAAATCAAGGAAAGAACCGAAGAAGGGAGAGAATTCAGATTTGACGAGGATGAACATGGTACCTTATGGCTTGGAAATAGGATCGTTGTGCCTAATGTAAAGCATATTCGGGAGACAATATTAAAGGGGGCACATGACTCGCCTTACTCGATTCACCCAGGTTGTACGAAGATGTACAAAGACTTGAAGACTTGCTATTGGTGGGATAGCATGAAGAAGGACATAGCCGAATATGTTGCATTGTGTGACGTGTGCCAACGAGTCAAGGCGGAACATCAAAGGCCAGCAGGGTTATTGCAGCCATTGAAGATTCCAGAGTGGAAGTGGGAAGAGATTGGTATGGACTTTATAGTTGGATTACCGCGAACCCAGTATGGCTATGATTCAATATGGGTCATTGTAGATCGGTTGACAAAATCAGCTCACTTCATTCCTGTCAAGACCACATACACCACCGTGAAGCTTGCAGAATTGTATATGGAGCATATTGTGTGCCAACATGGGGTACCGAAGAAGATAGTCTCGGATAGAGGTTCTCAATTTACTTCCAGGTTTTGGCAAAAGTTGCATGAAGCTTTGGGAACGAGGTTGAATTTTAGTTCAACATATCATCCTCAAACGGATGGACAAACCGAGAGGACCAATCAGATTTTGGAAGACATGTTAAGAGCTTGTGCTTTAAAGCATGGGAAAAGTTGGGACAAAAGCTTGTCATACGCGGAATTTTCATACAACAATAGTTACCAAGCAAGTTTGAAGATGTCACCGTACGAAGCGCTTTATGGGAGGAAGTGTAGGACACCTTTATTCTGGAATGAAGCAGGGGAAACACAAGTATTTGATCCGGATGTGTTGCAAGAAGCCGAAAAGCAAGTCCAAATAATTCGTGAAAACTTGAGGGCTGCCCAATCAAGACAAAAAGGCTATGCGGACAATAGGAGAAGGAAATTAGCCTTTGAAATAGGAGATTTTGTTTACCTCAAGGTGTCACCAATGAGAGGTCATAAGAGGTTTAACATAAGGGGTAAGCTAGCACCTCGCTATATTGGACCATTCAAGATTTTGGACAAAAGGGGAGAAGTAGCGTATAAGTTGGAGATGCCAGCTCACCTATCGGATGTCCATGATGTGTTTCATGTTTCCCAGCTCAAGAAGTGCTTGAGGGTACCGGAAGAACAGGTGCCAATTGAAGAATTGAAGCTAGAGGAAGATTTGACTTATGCCGAGCAACCGGTTAAAATCTTGGAAACTAAGGAGAGGGTCACAAGGAACAAGGTCATTAGATGGTGTAAAGTTCAATGGAAGCACCACACAGAAAAAGAAGCAACTTGGGAGCTAGAGGATGATATCAAGAAGGAATTTCCCTATCTCTTCTCTTCCGCGTCGAATCTCGAGGGCGAGATTCATTTTAAGGGGGGTAGGTTTGTAACACCCTCATTTTCATGCATCATGCCTTGCATACATTCATATACATGTTTAACATTAACCCATAACAAGAGGAACAAGTTTAAAATTGATTTGGAGAAAAACCGCACTTAAAACGTAGGAAAGTGCGGACTAGTCCGGTTTTGCTGAGGACTAATCCGATTTCTCTCTGTCTAAAAATGGACTTGTCCGTTTTTGCTGCGGATTAGTCCGATATTTGCCCCTGGACAACTTCGGACTTGTCCGATCTTGTGCGGACTAGTCTGGTATTCCATGAATCCTTGAAAATTTGCTAAGTCCCTGGACTTTTCCGGACTAGTCCGGTGTTCCAGCGGACTTGTCCATTTTTCCTCTCTGTTCAAATTCGGACTTGTCCGATTTTTGGCCAGACTTGTCCGATTTTCTCTCTGGACGACTTCAGACTAGTCCAGTCCTGTCCGGACTTGTCCGATATTTCGTGACTCCGAGTTGATCTTTTGTTTTACGACTTGTTTCTTGGGTTTCACATTAAGTGGGCCTAGGGACGTCGTGCCCAACTCTTTTAGAGCCCATGTGGGACTCTAAACCGGCCTCTACTCATCCCAAAACTCAAAATCCATCTAACCCTAGCTTCCACCTCTATATAAACAACTCCACCCCTTGATTTGACATCTATTTGCCACTTTTCCACCCACCCAAACCCTAGTTCGTGGGGAGCCACCATCAAGGAGGGAGGAGAAGATCCCAAGCAAGAAGAAGAAGAGGAGGAAACGAAGGAGGATCAAGATCTCCACCAAGTTTCGTCCTTCACCACCAATTCATCTCCAAGTTCATCACCAACCCTAGATCATCAAGATCCAAGTGTTACCTCCAAGTTTCTTGGTTCATTGGAGTTCTAAACACCTGGTATACCTTCTATTCTCTTTTCCTTACGAGAATTCAACCCCTAATCTCCGAATTTACGTCGATCTAGAAAACCCTAATCTGCCGATCTCGTCAAGTGCGGACTTGTCCGGTCCCTAGCGGACTAGTCCAATCTTCCTGGTTAAATTGTGTTGAATTAATTCTAAAATTTGATCTAATCGAATCCAAACCTGTATAAACTTGTTAAAAGCTATTGGAACTAGTTAGTTATCATTAAAAGCAATCTAGTAACAAGTTCTACCTTGCATTTGCATCAATCATGCATGTCATGTCATATTGAGTAATATTTGTGCACTCTTTGATTGTGTTTCTTGTCTTGTATGTTTATTGTGTGGATTAGACGGATTTGCGCTAGAAGTGCCGCGGAGGATCTACAGCACCAGGAGTTTGAAGGCTTTGACCCTAATCAACAGCAAGAGCAAGGCAAGTGTCCTTGAAGCATATTGATCCTGTTTTTAAAATAAATATTTTGTTTGCAAACTGCATGCTGTGTCAATTTGATGGGAACCCTATGGTAGGAAGTTTACTAGTTTTGTTTGACCACCCTTGTCACCTGAAATTTATGGTAGAGAGTCAGGAAGGGCTTTTTACCTTTTTGCTTCGCTTAATCAACTGGGATGGAAAACAACTATACCAATCAAATTATTTATGCATGGATGAGATTCTGGATAAATGAACTGGTTAATATGGTATGATAATGGGTGATCTAAGCAAACCTGGTATGTGGATGGGTTGGATGCTATGGTGGTTTGCTTGCTTTAGATCTAAGTACCGGTTCATGTGAGAATAAGCCAGGACTACAGTGCCACCACGAGGCCAAGTATGGGTGCGGCGTAGCTGATTAATTAGGGCTTTGCTAGTGCTGTTTGGACCATTATGGATGCTCGGGGAAGGGGTAGTCGGATTGGGTTTGTTGATGATTGGTGGGACTACCCTGGGATCCGAATGGCTCAAGAGGGGGCCCTTGGTTGAAGATGTGCTCAGTTGGAGGCATCGCCACCGGTGAAACCTCAGTGGGGTATAAATAGGCTAGTCATCCCTTTGTAAAGGCTATTTTGTGATCTCTTGGCCATACACCAAAGGAAGTGTAATTGGCATAAGGGAGGTTCTTTAGTCGCTGACGGGTGATGAAATCACAAACACGTGGGTAAAGTGATACAAACTCTGCAGAGTGTATTAAAACTATCATGATAGCCGTGCTCCCGGTTATGAGCACCTGGATGACCTACATGATTAGAGGAAATTGGAATTTTGGATGGTTATGGTTTGGTAATGGTTATGGATGGTTATGGATAAATTTCTGGTATTAAATATAGTTATTGACGATGGTGAAATCTGGAATTATTGATGATGGTAATGAATTCAGTTTGGTATTATGGTATTACTTATGATTATGATGGGTTTACTTCACATACATATAATATATTGCTTTTCAAATGTTTTACTGTACTTTTCAGCACTTTGCCATTATTATTGTCGTCATTTGAATCAGCCACATGTCATACTTTCCAAACTTGCTGAGTACGACATGTACTCACTCTTGCAATCCCCCACCCCAACAGTTGCAGGTCAAGATTATGAGTTTAATGGCGATAATGCGGAGTTCTAGGCCGTGTCTACCGTCAGCTTTGCCTGTGGTGTTGATTGGAGCTGCGCATATATTCCCTTTTGCTTAGTTGCTTAGATTGCTTAATTAGTTTATTTTCGCTACATTAGTTGAACTTGTCATTAATATTCATTAGAGCTTGTATTCGAGGATAATCTGGTTTGTGTAATAAAATTTGGTTAATTAATCTTGTCTTGTGGTAATTTTCTGTTTATCGTTTGTGATTGCACTCGTGTATGTGTGATGAATATCCTGGGCACACATATGCGTTAGCTTGGTTCAGTTTTTGGAACCAGGCATCACAACAGACCTCCCGTCAGAGTGCTTCAACTTCCTCTTGCGGCTGGAGGGCTCGGCCAACTCCTTGCCCTTGCCTACAACTTCAACTCTCTGTCTCGGGGCGGAAGGAGGACCACCCTAGGAAGCTTCGGGGATCGCTAGCCCGGTGATCGAATGACTCTCAACTTCACCGAGGTCATCAAGCACCGACATCTTCCGCCGGAGCTCCCTGCTGAACTCAGCCTCCATGTTCAGAGGGAGGAAAGCCGCTGGCGGAGTCAAGTCGTCGCCCTCGACGTCAATGTCATGCTGGAACTTCTTGAGGTGAAGCTCCAAAGCTGCGCCTTCCAGGTTGGACTTCGAATCGGTCTCGAACCAGACGTTGTCCATCACGCCGTTAAGGGCCCAGGCGAGCTTCTCCCTCTTCTTCAGCGGAGCCCACCTCTTGACCAGGAAGTTGCAAAAGACCGCCTAGGGAGTCACCCCTCCTTCCACACATTGGCGGATCCTCGTCAGGGCAGGGTTGAAGGTGTCCGATAGCACCGGAACTTCACTCCAAGCTTCAGTGTCGACGTTGGGGAAGCCTTCGGGCAGCTCCAGCTTCTTATGCTCCTCTGCCGTGATGACAATCCAATCCTTCTTCCAGTCGTCCCACTTGCCGGAAGGAAACGACCTTAAGTACTTGTACGAGCACTTCGTGCGCTTCACGAAATAATAGAATCCAAGGAACTCATCATTATTGCCAGTGGTGTAGATGGTGAAGAAGGTGCTGAAGAGCTCGACTTAGGGGGAATACCCACCCACATCTCGCAGAAGTGGACAAAGGTCGACACCAGAAGAATGGAGTAGAGGCCAAGGTGGTATAGCTGCATACCATAGATGTCTAACAACATCAAGAGAAAAGTGGAGAAGGGTAGGATCAGTCCCACCATGGCGTACGCGGAAAGTACACCATGTCGCCGACGCGCTCCTTCTTGAACGGGAGCTTGCCGGCGCGGACCAGGTGGTTGAAGGAGTCGTTGGACCACCCCATGAGGGTCCGAACCTTCTTCAAATCACCGTCGGTCGTAAGACGGCTCTTGGGGAGTCCCAACTTCATTGCAGCACAGCGGAGCGAGAGATGAAGAGCAAGCGAAAGTTTGGAGGATTCGAGCACAAGTGAAATGAAGGCGTAAAGAATCCCCAAATGGTGTGCGCTTTCCTTATTAAGTAAGCCCCTACAACGCTTGGAAGGAAACCGCAGAGGAGCCGATGATACAGTTCAAAAACTTCACCCTGCCAATGACAAGGGGGCCCGGGGCCAACCCGACAATCAAGTTGAGGTCCTTACCCCATGCGAACAATTGTCATGGTGAAAGGCAGGAAGCCCGAGGGCGGCGGCCTGACAGGGCGCGCGGAACCGATACGGTTTTCGTATTGGGAACCGGCGACCTTCAATTGCGTGAGATCCGCACGCTCAGATCTCACCTGACGCATCCTGGATATGCCATGCCGCTATGGTTTAACTACGAACTACCGCCAACGGCACATCCAAAGACCCTTGAAGACACGACTCAAAAACCAAAGGATGTACCCACCTCCAGCAGAACGATTTTATCCAAAAAGTCTCTCCTAGAGGTGGGCCCAGGGGGCCACTGTCGGTACCCTGCGTACCGGATACCCTCTGGGACTGCAAAGAGCTCAAAGGAACTTCACATACCTGAGTTGAAGACCTCTGAAGGCCCCACGTGTCATACGGAACCGGGCCTGCCTCCCTTCTATGGTTAGTCCTAGTGCCGCCACGTGTATCATAAAATCGGAGCTACATTCCTTACCCGAGAAAGCTTCGGGCTAAATACTTGTGCGGCACCCCCGGACCTAACCCCCGACAGAGGGAAGCTCCGGTACCGAAACGTGTACAACAGCACCGGACCTACCCGTGCCAGACAGTAAGCTCCGGAGCTGCCACGCGTCCAACCGCCGGACCTTCAACCTCAACAAGCAGAGTGGTGGACCTCCAATGACTCAGACCTTCAAGGACCATTAAAGACCTCAAGACCCGATTAAGTGTCATTAATGCTATCTTAATAACACACAATCAGAGGGCCCTTAATACCAGTAACGACACTATCAAGGTGCGTTACCACACTATTAAGGGTAGTTAAGCTCATTAATTGTGTATTAAGCACCAGTAACCGCCAGGGCCACATGTCGGGTCAGGCTAACGATGTAACGACCAGTCCTTGTACTATAAAAGGACTGGCCAAGCGATACATAAGAGAGACTTCTTTCAGACTTCCACACAAGTCTACACACGCCCACAAGCGCTCAGACGCTCAATACAACAACTACACACCCCATTGAGTAGGGTATTACGCTTAGGCGGCCCGAACCACGTAAATCCTCGTGTCAACTTGCCATCATGTTATGAATCTCTGCGCGCCCACAATCGAACTACAAACTCCGCAGGCTGCCAACGGTAGTACTGGGAGAATTGCCGAAATGAAACTCCGACATCCTTGTCATGCTGAAACTTAGTCCTTCATTATTCCTCGATCTCCAATTGGCGTTTTGAGGCGAGACGTGCGACCTCAAGCTCCGTCTCGCTAAACATGCTTTAATCTGAGCTCGACATGATGGCTGACACGATAGAAGTGAATGAAAATAGAGATACAAGGTTGATTCAAAGAACTTACTGAAATCGACATAGTAGGTTTAATGTTGTTAACAATCGGACTTGTCTGTGGTTTCTGCAGACTAGTCCGGTGTATCGGACTTGTCCGCAGGGTAACCTGGACTAGTCCGACGTTCATCAGCATGAACCCTAGGTATTCGAAATTCATCAAATCTTTGAGTACATAGAACATAGTGCAGGACAATGATAGTGTAGGATACTCAAAGTGTATTTGTATTGAAACCCTATAAAGTGAAAGAGATGGCCTAAACCCAGAGAGGAATGAATATGAGGGTTAGGGTTAGGGTTTACCAATCTGTGATCAATGCTTGCAATAGAACGGATCCTGAGTGCGGATAAGTCCGGGATGGACTTCACAAAGTACTTTCGCGCCTCCCCCTCAAAAGAATCAAGGTTTTTGATGAAGAGAGCGGAAAATTGCCTTGGGAGCTCGAGAGGAGGAATGAGATTGTCGAGTATGGAGTGAGGAGCAAGAAGAGAGACTCGGAGAGAATCCAACAGTTAAGTCACGAGAAAACTGGACTAATCAGGTGAAACTCGGACTTGTCCAGAGTAGCAGACCAAGGGCGGACTAGTCAAGATACTGGACTTGTCCGGTTTTACCATGGACTAGTCTGTAGCAAACAGAGAGTTGTGGTAATATTAAGAAGGTAAAATTGAGATTTGACTTTCGGATGATGATTAGTACATGATTGTATAGAATACCCTTGAAGGATATGATCAACAAACACTTAATCATCAAACTATGGCCAAAAGCTCAAGATTGACAGAACACCGGACTAGTCCGGTTGTGTGCCAGACTTGTCCGGTTAGACAGAGAAAGTAGGTTAGACTTTTGAAGTGAATTTGAATGGATACCTAGTGTTGGTCATAAGGACACAGTTTTAGCAAATATTCTTGGTAAATATGGTCAGTAAGAAAACAACAATCATACTATGACCATAATTCACCAAGAGTTAACATTTGAAATTGTTTTAGAGTGAAAATGAGATAGGATATTATTTTTTGCAATCATGCTGATATTTTGAAGTTCTATACTCCTAGCAATTAGATATGCAACGTTTCAAGCCACATGTCAGAGCATCTTGAAGCCTTGCATACTAAACATGTGCCTGACGTGATATAATGCCTAGATGCACCCAAGCACAATAAATTACCGAACAGAGATGATATACCAGTTTAATATGATCTAGATGGACCAAGATACACTAGAGCCAAAAATAGAACGGTATACCTCCTTCTTCATTTTCTTTGCCCCCCACTTGATCATTGCCTCCATTATTATATTGATTATCTTGATCTTATTGAGGTTGACCTTGTACATATTGAGCCCCTTTTTGTATAGAGGCTCCCCCCTTGATCATTGCTCTCTTGTTGTTGTACACTATGAGCCCTTGTGTTGGTAGTATGGGTGTGGATGAACTTTGATCTTCGTTGTACCCAATGAATATTTTCTTTTACTCCAATCATTTTGTTTGTGCCTCTCAAGCACCCTTTTTGAATTCATTGGAGGGGGTACACCTACAAAACATAATTATGTCTTGCTTCTAGGTACCCACGCTTATTTGGGTCCTTTGATGTTAGTGACAAGACATTTAGGCACCCACACACAAGATTTTGGACCCTTGTGGAGTGGTCCAACATACTTGGCATAAACATGGTTAAATTCATCCTTCATAAGAACATATGAGGCATTAAAGTCATGAAACATAATGTTCGATCCATTTCTAGTTTTTTCATGAAAAGAAGGAATATCTTTTGTGTTCTTAACTTGATTTGAGCTTTCCTTGACAAAAGCAATTGATTTCTTGTCATTCTTGGGGTTTCTAGCATTCTGCATTTCACCTCGAGAATATCCAAGGCCATCCTTGATATCAGGAGCTCTAGTAATCGAGTATGCACTTCGTGCATACTTGATTCTCTCCTTATAAAAAATTCCAACTTGGGTGAATTATTGCTTTGTGCCACTTTATGCTCAATTTTCAAGTCAATAACCAAATTAGCACAATTACAAGTTTTAAGTGGAATAGACTCAATATTTGAAGAGGGTGAGCTTTTAGAAGATGAGAAGGAAGCACTTTTCTTGAGTGATTCAACTTGTACTTGAAGGTCCTTGTTAACTTTTGTCAAGTTAACAAGCTCATCCTCAAGTACAATATTCAAATCGTTTAGATTTGAGCAAGTTTCCTAGCTAAAAGCTAGCTCACGTTCAAGCGCTTCTCTCTTTCCCTTTTCTAGCTCGAGAGCCTCTTCAACCTCAGAGTATCTCTCCTTTTGAAGGACGAGCATATCTTCTTGTCGGTTGATAAGATGTTTCTTCTCAAATATTTCATTCGTCAAAATTTTTATTTTATTTAATGCAATTTTACTTAAGACTTTAAACATGTGTTCATTTTCATGACTGCTATCAAACTCATCATCAGAGTATTTAAGCGAGGGAGGTGTAAGTCGAACCTTTTTCTTGCCTTCCTTAGCCATGAGGCAAGTATGATTATGAGTCTCCCATCCTCCCATGTTCGGGAAGAGTGTAGACTTCTTAGTAGGCTTCTTGATGGCAATGGTAGCCATCTCTTCTTCTTCATTGGAGGAGGACTCGTGTTTGAGTCCTACTTTTTGTTGATGTGTGCTTGATGAGCTTGCCTCCTCTTGTTGAATGTTTTCCTCTCTTGAGGCTTCACTTCTTTCTTCTTCTTATTTTCTTCATATGGGAAATCAACTATGAGGTGCCCATATTCACAACAGTTATTGCATGAGTGTCTAGATCTGGACTTGTCTTTTTCTTTGCTCTTATCATCACTGGAATTTTTGTCTTTTCTCCTTCTCATCATCATCCTTTTAAATTTCTTTATGAAGAGGACCATTTCTTCTTCATCTATGTCAGTGCTCATTTTGTCGCTATCTTCATCTTGTTGCACGTTGTGGACTTTCCCGTTTTTTGGTTTGCTGGCCACCTTGAGAGCCAACCCCTTATTCCTTGATGAAGTCAGCTCGGCAAGGTCCTTCACATATTTGGCTTCTTTTTCCATCATCTCATGGTTGATGATTTTGCCCAATAGTTCGTCTGGAGTCATTATATGGAACTCCGGACTTTCTCGGATCATCGAGCATATAGTGATATTCCTTGGCATAAATGCTCTAATCATCCTTTTGACCACCTCATGGTCAGTCCACTTCTTGCCTCCATAGGTACTAATCTTGTTGATAAGCGCTTTCATTCGGTTGTACATCTCTTGAGGTGATTCGCCCTCCTTAATGGCAAATCTTCCCAAATCTCCTTCAAGCATTTCAACTTTCGCTTCACGAACTGAGCGATTTCCTTCATGGGCAGTCTTGGTGTATCTCATATTTCTTTGGCACTCTCCAGTCCATCAATCTTGGTAAACTCTTCTCGGCTCAAGGAAGAAGTTTTTATGGCTTGTGCGTTGCAGTGAATCTATTGCTCTTGCTCCGGAGTGAGTTCATCGTCGGTGTCCGGGATATCTACACCTGTACACACAACATGCCAAAGACTGAGGTTTAAGGAGATAAGATGCATTTTCATATTATACTTCCACGTGGTATAATCATTTCCGTCGAAATGTGGAGGTCTCCTCATAGAAATTGAAAGATAATGATTGTTAGAATTAAGACGATCATAATTATAAGGATATCGGGAATAGTCTTCACGACCACTCCCGGTCGACTCCTCATCTTCTTCCTTGCCCTTTTTACTTAACAGTTTCTTCCTTAGAAGCGCCTTGAGTTCACACACTTCTTCATCATCGAATTTGTTCTCCTTGCGTATATCGAATGCCTTTGTGTCATGTTCATCTTTGGTGTCGGGCACCAATGGGATCTCATTGTTCTTCTCTAAGGCCATTTGATCTCTCTGAGAGGTGAGTCTCGTAGATGGAGAACCTAGATCTGATACCAATTGAATATGGTCTAAAGGGGGGGTGAATATGCTTTTGAAATTTTTCCTGAAACACTTAGCAAAATTGTTAAAACCAGGAAGGAAGGACTAGTTCGGTGTGTATAAGAATAATTGTCAAATTGAGATCTATTATATGTTTCCTTTAAATCTTTTGCAGTAGAATGTAGTAAACTGTACTAACAACTATATCAATTGTTAATGGTAAATGATTTGCATGTGGAATACAAGATTAACACAAATTGTAAGTATGATCAAGTCTATGCCCTAGATAGTGATGATAATGAAAAGTATAGATAACGAGCACAAGAGAGAAACGAGTTTTGCCGAGGTTCGATCTCACTAAAGAGATCTACTCCTCGTTGAGTAAGCCCACACAGAGTCGGATCTCTTCAAACTCGTTCCCTCGTCAAGTCATCTCACAAAGCTGACTAGATTCCACTATCATGGGTAATCGCCAAGTTGGTGGGACAACCTCACACGTTGAGGGCTCCCACAATATTACAAACGAAAATAGAGATCAACACACTTAGATAATTACACAATAATCAACAGGAGTGTGTGAGAAATCAAACCCAAGAGCTCGATATCGATAAGATCATCACTCTCCCTTTTCCAATTGCCAACTCCTAAAGATTTGACTCTTAGGACCTTAGAATGTGTAGAGAGGAGTGTTTTTGTGCTCTTGGATGCAGTGGCGGCGCTAGGGTTCTTGGTTGATGGTTGTGGGGTCGTGGATCACCTATTTATAGACCTTTAGAAAAGTTACCATTTAGATCCCGACTATCGGACTAGTCCGTTATGGACCAGACAAGTCCCGTGTGCTGAGTGATTTATGCGTGAACAAGTGTAGCACACTAGAAAACCCTAATTTGTGTGAGTGAAATGTACTAGTCCCTTGAGGATCAGACTAGTCGGTTTTTGTCCAAAAAAGTAATTGGACTAGTCATCTCAACGACTGGACTAGTCCTCTTTTGGAACCGTGAAAAAACAAACTAGCCCGCTATGAGACCGGACTACTTCTCTTTGTGGTACAGTGATAGTAACAGACTAGTCCTCTGTGAAACCAGACTAGTCCTATTGTGATACTGTGAGAGATCAAATTGGTCCTCTCTTTAGCCGGACTAGTCCTCTATTCCTGCAACTTGAATTGTGTTATAGCCCTTGTCGATACCCTGTAGACCGGGTACACCCGCATACAAGGAAGACAAGATGTTGGGTTCCACCTCCCAAGAGGGGAAGTACCCAGAAGCTACCACGTGTCTCACAGCTCCAGATCTGCCTCCCTATTAAGGGTGGCTCCGATGCTGCCACGTGTCCCGCAGCTCCGGACCTGCCCCCCTACTAAGGGTGGCTCCGGTATTGCCATGTGTCCGTAGTTCTAGATCTGCCTCCCTGCTAAGGGTGGCTCTGGTGCTGCCACGTGGTCGCGGCTCCAGACCTTCGGTGCTGCCGCGCATCCCAAGGACTCCGGACCTAACCACTCCGCCGAGGAGAGGTCCAATACCACCAGCGCGCGCCCCAGAGCTCCGGAAGGCGATGTGTACACTCAAGACCAGTGTTATCCTAAACGGTAAATAGTAGACAGTTGATGAAGTTCTGTTTACCGTTTAGAAGGTTTAGACGACATTTAGACGGATTAAACGGTGTGTACTGTAGCAGTAAGAAAAAATATTTTTTGCTGTCCCGCGCTACTGTAGATGTTCAAATCAAGTTCAAACTCATATTTGGGATCAATTTAACTTTGACATCTTATAAAATTAAAGAGACGATCACAATACCACACCACCAAATAATAATATTGAGACTGAAAAAAGTACATGTAGTGTCCTAAACAAATATTTTAAACTTCTGCTGCTAATGGTTGTTTTATTATATTTTTTGAAACACGAGTAATATTACTTATGATGTGTTTAAGTGAAGTTTAGAAAATATATTTATTTTAATCAATTTGGTGATATTAATGTTAAACTTGCATATGACTTAGAAGTCTAAGTTCACTTTGCCTAAACGGTTCTAAACAAGTTTAAACACGTTTAAAATTTGTTTCGTTTAGCCCGTTTAAACGGGCATTGACCCGTTTAAATGGATCAACCGTTTAATCCACCGTTTAAAGGCTAAACTGTGCAGTTGCCCTCTGTTTAGTGTTTAAACGTGTTTAAACAGACCGTTTATGCCGTTTAGGATAACACTGCTCAAGACCGCATTAACGCGCCATCAATACAACATTAATGTGTCATCAAGACACCTTAGTGCACCATAAAGACCATTAACGTGTCATCAGGACGTGTTAGTGCACCATCAAAACTATTAATGTGTTATTAGGACACGTTAATACGCCATCAAGATCCATTAATGTGTCATTAATAGCATGTTAATATACTTTTATTACTAATTAACCCGGGACCACTTGTCGAGCCCCGGTCATAATGTAACCCGTCGACCCTTCACCTATAAAAGGAGCAGGCAGCCACAACAGAAAAGAGGAGGGCTCCGTGACACCTTGCTCATACAATACAACACAACCCCTGTGAATGTAGGGTATTACCCATCCCGGCGGCCCGAATCACGTAAAAATCCTCCGTGTTCATCTAGCTCGTAGTTCCAAGAAATTCGCCCCTCCTAAAAAAACCCTCTGTGGATTGCTCCTTAGTAGGCCCGGAGGAAGTATCGCAAAACGCTTCGACAACCCTAATTCTTTTCTACAACGACTTGAGCTCTTGGGGGTGTGTCTCTCACACACACCCTATACATTTAGAACTACTTTTGCATCTTTTCTTCACTTGTTTTCTTTCATTTCTTGATTGTCATCTTTTCACCTTTTTGCACATTTTGTTCACTTGTGCTCTTTCCTTTTTTTGAAATTCATTTTTCATCTTTTTGTACCTTTAGTTCTATTATTGAAACCTACTCACATCTCAACAAATTATATTACGATCTCGCTTGTTTGTCATCAATCATTCAAAAACCCACAAGGGTGTGCCTAGATGCACTTTCAACCTCCATCCCTCGTTTTGACAAAAAAGTTAATTTAACTTGAATTAAAAAATTTGTTCAAAACGACAATTATTGTGGAACAGAGAAAATACTATACTAAAAAATGAAACATGAATAAGATATGTTGATGTGATATTACAATATAGGTTTAGAAGTTCATATTTAGACCATTTTAGACCTTTTAACATGATCGAGTATGAGGACTACCATGGAACTTTGTTTACACAACAGTTCAATGTTCATTGGAAGCAGGACCATAACCAAGCCAATGTGAACTCAAACTTCCATTCAAATTACTTATGGTTCATGTAACTATAAGGCCACGACAAAGTAAGTTATGTAGCACTAAGATACCTAGGATTTTCCACATCGTGTGCCACATAGCTAGGACTTGCTAAAAAGAATACATGGGTGCCTGTCAGTAAGGAGGGGCAAGGTACTATCAATCTGGAGGCCTTCTTGAAATGCTTCCTGTTGCGTTCATGTCGGAGTTCTGGATACAACTTGGAGTCCATCGATGCAAGCAAATGCAACACAACTTGGAGTCCAGCTTGCTGTTGCGTTTTGTAGCGGCAAAATGTCGAACACCTTACGTGCACGAGTTCACCTCAGCATCAGCACGGTCGTGGCTGTACCGCTGCCCGCATGCTACAATTCGAAGCGACGACGACGCCGGTCCTGTGAAGGTCTCGAATCGACGGGGTGTTGACGAAACGACGCCGCTCCTGATGAGATCATGCACATTATTATTGCACCTACAAACATGACACAATATTTATTTGTTTGGGATCCTGACTCAAGTGAATGTGCACTCTTATTTGATGGACAAGATCAAGATGGTGCACTATGTCGTCCACCACCTTGACCTCCTCCATTCATGCATACAAGAAGATTTGATGGCGTTGCACACTTGGACCAACACATGAGAGGAGACGAACTTGAGTCGAGGACGACTCCAATTCAAGGAGGGGAGGATGATGAGGACATCACTTATATGGATACAAACAACACTCTACTGAATATACAAGATGCAATCAATAGAGTTCATACACAACAATTAATTTCAGAGGTGAACTCGTTCTTATATATTTCCTTATATGTTTTTGAGCATAGATTGCTACTTAATGATTTATTTGTGATTAGGATCCATGGAGAGGTTCAAGGAGTACTTGGAGGGAGTATTAGGGACGTGAAAGACCAGAGAATTCGTTCAAAGAAGATGGAAACCGAACCAAACTCCAAATCGTATCCAACTCGGAGTCCAGGAGCAGTACACACTAAAACGGATGCCCAGGACGCATACGAACTCCGTTTTGGACGTTCTACATATGCACGGAAAGGGGAGAGGATAACCTTTCCAATGGCGCCGGTCCCATGTCAAAATTCTTTCGGAGTCGACGGGAATCGTCGAAACAAAATCAAATACAGAATCTGTCAAGGTGATGCGCCACCATATTGGGCCATTGGGCCTTGTATCAAGTCTAAGTCCATTATTTTCGTGTGTTAGGGTTAGGTCACGACCCCAACACCCCCTTGGACGTCCCCCCACCTATATATACTCCATAGTAGCCGCCATGAACAATTGGGTTTTGCTTAGATTAATAATATCGCTGTTCTACAGTTTGTGAAACCCCAACTTCAGCAATTTCAGATTGCTTCTTCTACGTTCTTGCTTGTGTTCTCGGTTGCACTTGCAGGGATTAGCCTTCTTGGCGAGGTCAATCGTGTGAAGCACGGTTGATAACTAACGGAGCGGTGGTGTAGTGATTGCAGAGGTTGTTCGTGTTCTACTCGAGAGCCTCGGATCATCAACGTCGAGATCTCCACATCAATCGACTTATCCATTACCTTTCGGAAGATCGGGACTCATCTTTTCCTATCAATTGGTATCAGATTTCCAGGTTGCCCGTTAGGTAATTCACCTATCCATTACATTATTTTTATTTTTCATACCTAGAGTCCACAAAAAAGCCACAAAAAAACTTGCAGTTTCGTAGATCTGTTAATTACTTTGTCCAAACCACATTGAGCCTTTGCAACTTTGTTATTCAGTTTGGTCTGGTTGAGTTTGTGTCCGTGGTTGAGTCATATTACTGGTTTAGAAGTGTCTTTAGTCTTAGTTTGAGTTTTGCATTGTGTTGATTCATCCTTTTGAATCATGTCATCACGTCCAGATTAGATTCACCTCTGTCCAGTTTGGTATTTTCATCATATCTCGCATATACGAACTCGGATTTTGGTTTTCTTGTACTTTCTGGAAAGCTTAAGAAGTGCTCTATAACTTTCATATTCATCATGTTCCCAGAAAATATAGTTATCGATGTCTAAATTGCATTAGATCCGAATCTGTTATTGACCTAAAAATTCTGAACAGTCTGTATTTCGGGGTCAGTATCTCCTATTGTTCTTTTCCAAAATAGGTCTTCTATATATTGAAATTAAAGAGGAGAGATATATCTACAATCTTGCTGTTCTAAGTTTTCCAATTTAGAGCCTATAAGTGTGCCTATTTGTCCTTGGAAAATTGAGCAGAAAATCTGCGACAGACACACGAGATATCTTAGGTTGATTTTCATTGTGTTTTTCCCTTGCAGCACATTCTGAAAAAAAAAGGAAGAAAAAAGAAAAAGGCAAGTGCAAAACAAGAAACAAAAGCCGCACAAAAAAAGGAGGAAAAAAAAACAACAAAAAAACAGAAGTGCTTGCATTCTTTGTGTCATCTAGTTTTTGTCTCATGTCTTGCTAGCTTGAACTACTAGGAACACATTTAGACCAGCAACTTTGACAAATACTTTGGACACTTATTCAACTTTACTATCTGATTTCATTGTTACTAATCCTTGCTACATAGAAAGTGCCATCCAAGTTACACCTTACTCTTGAGCAGAATTGATACACCTTTGCAATCATCCCACGCTTCATTGGTTTCTTCATACCGTCCACCGTTTGCCACCTGCAGTGTCGGTAAGAACACTTGTAAGAGCGTGGTAAGACGCTTGAGAGTGTGTGATTCCACTTCCACTTTGCCATTATCCTTTGTAGTTGATAGGGATAACATATTTTTTGTGTTGTCTTCTGTTTGCTACTAACAATGTCAGTTAAAAGCAAGAATCATGCATTATATGCTGAGATGATGGACATGATGAAGACGACGATGGAGTTGCTCAGTAAAAATCAAACATCAACCAAGGATTCACATGACATTCAGACCACCTTTACAACACCTTCCACAAGAAGTAATTACATTCTCCCATCTCTTCCTTCTTATGATGGTTTTGGTTACGATGAATATATTGCTTGGGAAATAGAGTTGGATAAAATTTTTGGACAATGTCATATGTGTGAGAAAAGAAAGATTAGAAATGTTGCAAGTGCATTAGTAGGTTGTGCATTGACTTGGTGGAACAACTTAAGTGATTTAGAAAGACCTCGAACATGGAAAGATATGAAAATTCTTATGCGAGAAACTTTTGCTAATGTATCTAATTGTAAAGATGAAATACATGAACTTGAGAAGAATTTTCTTGTTGTACCTCCTCCTTTGCCTAACCTTTTGCAGGAACATGAACAAATAAATGGAGATGCAAATGAGAGTGAGGTGTTGAACAACTCTTCTGAATTTTTTGATGAATCAACTCATAATGCATTTGAATTTCTTGCTGAAAACGAGAGTAATGTTAATGGACAATGCTATATAGTTAACCAAGGTATGATATTTTCAGATGTGCTGAATTTTGCTACCAATCGTACTATCGATGAGCAGCAAAAAGATGAACATTTTCATAATACAACTTTACCATTAGTTGATTTTCCCACTGATTCTTATAACAAAAATGAGTTGTGTGCTGATAATTATATTATACCTATGCTAGAACAACCAAATGAATTTGATACTTTATCACTCACTTGTGCTGAAATTAAGCATTTGATCCCAACTACATGTGAAAGAGATGAGCTGAAATTGTTATCTTCTCTAAATACTTTGGGCTATATTGAATTTGACACTCTTTGTGATCTAGATATCGTAGAGAAGATAATATTTTCTCAATCTGAATTGCCTTTGTTAAGTAGAAATATTTTTCATGCTATAGGCAAATATGAACATAGTGGTATGTTTATGGTGCATAAAGTTTACATATGTTCAAATGAGGAAGCTCCTTTTGTGCTGCAACAACATGGTCAAGTAAATGAATGTACTAACGCTAATAATGTATTGTCAAGTTTTTCTAGTATGTTTTCCTTGCAGCAGGGACAACAAAAGCATTATTCACTATGGTTGTGCATTATGGACAGCACTTACTCTACCTCCAATGCAAGCCTCTTTGCTGGACATACGAGCAAGCCGAGGACGGATTGTCATAAAGAAGGGGAGAATGATGAGATCATGCACATTATTATTGCACCTACAAACATGACACAATATTTATTTGTTTGGGATCCTGGCTCAAGTGAATGTGCACTCTTATTTGATGGACAAGATCAAGATGGCGCACTATGTCGTCCACCACCTTGGCCTCCTCCATTCATGCATACAAGAAGATTTGATGGCGTTGCACACTTAGACCAACACATGAGAGAAGACGAACTTGAGTCGAGGACGACTCCAATTCAAGGAGGGGAGGATGATGAGGACATCATTTATATGGATACAAACAACACTCTACTGAATATACAAGATGCAATCAATAGAATTCATAAACAACAATTAATTTCAGAGGTGAACTCGTTCTTATATATTTCCTTATATGTTTTTGAGCATAGATTGCTACTTAATGATTTATTTGTGATTAGGATCCATGGAGAGGTTCAAGGAGTACTTGGAGGGAGTATTAGGGACGTGAAAGACCAGAGAATTCGTTCAAAGAAGATGGAAACCGAACCAAACTCCAAATCGTATCCAACTCGGAGTCCAGGAGCAGTACGCACTAAAACGGACGCCCAGGACGCATACGAACTCCGTTTTGGACGTTCTACATATGCACGGAAAGGGGAGATGATAACCTTTCCAATGGCGCCGGTCCCATGTCAAAATTCTTTCGGAGTCGACGGGAATCGTCGAAACAAAATCAAATACAGAATCTGTCAGGGTGCTGCGCCACCATATTGGGCCATTGGGCCTTGTATCAAGTCTAAGTCCATTATTTTCGTGTGTTAGGGTTAGGTCACGACCCCAACACCCCCTTGGACGTCCTCCCACCTATATATACTCCATAGTAGCCGCCATGAACAATTGAGTTTTGCTTAGATTAATAATATCGCTGTTCTACAGTTTGTGAAACCCAACTTCAGCAATTTCAGATTGCTTCTTCTACGTTCTTGCTTGTGTTCTCGGTTGCACTTGCAGGGATTAGCCTTCTTGGCGAGGTCAATCGTGTGAAGCACGATTGATAACTAACGGAGCGGTGGTGTAGTGATTGCAGAGGTTGTTCGTGTTCTACTCGAGAGCCTCGGATCATCAACGTCGAGATCTCCACATCAATCGACTTATCCATTACCTTTCGGAAGATCGGGACTCATCTTTTCCTATCACCTCCCGTGTCGCGCGCCCAACCTTCGACGAACCACACGGGCGACAGACGAATCGACGATTTGAAGAACTGCAAGTACGGGTGAAGCGCACGGGCCAGGGGTACAAATCGACGATCCGCACGCGGCGCTCTTCGTCCGGCGAGCGAGACGCCAATCGGCGGTCGCGATGGGGAAGAACGAGCTTCGGTCGGCTAATTGACGATAATGGCTCGGCTCGGCTCTTAGGGTTCTTTTAGCATATTTACCGTTCCAGGTGAGAGGACTTTGACAATTTTTGCAGGCAGCGTACGATCAAGATCCAATGGCCGGTATTGATGGATTGCAGGATTGCAGAATCTCCGTGATTGCACAGTAGTAGGAGCCAATATATATAACATTTCATTGATTAGTCTGAACCAGTTCGTCTGTTTTCTTCGTTTTCCTTTTTGTTTTTTTTTGTGGGCTTTATATTTCTCAGACCATTTTTTTGCATACTGGACCTGCACATGGGGCCCGAAAGGCCTAGGCCCACACATTTCATAGTCGGCCAGCGGCCCGTTTAGCTTATCGAACGGCTGACGAGTGGCGAACCCATGGACCTACTCATCCGCGCCGTCGAGTCTCCGACACACCAACCCCATCGCCCTCCGGTCCGTACACCGCGCCCACGCGGCGCTGCCTGTCTGCCTTCCTCCCCGCCACCTGGATCCTGGAACCCCGTCCTTCTGTCCCCAGTCCACTGCCCGCTCGCTGCCTCTGCTTCTCCGCCGCGCCCAAGAGTCAAATGCTCAAACGGATCAGCGAAAGCCGCGAGGAAACTCGAAGCCTGAAGGAGGGCCGGCGCGGATCGCAGCACGCTCGAATCCCCCGACCCCTCTCGCCGTCGCAGGTACGCAGGTCTCGTGCCGTCCCCCAACCCGTCTCCTACGCCTCGCGGTGCGCGCCCACCCGCCGGATCGACCCCTCCCCGCCCGCCCCGGGAGATCGACCCATCCCGCCCCCGCTTGGCCTCTGTCGGATCCACGCGGACGCTGCCGTCCCACCGGCGTGTCCCACCCACGCTTGGCGACTGCAATGCGGTTCAGTTTGCGCCGCCAGCGTGGGTTCGCGGGATTCCTCGCGCTTTTACGATTCGATTCCTTGGCTGGAAGAAAAATTTGCCAATAATGTTCGCTAAGTTTCGTGGTTGCGATGGAACAGCAACCATGACTCGCACGTTGTCAGCATTCGCAGTTGATTCAGAGCGATTGGTTGGGGTTTGTGACTGTTTCTAGTCGTTTGGCGCAAAGTTACTGCCTCCTGGTCGCCGGATTCGCCTTTTGAAATGCTATATGATTCGGTGCATGAATGTGCTTTCTCTCATCATGATACGCTGGAATTGTAGCCGGTCTTTTTTTTCGAACAACCGAATCTGAGCCAGTCTTATTCCGGGGGACTAGTGAGTAGTGAAGTATAGTCAGTTAAGCCAGATACCTTTTGCAGTCTGTGTGTGTGTCTATATATATATATATATATATATATATATATATATATATATATATATATATATATATATATATATATATATATATCTATATATATATATATACATACTGGTGTTTTCTATTTCACACAATGTCAGCATGTGTACGTGATCATGTTCGGTGTTAATAGATTGAAATAACTGTGCTTGAATGTGGCTGCTATACATGACAGAGTTGGATTCGTTGTGTTGGCATAGCGATTAGAAACTACCAAGTGGGATATTGACAAGGTTTGCATTATGTATCAAAAGAGTACATGTATCCTTGATAATTTGGGCATTTTGTGACGTTACGCCAAGCGATTTATTTTGGGTTAAATCATCTACTATATGAATTGTGGTTGTTCTTCTCTATTATCGTGAGCATCAACTAATATTCAACTTACTGAGTTTATGCTGCAGGTTAGCGGGTCCGCTGTAGTCTTTCATGTCCTTATCTGGAATGGCTGTTGCCTTTAAGGCAAGTACAAGTTCTAGTACACAGCAACAGTTGTTGTCTCAACCTAGGGACCAATACCAATATGGTTTTGCTCACTTATTTCAAAGGAAGTTCAGAAAACAATCTGCGCTACTGCACACCAGAGCTACTTCTGAGAAGTTAGACCTAGATTTCAGCGACCCTTCTTGGAAGCAAAAGTACCAGGAAGACTGGGATAGGCGTTTTAATTTGCCACACATTACTGATATATATGATTTGAAGCCAAGGCCTACTACATTTTCTCTGAAGAAAAACAGGTTTGCTACATATTTGTTCGCGTTAACTGGTTTGAATACAAACAGATAAAACTGCAGTTGGCCACCTTAATAATTTAAAAATACATGTTGATCTGACAGAACACCCGTGAGTGATGGTGATGACTCATTAACTGACAAGTGGAATGGTTACGTGAACAAGGATGATCGAGCACTTTTGAAGGTCAGTACCAAGCACATATAGTATAAAGTCTTACTCATTCATCGTGTAACGAGGCATAGTCTTGACATGGGGCTCCACTCTTTCTTTTTTCCCATCCGAGCGAAACTGACATTTAAATAGTGTGTTTCTTTAGGTGATAAAGTATGCATCTCCTACCTCTGCTGGAGCGGAGTGCATCGATCCTGATTGTAGCTGGGTTGAACATTGGTACGATCTCATGTAACATATTGTTTATATTCCTTTCTTCTACATGATTTGACTTTTTATGCTAAAGTCTGCCTCTTTCCGTGAAATGCCCCATGTATCATTAACTTATGCCATAGTACATCTTTTATCATGTTGTGTGCATCCTCAATAGAGAATAATAAATAGTCTCTGTATTCTTTTTCATCAGTCTGACTAATTGTGTAGTGCTTACTTTCTTACTTCTTTGTTTCATTTTTCCCTCTCTTCATGGCTTCATACCTTTCAACTTCTCCTATTAACAAAATACTAGCAGATATCAGCTTTCAACTCTCTTGCTATTGTTTAAGAGAATAATAAAGGGGCAGCCCGGTGCATGTAGCTCCCGCTTGTGCAGGGTCCGGGGAAGGGTCCAACCCATTTGGGTCTTTTGTATGCAACCTTTCCTTACATTTCTGTAAGAGGCTGTTTCCAGGACTTGAACCCGTGACCTCATGGTCACAAGGCAGCAGTTTTACCGCTGCGCCAAGGCTCCCCTTCGTTTAAGAGAATAATATTATTAAAAAAATAGGACATGGATGATATAGTGATAATTGCTTTCCATAGGGTTCATCGTGCAGGTCCGCGCAAGGAGATTTACTATGAACCTGAAGAAGTAAAGGCTGCCATTGTCACCTGCGGAGGACTCTGCCCTGGTTTAAATGATGTCATTAGACAGGTATGATTCTTTTAACATTGTTAGACAGGCATTTATATCATATTTACACTTCAGGAGGCTACAGATTAATACAATTTTAGGAGCAAGAGGTGTTTGCGGGTTATGATAACCCACTAGGTCAGATGCCAACCAGAGATTTTAGAGACAAAATGCATGTGAAAATAATATAGTTTAATGAATGTTTGTGTTGATGCTTATACATTGAACGTCTAGGTATTGTTTTAATTATAAATACCTCCCATTTTCTAGTAAGTGCTCAATAACTGTGTGTTTTAGTGATTCAAACAATTACAAATCCAATATAGGATGTTTGTTCAAATTGAATCATGTTTGGTCTGCATCAAATTATATCATTTGACATGTCCTACTCCTGTAAGCAATGTGGTAAAATGGACATATATGTTGCATATTACTAGGAACATAGTTTTGTGTCCATAAACTCCATATCTAGGCGGCACTCAGCCTATGACATGACCAATGCAACTTATATTTCCAGATAGTATTTACCTTGGAGATCTATGGGGTGAAGAATGTAGTCGGAATCCCATTTGGTTATCGTGGATTTTTTGAGAAAGGTTTAAAAGAAATACCGGTAAGGATGCTTTCCATATTGTCCCAAGTGTTAAAGTGGTTAATATTTATAACATTGTTGGACCATTGTGGTGACAATGTCCAGCTTTCTCGTGATGTGGTGGAAAACATAAATCTTAATGGTGGAAGTTTCCTTGGTGTTTCCCGTGGAGGAGCTCAAACTAGTGACATTGTAGACAGTATACAGGTAAGTAACATGAAGTAAAAGACATGATATTCTCGGTTACAGCTTGTATATTATTCATATGGTCATCTTATGTTTGTAGGCCAGGAGAATCGATATGCTCTTTGTGATTGGTGGAAATGGTAGCCACGCAGGAGCTAATGCTATTCATGAGGAGGTTATTGCTCCCTTATCAATTCTCATTTCATGCTTTTAGGAGTTTTGAGCATGTTTGGATGAGTTACATTTAGTTCCATTCATTGTGGCCTAGCAATTGTATTCATCTATGACCTACTTGCACACTTATATATGGAAACATCTGGCTGCATACTGGGGAAGTTAACAACCCCTTGGTAATTTTTTTTCTTCTGTGAACTGAAATCTATTGAGTTTCTTCAATTAGTTGAAAATTTTTGGAGCCAAGTATATGAGTGTAGATTAAACTAAGGCAGGAGTGTTTTTCTTATGTTTAGAGATCATCCGTGCCATATCCTGCGTGTGCGGTTTAAGACTTCCTGGAAGTCTGGAACTAAATGATGTTCTGTTCGCACAACCTTCTAAATATATTTCCACAAAAAAAAAACCTTCTAGAATGTAGGAAGAGCTCAATAGAATCATTTTCACTTAACTACATTTTATGTTCCGTGGAGTATGATCGTTCATGCACGTTTGTCCATGTGATCATGGTTTTTTTTTTTTTTGATTTGCAGTGTCGTAAGAGAAAACTGAAAGTTTCAGTTGTAGCAGTTCCTAAGACAATTGATAATGACATACTTTTTATGGATAAGACATTTGGTTTTGATACAGCTGTGGAAGAAGCTCAGCGTGCTATCAATTCTGCCTATATAGAGGTAGGCCGGTATCACTTAATTGTTAGTGTGTTTTTAAAATTAGGCAGGTGCACACTGTTTACTCTTTATTGTTTCCTCTTTCTGTACTTAGGCACGTAGTGCATACCATGGAATTGGGTTGGTCAAACTAATGGGGAGAAGCAGTGGTTTCATAGCCATGCATGCTTCCCTTTCTAGTGGACAGATTGATGTCTGCCTAATACCCGAGGTTTGTAAACAGAACACTATGACTATGTGGCTTCAAACTTGTCTATTGCTTCACATCAACTGGCAGAACCTTACTATATGAATGAAGGTGTCTTTCACACTTGATGGAGAACATGGTGTCTTGAGACACCTTGAGCATTTACTGAATACAAAAGGATTTTGTGTGGTTTGTGTTGCTGAAGGTGCGGGGCAGGTAAGATGCGGTTTCGTGGCTTTATGATTTGGCTTCTTGACTGCTTCAAAGACTCTAGTATACATGGATCAATTTTTAAAGATGAAGATTTTTTTCTTCACGCAGGATTTACTTCAAAAATCAAATGCAACTGATGCTTCTGGAAACGCGATACTTAGTGACTTTGGTGTCCACATGCAACAGAAGGTATGCTCATCCTAAACCCCATTTGCAAACAGATTTTGTATATAGAATCGATGATCGGTATTAAGGGCTTGGTGTAACCATCTGGTCCCCGAACATAGATACTACCAACAACAACAACAACCAAGCTTTTGTCCCAACAAGTTGGGGTCAGCTAAAAATGAAACCTAACAATTTTTGAAGAAAAGTAATAGAAAATAAGATAAGAGTAAAAAAATAAAAAATACAAATAAGATTCTACATTTTATTTATTTTAGAAATGGATTAATAAGAAAGAAGATAAGAGTAACAAAATTCGAATAAACTAAGATTTTGCCACATTAATTGGTAATTTTCATGCAGTCCTATCATGAGCCAAACCTCTAGGTATGTCCCATTCCTTTAAGTCTCGTTTCACCGCCTCCTGCCATGTCAACTTTGGTCGACCTCTACCTCTTCTAAAATTTTCTCTACTAATCCCACTGTTAACCGGTGCTTCTTGAGGTCTCCGCTAGATATGCTCAAATCACCCTAGGCGATGTTGTACTAGCTTCTCTTCAATAGGTGTCACCCCTACCCTATCACGTATCATCTTGTTCCTAATTTTGTCTCTTCTTGTGTGACCGCACATCCACCGTAGTATGTGCATCTCCGCAATACTCATTTGTTGGACATGTTGTCTTTTAGTTAGCCAACATTTTGCTCCATACAACATCGCAGGTCTGATCACCGTCTTATAGAATTTTTCTTTCAATTTTTCTGGAACTTTCTTATCACATAAGATTTCAAATGCTTGTCGCCACTTCATCCACCCGATCTTGATCATGTGGCAAACATCTTTGTCAATATCACCATTGCTTTGTAACATTGATCCTAAATATCGAAATGTGTCCCTTCTAGGTACTACTTGTCCTTGTAAACTAATATTTCCATCCTCGCACCCGACATCACTAAAGTTGCATCTCATATACTCGGTCTTGGTTCTACTAAGTCTAAACCCCTTAGACTCTAAGGTCTGTCTCCATAGCTCTAATTTTTTATCAACATCATTCTTAGTTTCATCTACCAACACTACATCATCAGCAAAGAGCATAAGTCAAGGGATATCCCCTTGTATACCCTTCGACACCTCATCCATCACTAAGGAAAAGATGTATGGACTTAAGGCTGATCCTTGGTGCAACCCTATTGTGATAGGAAAAGTATCGGTCTCACTATGTCTTACGCGCACACTTGTCACCACATTATCGTACATATCCTTAATAAGGTTAATGTACTTTGTTGGAACTTTGTGTTTCTCTAGCGTCCACCACATGACCGGTCTTGGTACCTTATCGTATGTCTTCTCCAAGTCAATGAACACCATATGTAGATCCTTCTTTTGCTCCCTATACCTTTCCATAAATTGACGAAGTAAGAAAATCACCTCCATAGTGGACCTCCCAGGCATAAAACCAAACTGATTTTTAGTGACATTGGTCACTTTCTTCAAGTGGTGTTCAATCACTCTCTCCCAGAGCTTTATAGTATAACTCATAAACTTAATTCCTCGGTAATTAGTACAACTTTGAACATCTTCTTTATTTTTTAAGATGGGTACTAGAATACTTTTTTGCCACTCTCCAGACATTCTGTTTGACTGAAAAATGTGGTTGAATAGTTTAGTGAGTCATACTATTGCTACATCTTCCAGACATCTCCACACCTCAGGACATCATCGGGACCGAGGGCATTTCCTCCTTTCATCCTTTTTAAGGTCTCTCTAACCTCAGACTCTTGTATCCTCCGCACGTATCGTCTGTTAGTGTCATCAAATGACTCATCCAACTTGAACCTAATGTTGTCATTCCCGCCATTGAATAGTCCATTGAAGTAGTCCCGCCATCTGTTCCTAATCTCTTCATCCTTCAATAGAATTTGATCTGCCTCATCTTTAATGCATTTGAATTGGTTGAGATCCCTCACATTCCTGTCGCGATGTTTCGCCATTTTGTATATATCCTTTTCGCCTTCTTTTGTCCCTAGCCTCTCATATAGCGCATCATAGGCCTGCTCTCTTGTTTTACCCACAACACGCCTTGCATTTTTCTTAACCTCATTATACTTCACCATGTTACTTGCGCTTTTCTCATGATGTCAGCTCTTATAAGACTCCTCCTTAATAGCTTTTTGTAATTCCACCATCAAGTGTCTTTATTTACAAGTTTCTGATCTTTTGTCCACCCAAGCACCCCTCGAGCTGCCTTCCTAATGTAAGTCGCCATCTTCACCCACATACTATCCGCATCTTCCTCTTCGCTCCAAGGTCCTTCCGTGATCATCCTCCTTTTGAATGATTGTTGCGCTTCATCCTTCAACTAACTTCCACCACTTTGTTCTTGCGGTTTTAACACCTTTGTCTCGTGACACGCACATGGAAACGAAAGTCGGCTACCACAAGTTTATGTTGTGGAACAACACATTCTCCAGTAATCACCTTAAAATCTAAACATGCCCCGTCTCCCTTATCCTGGTGAGAATATAGTCGATTTGACTAGAATGTTGGGCACTAGTAAAAGTCACTAAGTGAGATAACCTCTTTTTAAAGAGGGTGTTAGCTACCAATAGGTCATAGGCTACGACAAAGTCTAGGATATCCTTACCCTCCTGGTTTCTATCGCCACACTCAAAATCTTCGTGTACCCCCTTAAAACCTACGTTAGTTGTACCTACATGGGCATTGAGATCTCCTATGAGGAGCTTCTCGGCTATCGGTACACTACGAACCATATCCTCCAAGTCCTCCCAAAATTGTCTCTTAGTGCTCATGTCGAGCCTAACTTGTGGAGCATAAGCACTAATGACATTCAAGATAAGGTCCCTCACAACTATCTTGACTAGGATGATCATATCCCCTCGTCTACAAACATCCACTACTCCATCCTTGAGGCTCTTATCTATTAGGATGCCTACGCCATTCCTAGTCCCAGTCGAGCCAAAATACAAAAGCTTGAAACTGGTATTCTCAACTTTTCTCGCCTTTTGACCTGCCTATCTAATCTCTTGTACACAAAGGATATTTACACGCCTCCTAATCGCAACGTCCACTAACTCTCGTGGCTTTCCTGTCAAAGATCCTACATTCCAACTACCCACCCGAAACCTAGTTTCCTCGGCTAGCTTCCTTACCCTTCGCATCCGTCGAGTAAGATGCAAAGACCCTTCACTTAACACTACATCCGGGCGATGATGTAGCGCGCCACTAAGGGTGTGTTTGGTTTGAGGGATATGGTGGGACGGGACGGGACGATCCCACTTTTCTGTTGTTTGGTTTGGAAACACATGGGACGGAGTCATCCCTCAATAGAGAATATTCCACCCAGATGCGGGATGGAATCATCCCACCAAAAATATGGGGACGGATCTGTCCCACCTCCGTGGAGGCGGGCACACGACCTTTTGGGGTACTCATACTCACATGTCTCTGTTCCATCCTTTCATTCAAACAGGAGACATGACCATTCTGTCCCACATCATCCCACAAAACAAACAAAAAACAGGGATCGTTCCATCCCTCTAGACAAACAGAAAACGGGACTATCCCATCCCTATAAACTAAGATGGATCCATCCCATCCCACTTTGACTCCAAACCAAACACATTCTAAGATGGTGGCGATCCAGCCCTTGCCCATTTAACACCACATCCGACTTCCAATATGCAATGTTGTAAAACGGCGCCCGGACGCCTAGGCGCCTATGGGGCGACTGGACGCCCAGGCGACTGTCTAGGCGCTTAGGCGTCCGGCCAGGCGACAACAGCCAAGAGAGGGTAGCAAGGTAGGAGCAGGGGCGGCAGCTGCCCGAGGCAAAGCATCCGGCGGCGACAGAGATTCGGGGCATAGGAGCTGGTGGCGCCGTCGACCGGAGCAGGGGAGCCATGGCGGCGGCGGCTTGGAGCGGAGTGGCGGCGGTGTCGGGGATGAAGCGGAACGGGCGGAGGCGGAGACGAAGGGGTATGTTTTAAGGCCCATTAGGCCCAATAACGGTTAAAAACCCTAAGGCTCCCTAAAACTACCGTTCCATCTTCCCAATCTGATCAACCGCCACTTTCTTCTCCCAGACGTCGATTCAGCCGCCGCCAGTGTTGTAAAATAGCGCCTGGACGCCTAGGCGCCCGCCAGCCGACTGGACGACTAGGCGCCTAGGCGGGCGCCTAGGCGACGTCCAGGCGATCATACAGATCTGCAGAAGGTAGAGAGAATGAGAGAGTTGAACAGATTCAAAAAGGAAGGAAAGGAAGAAAAGAGACAGAGCCGGCGGCGTCCTTCGAGCGGGAGCTGTCCAGGTGAGGCGACGGGGGCGCCAGGGCGGAAGATGGAGTGGCGGCGGCTGTAGAAAGATCAATTAGGGTTTGAGTATGTGCTATAATGGGCTGGGCCAAGAAAAAGCCCACCTTTTAACTTTTTTCCCAACCTAATAAGACCCCCGCCTCTGCTTCCTCTCCCTCCGCCCCCAACGCGCCGCGCCACCTCCTCTCTGTGCGACTGCGCCGCGCCGCTCCCTCCGTCCGCGCTGCACCGCCCCCTCCTCCGTCCGCGCCTCGCCCTCCTCTGTCTGCGCCTCGCCGCGCCGCCCCCTCCTCCGTCGTCCGCCCCTCGTCGCGTCGCCCCCTCCGTCCGGGCCGCGCCGCGCCGCGACGAGCGATCCCCCCTGCTCGCCGCGCCGCCCCTTGTTTGCGGCACCAGTCGATGGGCATCGACGACTGGACGACGCCTGAAGACGTCTGAGGACGCCATGGCGTCCTAGTCGGACGACTGGACCACTCCAGGCGAGGCGGTGTGTCATGGCGTCCGTCGCGGAGCGAATGGACGCCTAGGTGCCGCCTAGGCGTCGCCTAGGCGACGTCTGGACAACACTGGCCGCCGCATCGCGTCCAGCCTGCGCCGCAAACGACTCGGCTCCCTTCTCCTCCCCACTTCTCCTCCCCCTCCCCCCTCCCCTGGGCGGCGCACCTCTGCCCGCCCGTACCGGCGGCGGCGAGCGGCGAACAGCGGCGGTGCCCGGCGGCCAGGCGAGGCGATCGGCCATGGCGTCCGGCCTGGAGCGACTGTGGTGCCTAGGCGACGACTGGACAACACTGCTGATATGGCGCGCCACTAAGGCGGTGGCAACCTGACCCTCGCCCACTTAACACCATACCCGAGTTTCGGTATGGCGCGTTGCTAAGAGGGTTACACCTCAACGAATTTCCAATGGGTTTTATTTCTATGAGAATGACTAAGTATAGTTGCTGGCTCGCCAAGCCTATCACAACCCCTCCTTCATCCGGGTTTGGGACCTACTATGTTATTACAACATAGGCGGAGTTCCGAACATAGATACTACCAGGATCAGAAATTTGTGACAGGGTAACACTGGTGATATACTGCATATTGAAGTTAGATGAAAACATCCAAATGCCAGCATGTTTGCTGGTGGTGAGTTTTGGGGTGGTTTAGTTCAGTTATCACCAAAACAACAACTAGGGATGAAAACGGACGGATATGGACGGATAAAATGCTTTTCCATATCTATATCCACATAATAATTTCGTAAGCGGATTCGGATCGGATGTTGACGGAAATGGATTTGGTATCGGATATGTCGGATATCTCGGAAACGGATATATCGGATCGGAAATTTATGGATATCGGACGGACTCGGATATTTATTTCGGAAAAAACATTTCACATATCATATCATTAAATGATAGACAATAAAAGAAATATATAGTTCACACATATAATACATGTAATTAATATTTCACATATCACATCATTTCACATAACATGTAATTAAAATTTAAAAAAATAACACATGATTCATATAGTTCATACACATAATTCATCACATATAAGTCATGAATCGTTACCGCAAGTATTCAATGATCTCCGTTTAAAACCTTGTGATAATGCCTTAATGTATGAATCAAAAGCTTAATCTACAACTTCATAATCTTGATTGTAAAATATGTCTAATTTATGAATAATATAAGCTTCATCCAAACATATGTGTTGCAGCATTGTATATAAACAAGGAGAAAAACTATGTCATGCTATTAGCTTTTAATATCTTTGTTTTCTTTGGATATCCAAGAATGGTTGTTTGATCTAGTGGTTGGAGTCCAGCCTTGTGTATATGGGGTTTTAGATTCGAATCCCACATCCAGCAAAAAATTTTACGACTGTGCAGATACGATTTCTCTTTGGGCCAGACTGTCAGCCATATCGGGTAATGGGCCAAAAAAATATTTCGGATATTATTCGGATTTAGATTCGGATAGATCCGACGAAATATGGATACCCGACTATTTGGACGGATATTAACTCGTACCGGTTCCGATCCAATATCTGATCCATATCCGATTAAGATCCGATAAAAACGGATATGGATCGGATATTTTCGGATCCGGTACCCGGACGGATCGGATATTAAATATCCGATCCGTTTTCATCCCTAACAACAACAACAACAAGAACAACAATGTAGAGCATGAGGTTCCATGAGCCTTCCCCAATGAGGCATCCTTTTCCCATATCCATACTAAATAAATTATTAGTTGTTCATTCTCATTTTCTTGTTCATATAAAAAACTGCAGATATTGCTCATTTTACTATGAAGCAAGAGTGTACCAGACCCTTTATGGCACTCCAACTTTAATATCATTGTGTTTACCTAGAAAATTCCTTCTATTTTGGACAGTAATGCAGTGGCATTCTGATATCGTCTTTCAGATTAAGAAACATTTCAAGGACATCGGCGTTCCAGCTGATCTGAAATACATTGATCCAACATATATGGTTCGGGCCTGTCGGGCAAATGCATCTGATGCTATTTTGTGCACTGTACTTGGACAAAATGCTGTAAGTTTTGTTTCTTTTCAAAGTGTACTATTATTGCACTACTGTAGAAGTAGGATCCTCCAGTTACTTAGTTTGATTGTAAGAAAATTACATGGTTGTTTTTCAGGTGCATGGAGCGTTTGCTGGGTTCAGTGGCATCACATCAGGTATTTGCAACACACACTATGCCTTCCTTCCTATCCCGGAGGTCATCACAACGCCGAAGCACGTGAACCCCAACAGTAGGATGTGGCACCGTTGTCTCACGTCCACTGGCCAGCCAGATTTCCACTGACAACACCGCAGCGTAAGGCACCAGGAGAAATGGAGAATCGTCGACGTCACTAATGTAATGCTAACAAGAAAAATGGAATAGATTCTTGTGACACCAAATTTTATCTATAAAATTGAAGCTCACAGTAAATGTTACAGATTTATATGGACTCATCTTTCTCATATTTTGCCTCCCGGGGGGTGGGGGGGTGGGGGGTGTCTCTCAATGTAATCCCAATAGGAAAGTGGAATAAATCCTTGTGGACAAATTTATATAAATATATATATGAACTTCATGGATCTCATTGCCAGAATTATTCCCAGAAGAGATAATAAATTCATAAAATGCTATACTCCTTGTTTTCCTCGTCCCACTTTAATTAAGTTAACCATAAGTTACTATCTGAACCAGACGCTCTACAAAACTGTCAGCGGTCTAGTGGAATGTTTTGTTAAAGATGATTTGCTCACTTCGCCAATCTGGCCGAGAAGTTCTGTTTAGTGACAACATGTTGCAATGACAGTGCCATAAGCAGCTCTCCTTTCTTCAGCATCGATCAAAAGCTGACTACAGATATCTGGACTCATTGCTAAGCAAATCAATGAATTTCAGAAGCCACTCCTGAAATGGCATGGAGATCATTGTAACGTATGCAAGCTTTTAAACAGTCTCCAGTTTACATTTGAGATTGACAAATTAAATTACAAAATTGTTACAATATTTTACGGCTGCAACTGTCACCAGCAAGGGTACTTCAGTGCTACCCCTAGAAGGGTAGGTTGTTTCCTTTCTGCAGGATGGCTCCCTAAAGCTAATTCCTGCTCGTCAGGTCAAGATTGGACTGCAGCCGGAGTTCCGTGTTAGACTCTGTACGTGCTTGCTTCAAGCTGAGGCTGTCTGGTTTCCACCAACCCAATATTGCTTCACAGCATACAAGATCTTCTCACGCACCAGGGGTCCATCCTCATGATCGACCAACTTCGTGCTCCATCTCATGCCCAGAGCAAGCTTATTCACCTTTGTCAAGACATCAACATCGTCTCGCATTATGACAGTACCTTCTGGCCTCAAGATGCGATCCATCTCTAGGAGAATGTCTTCCATGCTACACCTATAGCAGTTTCAACAAATGAAATAGATCAGCACGGGCAACTGAAGCAATGGATCAAATAACACAAGACAGTAATAGCTTACTTGTTTTTGTACAAGGTGAAAAGACCGCTGGCATGGATTAGATCATACGTCCTAGGATAAGTAGAGAAAGCTTCACACCTGGAACAGTGTTGTGTTAAATTGTAAGTTGATGACAGCTAGCACATCACTTTACTAAGCAAAAGATCGAAGAATAAAATGTTATACCAGTCATGATATATGCCAATCAAACCTCGCTCATAAACAGCACCTAGGGTTGATATTTTCGCAATAGTTGGTACCACATTCATCACCCAAGATTTCGGAGACTCAATTGCGGCAGCAAATCCCCCGAAACCTGCATTCATGTCCATAATATTTCTGTATCTTCCAGTGAGTAGATACTTGTTAACGGTACTATAAGCCTTCACGTGTTTCTTCCACATTTTATTGTCTTTCTGAAAGGCCTGAGATGAAACCCCTGGAATCAAGCCATTAGCAATTCTTGGAGGAACTGCATTGAGCCTGCCAGGGAAGGGCTCGATTGCTCCTCCAGCTACTTCACTTTGATCTTTTACAAATGGAAGAGGTGTCACACAGGCCTTCATCTTTTTGTACCTGATGTAGCAGAGTTAAAATGTTAGAATCCAAGATGCTAGCTAGATCAGCACTTTCTGTTCAAAGGGTTCCAGGAATAGCATACCAGACATCATCTGGTTTTGTTGATTCACACATCTGCACAGTAGATTCATCTTGCCTAGAAGGACAAGACTCTGTGTTGACCCTTTTCCTCCATATTGCCATCTCACCCTTCTCTGCAACTTTTTCCCAACATAAAAGGGCAGCAATTTCCTCTATTTTGTTCTGTTCTGCCTCAAGATCCTTCTTTGTGCGCTGCCAACCCTTGTAGTTCACCTTCCAATTAATTGGTGGACCCGACAGAACCCAGTAGCCACCAGGCCTTAGAACTCTATCAACTTCCATCATGTACATTCCATCTACAAAACACAAGTGGTTATGAGTTGTTAAAATAAAGTGCAAAAATATAATACAACTATCAAAGTATTACTTAATGGTTGATTCCAAATATCTTCACTTTGACGCAGAATATAAAAATGCGCGAATATGCTCACCGTTTGCTCCCCATGGAATCAAACACCTGGAACAATGGGCCATATCAAAAGCCCTCGCTGGATAAGGAAGCTTTATTGTACCAAGAACACCAATAACCGCTGGAACACCTCTCTCCAGAGCAAACTGCACCTGTGCCTCATGTGAATCTCTAGGTGCAAAGGACATGGCCAAGACATTCCTCTTCAACAGATAGGCTCCCCAGCTAGCCACCTGAAATAGTTTCAGCGCACCATTAAGACATGGACTAAAATTTGTAACCTGGCTTGAATTAGCATAAAGAATTACGTAGTTTGGTGTTTCCTCTTACCCCACAGCCAGTGTCAAGCGCAGTCCTGACAGTTCCATTGGCGATAGGAACTACTGATGCCAGCTGATCAATGTACTTATCTGCTCCTTGAGGGAACTGCGTCCCTCCACCGGGGAATCTGAACACATTGCCCTCATACTGAACCCAGTTCTGGATGGCCTTCTCAACTGTCAAGCTCTTATACGGACAGTTCGCAAAGGGAACGTAGTCTCTACTTTTTGGCCACGGGAATGGAGCTACATATCCTTTCGGCGGCGGTATCAAACAGTGCAGCTTCTCTTTCTGGGGTGGGCAATGTCGCTCTCTGTAATTCATGTTCTCCCGGGGGAACTTCATCGCCCTGTTCTGATCTTGGCAAGGGGTGTAATCCGTGTACCGGTCCGCACACGGCTTGAATTTCTTCACCGGTGAAACGAGATCTCCGGAGCTACCACCATTAGAATGGTGGGTGTCAAAGCTAAGGTTCGGCAAGACGGTGCAGTCGGTTCGCTTGGTGACCTCCAGCGCGATGCTGTCCCCCTTCCCGAACCCACTCTTCTGCCACGCTCCTAGGATGTAGAAGAAGCAGCACAAGCCGATCACTATGCATAGAGACACGGTGGTTCTGGTCCTATTGTCCACAGAGGTCGCTTTCACAGTCACAGCCATGGTTTCCACTGAGAGATCAAACACTGAAGAAGAAGAAAAAAAAACCTTTTTTAGTTTTGACTAGCATCTGGAGCCTAGACAAAAATAGCAACCAATTGAAAAAAAAAAAGCTAGATTAAGACTGGATCCAGGGTCCAGGCCATGCCCCCTGACGCAGTCAAGGATAAGTGCACAGGAAAGCGCGTGGCGTGCAATCTTCTCCGTATCACATCTGTGTCTCCTAACTACGGACCTTTGCCAAATTTGCAAGTCATCAGATCTATATTGCCACGAAGAGCGCAAAACCAATCAAGCATAAGCCATGCACCCACCAGGCCACAAAAAGGAAAAGCAGACCTCGCATTGCAGGTTTTTCAGCCGAAACCAGAAGGAGATAAGGATTAGGACCCACTGCGAATAATCTAAAAGCGCCCAAGAGCTCCTCGAAACGAACTCAAATGCTCGAGGAACCACCGAGCGCCGGCAGCGTCAGATCTCGGCGACGAGCACGAGGAACCCATCTGAAAAGAAAAGGGAAGGAAAGCAGAGCACGGCTCACCTCGGATGAATGAATGAGTGGATCCAGAACAGCAGGAGAACGCTAGCTCCCGAGGGCGGCTGGCTGCGAGAGCTCGGATAGTTCGGCCCGGAGGTTTTTCAATGGTTGGGTTTTGAGATTTTTCAGGGGAGGTGGCTGGCGGAGTGCGGGCTCGCCCAACCCCGCTGCCTTTACGGTTCGTCTTCCACTCCCGTCCCCTCCCTTCCACCGACGGACGAAGACGAATACTCCCTATACTGTGCGCGCGGAAAATATATATTACCGCGGCGGGGGTTCAGAGAGAATAAAGCGGGGAAAAAAAGGACGGGGCTTTGGCGGCTGTCGCGGAAAATATAAAAGTCCGTGGATCTTGCTGAGCTGGCTCTGGTTTGGCTTCTCTTCCAGCGAAGCGAAGCGAAGGTAATTGTACCGCGGGTCCGGTTTCACGCGGGCGTGGGTTTGATTTTGCATGACCTATTACTAAACCGATGCTGCCGTCGCTCCAAAATAAAGTCGTGCAGTCCTATGCCTATACGGTGAAGTCCGTGAAGAAAATGATCGTACGATTGCATTTTTGTTCCGTGGTTGGGTGGACTCGCACTTGTTCACATGGGGTTGGTTGGAGTGGGTGCCTGCCCGCCCTGGCCACGGAGCAGGGGTTCAATGCATCGCGTCAGAGGAACGTGCCGCGACTTGACTCGTGCTCGTGTCGTCAGGAAGGCACGGCGCACGATAGCTAATAAGACAGGGCGGAGGGGACGGCAGCACGGTCGCAGCATGTTCCGGGCCGCGCCTGCTGGTGTGGAGTGGAGTGGAGCAACCCACCGGTTGCTTTTCCGGTGGAAATCTTCAGCCCGATCGGATCGTGGTCCAAACAGAACCCGCGCCGTCCGTCGGCGATTCCAGAAAACTCGTGTGCGGCGACGTCGGTGGAGCAGATCCGAAGCAGCGGCACCTCGCGGGCCGCGGCAGCCTGTACCGTACGGCCCGTGCTCGCGGATGCAACTCCCGAGATTTTATTCAAAACTGCCAAAAGGTTGATTTGTGAAATGACGAACGAGGTGAGGGAATATCTAAAAACTCGATGCTTTGCTATAAATATGTGTATGTTGTTAGAGATGAAAAAAAATTGAACACCCAAACACGTATCCTACTTATTTTACCAACCGAAGGTTGGAGTCAGACTAGTGATAGTCCTTGCACCCTCACGGATCAGGCTGGACAAAAAAAACGAGTGAAACGTTAAAATTGAACTTACCCGAACCGAAACCGACTAAATCTAGTTAAATTTCGGTTAGCATTCTGTAAAATTCATTTTTTATTTTGTTTTTATTCCCAGCTAACCGCATCTAGTCCGGTAGCTTAATAACTAAGTCCAATCAGCCCAATCGAAATAATGAAAAGTAATCCCATTAAGCAACCTGTTTTCCTCAAATGTCCATGCCCCGATGCGCACCAATGTCTCCGCCCCGCTCCTTGAGATGCCACACCACCTCTCTCCTACGCCCGAGGTGCTCCATCGCTATCGCTATACGCGTCCCGCAACCGCCACCCCGCGTCCCGAAGCAACCGGCTGTTGCCGCACCACCGTGGCACAACATCCATCCAAGATGTTGTCATCATCTCGTGCCCGACTCCGTCCGATTTTTTATGTTTATCTGAAAATCAAACCGAAGTTTATGATTAAATCGAATGAAATTTATGGTTAACCATGGTCCTTTTTTATAACACACTACTCTTGTTTTTATTTCTTAATAACATTAAAGAAAAAAAAGGCAAAGACTACAGTGCAAAACTGATTGTGGTGCAAAAATGCAAAAAGTGAATATCAGCCACTGAATGACCATTCAACAGTTGCTGCTACATTTTCAATTAACTCCTTCCACCACAGTGCGCAATTACTGATTAGATTAAAAGAAAACTGCCGTGAGAAGCCATCGGCTCACGTCCTCACGAGCCGAAGCCGCGTAGGAAACTGAAAAAGTCTGCACACTGTGAAAACTGTAGTCGTTGCCAGATGCTTTCCATGATAGAAAAAAAAAATTGTAGTCACTGCCAGATACACAAGGTTACAACACGTACTTTAATTGCAATGGACAAATCACATATTATATTTTCATGAATATATGGATTGAACAAGTAAAAAAATAGATACAAGTCTAACATATTCTTTCATCTTTTTCAATTCTCTTGTGCACTTACTTTCTTCCGGCGATTACGTGTATCATGCTCGACCTCTTTGCATGTCTTACATTTGCGTGCCCCCAATTCTTTCTTCATTTTTGTATAATATTTATTTGCATGTCCCAATATTCTCTTGTATCTTCCCCTTGAACAATATCATTAGGTGATAGCATTTGCACTTCATTTGGAATGGTGCAACCAACAAAATCTTCTTGTTCCTCTTGTCTGGTACGAGAACAAGGTTTAAACAACAAGGACAATGATTCCAAATTTTGTAACTAAAGATCCATGTCTTCTTTTGATGCCTTTGCCATTTCGTAAATATCTTGAAATTTATTATGAGCACTGACATCTTCCTCTTCATGGATTCATCCATGGTGGTATTTGACTTCTGTACTAATAAATTGCCTTATGTGTCATATGTATTATATCTGCAAATTAGACAACAATACGTCAATTATGAAAAAATAATTTAACAACTAAATATGTACTCGGGATTACCTTTTACAGTTTTTCATCCATCTTCATGTGATGTAGTGCATTGGGAGTTCCTTATTTCTTGCACCTCTCAACATACGTATGATATAACGGCGCAAAATTCCAATAGACTCAAATAGCATGCATGAACACTTATAAACATGGTCAGTAGTGAAGCAAATCACCTCTTTAACCCTGTTACAATTGTCAGTCATGTTAACAATTCTTCTACTCACCATTTCAATTGTGCTCTGAACATTACAATGCTCTCTTGCATCTAACACCTCTTTCTGAAATTGAAAGTTGCCTAGAGGGGGGGGGGTGAATAGGCTAATCGACCTGCAAATGACTTAATAAAATGAGGTTAAATCACAGGGAGCGGACTAGTCTGGTCTAGGGGCGGACTAGTCCGGTCAGCCTGCGTGAAGAACCCTAAAAAGTGTTTCTAGCAAGTTTTAAGGGGATTTTCTCGAGGTTACAAGTGAGGATATGTTTATGACGAGTTTAGAAACCACCAACACAAGAGTAAGTCAAGTTTCAACTAGATTATAGCAAAGTGAAGCACACGACAAGACTAGCAACCCTAGAACGAAGTATGCGATAAACAAAATGCGAAGAACACGGAGACACAAGGATTTTATCTCGAGGTTTGATTCCACACAAGAATCTACGTCCTCGTTGAGGAGTCCACAAAGGACCGGGTTCAACAACCCTTCCCTCACCAAGTTTACCGCACGGGCCTAACTTGGTTCTCCACTATCTCAAAGTGTGAATACAAGATTCGATGGGGCTTCTCACAATCTGAGGCTCCCACACCACAAAGATGATCAACACCACGAAACACACTCAACACACAGCTCACAAAGACTTAATGAGTGCAAGAGATCAAACCGGGAGCACACGCACGATGTTCTTCCTCTTCTCCACCTCACTAAACCCTAATCCACTCAATAATTAGTTTTAGAGGGAAAGTAGGCAAGAAAGAGGCTTAAGAGTGCTCCAAGTTGGCTGTGGCGGCGCTAGGGTTCAAGTCACTTTGAAATGAGGCCGGGGGTCCCCTTTTTATAGGGGTTTCGAGCCCAAACTGCTGCCCTCAGCAAAAGGGCGGACTAGTCCGGCCTCAGGCCCGGACTAGTCCGGCCAAGGGGACCACTGACCCCTCTGACAACTGTTGCACTGCGCGGCAATCGTCACGCTACCCGCCAAACTTCAAATTCAAACGGTAACTTCGACAACGGACTAGTCCGGCCCTCACCGGACTAGTCCGATCCCACACAGAACCTTTTGTTCCGTGTGAAAATGGACTCTGGAGACCACGGACTAGTCCGGCCCCAAGGGCGGACTAGTCCGGCCTTCCCAGACTTAGTCGCAAAACCTCTCTGCACTTGGCAACACGAACTAGTCCGGCCCACGGACGAACTAGTCCGATCTCACACAGGACCTTTTGGTCCGCCCCAAAACGGACAAGTCCGCTCTCTAGGACTTAGTCCCGAAACTCCACTCCAAGGGGTACCACGGACTAGTCCGTCCCACTACGGACTAGTCCGAAGTCACACAGGACCTTCTGGTCCGTGTGAAAACGGACTAGTCTGGCTAGGAGCGGACTAGTCCGGCCCTAAGGCGGACTAGTCCGGCCACTCCTGCCAGACTACTCTAACTTCAACTTTAAATAGGGTTTCTACCTCAACCACCACTCTTGAGCTCCTACTTTGATCTCTTAGCACTTCACGCACACACCCTCCTATTTCTACGGCTAGTCTAACTCAACACGCTAGAAACCCTAGTTTCTACGCTTCGAGTCGACTCTGTTTCCTTCCTTTTCCTTTTTGAGGGTTTGCGTCTCTGATCGAGTCCACACCTGTGCTAAGATCACATGAGCTCATTAGCAACTTAATTGTCGTCATCAATCATCCAAAACCCACGGGAACCTATATGCACTTTCAATCTCCCCCTTTTTGGTGATTGATGACAACACATCAAGTCCTTCATAATTAAGAGTAATAATTTTGGTTTTCATAACTTGTGTGCGTATGAATGACTCCCCCTCAATGAATGCAGCATGTAAAAGAGGTGGAGGAGATCTTTCATACCCACACACGTTATGGTGGGGTGCCTACGTGATGTGCTCAACAATTGTGACAAGACATAAAGAACATCAATAAAATCATAAGATTGACAATAAGAACATTATATTGATATTAAATAACACTAACAGGTCTTGCACAATTGTAAACATCCAAGTAGCATGAATAAGTTACAAAACAAGTCCAAATGCCAAAAGCACACCACACAACACAAAAGACTACTACCTCCCCCAACTCCACACAAAGGACTAACTCCCCCTAACTCTCCCCCTTTGGCATCAAGGCACCAAAAAAGGAAAAGAAGGGGGACTAGGACCCAAAAGCTAGTCCTCGTCCTCATCACTATCGCCGTTGCGGGAGTCGCTCTCCGTGGCCTCCGGGTCCTCGACGTCTTCCTCATGATCGTCGTCGTCGTCGTCGTCGGAGCCCGGTGCGGAGGTACCCTCCGTCTCACCCAGGAGTGCCAACTCATCGGGGGTGAGAAGGGGGTATGGAGTGAGCTCATCATCGGAGGCCTCAGGACTCATCGGGATCTCCATCTTGTCGCAGAGCTTCCTCACGTAGCGCTCAGTCCGCTGAGCTCGCACCTCGGCTTTGCGGCACAAGGTGAAGATGGACCGAAGAAACTTGAGGACTCCGCTGCTAGAGGAGCCACCGGGGAAGTGAGAGGCACGGCGAGAGGCTCCATCACGAGGTTCCTCTGGCTGAGAGGGAGGATCCGCGTTCTTCCGGCGCGGAGGAATCGGGACAGCAGGTGGCATCTGGGGTCAGAGAGGCTGGTGAGTGGTGTCCTTCACAAACACGAGCCCGGACACCTTCTCGATCAGACACATAATGTAAGGGGCATAGCCACAGGCACGGTTGGGTGTGTGTGAGATGTTGTAGATATCATCAAAGATGTAATCTACAAGGTTGAACATCTCATGTCCATCAATGAGAGCCAACAGGTGCCTGAGGTGACCCTGGATGATCCCTGCAGCCCCTTCTTTCGGAGCCACTGTCCTCCTAAGAATTCTGTTAAGGATGCTGTAGAATGGAAGGATGTTTCTGGCCAATCCAGCTTCACAGCGGACGTGAGGAGGGTACATATAGCTCATGTCATCCTTGTCCATGGCCTTGAGATTGGAGATAATGATCTCATGGTCCAGGTGACTCTCCAGACCAAGAGCCTGAGCAAAGACCTCGAAGGTGGCATAGTACTGCTCACCGTTGGTCATCCAAGTGATGGCTCGGTCGCCACGAGAGTGGAAGTGAATTGTGGTATAAAACTGTACTATGACCTCCTCATTCCAGTCATACTTGAACCCAAGAATGTCCTTGATCCCATGGCGCTTAGCTGCCTCGATCACTGCGTCAAACGCCTCGCGTTTCTTCTTAGCCATATAGGTCCAGTCCACCCATTGAGCCTGGATCACTGGCTTCTTCATGGCCTGCTAGACTGTGCGATAGTAATCGCAATGGAAGTCACACCAGAACCGAGGGTCGGCGGTGGACCTCTCATACCTATAGACATTCTCGTCTCTGAGCCTCCTGGCCTTCTCAGCTCCTTTTCCTTTGAATGTGTTGGCTGAGAGGTTGGGCTGACGGTTTGGGTTGCGTGCTGGACTGTGCATCACGAGAGGGCCAACGGCCTGGGCCTTCCCTTTTTTCACAGATCATTACTCCTCCGGGTGCCTTCTTGGCTCGCACCTTGACAGAGGGCTTTTTCTTCTTCGGCTCGACTGGAGCCGGAGCCTTTCCTTTCTTAGGGTCACGCTCGACCCTAGGCTCATCTTTCCTCTGGGCTTGCTCCTTGCCCTTCGCCTTCTCGCCAACAGTGACGAGTTTCTTCCTTTTGGGGGCATTGGCCTCAGCGGCCCTGGAGTTGTGAGCCTCCCTATCTTGCCTCTTCTTCCTCCTTAGCTCATTAAGAAATTCAGCAGTTGCTCGTGCCAAGGCCTCTTCTTCATTGTAGATGGTTGCGGCTACTTTGGAGGATTCAAGGGCCTTCAGCCGCCTTTCTTCCTTTTCTTTCTACACCTTAATGAGGGCAGCCTTCGTTCGTGCCTCGACGATCTGAGCTTTGGTGCGGCCCTCTCGGGGCACTTCAACACCTTTCTCCTCTGAGTTTTGCGAAATATAGCTCAAAATATATGAGGAATGTGGTTTAAGCCACATTCCTGGAATCCAAAATGTTGAGCTCACTTCTTAGCTCACAGAAACGCTTCTCATCAAGAGGCTTGGTGAAGATATCCGCAAGTTGATGTTCCGTCCTCACATGAGAAATCACAATATCTCCCTTCATTGAGTGGTCTTTCAAGAAGTGATGTCGTATGTATATGTGCTTGGTCCTAGAGTGCTCCACCGGATTATGGGCTATCTTTATGTCACTCTCATTGTCACACAAGAGTGGAATGTTGCGCAAGTTAATCCCATAATCCCTAAGGGTTTGTCGCATCCAAAGAAGTTGTGCACAACAACTTCCGGCTGCAACATATTCCGCTTCGGCGGTGGAGAGAGCAATATAGTTTTGCTTCTTGGAGGACCAAGACACTAGAGATCGACCCAAGAATTGGCATGTACCCGATGTGCTCTTCCTATCAACTTTGCACCACGCATAGTCCGCATCGGAATATCCGATGAGGTTAAACTTAGATCCTTTGGGGTACCAAAGTCCTAGGGAAGGTGTGTGTACTAGATATCTCAAGATCCTTTTAACGGCGGTTAAATGACAAGCTTTAGGTGCCGCTTGAAAGCGTGCACACATACACACACTTAGCATGATATCGGGTCTAGATGCACAAAGATAGAGAAGTGAACCAATCATAGACCTATATAACTTTTGATCCACACTTGGACCGTCCTCATTTAGGTCTAGGTGTCCATTTGTCCCCATAAGGGTTTTGATGGGTTTTGCCTTATCCATGTCAAACTTCCTTAGAATATCTTGTGTATACTTAGTTTTACTTATGAACGTCCCTTCTTTGAGTTGTTTTACTTGAAATCCTAGAAAGAACTTCAACTCACCCATCATGGACATTTCAAACCTCTCCGTCATTATCTTGGAGAACTCATCACAAAACACCTTATTTGTGGAACCAAATATGATGTCATCCACATATATTTGGCACACAAAAAGATCCTCGTTGAAGTGCTTTGTGAAAAGGGTATAGTCCGCTTTGCCTATCCTAAAACCATTTTCAACTAGAAAGTCTCTTAGGCACTCATACCAAGCTCTAGGAGCTTGCTTGAGGCCATAAAGGGCCTTTCGCAATTTGTAAACATGGTTAGGATAGTCTTGGTCTTCAAACCCCGGAGGTTGATCTACATAAACTTCTTCCTTAATTGGGCCATTAAGGAATGCACTCTTAACATCCATTTGGTAGAGCTTGAAGTCATGATGAGTAGCAAAGGCTAGAAATATCCGAATTGACTCAAGCCTAGCTACGGGGGCAAATGTCTCATCAAAATCCAATCCTTCAACTTGTGAGTACCCTTTTGCCACAAGTCGTGCCTTGTTCCTAGTTACCACGCCATTTTCATCTTGTTTGTTGCGGAACACCCACTTGGTTCCAACAACATTAGCTTGTGGGCGCTTGACAAGCTCCCAAACCTTGTTCCTTTCAAAGTTATTGAGATCCTCTTGCATGGCACCTACCCAATTCGGATCTCTTAAGGCATCTTCAACCTTATGAGGTTCCAAGTATGAGACAAAGGAGAAATTCTCACAAAAGTTTGCAACTCATGAACGTGTTGTTACTCCTTTTGTGATATCTCCTAGAATGTTGTCAACGGGATGATTCCGTTGAACACTTTGATGAACACGAGGATGCGGAGGTTGAGCTTTTGAATCACTTGCTTCATCTTCTTCACTTTGGTCTCCCCCTTGATCCATGCCTCCCCCTTGATCTTCATTTCCATTATCACTTTGGGGAGCATCTAGTGGATCTCCAACTTGTCCAATGGGGGTTTGACCTACTTCATAGTGAGGATGGCCACTTGGGTTTTGAGATGGTTCTTGTGGGCGAACATCTCCAAGTGCCATTCTCCTTAGAGCTTCTAGTGGAGGTTCCTCTTTATCAATGACATGTTGATCAACTTGCTCCACTTGAGAGCCATTGGTTTCATCTAACACCACATCACGTGCTATTTCAACACTTCCGGAGGTTTTGTTGAACACACGGTACGCATGAGTGTTTGAGTCATATCCAAGCAAGAAACCGTCATCGGACTTTGAAGCAAACTTCGAAGTCCTAGGCTTCTTGTTGAGGATATAACACTTGCTACCAAAGACACGAAAGTAAGAAACATTAGGTTTCTTACCAACGAGAAGCTCATAGGGAGTCTTCTTGAGGAGGCGATGAAGGTACAATCGGTTTACGGCGTGGCAAGCGGTGTTAACCGCTTCTGCCCAAAACCGGTCCGATGTTTTGTACTCATCTAACATCGTCCTTGACATCTCAATAAGCGTCCTATTCTTTCTTTCGGCAATTCCATTTTGTTGAGGAGAATAGGGAGCGGAAAACTCATGCTTGATGCCCTCCTCATCTAGGAACTCTTCTACTTGCATGTTCTTGAATTCGGTGCCATTGTCACTCCTTATAGCCTTTATCCTTAAGGTGAACTCATTTTGAGCTCTCCTTAGGAATTTCTTGAGGACACCGGGGGTTTCACCCTTATCATGCAAGAAGAACACCCAAGTATATCTAGAGAAGTCATCAACGATGACTAGACCATACTTGTTGCCACCAATGCTAATAAAAGCAATGGGGCCAAAAAGATCCATATGGAGTAACTCCAAAGGTCTAGTTGTCGTCATGACATTCTTAGAGGGGTGCTGAGCTCCTACTTGCTTTCCTTCTTGGCACGCACTACATGGCCTATCCTTTTCAAATACCACATCCTTTAGGCCACGAACGTTCTCTCCTTTAAGGAGCTTTTGAAGGTTCCTCATTCCAACATGGGCTAGCCTTCTATGCCAAAGCCATCCCATGTTGGCTTTCGCAATTAAGCATGGGTCAAGTTGAGCCTTATCCGTGGTAAAGTCCACGAGATAGAGCTTTCCCTTGAGCACTCCCTTAAAGGCTATCGAGTCATTACCCTCTCTAAGAACGTTCACACCCTCACTAGTAAAAACACACTTATATCCTTTATCACACAACTGTGATATGGATAGGAGATTATAGTCTAGGGAATCAACATGCAAAACATTAGATAAAGTATGTGAAGAGGAGATAGCAATTTTACCGGAGCCAAGGATTTTCCCTTGGCTGTTATCCCCAAAGAAGATTCCTTCACTTGGGTCCTTGTTCTCCTCATACTCTATGAACATGCTCCTCTCTCCGGTCATGTGGTTTGTACATCCACTATCCAACACCCATTTCGATCCGCCGGAGGAGTAAGCCTACAAAACAAATTTATGCCTTCCTTTTAGGTACCCAAGCGGAGTTGGGTCCTTTCACGTTAGTGCTTAAGCATTTGGGCACCCACACGCAAGGCTTGGGGCTCTTGCGGAGTGGCCCAACATATCTAGCAAACACCTTGCCATATTTGTTCCTCATAAGCACATAAGATGCATCAAAATCATGGAATAGAGGATGCGGTTCAGATTTAGGCATTTTGTTGCTAGAGGGTGAGTTCTTTTCAATTTTAGTTGTGGATGAACTCCCCTTAACAAAGACAATCATGTCTTTGCCATACTTGGAGGTTTTGGCGTTATGCCTTCCACCTCTAGTATAGCCAAGACCATCCTTGACATGGGGAGGTCTTGTGTTGGTGTATGCACTTCGTGCATACGCCACCTTCTCCTTATCAAAGATGGCACCCTTAGGTGCTTGCTTGCCTTGCACTAAGTTGAGTTCATCCTTAAGCTTAAGGATTAAGTTAGAGCACTTGCAAGGCGGTGTTGCATTGGATGAGGCCTTTGAGGAGGTTGAGCTCTTGGAGGAAGAGGCTACATTGTTCTTGAGAGACTCAACTTGAGTCTCAAGGATCTTGTTAACTTTTGACAAGTTCCCAAGTTCATCCTTGAGCTCAATTGATTTCTTCTCAAGACTTGAACACGTTCTCTTACTTAGAGCAAGTTCGTGTTCCAATGCCTTGCTCTTCTCTCTTTCAAGCTCAAAGAGCTCATTAAGCTCTTGACATCTCTCCTTTTCAAGGATAAGCATGTCCTCTTGTCTGTTGATGAGATCCTCCTTCTCAAAGATCTCATCCATAAGCAACTTCATCCTACGCAGGGTGCTTTTGCTTATGTCCTTAAACATGTCCTCATTTTCACTAGCGCTATCAAATTCATCATGAGAGGAAATGGAGGAGGAGGAGTGAGATGTTACCTTTCTCCTTCCCTCCTTTGCCATAAGGCAAGTTGGTTTGTAGTCATTGTTGAGGTCGGGAAAGAGCTTGCTTCCCTTGGAGCTCCTCCCGATGGCTATGGTAGCCATCTTTTCCTCTTCTTCTTCGGAGGAGGACTCATCGTTAGAGTCCCACTCCTTGCCCAAGTGTGCTTGTCTGGAGGGCCTCTTCTTCCTGAAGAATTTCTTCTCTTGAGGCTTGCCTCCCTTCTTCTTCTTCACTTCTTCATGGGGGCAATCAGCAATGAAGTGGTCGTACTCGCCACAATTGTAGCAAGCCCTTTTTGATTTGGGCCTTGCTCTTTCCTTCCCCTTGCCTTCATGGTTGTATCCGCATTTCTTCCTCCTCATCATCCTCTTGAATCTGTTGATGAAGAAGGCCTCTTCCTCATCAGTGTCGAGGCTCTCCTCATCGCTTTCCTCTTGCTCCTTTGAAGAGAGTGTTGCCTTAAGTGCAACATTCTTCGTCTTGGAGGCGGTGAACTTTTGAAGGTCGTTGTAGAAGAGCGCCTCCTTCTCCATGATCTCGTGGTTGATGATCCTACCAAGGACCTCCTCTGGGGTCATTTTAGTGAACCCCGGGCTTTCTCGAATCATGGAGCAAAGAGCGACGTTCCTAGGCATGAATGCCCGGATCATCCTCTTCACCACCTCGTGGTCGGTCCACTTAGTGCAGCCATATGTTCGGCTCTTGTTGATGAGTATCTTCAATCGGTTGTACATGTCTTGGGGGGATTCACCATCCATGATGGCGAACCTCCCAAGCTCTCCTTCGATGAGCTCGATCTTGGCCTCCTTGACCACCCGATTTCCCTCATGCGCCGTCTTGAGGGTGTCCCATATATCTTTGGCCACCTGAAGATCATCGACGCGGTTGAACTCATCTCTTAAGAGGGATGAGATGATCACACCCGCAGCTTGAGCGTTGCGGTGGATGAGGATGGCTTGTTCTTGCGTGATGTTGTCCTCATCCTTTGGGATCTCCACCCCGGTCATGACAATTTGCCACAATGCCGGATTGAGTGACACGAGGTGGATTTTCATGTTGTGCTTCCACATCCCGTAGTCGGTTCCATCGAATTGAGGAGCTTTCCCCAATGGAATGGAGAGATAGTGGTTGTTGGCGGCAAGGCGTTTATAGTTGAACCCTTGTCGGTTGTAGTTGACCCCGCCGCCACTGCTTGATGAGCTTGACAGCTCAACCACAGCAATCTTTAGCTTCTCCCGGAGCTTCGCCTTGAGCTGGCGAGTCTCCTCATCATCCGTTGGCTTGTCTTGATAAGCCATTGTCTCCTCACGTGTCGGTTGAGAATCATTGGTCGACACCTCTTCAAACACCACTCCGGCCATCTCTCCGAGTTGTTAGACTCTTTGTGGAGAGTCCTGCTCTGATACCAATTGAAAGTTGCCTAGAGGGGGGGTGAATAGGCTAATCGACCTACAAATGACTTAATAAAACGAGGTTAAATCACAGGGGGCGGACTAGTCCGGTCTAGGGGCAGACTAGTTCGGTCAGCCTGCGTGAAGAACCCTAAAAAGTGTTTCTAGCAAGTTTTAAGGGGATTTTCTCGAGGCTACAAGTGATGATATGTTTATGACGAGTTTAGAAAACACCAACACAAGAGTAAGTCAAGTTTCAACTAGATTATAGCAAAGTGAAGCACACGACAAGACTAGCAACCCTAGAACGAAGTATGCGATAAACAAAATGCGAAGAACACGGAGACACAAGTATTTTATCCCGAGGTTCGATTCCACACAAGAATCTACGTCCCCGTTGAGGAGTCCACAAAGGACCGGGTTCAACAACCCTTCCCTCACCAAGTTTACCGCACAGGCCTAACTTGGTTCTCCACTATCTCAAAGTGTGAATACAAGATTCGATGGGGCTTCTCACAATCTGAGGCTCCCACACCACAAAGATGATCAACACCACGAAACACACTCAACACACAGCTCACAAAGACTTAATGAGTGCAAGAGATCAAACCGGGAGCACACGCGCGATGTTCTTCCTCTTCTCCACCTCACTAAACCCTAATCCACTCAAGAATTAGTTTTAGAGGGAAAGTAGGCAAGAAAGAGGCTTAAGAGTGCTCCAAGTTGGCTGTGGCGGCGCTAGGATTCAAGTCACTTTGAAATGAGGCCGGGGGTCCCCTTTTTATAGGGGTTTCGAGCCCAAACTGCCGACCTCAGCAAAAGGGCGGACTAGTCCGGCCTCAGGCCCAGACTAGTCCGGCCAAGGGGACCACTGACCCCTCTGACAACTGTCGCACTGCGCGGCAATCGTCACGCTACCTGCCAAACTTCAAATTCAAATGGTAACTTCGACAACGGACTAGTACGCCCCTCACCGGACTAGTCCGATCCCACACAGAACCTTTTGTTCCGTGTGAAAACGGACTCTGGAGACCACGGACTAGTCCGGCCCCAAGGGCGGACTAGTCCGGCCTTCCCAGACTTAGTCGCAAAACCTCTCTGCACTTGGCAACACGGACTAGTCCGGCCCACGGACGGACTAGTCCGATCTCACATAGGACCTTTTGGTCCGCCCCAAAACGGACAAGTCCGCTCTCTAGGACTTAATCCCGAAACTCCACTCCAAGGGGTACCACGGACTAGTCCGTCCCACTACGGACTAGTCCGAAGTCACACAGGACCTTCTGGTCCGTGTGAAAACGGACTAGTCTGGCCAGGAGCGGACTAGTCTGGCCCTAAGGCGGACTAGTCTGGCCACTCCTGCCAGACTACTCTAACTTCAACTTTAAATAGGGTTTCTACCTCAACCACCACTCTTGAGCTCCTACTTTGATCTCTTTGCACTTGACGCACACACCCTCCTATTTCTACGGCTAGTCTAACTCAACACGCTAGAAACCCTAGTTTCTACGCTTCGAGTCGACTCCATTTCCTTCCTTTTCCTTTTTGAGGGTTTGAGTCTCCGATCGAGTCCACACCTGTGCTAAGATCACATGAGCTCATTAGCGACTTAATTGTCGTCATCAATCATCCAAAACCCACGGGGAACCTAGATGCACTTTCAGAAATTTTCTAAACACCTCATGTGTGAAAACAATACCACCATGTTTTTCTATTTCCCATGAAGTAAATAGAATAGGATTTGTACGCAGAGATGTGTTGTCATGTATGAGTTCTTCCAGTCGCTGACATTTCAATGCCGTGTCAAATCGTTGCCAAAACTCTACAAATGCAGTTGCGACCTATAAAACGATTGAAAAATGAATTTGCACTCTCTGACCTTGAAGTTGTTCGGAGAATTCCTCCAAGCCAAATGTGTCTGAAATATGCCAGTATTCCTGACTCACGGATGTGACATCTTCTCTCCAACCATTTGTTGCCTTCCAAATGATAGTTTGTTATTATAGCTTGCCACATGATCTCAAACTCTTCTGTTGTTTCTGAACTCCATACACATGCGTTAACTATTTTCCAAAATTCTTTATCGTCTAGTAGCTTAGGACAATTTTCTTAGAAATCTTTTCATTATATGCCACATACATAGCCGATGAATGCTGTTTGGAAAAACAATACTAATAGCAACCCTCATACTAGCATCCTCATAGATAATTATAAATCCAGGAGCTTTAAGTACTAGCATCCCCATAACTCGTAAAAATGTCTCAAATAACTACACATAACTTTCAATCTTCTCATCAGCCAAAAAAACAGAACCAAAGAAAATAGAACGCATATGATGATTGACTCCAGTGAAAGGTGCAAATTTCATATCATACTGATTGGTGCTATAAGTAGAATCAAAAGTCAATACATCACCAAAATGAATGTAATTCTTTCTACTAGTTGAATCAGCCCAAAAAACACGAACCAACCGACCATCATTAACTTCATATTCATAGAAAAAACATTGATCCATTTCCTTAAGCCTATCGAATTGGTCAATAAATATCCGAGCATCTGTATCTTTTATTTCCTTCCTAAAATTGGTATAATAGTTTTGTAGATCCTTTTTTTTTGCGCAATCTACATACTTAAACTCTTCCGCACCCACATGAAGCAGCTTGTATGCTTGTGATGTTCCTATACTTGCTTTTGACAATTAAAAAGTGTTGTTTTTGCTTTCTCACTTATATGACGCTTGGATCTAAGCAGATGTTGTTTGTTAGGTGTCACAAGATCATGGTTATGTTCTTCAAAGAGTATTGCAATTGGATATTTTCCATCATAGGTGCGTCTAATATAAATAAAGGCTTCACATTCACATATACTCTCCCTAGTCAAACGCACATTTGATAGATCCTTGTTTTTAGTACCTTTTTTATCCTTCCCTTGCGCACAAGTATCACTTCCATTGAACCACTCCATTATCATCTATTTTTTGTTTTCCGAGACGAATTGAAAACCCCATTTCATGTTCATAATCCTTATAGAATTTCTCTACAAATTCAATATCATCAAATGACATGTCTATCTGCAAATATGCGTAAAGTTTATAATTCATCATACAAACACCTTTTAAATGTATGAAAATATAATTATAAAAGTTACTAACCTGAGGTACATTTTTTTCTTGGTTGGTGTGCTAAATCCATCATTCATATCTATATGTCCAACATCATTCCAGGTAGAAAAGTGCAAATCAAGGATACATAATTAGGACCACCTTGCATTAGTAATAGAATTATAGTAAAATTTTAACACATTATAGGAGTAGGATTGAGATACTACCTATCAAGCAGTGTAAACTGTGATCGCTGATAGTTGCTTCAGTAACATGGTCACTATCAACTTCATCTAACTTCACAACATCACAGGGCTCAAGCTCTTCGACTTTGTCCATTATGGCCAGTCATAAGTTTTAACCGGACAAGATTGTGTATTGGATGCGAAAGGGGGATTAACCTAGTGATTAAATACTCTGAGTAGCATTTCTTAGGTCCTGAGTTCGATTCCTGATGAGAACTATTTCAGGCTGAATAAATTTTACAATACTAAATGCAGGTACTCTACAGAGAAAGTTATGGACGTTGGATCTGGGGTGCCTTTACGAAAAATGTGAAGGGATGAGTGTGCCGTAATATTGGCTTACGAAGTCCGGTCCACAGTTGTGTGCTTAGCCATCCAATTATCGCCGTCTTGTTCTAGACAATAGGTTGTAAATCTCTACATTTGTATTCACTTGTAATAAATTGGTCTTAACTTCTTTGGAGGAAAAGGTCATAGCTTTCCATCATTAAAAAAAGAACTATATCCTGGATAACTACTAGTAATGAGCGTACATGTAGATGCAATTTTAATGGGAGATTAGAAAAAATAAGGTGGCAGTACCTTTTTCTGGATGCAGTACGTTGGTACATGCACAATCTGTGGAGACAGCCGGCCTTGGAGTCTGCAATGTGCTACTGCGCAGACGAACACTACGATCAACTTGCAGAAAAGACCCTTCGTGATTTGCTACTTGACGTGTGGGTCAGCTGCTCGTCAGTGAATATCCGGGCTCAATTGATCTTTTATCCCTCCGGCCCCGCGTCGTGCCCACCGCTTGAGGTTGACTTCGAACCTTCTTCGCCTGCGGCCTCGGAGGCGACGCACTTGGCGTGACCGGCGAGTCCTCGACTAGGCTATTCGCGCGGTTGAAGAGAGACACGCGTCGACTGCCGTTTCAATCGGGCGAGGTCAATCGTCGTCTTGCTGCCCACTGCTACAGTAAACTTCATTCCAAGCGTCTCCAAACGTATTATTATACGCGGTTTCTAAAACCGCCTGAAAGGAAGAATATGTGATAATTTGTAATTTCACAAGCGTAGAAGTGAGGTTGTTCGCTGTCTTTGCTGATCACGTTAGGCTACCATTTCCATCGCCCTGCCGCCTGCAAATACGGTCCGTTCTAATGGATTGTGGAGAGGTCACAGGTCGGCTTTGGCTCGTAAGCCGATGGACAGAGCTCATACAATAGGTTGTTTTCTTTTAATCTAATCACTGTAATGGAGGACTGTGGTGGAGAGGTTAATTGAAAATGTAGCAGCAACCGTTGGATGCTTATTCAGTGGCTGATAATAAGTTTTGCACTGTAGTCGCTGCCCAACAAAAAGCAGCGACTACGTGCAAAACTGATTGTAGTGCAAAAATGCAAAAACTGATTATCAGCCACTGGATGGTCATCCAACGGTTGCTGCTACATTAATATAAACACAATTAACATATAAAAGCTACTTAGGCATGTAACATGAACCTGGAATTTTGTTGGTAAAAGCTACTTAGGTATGTGTATGTTACATTTCATGAATGGAAAAGTTCTAACTCAACTGATAGTGGTGAGCGATGGCAACATCTCTCTCTCTTCCCGTGCTCAAAGGGTTGAAAAGAATAACTTCATTTTTCCATACCCACATCTTAGAACTGCACTGACCAGTATATGTATTGGTGTTCAGCAGGGTCCATTGTTCATGTTCAGAAGTCATAAATGGCAGCATCCTCCCAATGAACATGGTGATGATGGTCAGGTTCTCTTCACCTGTGTATGGAACATTATCGCACGATTGAGTTGGTTGCAAGTAGCATTGGGTATATGTATGTTACATTTTATGAATGGGGAAATTCTGACTCAACTGATAGTGCTGAGGGATGGCAACATCTCTCTTCCCGTGCTCAAAGGGTTGAAAGACTATGATATCTTCGTTTTGCTAGATCACGTTTAATCTTTCTATACCCACATCTTGGAACTGCATTGACCTTTACTAATATGAATTACGGTATCATAGATGCTACAATATGAGTGCACACATAAATGGCGCCATGTGAAGGAAATGGTAGTACTCGTGCCTAATCATACACATATCGCTATAGAATACAGAATATATGTACGTCCATACCGATGGATCCTAACTGCGACACAACCCATTCCTGCACCGATGGTCGTCATCCTTCTACACCATACACTGTCGGTACCCTAAAAACCGTACACCCCTTGAGGTTACAAAGATCTCAAAGGAAAGCCATCTACTTGGTTTGAAGACCCTTGGAGGCCCACTTGTCAGACATGACCGGACCCGCTTCTCCAACATGGTTAATCCCTGGGTCGCCACGTGTACAACTAACCCGGAGCTACCTCCCACAAGGGAGAAGCTCCGGGCCACGTACCGAAACGGCACCTCCGGACTTAACCCCAGACCGAGAGAAGCTCCGGACCTGACACGTGTCTGATAGCCCCGGAGCTACCTGCTTCCCACAGCAAGCTCCGGAGCTGCCACGTGTCAAATCGTCGGACCTTTCAGCCTCTAACCTCCGGAAGACCTTGTAACGGCTCCGGATCTTCAAAGGAGAGCCAAGTACTTCAAGACCCGATTAAGTGTCATTAATGCCATATTAATGACACTTAAACGGACGATCTTAACACCAGTAACGGTGCTGTCAAAGCCCGTTACAGGGTTATTAAGAGCAATTAAGCGTGTATCAATACTAGTAACCGCCGGGGCCACATGTCGGGCCAGGCTGAATTGTAACGGCCTGCCCTTGTACTATAAAAGGACAGGCCGACGATACACTCGGGGACGTTCACGGACACGACGTTCACGAACGAGATCACGCACCCCATACACTTGTGACAAGCTCTTACTACTAATATAACACCAACACACCCGTGGAGTAGGGTATTACGCTCAGGCGGCCCGAACCACGTAAATTCCTGTGTCTCCTGTGTCAAACTCCAATTCACCTTCTTGAATCTCCGCGCGCTCACACCAAAAATCAAACTCCCCTATCACTTTAGTAGTGTAGGGAGATCTGCCGGTTCCAAAACCGCCGACAGTTGGCGCGCCAGGTAGGGGCGCCTGAGATTTTCGAGAATGGTGAACTCCGCTGCTGGATCATCCAACGGCCAACCTACTGCTCAGGCTGTTGGGGGCAATCCCTCCAACAGGCAGCCACCAGCAGGAGCCTCAGCACCAGCAGGAGCCACACTCCCACCACCACCATCTTCTCCAGCAAATCGTGCTGGGCAACGTGATGGTGCGTCGGCGTCGCTTACTGCGTCGGCAAATCATGACAACCCAGAACACGCACTCCATGCAGCGCGTGCTCTTCTCCAACGTCCACCACCTCCGGATGCATCTCGAGATGCACTGGAGTAGTGGAGGGCCGATGTGGAGCATTTGGTCGCAGCAGCGGCCGAACGCCTCAACAACTAGGATCCTCCTCCTTCGGGACGAGCCCAGTCGCAGCGGCAGACTTTGTCTGGAAGACTTGGTCCACACGCCTCCAATAGTAGGAGACATGCTGCATCTCAGCAAGTGACGTCATTGCCCTCCGGGGCTCGACGCACTCACACGGTATCCAAGCTTTCGACTCATGACCTTCGGGCGGAGCTTGATCGCCGATACCGCCAGCAGGATGGCCGTGTCCATATTGAGTGAGCCCGTGAAAGACGGGAAGCTCAGGACCTTTCTACTCTGGAAGGAGTAGGAGGAGGCTATTCAGCTCTAGCCATGCACCTACGCATGGTTAGATGGCCACAGAAGTTCCGGCCTCACCTGCCTGAAAAATTCGACTGGACTGTCAATCCCGCCGAATTTCTTCAGATATACTCCACTGCAATCTTGGCAGCTGGAGGAAACGAGGCCGTGATGGCCAATTACTTTCCAGTGGCCTTAATTGGGACCGCCAGGTCCTGGTTTATGAGCCTTCCACCCAACTCTATTAACAGTTGGGAGGAGCTGTGCCATCAGTTCACTGCCAACTTCGGGAGTTCATACACCCGACCAGGCACTGAACTGGACCTTTTTGCGGTTGTGCAAAAAGGGGGAGAATCTTTGCGGTCCTTCATACAGAGGTTCTCTCAGGTACGAAACACTATCCCTTCTATCTCTAGCACCTCTGTCATTGTGGCATTTAGACAGGGCGTACGGGACAAGAAGATGTTGGAGAAGCTGGCGATCAAGGAGATCACCAGCGTCACGGAACTCTTCAGCCTGGCACATAAATGTGCCAGAGCTGTGGAGGGCCGTGAGATGCACTCCAAACCAGCCTCGGAGGATCACAAGAAACCCTCCAAAGAAGAATCCGCTACCTTCGGGAGTGGCAAGAAGAAAAAGAAGACCAACGGCAAGAAGAAGCCGCCGGCCGGCACATCCAACATTGCAGCTGCTGCAGCTCCGGGTGGCCGGGGGCCACGCCCCGAGAAGCGACCTTGACCGTCTTCTAAAGACGGTGGCAAACCCAAAGTGTGGTGTCCCATTCACAAGACGGGCATCCACAGTTTGGAAGACTGCCGGGAGGTCCAAAACCTTGCCGAGCGCTACAACAAGCGCCGGGAAGAATCTCCTTTCCGACAGAGGGAAGGAAAGCAAAAGGTCGACGAAGCTCCGGCTGAAGAGGAGTTAGGGTTCCAGGATCCCAAAAAGGTCCTGAAGGCCGTCTACACCTCCATCGATGATGATTCTGACGTCTCTGACAACGAGCGTCGGAAGACCATGAACACCATTTTCGGTGGGTCATGGGATATCACCTCTCGTCGCGTCATCAAGACTATGCGGCGAGATATGGCCGCTGTAGCCCCTACAGTCAGGCCGGAACCTCATCGAAAGTGGATGCACACCTCCATCACTTTTGATGCTTCTGATTGCCCGCGGAGCATGGTTGGAGCAGGTCAGCTACCTTTGATGGTATCTCCTACCATCAATAACATCTAGCTCCACCATGTCATGGTAGACGGAGGTTCGGGGCTTAACCTCATCAGCTTCGAAGCTTTCACTAAGCTTCAGCTCCGACCTTCGGATCTCCAGCCCTCTCGACCTTTCTCTAGAGTAGGTCCGGGGGCCATTACCCCACTCGGAGCTATTACTCTCCCCGTTACCTTCGGGACCCGTGAGAAGTATCGCACCGAGAAGTTGGTCTTCGACATCGCTCAGATCAACTTACCATTCAACACCATCTTGGGTAGACCTGCCCTGTACAAATTCATGGCAACTGCTCATTATGGATACCTGGTGTTGAAGATGCCAACACCAGTAGGCGTTCTCCGGATCCGCGGAGATCGTACTGCTGGAGTAACTGCTCTGGAGGAACTCCACGCACTCACCACGGCGCAAGAGGAGGACTCCAGGTAGGAGCAAGCTCCAAAACCCCCGAGCATTCGTCAACGAGGCTCGACCTCTGCACCCCGTGTGCAGCCAAGCGGCGACACCGACATTCTCGTCAAAGTCATCCAAATTGGTTCCGATGCCGCTCAGACCACCCGAATATCGGGAGGATTGAACGACAAATAGGAACTCGCACTCATCACTTTCCTCCGGGCTAACATTGACGTGTTTGCTTGGCAACCGTCACAAATGCCTGGGATCCCTAGGGAAGTGATTGAGCACAATCTGAAGATCTACCCCGATGCCCGGCCTGTGCATCAGAAGCCTCGGAAGCAATCCGTAGAGCGGCAGAACTTCATCCGACAAGAAGTGAAGAAGTTGCTCGAAGCCGGATTCATCCGAGAAGTCTTCCATCCAAAATGGCTGGCGAACCCAGTCGTTGTGCCTAAGGCCAGTGGGAAGCTTTGGATGTGCATCGACTACACCACACTAAATAAGGCATGTCCAAAAGATCCATTCCCACTACCTAGAATAGATCAGATAGTGGATTCCACCTCCGGGTGTGAATTACTGTGTTTCCTAGACGCATATTTTGGGTATCATCAAATCAGAATGTCTAGGGAGGATGAAGAGCATACTTCATTCATCACAGTAGATGGATTGTACTGTTACACAGCCATGCCATTTGGTCTCAAGAATGCAGCTTCAACTTTTGTACGAGCTATGTACAAAACTTTTGAAGAACTCATCAGAGACATAGTGGAAGTGTACGTCGATGACATCGTGGTCAAGGTCAAGAACAAGGAGTCACTCCTAGACACCTTGCAGGTTGTCTTCGACAAACTGCGGGCCACCCGCACAAAGCTAAACCCGGACAAGTGTGTGTTTGGGGTTAGCTCCAGAAAACTTCTTGGTTACTTGGTAAGTCACTGGGGCATAGAAGCTAATCCGGCGAAGATAAAAGCCATTGAAGACATGCGGCCACCAAACCGCATCAAAGACGTCCAAAAGTTAACTGGGTGTCTAGCAGCCCTCAGCCGGTTCATATCAAGACTGGCGGAACGGGCACTTCCCTTCTTCAAGTTATTGAGGAAGTCCGGACCATTCCAATGGTCCGAAGAAGCAGAGAAGGCATTCCAGGAGCTGAAATAGTTCCTCACCACCCTACCAATTCTGGTAGCTCCAAACCCTGGTGAGCCTTTGTTGCTTTACATTTCAGCTACTGACGAAGTCGTCAGTATGGACACGTACGTACTCATTGTTTGTCACTTCTGTAAGGACCGAATGCCCAAGAGGGGGGGTGAATTGGGCTTTCTTCGAAAAATTCTAAGTAATGAAACTTAATATATAAAGCCCAATTCCCTACGCAAACTATCTATGCATTCTAGTAGATAGAAACTTCGCGGAATATAAAATGCATAAAAGTAAGGGAAAGGAGAAGGATGCAAACTCCCGAGGAGACAAGGATTTATCCTGTGGTTCGGCAAGATCGTCAAGATCTTCCTACATCCACGTTGTGGCAACCACCAAAGGGTTTTGCCACACCCAAGTCACCGAGACGAGGGGTCTTCACTATTCCTCTCCGTTTGCCTCCTTTGGCAAGGTGGAGCTCAAGCCTTGTACAACTTCGACCTTCTGGGCTTCCACAAACGCCTTGGCAAGCTACGGAAGTCTCCTCACGATTACAAACACCAAGGGCACTCCCTTGAGGCTCTCACACTATCCTAGAGAGTCCACTCACCTAGAATGGTGGCACACAAGCTCTCTCTCTAGCTAGTTCTAGCCTAAACCTTGGTGTATAGATGATCGAAATGGTGTGGAAGTGATTGCTCTTGGTCTTGAATGCTTGTGGATGTGTTGATAGCTTCTGGTGATCAAGGCTTTACGAAATGACAGGGTTAGGGGGTATTTATAGCCAGACTCCCCGAAATAGCCGTTGGAAAAGTAGGCTGACAGAACTTTACTGTGAACACCGGATGATCCGATGTCTCCCCTTTAGTTATCATCGGTCTAATTACTTTGGCTGACGTCATTGTGTCAGATATGACCGTTGTTAGACCGATGTTGCTCCTGTCTTCTCATCGGATGATCCGGTGGCTCTTCCTCCAGAATTTGCTTAATCTTGATGCTTACTGGAGTGATTGATCGATATGTGTAAGTCTGTACATCGAATGATCCGATGCTACACTTGGTCCAATGGTATTGCAAACTGTACTGATGGACCGATGTCACTGAGCCATTCACATCGGATGATCCAGTGAGTACATTGTTCTGAGGTCTTCTTCTTCAGTTGAACCAACTCGACCGATGTGTACATTTCTGAAATCATCGGTTGATCCGGTGAGTTGATTTTGTTTGCTTCGAGTTGTTTTGAGTGAATCTTTTGTGTCTTGCTCAGATGACCTCTTAGACATTTGTTTCATAAGCCTCTCTGATGATCTTCAAGCATTGTATGTTGTCAACTTATGGTTGAGTGACTTAGACATAAGAGCTTTAACTTCTTGTCTTTATCTCATTGATTTGATCTCAAAAGTTGATTGTATATGGGTCTCCAATGACATATTCATTTCATTTTATTGAGTGATTATGGGGACCTTGCATTCACAAATTCATTAGTAAAATCCAATGGTTGTCATTAATCACCGAAACCATACCTCATGGGGGCCTAGATGCTTTCAATCTCCCCCTTTTTGGTGATTGATGACAACCCAACAATTTAAAGCGCAATGGTAATGAATTTGATAGAATGAAACTTAAAGGAATGAAACTTAAAGTATATGCAATGAATACAAGATATCACACTTATTATTTGAAAGATCAAAATCAATCAATAACTCAAATGTGAATAAGTGAGTAACACCAAATAAGCTCAATCGATTAATTAACATAAGAGTACTCAATGAACATCGAATGAGTAGCGAAAGCAATTACACAAGATAATAGAGATAAACTCCAAATTACAAAAGATAACTCAAAAGAAAGACCCCCCTGAGACTAAGACACTCCTCCCCTTGACTCCTTTAACTCTTCTCCCCCTTTGGCATCAAGACACCAAAAAGGGATCCGAGTGCCTAAGGATCCTGAGTGCTGGGCGCGATGATGAACTGGTCACCGTCAGGAGTGCTATCGCCGGAGCTGCTGCCTGGAGTAGCGGTGGAAGGAGCTGCCGGAGCCGTAGGAGCCACCGTCGGTGCCTGCTGTGTAGGAGCTGCTGGAACAGGAGCACTGACGACGGAGGTCGGTGTCTGCTGGAACAGGGTCGCAGCCGGCAGCGGGGAGTGAGACGGAGCACCAGGAGCCAGAAGTGGAGACATGCTGAAGGAGGGAATCGACGTAGATGGCACCGGAGCGGCAGCTGGAGCCAGGACTGGAGGTGGTGGAGCGACTCCTGGCAGCTGCGATGGGAGGGCAATCCCGGTCTGGGTGTAGTGGTTGGTGATCAACCCCAAGATGCCCATCATTGCCTACTGTGTCTCCTGCTGCTGGTCGAGAGTGCGCTGGTGCATCTGGTCGATAAGCCCCGTCAGCCTGTTAGTGTCTTCACGCCTCTCACGGGTGATCTGACGCTGCATATCCTCCTGCTGCTGCTGGAGCTCAAGGAGACGGGCAGCCTGCTCCGCTCGGGCCTGCTCGGCTGCCAGCCTGTCCAGACGCTGCTGCTCAACCATCTGCTGGAGGAGCGACATCAGCTCTGACGGCTGCATGACCTGCGCCTCAGTGACAGGAGGTGGAGTAGGTGGTGGCACTGTAGAGCCTCCAGCCTCCGTGTCGTGCTGCCTGGGTGAAGGCGGAGGAGGGAAGTACTCCTCGACACTGTCGTCGGTGTCGCTCTCTGACCAGATATGCTGCAAGTCCTCCCCCTGTGCCTCAGCCTCGGCAAGCCTCTCATCTTCCTTCTCTAAGTCAGACCAGTCCTCCTCAGACAGCCGGGCCCTGACCTGACGCTCAACTGGACGGCCAAGGCGGCGGTCTCCAGGAGCTGGGGCACGGTAGCGACCGAACCGTGGGACACTCTCGTCAGTGAGATGATCGTGCACGGCGGACTCCTCAGGGACCATCATGGTGAGCAGGTAGCTGATCCAGTGTCCATACACGAGCTGCCTCATCATTCCCACTCCATCTGTGATCACATCCTCCATCTCGCATATGAGGACGTCCACGATGTCGAACTCCATCCCGTTCATGATGTAGAACAGGAGAGTCTGCTGTAAGCTGGTGAACCCCTCCAGGTAACCAGACCTCGGCAGGAACGTGCGGCGCAAGGCGAGGTGCACTGTGCGCGCAGCTGGAGTCAACAAAGCTGGTACTCTCGACTAGTCAGGAGAGAAGGTAGGACCGAACAAAGAATCTCCTCCAGAGCTGGTGCCACTCCTCCAGTGAGCGGCCTCCTCGGCGGGTCTGCCTGACCATAGACCCTCTCATGCACGCAGGAGTAGTGCAAGTCCACTCCCAGCAGCTGTGCCAGTGTCTGCTTCGTCAAGTGGTAGTGCTGACCCATGAACATGAAGTCAATTGGTCTTCTGCTCTTAGAGACATAGAGGGTGGCGTAGAAGACGCGAACCCAATCTTCCACATAGGCACTCCGCTCATATGCCATTAGCTGCACCAAACCTCGATACCTCACAAAATAAGGACGGATCTCTGTCTCTGCTGCCAAAGCTAGCTGACCCCAATCCAGATAGTTGTGTTGAAACAGCTTGTGACCTCGACGCCTGTAGGTCTCATAGAGTGATGCCTGGGTGACAGTCCAGAAGCGACTATCCACCAGAGCCTCTCTAGGCTGCGGGTACCACTCCTCAAGCAGCACATTCCACCTGAGTTTGCGAAGCTGCTTGGCCTTCATCTTTTGGTAGTCGGTCAACCGGACTCCTTCAGCGACATGGACAGTGGTGTCCATCTCGTAGATAGCTCACTGGGCCTCCCTGTCCTCACGACGGTCGGCAGCCGTCGGTCTCGGACGTGGTGCTGCCGCGGTGTGACCCCCACGGGTCCGAGCTGAGCGACGGCGGACGAGAGGCTCTTCCGGCTCTTCTTCGACCTCAGAGTCGTCAATCACTGGAGGCTGCCTCGGACGAGCCTCACGGATCCTTAGGGATCCCCCTCGGCCATGCTCACGCTCTTCGGCGGTGCGAGCGGCCATCAAGGCCTTCTTCTCCTCCTTCGACAATTTTTGCTTCTTCGCGGCCGGCTCCACGATAGCCTTCCCCTTGTTCTTCTTGTCGCGAGCCATTGCGATCACGCGATTGAATGGAGTCGACGACGGTGACGTGGAGATTGATGGTGTCGGGAAGCCCTAGAGTCGGCGAAGAGATGCAATTTGGATGTACCACGACGGCAACTTGGTGGTGAGGGAGAGGAGCGGCGGCGGCATTCTTGGGTGGAGACGGCGGCGCTTGGAGGCGATGGAGGTTGCGGCGAGGTGATGGTGGCGGCGACGCTAGGAGATGATGGCGGCACGGTGGAGTGGGCGTCGCGTGGATGGAGGCGGCGGCGCGGCGGGCGGCGGCGGCGTCCGGCGGCGTCCGGCGGCGGTGGAGGTGGCGCAAGGTGAGCAAGGCGGCGGCGGAGGCAAATGAGATCGGGGAGAGAGAAGAGGTACACGAACGGCCAGTTTAAATAGTGAGTCCCAAACCCTAGCCGTATTTTTAACACCGGATGGACCAATGTTGAACATGAGAAGCATCAGTCGAATACAACAAAAAGGTTTTTCAAAAAAGTGTCGTTGACACCGGATGAACCGACGTTGAAGGATAGGAGCATCGGTCGAATGGTACAGTAAGGATGTTCAAAAATGGAATGTTGACACCGGATGGTCCTACGTGGGATGAAGCAGCATCGGTGGAATTTGGCGCAGTTCCAGAAGAGTGAACACCGGATCGACCGATTTTTTCAGATTGAACGCGTCGGTTGAATTGAGATACTGACTGAACTGGCACTTAGTCTTTGAACACTAACTGATCCGATGAGGGATTGACCTAGGCATCGGATAATCCGATGAGAGCAGAACAAAAACATCCCATATATGTCCTTTGACCAAACAAACAAGCAAAGAGGAACACATGTCTTAGGACCTTTTGGGCAACCCCTTACCCCTCAAAAAGCTAATATGCCAATAGCTTGGCTAGGCCTTAAAGCAAATGGAACACCGAGAAAAATAGGAGGAAATTATGCAAATAAAATGTAAGGCCCATGCTTTGTGAGGTAGAGTATGAAGACTTCTATCTCTTTGAAGCATGTTCCTCTAGGCATTAACGCACCTAACATTTTGTTCTTTCCACCTTATATGAGTTGAGATATTGCATTTTAAACAAGTCTCTTTCTCATGAGGTGGGTTCCCCTTTGTGACAATCTACCGTATGCAATGCCAAACAAATTATAGTGCAAGAAATTTAAATATGGGTGCAAGTCTATATGGCAGGCATCATGCAAGGCATAAAGTAAATCTATCTTGCCAAGTTTGAACCTTTCAAAGGCTTCTTGAGGGAGAACCACTCTCCAAGCCTTGGGAAAACCCAAAAGAACCACCATTCCAAGCTAACCCTTGCTCACCCCTATCCTTTGAGAGTTAGGCAAGACCTATATGACATGCATTCTTACATGATCATGGCAACTTACATGACGTTTGATGCATCTAGCAAATTTAATTCACTCCTTAGCCTAGAAAAAGTTTACTCATCAAGTGGTTTAGTGAAGATATCTGCCAATTGTTCTTCAGACCTAACACCTCTCAAAGAGATGTCTCCCTTAGCTTCATGGTCCCTTAAGAAATGATGGCGAATATCAATGTGCTTAGTGCGGGAGTGTTGAACGGGTTTTTTAGCTATTTTAACTGCACTTTCATTGTCACAAAGGAGAGGCACACAACCAAGTTTAATACCAAAGTCCAAAAGGGTTTGCTTCATGTAAAGAATTTGGGCACAACATGCACCGGTCGTAATATATTACGCTTCCGCCGTGGACAAGGCGACGGAATTTTGCTTCTTGCTTGACCAAGAAACTAGGGAACGCTCAAGCAAGTGGCACCCACCGGAGGTACTCTTGCGATCCACGCGGCATCCGCCAAAGTACGAATCTGACTATCCCACAAGATGGAAATTTGCACCTTTAGGGTACCACAAGCCCACACTAGGGGTATGCTTAAGATACCTAAGTATCCTAAAGACCGCCTTCCTATGCGATTCTTTAGGTGCCACTTGAAAGCGAGCACACAAGCATACACTAAACATGATATCGGGCCTAGATGCGGTAAGGTAAAGCAATGAACCAATCATAGAACGGTAGTTAGATTGATCGATAGGTTTACCGTCCTTATCCGCGTCGAGATGACAATTGGTTGCCATTGGAGTGCTTCTTGAGCTACAATCTCCCATCTCAAATTTCTTCAAGTGGTCCTTGGTGTACTTCTCTTGATAGACGAAGGTCCCCTCTTGAAGTTGCTTGATTTGAAATCCAAGGAAGAAGTTGAGCTCTCCAATCATTGACATCTCGAATTCCCTAGACATCATTTTGCCAAACTCATGGCTAAAAGCTTCGTTAGTTGAACCAAAAATAATATCATCAACATAAATTTGACAAATGAACAAATATCCGTTGATGTCCTTGGTGAAGAGTGTAGTGTCCACCCTCCCGATCTTGAATCCTTGCATGATGAGGAAATCTCGTAGTCGTTCATACCACGCCCTAGGTGCTTGCTTGAGCCCGTAGAGCACCTTGTGCAACCTATACACATGATTAGGATTCCTCGGATCTTCAAACCCGGGAGGTTGTTCAACATAAACAAGCTCGTTAATGTAACCATTAAGAAAGTCACTTTTCACATCCATTTGATAAAGTCTAATACTATGATGTGATGCAAAGGCAAGGAGTATACAGATGGCTTCTAGCCGGGCGACCGGGGCAAATGTCTCCCCAAAATCCAGTCCTTCAACTTGCGAGAACCCTTTGGCCACAAGTATTGCCTTGTTGCGGACCACAACGCCATTCTCGTCTTGTTTGTTGTGGTACACCCACTTTGTTCCGATGATGTTCTTGTCCTTGGGTCGCTCCTCCAACACCAAAACTTCATTGCGGATGAAGTTGTTGAGTTCTTCTTGCATGGCCATCACCCAATTTGGGTCTTGGAGTGCTTCCTCAATATGAGTGGGTTCTACACATGAAACAAACGAGTAGTGCTCACAAAATGAAGCGAAATGGCGAGAACGTGTACTTACACCCCTTGACGGACTTCCAATGATTTGGTCCATTGGATGCGCGTTGGAGATGCGTCCATGCCTCATAAGTGGTTGGGAAGCACTTGGCGAAGGTGATGCGTGTTGCTCCTCTTGTGGTTGGACTTGATCATGGACTTCTTCTTCTTCTTGATGTTGTTGTGCTTGTGAGTCTCTAGTCGGCAATGGATCATCCTTCTCTTCGTCAACTTGAGGCGCCATAGAGGTGTTGTTGTTGGAACTTGAAGCTCCCCCTTGATCATGGCTCTCCTCAACTTCCGGCTTGATGTCTCCAATGGTCATGTTATTCATGGCTTCTCGTAGAGGCTCATCATCTATTTCATCATGACCAAAACTCTCCTCTTGGGAGCCATTAGTCTCATCAAACTCAACATCACAACTTTCCTCAACTAAACCGATGGTTTGGTTGAATACTCAATATGCTTTTGAGTTTGATGTATAGCCAAGAAATATACCAACATCACATCTTCTTTCAAACTTACCGAGCCTTTTCTTGCGGTAGATGTAGCACTTGCATCCAAAGACTCGAAAGTAGGAGATGTTGGGCTTTCTCCCAATGAGAAGCTCGTACGGGGTCTTTTGAAGTAGTCGATGGAGATAGACCCTATTTGCGGCATGGCACGCCGTGTTGATTGCTTCGGCCCAAAACTTCTCCGACGTGCCGTAGTCATCAAGCATTGCTCTTGCAAGAGTGATGAGTGTCTTGTTCTTCCTTTCAACGACACCGTTTTTTTGAGGGGTGTATGTGGCCGAAAACTCATGTTTTACTCCTTCACGGTCACACCACTCCCCAATGTTGTAGTTCTTGAATTCGGTGCCGTTGTCACTCCGGACCTTGATGATGGGAAGTTGAAATTCCCTTTGAGCGCGGTTGGCGAAGGTCTTGAACACTTTCGGAGTCTCACTCTTGTCACCTAGAAATAGAGTCCAAGCATAGCGAGAATAGTCATCAACAATAACGAGAGAATAGAGGTTACCGCCAAGGCTTTGATATGTGGACGGTCCGAAGAGGTCCATGTGGAGTAGTTCAAGTGGCTTGGAGGTTGACACCATTGTCTTCATTGGGTGGTGTGAAGCAACTTGCTTCCCGGCTTGACAAGCGCTACAAAGCTTGTTCTTCTCAAATTTGACATCCTTCACGCCGGTCACCATCCCAAGCTTGAATGACTTCTTGAGTTTGCTCATCCCTATGTGCGCTATGCGTCGGTGCCATAGCCAACCCAAGCTTGTCTTAGTGAAAAGACAAGTGGTCAGACTAGCATTCTTGTTGGAGAAGTCCACTAGGTAGAGGTGTCCATGCCGAAATCCTTTGAAGACTATGTCTTGGCTTGTTTCACTACTCACAACAACATCATTTTTGCTAAATGTGCACGTTAGTCCAAGATCACATAGTTGTGCAATAGAAAGTAAATTGAAACTAAGTGACTTAACATACAAAACATTAGAAATAGACAAGTCATTTGAAATAGCAATTTTACCTAACCCAATTACCTTTCCCTTAGAGTTATCACCAAAGGTGACTTGTTCATGATTGCTGGGGTTTTCTATGGTGGTGAACATACCATCATTGCCGTTCATATGTTGAGTGCACCCGCTATCGAGTACCCAATGCTTTCCTCCGGCTTTGTAGTTCACCTACACACATGAATTCAATTTTTCACTTTAGGCACCCAAGCCAACTTAGGTCCTTGTATGTGTGATACAAGTGTTTTTGGGACCCAAAGTTGCTTGGGGAGCTTCCCCTTCATGCCCTTCATGTCTTTGCCAATGAACCTTGCCTTCACTTTGCCATGTACTTTACTCAAGAGATAATAATGATCATTGAAAGTAGATTTATATTTAGTAGGCAATTTTGGAGAAGGTCGGTTAGGAAGAGGACACTCCCTTGTGTGGTGACCGGTGACCTCACAATGTTGGCAATAAGAACCAACTTCCTTGATGAAGCTTGTTCTTAGCTCCGGTGAGGGCACCTTTCCTTTGTTAGGCACCGGGAAGGATCCAAGTCCTCTCTTGTTGAAGGCCTTTGCTTGTTGGAAGAGAATTTCCTTGTGCTTTACTTCTCCTTTTGAAAGTCTAGCCACACTAGTGCGAAGACTCTCAATTTCTTCCAACAAGTCCTTGTCCCTAGCATTAGCTTTCAAAGGCAAAGACTTGTGCAAAGCATTAGTGGCATGAGAAGTAATGGATATCTTATCATTAAGAGTTTGCTTCTTCATATTTTTCAACTCTTGATCAAGCATGTCATGAGCAAGGTTAAGTGTTTGATGTTCTTGTATTAACTTGTTGTGCTCTTCCAAGAGTGTTTGGTGTGCTAAGTCAAGTTCATGATCATCTAACTTGATTTTAGCCTTTTCTTCCTCAATTTGCTTGACATGGGATTTGAGCGTGTCATGCTCTTTGAGTATGCTTTCATACTTGTCAAGCAAATGAAGGTTAGCACTCTCAAGTTTAGCACGAGTTTCTTCAAGCACTTTAACCTTACTATTTTCCCTCTTAATGATAGCATGATATTCATTTATCAAAGACGTTAAATCATCGGGGGAAAGCTCATCATCGCTAGAGTCATCACATACCTTGGTGTTACCTTTCGCCATGAGGCACATGGGCGGTGGATGAAGAGGTGCATCATCATTGTTGGCGATGGCGAGGCCGACCAAGCTTTCTTCTTCCTCTTCACTCTCTTCATCACTTGTTTCTTCGTCGGTGACCCATTCATTTGCCTCACACATGAACACCTTTTGTGGGCCATTTCTCTTCTTTGGGAAGAGCTTTGCCTTCTTGCCCTTGTCATGTTTCTTCTTCACAAAGGCTCTTGGTTTGGGTTTGGCCTCTTCTTCATCATCATCACTCTCTTCAAGCTTGCGATGCTTGCCTTTGTAGTTCTCTCTTCTTTTGTCCAGTTTTGGACAATCATAGGAGATGTGGCCTTGATCACCACAATTGTAGCAAGTCTTGCGATCATCTCTCCTTGGTAGAAACGCTTTCTTCTTGGGATCAAAGGTGTACCCCTTCTTGGTAATCTTGGTGTTCAAGCGTGAGAACTTTCTCATCATTAATGCAAGCTCATCATCATCATCTTCACTTGATGCTTGTTCTTCTTCACTTGAGCTAGGCTCAACCACCTTCTTCTTCTTGATGCTTGTTTTCTTGGTGGAGGCCTTTAGAGCAATTATCTTTGAAGATGATTGCTCCATCATCCCAAGTACACTCATCTCATGAGCGTGTATTTCTCCAATGAGCTCCGAAACTTCAATGTGGTCTAGTGACTCTTTTTGGAGCATGGAGTTGATGATGTTGTACTTTGGCTTGGGAAGGAGCATGAGGATCTTGCGGTTGATGAGTCCCTTGCCAAGAGAAGCAATGTCAAGAGCATTGATTTCTTCAATAAGCACATTCAAGCGAGAGAACATTTCATTGACATTTTCATGAGGAAGCATTTTAAATTCATCATATTTGGCTTTAAGCATGTGATATTTTAATTCCTTGACACGAGAAGAGCCCTCATGAATTTCTATTAAGCAAGCCCAAATTTCACAAGATTTTTCTTTACTAGCAATTCTAGCAAATACATCTTGACTAATACATTCATAGATTGCATTCCTAGCTTTAGCATCTGTCGTCGGTTTGAACCGGCAGATCTCCCTACACTACTAAAGTGATAGGGGAGTTTGATGTTTTGTGTGGGCGCGCGGAGATTCAAGAAGGTGAGTAAGAATTGACACAGGAGACACAAGAATTTACGTGGTTCGGGCAACCTGAGCGTAATACCCTACTCCACGGGTGTGTTGGCGTTGTATTAGCAGTATGAGCTTGTGACGAGCGTCTGTGGCGCGTGTGTCTGTCCCGCCCCGTGTGTCTCGTCGGCCTGTCCTTTTATAGTACAAGGGCAGGCCGTTACAGGTTAGCCTGGCCCGACATGTGGCCCCGGCGGTTACTAGTATTGATACACGTTTAATTGCTCTTAATGACCCTGTAACGGGCTTTGACAGCACCATTACTGGTGTTAAGACCGTCCGTTTAAGTGTCATTAATATGGCATTAATGACACTTAATCGGGTCTTGAAGTCCTTGGCTCTCCTTTGAAGATCCGGAGCCGTTGCGGGGTCTCCCGGAGGTTAGAGGCTGAAGATCCGACGATTGGACGCGTGGCAGCTCTGGAGCTTGCTGTGGGAAACAGGTAGCTCTGGGGCTACCCGACACGTGTCAGGTCCGGAGCTTCTCTCGGTCTGGGGTTGAGTCCGGAGGTGCCGTTTCGGTACAAGGCCCGGAGCTTCCCCCTTGTGGGCGGTAGCTCCGGTTTGGTAGTACACGTGGTGACCCAGGGATTAACCATGTTGGAGAAGCGGGTCCGGTTATGTCTGACATGTGGGCCTTCGAGGGTCTTCAAACCAAGTAGATGACTTTCCTTTGAGATTTTTGTAACCTCAAGGGGTGTACGGTTTCTAGGGTACCGACAATGGCCCCCTGGACCTACCTCCGGGGAAGATCACTGGGGTGAAGTCATTCCGCAGAGGTGGGTCCATCCTCGCGACTCTTGAACTGAGTCTTCAAGGGTCTTTGAAGGTGCCGTTGGTGGGGATTTATAGTTAGATCCCCGCCGCGTGGCGCATACCGCGTGCGGCAGATGAGATGTTTGACGTGCGGATCTCACGCAATTGAAGGTCGCCGGTTCCCGATACGAAAACCGTATCGGTTCCGCGCGCCTTGTCAGGCCGCCGCCTTTGGGTTTCCCGCCTCGTGATGACAACCGTTCGCCTGGGTGAGAACCTCGACTTGATCATCGGGGTGGTCCCGGGCCCTCCTGTCATCGGCTAGGTTGAATTTTTGAATGGTATCTTTGACTTCCTTGCGGTTTCCATCCAAGCGTTGCGAGCGCTTACTTAAGAAGGAAAGCGCGCACCGTCGGGAGTTCTTTATGCCTCTCATCTGATCTTGCGCTCAAAATCCCAACTCGTGCTTCGCTCTTCTTCTCTTGCCTAGCCGTGCCGCGATGGAGTTGGGTCTCCGCGAGAGTCGCTTGAAGACCGATGGCGATTTGAAGAAGGTCCGGGCCCTCATGGGGTGTTCCTCAGACTTCTTCAACCGCTCGGTCCGTGCCGGCGGGGGGCTCCCATTCGAGAAGGAGCACGCCGGCGAAATGGTGTACTTCTCCTCGTACGCCATGGTGGGGTTGATCCCGCCTTTTTCTTCCTTTTTCTTGATGCTGCTAGACTTCTATGGTCTGCAGTTATACCACCTTGGCCCTCACTCCATTCTCCTCGTGTCTATCTTCGTCCACTTCTGTGAGATGTGGGTGGGCATCCCCCCCTACATTGAACTCTTCCGGACCTTCTTCACCGTCCACACCACCGGCTGGAGCAATGAGTACCTTGGCTTCTACTACTTCGTGAAGCGCAAGAAGTGCCCATTCAAGTACCTTCGGTCGTTTCCTTCAGGGAAGTGGGATGACTGGAAGAAAGACTGGATAGTCGTCTGGGTGGAGGAGCACGAGAGGCTGGAGTTGCCTGATGGTCTTCCCGGCATCGACACGACGATCTGGAGTGAAGCTCCGGTGCTGGCGGAAGCTTTCAACCCTGCTTTGACCAGGATCTGCCAATGCGTGGAGGGAGGATTGACTCCTCAGGCGGTATTTTGCAATTTCCTGGTCAACAGGTGGGCGCCGCTGAAGAGGAGGGAGAAGCTCGCTTGGGCCCTCAACAACGTGATGGACGACGACCGGGTTGAGACCGGGTTGAAGTCCAACATGGTGGGGAAAACCTTGGAGTTCCACCTCAAGAAATTCCAGCACGGCATCGATGTCGACGGTGATGACTTGACTCCCCCGTCGGCCTTTCTCCCTCTGAACGTGGAGGTGGAGTTTAGCAGGGAGCTCCGGCGAAAGATGCCCGTACTTGACGACCTTGGTGTCGTCGAGAGAAGATCAATCACCTGGGTGGCAATCCCCGGAATGCCCCGAAGATGGCTCTGTCCCTGCCCCAAAGCCAAGGGTCGAGGTCGTCGACAAGGGCAAGGAGTTGGCAGATGAACCCAAGAGCCGGAAGAGGAAGCTGCAGCATGCCGACGGAAGGCTTGTCAGGCCCGCTACTTCCGCCTCGGCTCCTTCTCCCCGGAGGGGAAGGTCTTCTAACACCGTGGCGACTGTCCCCGTAATGGGGTCCTCCCGGAACGAGACCGTTCCTGCAGTGGGTCCTCCCGGAGCGCGTCTGTTCCCGCAGTGGGATCCTCCCGGGGTGTTAGCTCCGGGCGCGCGACTCCGGCACCTGGGTCGGTGGAGGCCTCCAGGTCCGGGGGTTCTTCCCGATCGAGGAGAGCCTCGATCCGGGAAACGCCCGTGGCCGCGACAAGTTCTGGGGGGCCTTCCGGAGCTTCTATGCCGACTATGTCCAGCCCAGAACGCCCGGGAAAAAGGTTCCGCGCAAGCTGGTGCGGAAGCCTCCCAAGGTAATTTTTAATCTCTACCTTGGACAATTATTTTAATTATAGCAACTGTTTGTTAATTTTCTTCGTTCATCATCTGCAGCATCCCCAAGAAGGGGAGTGAGGCTCCACCCTCAGTCACAGTGTCTGAGGCCGTGAGGGTGGGAGCTTCTGCTCCTGTCCCGGTGCCGCCCCAAGTGGTGGCTGAAGTTGCGACAGCTCCGGCGCCAGCTGTCGTGGTCATGGACCTCGACTCATCCCCAGAAGTTCCCGTGGTAGCGCCGGACCACGGGAGTGAAGATGCGCCAGCGGCACCTATCCTGGAGGTTGAAGCTCCGGGTTCTGATGCTGCGACGTTGGAAGCTCCGGCTGTTGAGCCGGAGGAAGTAGTAATCCCGACCTCTGAGCCGGAAATTGTCGAAGCCCCGGCGGTTGAGCCGGGGGTGACTGAAGCCCCGGCATGCGAGCCGGAAACTGAGGTAGTTCCGGCAGTTGGGCCGGCTACCTCCAAAGCACCGGTCGCTGATCCGGTCATTGTTGGAGCTCCGGCCACAGGGTCGGACGATGTTGAAGATCTTCCGGCTCCTGAGCCGGTTGTGACAGAGCTTGAGCCTCCCTTGGAAGAGGTTCCCAGACCGGAGCCAGTAGCGGCTCCTGCTCCGGAAGCGACGACGTCGGAGGTACTTGCGGCCGAGCTGGAGTGCCCAAGCGAAGTCGCTGGCCCCCTGCCTGAGGAGGTGAACGAAGACTTGGCGGCGGGGCCTTCTTCGATGGCGACTGAGGCCATCCCGGAGGACGGCACTAGTGCCTTGGAGACTCAGGGGTCTACTCTTGTGGAGTGGGACCCGATTTTTATATCTGAAGACCCGCTGGAACCAGCGGAGGAGACCCCAGTAGGTCCAGAACCCATCCCGTTGTCACTGTCTATTGACAACGCATGTTCCAGCCTGCGTCAAGTCCAACTGGCCTTCTTCCACGACAGCAAGGATATTGAAGAGGAGCGCCAAACCCTTAGGCGGTGGCGTAACCGGCTCTACTTCGAGACCAAGGTGGCGCAGTCGAGGCTAGCGGATGACAAAGAGTGGATCAAACGGGAGAAGATCCGCCTAGAGTATTGGGGCAAGTTGCTGGATGACAGGGAGAGTATGACTCGCGCCCTCGACGCTCAATCCCAGGAGATCTACAATCAGACCAAAGCATCCAATAGTGCGGCCAATGAACGCCACGAAAGGATTGAGGTCATTAACACTACGCTCATCAAGCGCCGAGAGGCACTTGAAGAGAGGGAGAAACGGCTCGAAGATGAAGAGCAGAAACTCCTAGAGCTGCGAGATGATGTCCTGAGGAGAGAGGAGGAGCTCGCCGAGAAAGTGGCTCTGGCTGACAAGGGCCTCGAGGAGCGCGCCAAGAAATTGGAAGAGCGCTGCCAAGAGGAGGAGGAGAAGATCTGGGTGCGAGGGCAAGAACTCTATGAACAAGAGTGTGCCCTTACTGCCAGAGAGAAGAAAGTGAGGGGTAGGGAGAAGGACCTGGTTGATCGCCGGAACAAGATCCACCTCCGGGAGGAGGAGCTCAGAAAACTCGAGAGGCGGGTTGCTGAAAAGATTCAGCAAAACGCCAAAGAAGTTGAGCGCCTTGCCCGTGAGAATTCCGAACTGACGGTGGCCAGGAGATCCCTAGAAGAAATGAAGGGCTTGAGGACTGCGGACTCCCTACAGATTTGGGAGTTCCTGGGCAAGGCCAACGACGCGCTGACACCGATGGGTTTCAGCCCCGTGTGCCCGGATGATCCGGAGCCGGAGCCGGACCTAGCCTGCAGGAACTGAGCGCAGCAGGTAGCAAGCTCTCCAAGGTGGGCGATGTCATCGCGGACCAACTGGAGGTTGAGGGGAAATCCCTGGCGAAGAACGTCGCAGAGTATGTGCTGACGTGCTACACCAGTCGGAACTCCCAATTTCCTCTGGGCTCGGTGCTTGAAGGCCCCGTCGAAGGAGAAGGCGAAGCTACCCGAGCCAGCGTATCGGAGGTTGCCCAGAAGGTCGCCCAATTCTTCCATAGGGTCTAGGACCATCTCTGTAATTCTCACTTGTAATTTCTCTTCTTCTTCCTCAATTTTGTACTCCCTTGTCTCCAGATGTAATCTCTTGTCTCCAGATAAATGAAATCCCCAAATTTTTGCAAATTTCACTTTTTGTCTTCAACACTTTTATCTTCACTTGGCCCCCTGGTAGATGTACACAATTTGATTGTGAACATGTACCAAAAGGATATTGTGTTTTTTTGAACACTCATTTGCTCCGAACTGGTAGAATTTAGGTCCGAAGTCTTCGATAGTGAAGGCCCCCTGAGGTTGTCGGAGCTTAGAAGCTTCGGCACTGTCCATCGCTGGAGCTTGATAGCTCCGGCAATAGTCTCTATCAACATGTAGAGCATCGATAGTTAGTCCTCCGGGGTGTCGGAGCTGAGTAGCTCCGGCAGTGACCTTTGCCAACACTTAGTTTGTTGGTAGCAGACTCCATTTATGGGGTCTTCTCACCATCTTTTATTCATCGTCGACGGTTGGCCCCCTTAGGGGAGTCGGAGCTTAGTTAGCTCCGGCTTTTCTCCATTAACGTAGACTTTATTTTTCCTGCACACTTAAGCAAAGAAAAATAGTAAAATTCGTTCCTTGTCTATAATTTCGTCGCGGCTTACGATTCTCAAGAAGGCTTTAAGTCAAACGCGATTTTAAATACAACCGAATGCGTTATCTTTTCTTCTAGATTCAACTGTCCATGGACCCGCCTTACTTCGGCCTGCCGGGGTGTAGGTAGAGTGGCGTACTTAGGGTGCTTGACCAGGCTAAGTCGATAGCACACTCCAGCACTAGATTGGTTTGGCGGCTTTCAGGTGAGTTGGCCATGAACAATATTTGAATCCAAAAGAATTGACAATATAACTCGAATCATATATAAACCGGTTGAACTAAAATTTCTTAAGAATTGCACGTCTTTGTTATAGACAAGAAAGAGAAAAATAAAAATGTTGAGCCTGTACAAAATAAATGCACGTGGAGTCTATTTCACATGAAGATGTCTTTCATTATAGGTTCGGGGTACAGGGGAAACAAGTACACTATTAGGGTACGGAACCAGGCTAAGTGTGTTTCATTTCTCGTTTGACCCAGGGTAGTTAGCCGCACTTTTAGTCCAGAGACTGGGACAAGTGTTGCATGAGATTTGCGGACCTTTCGGGAAAGGTCCGGCTGCTCTCCCGGAGGAACTACCCGACTCTGTACAATGACTCTATAACATACACCTCAAGTTACTCAAGACTCACCTCCGTGGTATTAAGTGTAGAACTTACGGAGGTGCTCGATGTTCCAATGATTTGGGAGAGGTGTCCCATCCTCAGTAGCCAAGCGAACGCTTCCGGGACGGGATACTTTAATCACTCGGAAGGGCCCCTCCCAGCTGGGGGAGAGTTTATTTAACCCTTCTCTGGATTGTATTCTCCGTAGCACCAGATCGCCTTCCTCGAGCTGTCAGTTGTGTACATGCCGCTGGTGATAACACCGTAGAGCTTGGCGATATCGGGCATTCCGAACAGCTGCTTGGCACCTTCCCTCTTCAAGGAGGTCTAGGTCTTCACGCCGGAGCTGGTCCTGCGCGGCTTCGTCGAAGGTCCGGACCTGGAGTGAACCCAAGGTGATTTCTAGAGGAAGGATTGCTTCAGCTCCGTACACCAGGAAGAAGGGTGTCTCTCCGGTTGATCGGTTTTGAGATGTCCTATTGGTCCATAAAGTGGGCGGAAGATCTTCGATCCAGTTGGCTCCATGTTTTTTCAAGCGCTCATAGGTGCGCGTTTTGAGTCCTTTAAGGATTTCAGCATTTGCTCTCTCGGCTTGGCCGTTGCTGGCTGGGTGAGCTACGGAGGCGTAGCAAACTTGTATGCCGAGGTCTTCGCAATATCCTTGGAATGCTGAGCTTGTAAATTGGGTCCCATTATCAGTGATGATTTTGTTTGGGACTCCAAATCTGCATACAATGGACTGCAGAAAGTTGATAGCAGATTGCTTGTTGACTGTCACAACTGGAGTTACTTCCGGCCACTTGGTGAACTTGTCAATGGCGATGTACAGGAACTTGTAACCTCCGACGGCTCTTGGGAAAGGTCCCAAGATGTCCATCCCCCACACGGCGAAGGGCCATGTAGGAGGTATCATTTGTAAGGGCTGAGCTGGTGTGTGAATTTGCTTTGCATGAAATTGGCATGCTTCACATTTCTTCACCAGCTCAGTTGCATCCTGGAGCGCTGTAGGCCAGTAGAAGCCATGCCGAAAGGCTTTACCGACCAGCGTGCGGGAAGACGCGTGGTTCCCACACTCGCCTCCATGGATTTATGCGAGAAGTTCGCAGCCTTCTTCCCTTGTGATACACCGCATTAGGATGCCGTTGGCACCGCGGCGGTAGAAATCCCCTTCTACCAGCGTGTATCTTTTAGCCAATCTGACTACCCAGTCAGCGGATACATCATCGTCAGGAAGGATGTTGTCTTTCAAATAGCTCCGGATCTCTGAGATCCATGCATCGGAACTAGCTTGAGCTTTTGAGTCTTGCGTGCTGGGTTGCTCGGAGCTCCCGGCAGCACCTACGACCCTTGATGGCTGCCATGGTAACAGGGCCATCGGGACCGTCAGCTTCGGGATGCTGATCTTGCCCCCTTCGCTCAGTTCGGTAGGCTGAGCTATTGGCTTTGACAACCTCCGGACAAAGATTCCGTCTGGAGCCGGAGCTCCGATTGACGCTTTGGTTGAGAGTTCATCGGCTTCAGCGTTATGGGCATGCTGAACATGGTGGAGATCTAGGACTTCGAAATCCTTCTGAAGCCTCTGGACTTCAAGGAGGTAAGCAGCTAGCTGGAGATTATTGCAGGAGCATTCACCCTTCACCTGCTTGATGATGAGCTGTGAATCTCCTTTGACCAGCAATTGCTTGACACCATATGACAGTGCCACCTTTAGTCCGTAGATGAGTGCTTCATACTCTGCCATGTTGTTGGTTGCCTTGAAGTCAAGGTGTACCATGTATTTCACCTTCTCCCCAGTCGGTGCAAGGAGAAGGATTCCAGCTCCGCCCCCCTGCTTCTGCATGGAGCCGTCGAAGTAGAGGGTCCAGTGAGGCTCGGTGAAGGTTGGAGCTTGATGTTCCGTCTTCTGCTCACTGAGGCCCCCAGGGTTTGATGGAGAGGGAGTCCATTCTACCACAAAATCTGCCAATGCTTGACTCTTGACTGCTTGTCTTGAAATAAATTCAAGATTAAATTCAGCCAATTCCGCTGCCCACTTTGCAATATTCCCAGTTGAATTGGGATTATGCAAGATTGCTCGTAGTGGGTAGGAGGTCACCACTGAGACTTTGTGAGCTTGGAAGTAATGACGAAGCTTTCTGGAGGCAATAAGGACTGCGTAGAGCAGCTTATGCACCTCTAGGTATCGAGTCTTGGCATCATGTAATACTTCACTAATGAAGTACATCGGGCGTTGAATGGTCCGGACCCTCCCGGAGGGGTCCGGAGCTTCCTCTTCTCTGATCCGAATCCTCTCGGAGGGGTCCGGATTTTCTTCGGGGACCTCTGGGTTCTGGCTGGAGGAACCCGGAGCTTCTTCAGAAATGACCTGGACCCTCCCGGAGGGGTCTAGGTCTCCTGAAGCGACTTCTTGTGGATTCGAATCTGGGAGCTGGGACCCAGACTCGCTTTCAGGAACCTCCGGACCTTCCCGAAGGGGTCTGGATTCCTGAGTGTGGGGTAGTTCTGGTCTCTCCGCAACCAGAACCATACTGATGACTTCGTCAGTAGCTGCAATATAAAGCAACAAAGGCTCACCAGGGTTCGGAGCTACCAGAATTGGTAGGGTGGTGAGGAACTGTTTCAGCTCCTGGAATGCCTTCTCTGCTTCTTCGGACCATTGGAATGGTCCGGACTTCTTCAATAGCTTGAAGAAGGGGAGTGCCCGTTCCGCTAGTCTTGATATGAATCGGCTGAGGGCTGCTAGACATCCAGTTAACTTTTGGACGTCTTTGATACGGGTTGGTGGCCGCATGTCTTCAATGGCTTTTATCTTCGCCGGATTAGCTTCTATGCCCCGATGACTTACCAGGAAATCGAGAAGTTTTCCGGAGCTAACCCCGAAGACGCACTTGTCTGGGTTTAGCTTTGTGTGGGTGGCCCGCAGCTTGTCGAAGACAGCCTGTAAGGTGCCAATGAGTGACTCCTTGTTCCTGACCTTGACCATGATGTCATCGACGTACACTTCCACTACGTCTCTAATGAGTTCTTCAAAAGTTTTGTACATAGCTCGTACAAAAGTTGAAACTGCATTCTTGAGACCAAAGGGCATGGCTGTGTAACAGTACAATCCATCTACTGTGATGAATGAAGTATGCTCTCCATCCTCCCTAGACATCCTGATTTGGTGATACCCGGAATATGCGTCTAGGAAACACAGTAATTCACACCCGGAGGTGGAATCCACTATCTGATCTATTCTAGGTAGTGGGAATGGATCTTTTGGACATGCCTTATTTAGTGTGGTGTAGTCGATGCACATCCGAAGCTTCCCGCCGGCCTTGGGCACAATGAATGGGTTTGCCAGCCATTTTGGATGGAAGACTTCTCGGATGAATCCGGCTTCGAGTAGCTTCTTCACTTCTTATCGGATGAAGTTTTGCCGCTCTACAGATTGCTTCCGAAGTTTCTGATGCACAGGTCGGGCATCGGGGTAGATCTTCAGATTGTGCTCAATCACTTCCCTAGGGATCCCAGGCATTTGTGACGGTTGCCAAGCAAACACGTCAACGTTAGCCCGGAGGAAAGTGATGAGCGTGAGTTCCTATTTGTCGTTCAATCCTCCCGATATACGGGTGGTCTGAGCGGCATCGGAACCAATTTGGACGACTTTGACGGGAATGTCGGTGTCGCCGCTTGGCTACACACGAGGTGCAGAAGTCGAGCCTCGTTGACGAATGCTCGGGGGTTTTGGAGTTTGCTCCTGCCTGAAGTCCTCCTCTTGCACCGTGGTGAGTGCGTGGAGTTCCTCCAGAGCAGTTACTCCGGCGGTACGATCTCCGCGGATCTGGAGAACGCCTACTGGTGTTGGCATCTTCAACACCAGATATCCATAATGAGCAGCTGCCATGAATTTGTACAGGGCAGGTCTACCCAAGATGGCATTGAACAGTAAGTTGATCTGAGCAACGTCGAAGACCAACTTCTCAGTGCGGTACTTATCCCGCGTCCCGAAGGTAACAGGGAGAGTAATAGCTCCGAGTGGGGTAATTGCCTCCGGACCTACTCCGGAGAAAGGTCGAGAGGGGTGGAGATCCGAAGGTCGGAGCTGAAGCTTAGTGAAAGCTTCGAAGCTGATTAGGTTAAGCCCCGATCCTCCATCTATCATGACATGGTGGAGCTGGATGTTATTGATGGTAGGAGATACCATCAAAGGTAACTGACCTGCTCCAACCATGCTCCGCGGGCAATCCGAAGCATCAAATGTGATGGCGGTGTCCATCCACTTCCGATGAGGTTCCGGCCTGACTGTAGGGGCTACAGCGGCCATATCCCATTGCATAGTCTTGATGACGCGACGAGAGGTGATATCCCATGATCCACCAAAAATGGTGTTCATGGTCTTCCGGCGCTCGTTGTCAGAGACGTCAGAATCATCGTCGACTGAGGTGTAAACGGCCTTCAGGACCTTTTTGGGATCCTGAAACCCTAACTCCTCTTCAGCCAGAGCTTCGTCGACCTTTTGCTTTCCTTCCCTCTGTCGAAAAGGAGATTCTTCCCGGCGCTTGTTGTAGCGCTCGGCAAGGTTTTGGACCTCCCAGCAGTCTTCCAAACTGTGGCTGCCCGTTTTGTGAATGGGACACCACACTTTGGGTTTGCCACCGTCTTCAGAAGACGGTCGAGGTCGCTTCTCGGGGCGTGGCCCCCGGCCACCCGGAGTTGCAGCAGTTGCAACGTTGGATGTGCCAGCCGACTGCTTTTTCTTGCCGTTGGTCTTCTTTTTCTTCTTGCCACCCCCGGAGGTAGCGGCTTCTTCTTTGGAGGATTTCTTGTGATCCTCCGAGGTTGGTTTGGAGTGCATTTCACGGCCCTCCGCAGCTCTGGCACATTTGTCTGCCAAGCTGAAGAGTTCCGTGACACTGGTGATCTCCTTGATCGCCAGTTTCTCCAACATCTTCTTGTCCCGTACGCCCTGTCTGAATGCCACAATGACAGAGGCGCTAGAGATAGAAGGGATAGTGTTTCGTACCTGAGAGAACCTCTGGATGAATGACCGCAAGGATTCTCCCCCTTTTTGCACGACCGCAAAAAGGTCTAGTTCAGTGCCTGGTCGGGTGTATGAACTCCCAAAGTTGGCAGTGAACTGACGGCACAGCTCCTCCCAACTGTTGATAGAGTTGGGTGGAAGGCTCATAAACCAGGACCTGGCGGTCCCAGTTAAGGCCACTGGAAAATAATTGGCCATCACGGCCTCGTTTCCTCCAGCTGCCAAGATTGCAGTGGAGTATATCTGAAGAAATTCGGCGGGATTGACAGTCCCGTCGAATTTTTCCAGCAGGTGAGGCCAGAACATCTGTGGACATCTAACCATGCGCAGGTGCATGGCCAGGGCTGAACAGCCTCCTCCTACTCCTTCAAGAGTAGAATGGTCCTGAGCTTCCCGTCTTTCACGGGCACGCTCAATATGGACTCGGCCATCCTACTGGCGGTATCGGCGATCAAGCTCCGCCCGGAGGTCATGAGTCGAAAGACTGGATACCGTGTGAGTGCGTCGTACCCCGGTGGGTAATGACGTCACTTGTTGCGATGCAGCACGTCTCCTGCTATTGGAGACGTGCGGACCAAGTCTTCCAGACAAGGTCCGCCGCTGCGACGGGGCTCGTCCTGAAGGAGGAGGACCCTGATTGCTGAGGCGTTCGGCTGCTGCTGCAACCAAATTCTCCACATCGGCCCTCCACTGCTCCAGTGCATCCCAGGATGCATCCGGAGGTGGTGGGCGTTGAAGAAGAGCACGCGCTGCATGGAGCGCGTGTTCCGGGTTGTCGTGATTTGCCGACGCAGTAATCGACGCTGGCGCACCATCACGTTGCCCAGCACGATTTGCTGGAGGAGACGGTGGTGGTGGGATTGTGACTCCTGCTGTTGCTGAGGCTCCTGCTGGTGGCTGCCTATTGGAGGGATTTCCCCCGACAGCCTGAGCAGCAGGTTGACCGTTGGATGATCTAGCAGCTGAGTTCACCATTCTCAAAATCTCAGGCGCCCCTACCTGGTGCGCCAACTGTCGTTGGTTTGAACCGGCAGATCTCCCTACACTACTAAAGTGATAGGGGAGTTTGATGTTCGGTGTGGGCGCGCGGAGATTCAAGAAGGTGAGTAAGAATTGACACAGGAGACACAAGAATTTACGTGGTTCGGGCCGCCTGAGCGTAATACCCTACTCCACGGGTGTGTTGGCATTGTATTAGCAGTATGAGCTTGTGACGAGCGTCTGTGGCGCGTGTGTCTGTCCCGCCCCGTGTGTCTCGTCGGCCTGTCCTTTTATAGTACAAGGGCAGGCCGTTACAGGTTAGCCTGGCCCGACATGTGGCCCCGACGGTTACTAGTATTGATACACGTTTAATTGCTCTTAATGACCCTGTAACGGGCTTTGACAGCACCGTTACTGGTGTTAAGACCGTCCGTTTAAGTGTCATTAATATGGCATTAATGACACTTAATCGGGTCTTGAAGTCCTTGTCTCTCCTTTGAAGATCCGGAGCCGTTGCGGGGTCTCCCGGAGGTTAGAGGCTGAAGATCCGACGATTGGACGCGTGGCAGCTCCGGAGCTTGCTGTGGGAAACAGGTAGCTCCGGGGCTACCCGACACGTGTCAGGTCCGGAGCTTCTCTCGGTCTGGAGTTGAGTCTGGAGGTGCCGTTTCGGTACAAGGCCCGGAGCTTCCCCCTTGTGGGCGGTAGCTCCGGTTTGGTAGTACACGTGGTGACCCAGGGATTAACCATGTTGGAGAAGTGGGTCTGGTTATGTCTGACATGTGAGCCTTCGAGGGTCTTCAAACCAAGTAGATGACTTTCCTTTGAGATTTTTGTAACCTCAAGGGGTGTACGGTTTCTAGGGTACCGACAGCATCCCATTTAATTTGATCACCAACATAATTGTGTTCTCCAAACTCCGCGTGGGTCGCTTCCAAACTTCGGGCGCAATAGCCTCTAGATAAGCGCGCATGCGTGCTTTCCAATAGGCAAAGTTCTTGCCCTCGAAGATAGGAACCGAACCCCCAACCTTGGCCATTTTAGCTCTCTAGTGGTGAAGCTAGAATGATCCTATGAGCAACCTTGCTCTGATACCAATTGTAAGGACCGAATGCCCAAGAGGGGGGGGGGGTGAATTGGGCTTTCTTCGAAAAATTCTAAGTAATGAAACTTAATTTCTAAAGCCCAATTCCCTACGCAAACTATCTATGCATTCTAGTAGATAGAAACTTCGCGGAATATAAAATGCATAAAAGTAAGGGAAAGGGGAATGATGCAAACTCCCGAGGAGACAAGGATTTATCCCGTGGTTCGGCAAGATTGTCAAGATCTTCCTACATCCACGTTGTGGCACCCACCAAAGGGTTTTGCCACACCCAAGTCACCGAGACGAGGGGTCTTCACTATTCCTCTCCGTTTGCCTCCTTTGGCAAGGTGGAGCTCAAGCCTTGTACAACTTCGACCTTCCGGGCTTCCACAAACGCCTTGGCAAGCTCCGGAAGTCTCCTCAGAATTACAAACACCAAGGGCACTCCCTTGAGGCTCTCACACTATCCTAGAGAGTCCACTCACCCAGAATGGTGGCACACAAGCTCTCTCTCTAGCTAGTTCTAGCCTAAACCTTGGTGTATAGATGATCGAAATGGTGTGGAAGTTATTGCTCTTGGTCTTGAATGCTTGTGGATGTGTTGATAGCTTCTGGTGATCAAGACTTTATGAAATGACAGGGTTAGGGGGTATTTATAGCCAGCCTCCCTGAAATAGCCGTTGGAAAAGTAGGCTGACAGAACTTTACTGTGAACACCGGATGATCCGATGTCTCCCCTTTAGTTATCATCGGTCTAATTACTTTGGCTGACGTCATTGTGTCAGATATGATCGTTGTTAGACCGATGTTGCTCCTGTCTTCTCATCGGATAATCCGGTGGCTCTTCCTTCAGAATTTGCTTAATCTTGATGCTTACTGGAGTGATTGATCGATGTGTGTAAGTCTGTACATCGGATGATCCGGTGCTACACTTGGTTCAATGGTATTGCAAACTGTACTGATGGACCGATGTCACTGAGCCATTCACATCGAATGATCCGGTGAGTACATTGTTCTGAGGTCTTCTTCTTCTGTTGAACCAACTCGACCGATGTGTACATTTCTGAAATCATCGGTTGATCCAGTGAGTTGATTTTGTTTGCTTCGAGTTGTTTTGAGTGAATCTTTTGTGTCTTGCTCAGATGACCTCTTAGACATTTGTTTCATAAGCCTCTCTGATGATCTTCAAGCATTGTATGTTGTCAACTTATAGTTGAGTGACTTAGACATAAGAGCTTTCACTTCTTATCTTTATCTCATTGATTTGATCTCAAAAGTTGATTGTATATGGGTCTCCAATGACATATTCATTTCATTTTATTGAGTGATTATGGGGACCTTGCATTCAAAAATTCATTAGTAAAATCCAATGGTTGTCATTAATCACCAAAACCATACCTCATGGGGGCCTAGATGCTTTCAACTTCATCAGTGTCTGGTGAATCCTAGCTTTCCTTACGTGCTCAAGTGCCTTTGGGAAATTGGGATCCTTGTTGTATATGTGGATATCGAGCAGGTATGCCGCCGTCGTCGCTGATCGCGTCCCGCCGCCGTTTCGATCATCCTGCCTGCAAGTACGATCCATTCTAATCGATCGTGGAGAGGTCACGGGCCGGCTTTGGCTCGTAAGCCGATAAACGGAGCTCATGCGATAGGTTGTTTTGTTTTAATCTAATCACCGTGGTGGAGGAGGTTAATTGAAAATGTAGCAGCAACCGTTGGATGACCATTAAATGGCTAATAATCAGTTTTTGTATTTTTGAACCATAGTCAGTTTTGCACTGTAGTCACTGCCTACTATAAAAGTAGAAGGAGAATAGTGTATAGAGTATGTTTTAGAGAAAATAAGTGCAGATAGCCCAATGCTTTGTTCATTTGTTCCTCTCCCCACGGGGATTTGAAGGGATTCAATCGACTACAAGTCAGTTTGGATTTAATCCCCTCCAAACCTCACCATTCCCTTGCAATCGGGCTGCAAGCGAATAGGCCCTAAGGCGACCCGTGGACTGGAGCCCCTGCGTGCGTCTTCTTCAAGTTCCAGCAGCAGCAACCACGGGAGCACAACCACCTCGATCCAATCAAGTCATTCTGTGAGCAACTTATCGATTGCTTTTGTGCATGTCTTCCTTTCTTGTTCGCATATTGGATTCTCCGTTCGCTAGTGCATGTTTTGTGCTATACTGTAGCATCCAACTCAGCTTGTTACCATCATCAGCATTGTGTACCTGGCTAAATTGGTTGATCATATAGAGTTTTGACTGGTATTAATGTGGATTTTGAGAGGGGAAAGCATGGGTAAATATGATTTCTCATGGAAGCACTGGAAAATTTATCCACCCTCAAGCCTAAACCCAAACCCTATTGTAATAAAATATATTTTTAGTAATATTGCAACTAGATAAGCCAAAGAAATCCAATGAAAATGAGCTATTATCGGTATCAGGGGCATATATGTCATGTCTTAGATAGAAACAAGCTATTATCAGAATCAGTGACATATATATCATTTCTTAGATAATCCAATGAAAATAATCAGTATGGCCAAGCAAAGTTCAATCGAACCTAGTGAAAGTGCATCTAGGGATTCCCTTGTGGGTTTTGGACAATTGATGACAAACAAATGATATCCTAATGAATTCATTGAGATGAATGCAGGTCAACAAATATTAGATATTTTGGTGCACTTAAAAAGGTTAAAAAAATGAGGAGTGAAGAATTAGAAAAGCCCAATTGATCAAGGAAGCGCAAAGTAGATATAACTCTATAGGATGTGTGTGAGAGACACATCCTAAGAGCTTAGATCTTTGCATAGAGGGTAAGGGCTAAAGTTAATTAATTAAGTAATCCACTGTGCACCGAACAAGTCTAGACACTAACCGGACAAGTCCATTCCACTTTTTGATGTTTTAATTCATCGTGCACCGGACAAGTCCGAACACTAACTAGAAAAGTCCGTTCAACTTTCCGATGTTTCACTCAAACAAGTTGGAAAAACATAATTCACATTGGACCGGACAAGTCCGTCATTTTGTGGACTAGTCTGATTAACTTTCTGTAATCACTATGGACTAGTCCGATGAACTCTCCATTCCAATATGGACAAGTTCGGTATATCTCACACAAATTAGAGTTTTTAGTGTGATGCACATTCCACGCTAATTTTAGATAGCAAACCGGACAAGTTCGGTCACCAGAGCGGACTAGTCCCGCCGTCGGGATCCCTAACGATAATATTTTTGGAAACACTATAAATAGGTGATCCATGACCCCACAAACATAAGAACCATACTTTACTGTCAAGAACATAAACCCTAGCACCACCACTTGTCCCAAGAGCACAAAAACACATCTCCCCACGTTTCTAAAGCCAAAAAGGTTAAATCTTTTGGGTATCCAAACTAGGGATAGGGAGATCGTCGTCTATGCATCGTTGAGCTCTTGGGGGTTTGATCTCTTATACACTCATGCATTACTTTTAATCTTTTTGAGTGTTTTAGATCATCTTTTCTCACTATAATTTTGTGGGAACCCTTAGCGTGTGAGGTTGCCCCACCAACTTGGTGATTACCTGTGATAGTGGAACTCAAGTCGGCCTTGTGTGGTGACTTGACGAGTGAAAAAAGTTTGAAGAGACCCGGCTATGTGTGGTCTTCCTTAACGACGATGTAGATCTCATGGTGAGACCGAACCTCGGTAAAAATCCTTGTCTCGCGTGTTTCATTCCTTTCCTTTTGCAAGTTTTATCATCTAGGGTAATAGAGTTGATCAACAAGTAATTTGTGTTCCACGTGAAAATTAATCAATTTGATCTCTTGCTTAAGTTGTAAGAATAGTGAGTACATTCCACTGCTATTTCATCTGAGAATTTTGCATAAACACATAATCTTTTCATTGTACTTCAAGCACAATAGACTAGTCCGTATAACACATCGTACAAGTCCGGTCCATCATGTATTTGACCTTTTGATTAAGTGTTGTGAGAAAAGTTTTCAAAGCCTATTCACCCCCTATAGGCCACATTCAATTGATATTAGAGTTAGGCTCTCCTTTTACGAGACTCACCGCTCGGAGAGACAAATGGCCACGGACAAGAACAACGAGATTCCGGAGATGCTCATCATTGGAGACGAACAAGACTCCAAGGTGTTTGATGTGCTCAAGGAGCACGAACACGATGATGAAGAAGTGCATGAACTCAAGGCGCTTCTCAGGAAGGCTTCTAAGCCATAAGGGCAAGAAGGAGGATGAAAAGCCAAAATGGGTAGTCATCAAGACTACCCCCTATATCCTTTTAATTATGAAAATCTTAACAATTACAACCATTATATTTCTATTCCCATAGGAATACCTCCACAATTTGATGGCAATGTGTCGGTACCCTACGTACTGGATAGCCTTTGGGATTGCAAAGATCACAAGGAAACTCCATCTACCAGATTTGAAGACCTCCTAAGGCCCCACATGTCGGCTGTAACCGGACCTACTTCCCCGACATGGTTAGTCCCAGAGCCGCCACGTGTATCATAAGACCGGAGCTATCGCTCACACATGGGAAAGCTCCGGACTGGATATCAGTATGGCACCCCCGGACCTAACCCCAGACAGAGGGAAGCTTCAGTACCGACACGTGTCCAACAGCACCGAACCTACCCGTCCACGACGGTAAGCTCCAGAGCTGCCACGTGTACTAACTGCCGGACCTTCAACCTTAACAATCAGACTGGTGGACCCCCCAACGGCTCGGACCTTCAAGGGACAATCAAGGACTTCAAGACCCAATAAAGTGTCATTAATACCATATTAATGACACACGATCGGAAGGCCCTTAATACCAGTAACGACACTGTTAAGGCCCGTTACCATGATATTAAGGGTAATTAACCCCATTTACTATGTATTAAACATTAGTAACCGCCAGGGTCACATGTCGGGTCAGGCTTACAGTGTAACGACCAGTCCTTGTGCTATAAAAGGACTGGTCGATGACACTCTCAGGGAGCTCTCAGACTCTAAGCTCTAGAGACTCTCACACGCCCTCACATACATACTCACTCGCTCAATACAACATCAACACACCCAGTGGAGTAGGGTATTACGCTCAGGCGACCCGAACCACGTAAACCTCTGTGTCAATTTGCCACCATCTCTTAAATCTCTGTGCGCCCATGACCGAACTCTAAACTCCACGGACTACTGATAGTAGTGTCGGGGGATCTGCCGGATTCAACCACTGACACAATGATTACTCAATGTGGAAATATAATATTAAGATGCATCTAATATCACTTAATCCTAGTCTTTGGCATATAATGTATACATGTATATATATCATAGATACCGATGATGAACTCACCCCAGAGCAAGAACAAGCAATTCAGCGTAATGCACAAGTTGTTGCGGTGATCACTTCATCCTTGAGCTGAGAAGAGTTCACCAAGGTGGATGGACTTGAAGTTGCCAAAGACATTTGGGATACACTCAACTGCTCATGAAGGGAATCGTCCGTCCGTGAAGCGAAGATTGAGATGCTTGAGAGAGAATTGGGGAGATTTGCCATATAAGATGGTGAATCCCCTCAAGAGATGTACAACCGCTTGAAGACACTGATCAACAATATTTGTGCTTATGGAAGCAAGAAGTAGACTGATCATGATGTTGTGAAGAGAATGATAATAGCCTTTATGCCTCGGAATGTCACCTTGTGTTCCATGATAAGAGACAGCCCAGGGTTTCACAAAATGACCCCCGATGAAGTCCTTGGCAAAATTATCAATCACGAGATGAAGGAAAAAGAAGTCAAATATGTCAAAGACTTAGCTGAACTTACCTCATCCAAGAAGAAGGAGGCCGCCCTCAAGGCAACCTGCAAGCCCAAAGGGAAGGAGACACGTGAGACTCTTGAAGAAGAAGACACTGATGATGTAAGCATAGATATGGATGATGAAGAGATGGTACTCTTCATGAAAAGATTCAAGCGCATGATGAGAAGAAGAAGGGGTAGCAACTCTAGTGAAGGAAAGAACAAGGAAAAAGGAAAATCCAAGGCTCAATTGCGGCGAATATGGACACTTTATGGTTGACTGCACATATGAGGAAAATAAGAAGAAGAAAGAAGTGAAGTCGCAAGAGAAGAAAACTTTCAAAAAAAGAAGGAGGTACATCAAGCACACATCGGCAAGGAGTGGGACTCAAACGACGAATCCTCCTCGGATGATGAAGATGAGATGGCAACAATTGCCATCAAGAAGCCAACCAAGAAGTCTACACTCTTCCCAAACATGGGAGGAGGGAGATGCACAATCACACTTGCCTCATGGCTAAGGAAGGCAAGAAGAAGGTTTGCCTTACATCCCCTTCCTTACATTCCTCTAATGATGATTTTGATAGTTCTAGTGAAAATGAGGACATGATTGAGCAAAACTGCACTAAGAAAGATGAATATGTTGTCAGATGAAATCTTTTAGAAGGAGGAGCTCGTCAACCGTCGAGAATATATGCTTATCTGTGAAAGGAAGAGATATCAAGAGATTGAAAAGCTCCTTGAGCTTGAAAAGGAGAAAAGTAAGGCACTTGAGCTTGAGCTAGCTTTCAGTAAGGAAACTTACTCAAACCTAGAAGACTCACACATTGCAGTCAAGGACGAACTTGCCAACTTGACAAAAGTTAACAAAATCCTTGAAGTGCAAGTTGAGTCACTCAAGCAAAGTGGCACTTCCTCCTCAAAGAGCTCACCCTCTCAAGATATCAAGTCGACAATAACTAAAACTTGCACATGCTCTAGTAAGAAGGATATTGTAAAGAGATGAATCCACTGTTTCATATGTTAAACATCCATCCCAAAGTGGCATCTTTGACAAGGAAAATATTAAATATGCACGGAGTGCATATATGGTCACAGGACCTTCTAATGTCAAAGATGATCTTGGATACACAAAAAATAAAAAGCTGCCTACTAATGTTCAGATTAAGGATCATATTACATTTGTTAAATAAAAATCACATGAGTCTGAATTGCAAACATGGTTTCATATTTTTTTGATGCTTCTTATGTACTTATGAGAAATAAATTTGGACATGTTTATGTAAAATATGCAAGGCCACGCCACAAGAACCCAAAACTTGTGTGTGGGTGCCCAAGACACTTCCCGCCGTGTCCTCAAAACCATGCGGCAGGACATGGCTTCGGTAGCTCCCACCGCCAGGGCGGAGCCGCATCGGAAGTGGATGGATACCGCCATCACTTTTGACGCGTCGGATTGCCCTCGAAATATGATTGGAGCTAGCCAACACCCATTGATGGTATATCCGACCATCAACAACATCCAACTCCACCATGTAATGGTGGGCGGAGGTTCGGGTCTTAACCTCATAAGCTTCGAAGCTTTCGTCAAGCTTCAGCTCCAACCTTCAGATCTTCGCCCCTCCCGACCTTTCTCTGGAGTAGGTCCGGGGGCCATAACCCCACTTGGTGCCATTACTCTCCTAGTAACCTTCGGGACTAGGGAGAATTATCGCACTGAGAAGTTGGTCTTTGACGTTGCTCAAATCAACTTACCCTTTAACGCCATTCTGGGCAGGCCAGCCTTGTACAAGTTCATGGCTGCGGCTCATTATGGCTACCTGGTGTTGAAGATGCCGACACCAGCTGGTGTTCTCCGGATCCGCGGAGACCGCACTGCCGGAGTGACTGGTCTGGAAGAACTTCATGCGCTTGCTATAGCACAGGAGGAAGAGTCTAGGCAGGAGCAAGCTCCAAAACCCCCGAGCATTCGTCAACGAGGCTCAACCTCCGCACCTCGCATGCAACCAAGCAGCGACATCGACATTCCTGTCAAACGTCCAAATCGGTTCCGATGCCGCTCAGGCCAACCGTATATTGGGAGGTCTGAATGACAAATAGGAACTCGCCTCATCACTTTCCTCCGGGCTAACGTTGACGTGTTTGCCTGGCAACCGTCACAAATGCCTGGGATCCCTAGGGAAGTGATCGAGCATAATCTGAAGATCTATCCCGACGCTCGGCCTGTACATCAGAAGCCTCGGAAGCAATCAGTAGAGCGACAGAACGTCATACGACAAGAAGTGAAGAAGTTGCTCGAAGCTAGATTCATCCGAGAAGTCTTCCACCCAAAATGGCTGGCAAACCCAGTCATTGTACCCAAGGCTGGCGGGGAGCTTCAGATGTGTATCGACTACACAACACTAAATAAGGCATGTCCAAAAGATCCATTCCCACTACCTAGAATAGATTAGATAGTGGATTCCACCTCCGGGTGTGAATTACTGTGTTTCCTAGACGCATATTCTGGATACTATCAAATCAGAATGTCTAGGGAAGATGAAGAGCATACCTCTTTTATCACAGTAGATGAATTGTATTGTTATACTGCCATGCCGTTTGGTCTCAAGAATGCAGCCTCAACATTTGTACGAGCTATGTACAAAACCTTTGGAGAGCTCATCAGAGATGTAGTGGAAGTGTATGTTGATGACATCATCGTCAAAATCAAGGACAAGGAGTCACTTCTTGACACCTTGCAAGCTGTCTTTGATAAGCTGCGGGTTACCCGCACAAAGTTGAACCCAGACAAGTGTGTCTTCGGGGTTAGCTCCAGAAAGCTTTTTGGTTTCCTGATAAACCACCGGGGCATAGAGGCAAATTCGGCGAAAATTAAAGCCATTGAAGATATGCAACCACCAGCCCACATCAAGGACGTCCAGAAGCTAACTGGATGTCTAGCCGCCCTCAGTCGGTTCATCTCAAGACTGGCGGAACGGGCACTTCCCTTCTTCAAGCCGTTGAGGAAGTCCGGACCATTCCAATGGTCTGAAGAAGCAAAAAAGGCATTCCAGGAGCTGAAGAAACTCCTCACCACACTACCAACCTTGGTAGCTCCGAACCCTGGTGAGCCTCTACTGCTTTACATTTCGGCAACTGACGAAGTTGTCAGCATGGTCCTTGTTGCGGAGAGACCAGAACCCTCACAAGCTCAAGAATCTAGACCCCTCCGGGAGGGTCAGGAGGTTCTTGAAGGCGAGTCTGGGTCCCAACCCCCAGACTTGGATCTACAAGGAGTTACTCTTGTTGAACAAGAGGATCCGGACCTCCCCGGGAGGGTCCGGGTCACTCCAGAAGAAGCACCGGGTTCCTTCAGCAAGGACCTGAAGGTCCCCTAAGAAGCTCCGGACCCCTCCGGGAGGGTCCGGGTCGATGAAGAGGAAGCTCCGGGCCCCTCCGGGAGGGTCCGGACAGTCCAACGCCCAGTGTACTTCATCAGCGAAGTACTCCATGATGCCAAGACTTGATACCTAGAGGTGCATAAGTTGCTTTATGCAGTTCTTATCGCCTCCAGGAAGCTTCGCCATTACTTCCAAGCTCATAAGATCTCAGTGGTGACCTCTTATCCACTGTGTGCGATCTTGCATAATCCCAATTCCACTAGGGACATTGCAAAGTGGGCAGCGGAATTGGCCGAATTCGATTTTGAATTCGTCCCAAGACAAGCGATCAAGAGTCAAGCATTGGCGGACTTTGTGGCGGAATGGACCCCCTCTCCATCAAACCTTGGGGGCCCTAGAGAGCAGAAGCCAGAACTCAAGGTTCCGGTCTCCACGGAGCCTTACTGGACTCTCTACTTCGACGGCTCCATGCAAAAGCAGGGGGCAAAGCTGGAGTCCTTCTCCTCACTCCAACCGGGGAGAAGGTAAAATGCATGGTCCACCTTGACTTCAAGGCGACCAACAACATGGCGGAGTATGAAGCACTCATTTATGGACTAAAGGTGGCACTATCATATGGTGTCAAGCAGCTGTTGGTCAAGGGAGATTCGCATCTCATCATTAAACAGGTGAAGGGTGAATGCTCCTGCAACAATCCCCAACTAGCTGCTTATCTCCTTGAAGTCCAGAGGCTTCAGAAGGACTTCGAAGTCCTGGACCTCCACCATGTCCAGCGTCTCCATAACGTTGAAGCTCACAAACTCTCGACGAAAGCGTCAACCGGAGCTCCGGCTCCCGACGGAACCTTCGTCCGGAGGTTGTCAAAACCCACAGCTCAGCCCACCGAACTGAGCGAAGGGGGCGAGACTAGTATCCCGAAGCTGGCGGTCCCGATGGCCCTGTTACCATGGCAGCCATCAAGGGTCGTAGGTGCTCCCGAAAGCTCCGAGCAACCCAGCACGCAAGACCCAAATGCTCAAGCAAGCTCCGATGCATGGATCTTGGAGATCCAGAGCTACTTGAAAGACAATATCCTTCCTGACGATGATGTATCTGCTGACCGGATAGTCAGATTGGCTAAAAGATACACGTTGGTAGAAGGGGATCTCTACCAGCGCGGTGCCAATGGCGTCCTAATGCGGTGCATCACAAGGGAAGAAGGCCGTGATCTACTCACGGAAATCCATGGAGGCGAGTGTAGGAACCACGCGTCTTCCCACACGCTGGTTGGTAAAGCCTTCCAGCATGGCTTCTACTGGCCTACAACGCTCTAGGATGCAACTGAGCTGGTGAAAAAATGTGAAGCATGCCAATTTCATGCGAAACAAATTCATACACCAGCTCAGCCTCTACAAATGATACCTCCTACATTGCCTTTCGCTGTGTGGGGGATGGACATCTTGGGAGCTTTCCCAAGAACCGTCGGAGGTTACAAGTTCCTGTATGTTGCCATTGACAAATTCACCAAATGGCCGGAAGCAACTCCAGTTGTGATGATAAACAAGCAATCAGCTATCAACTTCTTGCAGTCCATCGTATGCAGATTTGGAGTCCCGAACAAAATCATAACAGATAATGGGACCCAATTCACAAGCTCTACTTTCCAAGGATACTGCGAAGACCTCGACATTCAAGTTAGCTACGCTTCCATAGCTCACCCGGCAAGCAATGGCCAAGCCGATAGAGCAAATGCAAAAATCCTGAAAGGACTCAAGACGCGCACATATGAGCGCCGGAAAAAACATGGAGCCAACTGGATCGAAGAGCTTTCGCCCACTCTATTGGCCAACAGGACAACTCCAAACCGGTCAACTGGAGAAACACCCTTCTTCCTGGTGTACGGAGTTGAAGCAATCCTTCTTCCAGAAATCACCATGGGGTCACTCCGGGTCTGGACCTTCGATGAAGCCACACAGGACCAACTCCGGCGTGAAGACCTTGACCTCCTTGAAGAGGGAAGGTGTCGAGCAGCTGTTTGGAATGCCCGATACGGCCAAGCTGTTCGGCACTATCACCAGTAGCATGTTCACAGCCGACAGCTCGAGGAAGGCGATCTGGTGCTACGGAGAATACAATCCAGAGAAGGGTTAAACAAACTTTCCCCCAGCTGGGAAGGACCCTTCCAAGTGATCAAAGTATCCCGTCCTAGATGCGTTCGCTTGGCAACCGAGGATGGGACACCTCTCCCTAATCCTTGGAACATTGAGCACCTCTCTAAGTTCTACGCTTAATATCACAGAGGTGAGTCTGTAATTACATGTGATGTATGTTATAGAGTCATTGTACAGAGTCGGGTAGCTCCTTCGGGAGGACAGCCGGACTTACCCCATAAGGCCCGCAACGTCTATGCAACACTTGTCACAGTCTCAGAACTAAAAGTGTAGCTAGATACCTTGGGTCAAACGAGAAACAAAACACACTTAGTCTGGTTCCGTACCCTAAGAGTGTACTTGTTTCCCCTGTACCCCGGACCTATAATGAAAGACGTCATCATGTGAAAACAGACTCCACGTGCATTTATTTTGTACAGGCTCAACATTTTTTATTTTTCTCTTTCTTGTCTATAACAAGGTCGTGCAGTTCTTAAGAAACTTTAGCTCGACCAGTTCATGTATAATTCAAGTTGCATTGCCTATTCTTCCGGGTCCAAACATTGTTGATGGTCTACTCGTGTGAATGCCGCCAAGCCAATCTAGGGTCGGAGTGTGCTACCGACTTAGCCTGGTCATGCACCCTAAGTAAGCCACTCTACCTACACCCCGGCAGGCCGAAGTAAGGCGAGTCCAGAAACGATCGGACCTGAAGGAAATAAGGTAGTACACTTGATTGTATTTAGAATTGCGTTCGACCTAAAAATTTCTCAGGAATAGTAAGTCACAATGTAGTTATAGATATGAAAATGGATTTTACTATTTTTCTTGACTTCAGTGTGCAGGAAAAATAAAGACCGCACAATGATGGTGAATGACCGGAGCTACCAAAGCTCCGACATCCCCTAGGTGGCTTGTGGTCGATGTTCAAACATTGATAGCAAGCGTTGCTGGAGCTACTCAACTCCGGTAAAGCTAGGGAGTAAGCCGTCAAATGTGAAGAAAAGATGGTGGAAAGACTATATAGTGGAGTCTGCCGTCGACACACCACGTGTTGATAGAGGTCATTGCCGGAGCCACCAAGTTCCGACACCCCAGAGGACTAATCGTCGATGCTTTACGTGTTGATGGAGACTACTGCCGGAGCTACTAAGCTCTAATGATGGTAAATGCCGGAGCCACTGAGCCCCGACAACCTCAGGGGGCCTTCACTATCGAAGACTTCGGACCTACATTCTACAAGTTCGAAGCACGCAAGTCTTCAACAACTGTTACATCCTCTTGGTACATGTTCACAATCAAATTGTGTACATCTACCGGGGGGCCAAGTGCGACAAAGGTGTTGAAGACAAAAATGAAATCCACAAAAAAAATTGGATTTCATTCATCAGGAGACAAGAGATTATAAAATTGGAGAAAAAGAAGAGAGGATACAAGTGGGAGCTACAAAGAGATGGTCCTAGACCCTAAGGAAGAACGAGGCGACCTTCTGGGCAGCCTCTGATACGCTGGCTTGGGCAGCTACTCCCTCTCCTTCGATGGGGCCTTCAAGCACCAGGTCCAAGGGGAATTGAGGGTCCCAACTTGTGTAGCATGTCAGCACGAATTTTGCGACGTCCTTCGCCAGGGATTGTCCCTCGGTCTCCAGTTGGTCCGCGATAACATCGCCCATCTTGGTGAGCTTGTTGCATGCCGAACTCAACGCCTGCAATGCCAGGTCCAACTCCGGCTCCGGATCATCCGGACGCACGTGACTAAAACCCATTGGCGTCAACGCATCATTGGCTTTGCCCAGGAAGTCCCAAACTTGTTGGACTCCACAGTCCTCAAGCCTCGCATCTCCTCCAAAGATCTTCTGATCGCCGCAAGCTCCAAATTCTCACGGGCAAGGCGCTCAACCTCTTTGGCGTTCTACAGAATCTTTTCAGCAACTTGATTTTCGAGTTTTCTGAGCTCTTCCTCCCAGAGGTGGATCTTGTTCCGGCAGTCAACCATGTCCTACTCCCTGCCCCGCACTTTCTTCTCCCTGGCAGCAACGACATCCTCCCTCCTGTGGAGTTCCTGCCCTCGCTCCCAGGCCTTTTTCTGCTCCCTCTCGCAGCGCTCCTCCAATTTCTTGGTGCGCTCCTCAAGACTCTTGTCACCCAGAGTTAGCCTTTGAGTGAGCTCTTCATCCCTCTTCACGACGTCGTCCCGCAGCTCCAGGAGTTTTTGCTCTTCATCTTCGAGCTTTCTCTCCCGCACCTCAAGAGCCTCCCGGCCCTTGATGAGACTAGCGTGGATGGCGTCGAGCCTCTCCTGGCGATCATCCGCTATGCTATTAGCAGCTTTGGCCTGCTCGTAGATGGCCCGGGACTGGTTGTCAAGGGATCGCGTCATGCTTTCACTCTCATCCAGCAGCTTACCCCAGTATTCCAGGCGGACCTTCTCCCTTTGCACCCACTCCTTGTCGTCAGCCAGCCTCGACTGCGCCAGCTTGGTCTCGAAATGGAGCCGGTTGCGCCACCTCCTAAGAGTTTGGCGCTCCTCCTCGAGGGCCTTGCTATTGTGGTAGAAAGCCAGCTGGACCTGACGAAGACTGGAGGAGGCGTTGTCAATAGACAACGACAGAGGGATCGGGTCAGAACCTGCCGGAGTCATCTCCGCCGGTTCCAGCGGGTTCTCCGTGACAAAAATTGGGTCCCACTCTACAAGAGTGGTCCCCTGAGCTTCCACGGCACTAGGGCCGTCCTCCGGGATAGCCTCGGTCGTCGCCGAGGAAGGTCCTGCGGTAGAAGTTTCGACCTCCGAAATTGGCTCCGAAGGTCCCGCCGCCAATTCATCAACAACTAGCCCCTTAGGCGGGGGGCCGGCAGCTTCATCTTGGCACCCTGGCTCAGATGCGGGCACCTTCGGGACCACAACTTCCGAGGCGGGCGTAGAAGATTCTGCTGGAGCTGAAGCCACGTTCGACTCCAACGTTGGCACCTCCTCCACCACCGGTTCCGGTGCTGACACCTCAACCACCATGGGCTAGAGCGTAGGCACCTCTACAGCAACTGGCTCAGGCGCCAGAACTTCTTCGACGACCGGCTCTACTGCCGACACTTCTGCAGCAACCGGCTCTACCGCCAGAGCTTCCTCGACAATCGGCTCGAGCGCCGGAACTTCATCAACACCCGGCTCTACCGGCGGGGCCTCATCAACCACCAGCTCGACTGCCAGGGCTTCAAAAACATCCGGCTCTAGGGCTGGAATTGCAGCTATCTCCGATTCTGAGGCTGGAGCGTCCATCATTTCAGCATCCAAGCCCGGAGCTTCAACCTCCGGGGCTGGTGCCACCGGTACATCCTTATTCCCGTGGTCCGGCGCTACCACGAGAACTTCTGGGGATGAGTCGAGGTCCAAGACCACGACAGCCGGCGCTGGAGCTACCGCAGCCTCAGCCACCTCTTGGGGCGGCGCTGGAATTGGAGCTGGAGCTTCAACCTGCACAACCTCAACTGCTGTTGTAGCAACTGGAGCTTCAGCCCCTTTCTTGGGCACTCTGTGGATGAAGGACACAGAAACTGAAAACACAGTTACAACAAAAAATAATCAACTGAGGTAAAATATCAAAAATTACCTCAGAAGGCTTCTGCACCAGTTAGCACAGAACCTCTTTTTCGGACGCTTGGAGCCGGACCCTGTCACCACTGGAGTGGTGGCTCCGAAAGGTTCCCCGAAGCTTGCTGCTGTTGTCGGCGTCACTCGGGTTGAGTCCCCCCTCGACCAGGAAGGACCTCCGGTCCCAGAGCCTTCAGCTGGTCCTGGTACTGGAGCCGCATGGCCGGAGCTAGCAACCCGGGGAGATGCTGATGCCGGAGTAGTTGCTGCCGATGAAGACCTTCCCCTCTGGGGAGAAGGAGTTGCTGCGAAAGTAGCAGGACTGACAGACCTCTCGTCGGCATGCTTCAGCTTCCTCTTGCGGCTCGAGGGCTCGACCAACTCTTTGCCCTTGCCCACGACTTCAACTCTCTGTTCCGGGACAAAAGGTTGACCACCCTCGGAAGCTCCGGAGATTGCCATCCCGGTGATCGAACGCCTCTCAGCGACACCAAGGTCGTCAAGCACCGGCATCATCAACTGGAGCTCCCTGCTGAACTCCGCCTCCATGTTTAGAGGGAGAAAAGCCGCTGGCGGAGTCAAGTCGTCACCCTCGACGTCGATGCCGTGCTGGAACTTCTTGAGGTGAAACTCCAAAGTTGCACCCTCCATGTTGGACTTCAAACCGGTCTCAATCCGGTCGTTGTCTAACACACTGTTGAGGGCCCAAACAAGCTTCTCCCTCTTCTTTAGCGGAGCCCACCTGTTGGTCAGGAAGTTGCAAAACACCACCTGAGGAGTCACCCCTCTTTCCACGCACTGGCAGATCCTGGTCAGAGCAGGGTTGAAGGCGTCCGATAACACCGGAGCTTCACTACAAACTGCTGTGTCGACGTTGGGGAGGCCTTCGGGCAACTCCATCTTCTCATGCTCCTTTACCCTGATGACGATCCAATCCTTCTTCCAGTCGTCCCACTTCCCAGAAGGGAACAACCGCAAGTACTTGTACGGGCACTTCTTGCGCTTCACAAAATAATAGAAGCCAAGGTACTCACCACTCTTTCTGGTGGTCTGGACAGTGAAGAAGGTGCAGAAGAGCTCAACACAGGGGGGAATGCCCACCCACATCTCGCAGAAGTTGACAAAGATCGACACTAGAAGAATGGAGTGGGGGCCAAGGTGGTACAACTGCAGACCATAGAAGTCTAGCAGCATCAAGAAGAAAGATGAGAAAGGTGGGATCAGTCCCACCATGGCATACGCGGAGAAGTACACCATGTCGCCGGCGTGCTCCTTCACAAAAGGAAGCTTGCCAGCGCGGACCAAGTGGTTGAAGAAGTCAGGGGACCACCCCATGAGGGCCCGGACCTTCTTCAAATCACCGTCAGTCTTCAGCCGGCTCTGGCGAAGACCCAACTCCATCGCAGCACAGCGAGGCGAGAGATGAAAAGCAAGCGAAAGTTTGGAGGGTTTGAGTGCAAGTTCGAATGAAAGGTGTAAAGAACCGCCAAACGGTGCGTGCTTTCCTTCTTAAGTAAGCCCCCGCAACGCTTGGATGGAAACCGCAGAGGAGTCGACGATACCATTCAAAAACTTCACCCTACCAATGACAAGGGGGCCCGGGACCACCCTGACGATCAAGTCGAGGTCCTGACCCCAGGTGAACGGTTGTCATCATGAAAGGCGGGAATCCCGAAGGCGGCGGCCTGACAGGGCGCGCGGAACCGATACGATTTTCATATCGGGAACCGGAAACCTTCAATTGCGTGAGATCCACACGCTAAGATACCACCTGCCGCATCCAGGATATGCCACGCGGCGGTGGTTTAACTATGAACTACTGCCAACGTCACATCCGAAGACCCTTGAAGACACGACTCAAAAACTGAAGAATGGACCCACCTCCGGCTGAATGACTTCATCCAAAAGGTCTCTCTCAGAGGTGGGCCCAGGGGGCCACTGTCGGTACCCTGCGTACCGGATACCCCTTGGGATTGCAAAGATCACAAGGAAACTCCATCTACCAGATTTGAAGACCTCCAAAGGCCCCACATGTCAGCCGTAATCGGACCTGCTTCCCCGACATGGTTAGTCCCAGGGCCGCCACGTGTATCATAAGACCGGAGCTATCGTCCACACATGGGAAAGCTCCGTACTGGATATCAGTATGGCACCCCCGGACCTAACCCCAGACAGAGGGAAGCTCGAGTACCGACACGTGTCCAACAGCACCGGACCTACCCTTCCACGACAGTAAGTTCCAGAGCTGCCACGTGTCCTAACTACCGGACCTTCAACCTTAACAATCAGACCGGTGGACCCCCAACGGCTCGGACCTTGACAATCAAGGACTTCAAGACCCGATTAAGTGTCATTAATACCCTATTAATGACACACGATCGGAAGGCCCTTAATACTAGTAACGGCATTGTTAAGGCCCGTTACCATGCTATTAAGGGTAGCTAACCCCATTTACTGTGTATTAAACATTAGTAACCTCCAGGGCCACATGTCGGGCCAGGCTTACAGTGTAACGACCAGTCCTTGTGCTATAAAAGGACTGGTCGACGACACTCTCAGGGAGCTCTTGGACTCTGAGCTCTAGAGACTCTCACACACCCTCACATACATACTCACTCACTCAATACAACATCAAAACACCCCGTGGAGTAGGGTATTACGCTCAGGCGGCCGGAACCATGTAAACCTTTGTTTCAATTTACCACCATATCTTGAATCTCTGTGCGCCCATGACCAAACTCTAAACTCCATGGACTACTGATAGTAGAGTCAGAAGATCTGCCGGATTCAACCACTGACACAATGATTACTCAATGTGGAAATATAATATGAAGATGCATCTAATCTCACTTAATCCTAGTCTTTGGCATATAATGTATACAGGTATAGATATCATAGATACCGATGATGAACTCACCCCGGAGCAAGAACAAGCAATTCACCGTAATGCACAAGTTGTTGCGGTGATCACTTCATCCTTGAGCTGAGAAGAGTTCACCAAGGTGGATGGACTTGAAGTTGCCAAAGACATTTGGGATACACTCAACTGCTCATGAAGGGAATCGCTCCGTCCGTGAAGCGAAGATTGAGATGCTTGAGAGAGAATTGGGGAGATTTTCCATAGAAGATGGTGAATCCCCTCAAGAGATGTACAACCGCTTGAAGACACTGATCAACAAGATTTGTGCTTATGGAAGCAAGAAGTAGACTGATCATGATGTTGTGAATAGAATGATAATAGCCTTTATGCCTCGGAATGTCACTTTGTGTTCCATGATAAGAGACAGCCCGGGGTTTCACAAAATGACCCACGATGAAGTCCTTGGCAAAATTATCAATCACGAGATGAAGGAAAAAGAAGTCAAATATGTCAAAGACTTAGCTGAACTTACCTCATCCAAGAAGAAGGAGGTCACCCTCAAGGCAACCTGCAAGCCCAAAGGGAAGGAGACATGTGAGACTCTTGAAGAAGAAGACACTGATGATGTAAGCATAGATATGGATGATGAAGAGATGCTACTCTTCATGAAAAGATTCAAGAGCATGATGAGAAGAAGAAGAGGCAACAACTCTAGTGAAGGAAAGAACAAGGAAAAAGAAAAATCCAAGGCTCGATGTACTTTCTACAACTGCGGCGAATATGGACACTTTATGGTTGACTGCACATATGAGGAAAATAAGAAGAAGAAAGAAGTGAAGTCGCAAGAGAAGAAAACTTTCAAAAAAAGAAGCAGGTACATCAAGCGCACATCGGCAAGGAGTGGGACTCAAACGAAGAGTCCTCCTCAGATGATGAAGATGATATGGCAACAATTGCCATCAAGAAGCCAACCAAGAAGTCTACACTCTTCCCAAACATGGGAGGAAGGGAGATGCACAATCACAATTGCCTCATGGCTAAGGAAGGCAAGAAGAAGGTTTGCCTTACATCCCCTTCCTTACATTCTTCTAATGATGATTTTGATAGTTCTAGTGAAAATGAGGACAGGATTGAGCAAAACTGCACTAAAAAATGAATATGTTGTCGGATGAAATCTTTGAGAAGGAGGAGCTCGTCAACTGCCGAGAATACATGCTTATATGTGAAAGGAAGAGATATCAAGAGATTGAAAAGCTCCTTGAGCTTGAAAAGGAGAAAAGTAAGGCACTTGAGCTTGAGCTAGCTTTGAGTAAGGAAACTTACTCAAACCTAGAAGACTCACACATTGCAGTCAAGGACGAACTTGCTAACTTGACAAAAGTTAACAAAATCCTTGAAGTGCAAGTTGAGTCACTCAAGCAAAGTGGCACTTCCTCCTCAAAGAGCTCACCCTCTCAAGATATCAAGTCGACAATAACTAAAACTTGCACATGCTCTAGTAAGAAGGATATTGTAAAGAGATGAATCCACTGTTTCATATGTTAAACATCCATCCCAAAGTGTCATCTTTGAGAAGGAAAATATATTGTCACAAGACCTTCTAATGTCAAAGATGATCTTGGATACACAAAAAATAAAAAGCTGCCTACTAATGTTCAGATTAAGGATCATATTACATTTGTTAAAGAAAAATCACATCAGTCTGAATTGCAAACATGGTTTCATATTTTTTTGATGCTTCTTATGTACTTATGGGAAATAAATTTGGACATGTTTATGTAAAATATATAGGGCCACGCCACAAGAACCCAAAACTTGTGTGTGGGTGCCCAAGACACTTGTGACTAACCTCCGAGAACCCGAGCAAGCTTGGGTATCTAAAACCAAGAAATAATTTTGTTTTGCAGGCCTACTCCCCCGGAGGATCCAAATGGGTGTTGGACAGTGGATGCATTAATCACATGAGCGAAATGCGGATCCGAATGAAGGAATTTATTTTGGAGAAAACAACCAAGGAAAGGTACTTGGCAGCGGTAAAATTGAAATTTTCTCTCAACACACTTTTTCAAATGTTTTACATGTCGATTCTTTAGATTATAATCTTTTGTCCATATCTCAGCTATGCGATAAAGGATACAACTGTTTATTCACTAATGAGGGTGTGACCATTTTTAGAAGAAGCGATAACTCAATAGCATTCAAGGGAATGTTGAACATAAAGTTTTATCTTGTTGACTTCAACAAAGATAAAGCTGAACTCAACAATTGCTTGGTTGCAAAAACTAACATGGGATGACTGTAGCATAGACGGCTAGCCCATGTTGGGATGAAGAATCTGCAGAAACTTCTAAAGGGTGGTCACATCCGAGGTTTAATAGATGTTGTGTTTGAGAAAGACAGGTCGTGCAGTGCATGCCAGGCGGGAAAACAAGTTGGAGCACCACACCTTACCAAGAACGTGATGACTACATCAAGACCACTGCAACTTCTTCACATTGACCTTTTTGTTCCAATTGCTTATATAAGCATCGACGGTAACAAAAATGGTTTAGTAATTGTTGATGATTTTTCCAAATTTACCTGGGTATTTTTCTTGTATGGTAAATCAGAGACTCATGGATCCTTAAGAAGTTCTTGAAGAGATCACAAAATGAATTCTCCTCGACCGTCAAGAATATTCGGAGTGACAACAGAATAGAGTTAAAAATACTCAAGTTGAGGAGTAATTGGATGAAGAAGGAATAAGACATGAGTTTTTGGCACCCTACTCCCCTCAACAAAATGGGGTGGCCGAAAGGAAGAACATGACACTTATTGAAATGTTGAGGACAATGCTAGATGAATACAAGACCTTAGATCGGTTTTAGGCCGAAGCGATAAACACTGCTTATCACGCCACAAACCGGCTATATCTTCATCGACTTCTGAAGAAAACGCCATATGAGCTCCTCACTGGTAACAAACCAAATGTATTATATTTCAGAGTTTCTGGAAGTAAATGCTTTGTTTTAAATAAGAAATCGGGGACTTTAAAGTTCGCTTTGATCTGATGAAGGGTTCTTGCTTGGTTATGATTCGAACGCCTACGCCTATCGTGTTTTCAACAAAGTCTCTATCATTGTTGAAGTGGCACGTGACGTAGTGTTTGATGAGACTAATGGCTCCCAAGTGGAGCAAGTTGATAAGTGTGTGATAGATCAAGAAGAAGCCCCATGTCAAGGGTTGAGGAGAATGGCACTTGGTGATATTCGACTGCAAGAGCAATCACAAGACTGAAGTGCTCAATATGGACCTCAAAAAGAGAGCAATGATCAAGGGGGAGCTTCAGCACAAGATCAACATCAGCAGAATCAAGAAGATCAAAATATGCATGGAATCAATTATCTAGGGTGAGATATTTACAATGAAGATAATGAAGAGCAAATGACTTCACAAGTGCCTCACCTAAGAGTACATCAGAGTATACAAAGACATCATTCCGTCGACAACATCATTGGAGATATTGCAAAGTGAGTAACTACTAGATCTCGTATTGCTATTTTTTGTGAACATTACTCTTTTGTCTTGTTTATGGAACCATATAGGGTTCAAGAAGCATTAAAAGATTCAGATTGGGTGACCGCCATGCAAGAGGAACTGGACAACTTTAAAAGAAATGAAGTATGGGAGCTTGTGGAAAGATCAAAGACAAACATCGTGGGCTACAAGTGGGTCTATCGGAACAAGCAAGATGAACACGAAGTACTAATGAGAAACAAGGCACGACTTGTGGCGAAAGGTTACTCACAAGTCGAAGGTTTGGATTTCGACGAAACCTTTTCTCCCGTAGCTAGAATTGAGTCCATTCGTATTTTATTAGCCTTGTTACTCACCAAAATTTTAAGTTGTATCAAATAGACGTCAAAAGTGCATTCCTCAATGGTCCTATCAACGAGGAGATGTATGTGGAGCAACCATCAGGATTTGAAGATCAAGAGTACCCCAACCATGTGTATAAACTACATAAGGCTCTCTATGGCCTCAACTCTCAAACATGTTTCCGAAGCTTGGTATGAGTGCCTTAGGGACTTTCTCACTCAGAAATAACTTTAAAATAGGAAAAGATTATTATACTTTATTTACAAATCATATTGATGGTCATCTATTCGTATGTCAGATTTATGTTGATGACATCATTTTTTGTTCTACTAATAAATATTTTTGTGAAGAATTTAGTAAGATTATGACAGATCGATTTGTGATGTCAATGATGGGCGAATTGAAGTTCTTTTTGGGATTCCAAGTGAAGCAGATGAAAGAGGGCACTTTTATCTGCCAAACTAAGTACACGCAGGACATCCTCAAAAAGTTCAATATGGACAAAGCAAATCCCAACAAGACACTCATGGAAACTAATGGACATCTCGACCTCAACGAAGACGGTCCAGATGTGGATCAAAAGGTATATCGATCTATGATTGGTTCACTGCTTTATTTATGTGCATCTAGGCCTGATATTATGCTTAGTGTGTGTATGTGTGCAAGGTCTTTGGTATCCTAGAGGATCCAAGTTCAACCTTATAGGGTATTCCGATGTCGACTATGCAGGCTGCAAAGTCAATAGGAAGAGCACCTCAAGAACCTGCCAATTTCTTGGTAGATCCTTAGTTTCATGGTCATCAAAGAAACAAAATTCTATTGCTCTTTCCACACCCGAAGCGGAGTATGTTGTAGTCGGTAGTTGTTGCGCATAGCTACTTTGGATGCGACAAACTCTAAGGGACTATGGTTACTATCTGAACCATATTCCACTCCTATGTGATAATGAAAGTGCCATAAAAATTGCACACAATCCAATAGAGCACTAAAGAACCAAACACATAGACATACATCATCATTTTCTAAGAGATCATTCATTAAAAGGTGACATAGTAATCTTACATGTTAGAATTGAAAAACAAATAGAGGACATATTCACCAAGCCACTAGTTGAAAAGAGATTTTGCGAGCTAAGAAATGAATTAAATATACTTGATGCTCGAAATGTGGCTTGAAACATTGCATACCTAATTGATTCTTCAAAGTTTGCTTACTTTTGCGAAAATTCATCTCTATCTCAATTTTCTCTCGAAAACTATTTCAATTATTGAATCTTGGTGAATTATGACCATTGTATGATTGTTGATTGCTTACTTGTCATGTTCATCAAGATTATTTGTGAATTGATGTACTTTAGATCCACTACCAGGATTCCGGTTTATTGCGACGTAAAAAATCGTTGCAATAGGTCGAAATTCGTCGCGATAGGTTGTTGTCGCAACGAAATAGAACGTCGCGATAGTTTTTCCGACTCATGGCAATAACAGCCGTGGCAATAGGTTATTGCGACGACTTGACATCCGTGGCAAATAGTATGGTATTGCGACGACTCCACGTTGGTGGCAAATAGTATGGTATTGTAACGGTTTAACGTATTGCGATGATTTAACGTATTGCAACGAAAATATTGGTGTTGCAATGATGTCACATTCATGGCAAAAAGTATGGTACTGCAACGACTCCACGTTCGTTGCAAATAGTATGGTATTGCAACGGTTTAACATATTGCGACGATTTAACGTATTGCAACAAAAATAACGGTGTTGCAACGATGCCACATTCGTGGCAAAAAGTATGGTATTGCAACGACTCCACGTTCGTGGCAAATAGTATGATATTGCAACGGTTTAACGTATTGCGATAATTTAACGTATTGCAACAAAAATAACGGTGTTGCAATGATGCGACATTCGTGGTAAAAAGTATGGTATTGCAACGACTCCACGTTCGTGGCAAATAATGTGGTATTGCAACGGTTTAACGTATAGCAACGATTTAACGTATTGCAACAAATAGTACATTATTTGCGATGATTTCACATCTGTGACGATAAGTACGGTATCGCGATGATTTCATACTCGTGGCGAATAGTATGGTATCGCGACGTTTTCACATTCGCGGCGGATAGTACGGTGTTGCAACGATTTCACATCCGTAGCGAATAGTACGGTATGGCAACGTTTTTACGTTCATGGCAAATAGTATGGTGTTGCAACGATTTCACATCCGTGGCGAATAGTACGGTATCGCGACAATTTCACACTCGTGGCGAATAACATGGTATCGCGACGTTTTCACATCCGCGGCGAATAGTACGGTATCGCGACGATTTCACACTCGTGGCGAATCGTATCGCGAAGTTTTCACAATCGTGGCGAATACTATGATGTTGCAACGATTTCACTTCCGTGGCGAATAGTACGGTATCGCAACGATTTTACACTCGTGGCGAATAATATGGTATCGCGACGATTTCACAGCCGTGGCCAATAATACGGTATTGCAACGATTTCACGTTCATGACGAATAGTACGGATTGCAACGATTTCAAAACCGTGGCAACAGTATTGTATTGCAACAATTTCTGATGTGTGGCAATAGGTTTGTAATGCAACATATTCAAATCTGTTGCAATAGGGTCGTAATGCGACGTTCTCTGGGTGGTGGCAATAGCAGTCTAGTGCAACGCTTTTTTGGTTGTAGCCAAATGTTTGTTGTGCAACATTTTATAATTTGTGGCAATAGCTAGCTTCCTATTGTAACAGTTTATTTTCGTCGCAATAATCTGTTAATGCCACGTTTTATAATTAGCAGCACTAGAATCCTAATGCACCAGGTTTGAAAATTAGTGGCAACAAAATCAATTTATTTGCACACGATACGTTTGTCGACTTAACAACAAACATCCAACAATTCATGCAACGCTCAAGGACCCTTGCGTCGTTGCGAGACGATGTTATTTACAGTTTTTTCAGTTTGCAACATTGCACCCATTAAAATAGCACCGCGACGAGTTGTAGTATTAGGAATAGTTTCTTGAACATCCGGCTTTGACTTGGTGCGAGCAGGAGCCTTTTGTGGAGTTGCTGCTAGCCGTTGTTGATTTTGCAAGCTCTCCAACATTCTGCGCATGTCTGCTAGCTCCTTTTCTTGCCGTGCAAAATTGGCTGCCATCTGATCATGTAAAGCCCGGACTTCCTGGTTGAGCTGTTCATTTGCCTGGACAAAGCCATCCATCTGGAAGGTCATATGATCATTTCTTCCTTCCAACTCTTGCACCTGAGAGCTGAGGTCTTCATTTCTATTTTGCAAGGATCAAACTTGCTGGCCGAGCTAGTCAGACATCTGGATATGCAGTCTTTCAGAAACATTAGGTTTAGCCATATAACCACGCCCCCGAAATTGTGATCCTACAGAACCGGTTGCGGATATATAAGTAAGCTAGAAGATGTTGTTTCTTTCCTCATCTGGGATTGGGACTCCCAGCTCAGCTTCCTTGACGTTGATTTGGGCACGTGCCTGGGTCTATATACAAAAAGAAAAGTCACATGTACATTGCAAATATTTATTTAAATGGGGACTGTTTGAAGTGTTTCTCACATGTACAGCTTCTGTCTTCTCGTTTGCCCATTGACTGTTCTTCACATGGCTTGCCTCCCACAGTTCTATGTCATCGAGTTCTTTTCCGGTCTTTGGGTCTCGCTACATCAAATACAAGTAAAATTGGATTGAATGATTGCAGTGCAAAGTAAAAGCATGATTTAGTTTTCATACCTTCTCGTAACTAAGTTGGGCGTAGGATTTCGAGCCAAGCAAGTGTTTTGTCTTTTGAGTACTTCGATTTTGTGAATTGGTTCTGCTTATTGATTGCAATTTTAAGAATTAATTTCACGAATGGGTGTTATCAAATAGTTTTTGTAGGATATGAAGGTATTAGAAAGCTAGTTGACCTTGAATCGCTCGGACCCAAAATAGTCCATAAGCGCCAACCAATCGGAATCTGCTACGTCAACAGGCTTGTTTTGTATACGTTCCTCATCGGTCGAATACTTCTTATAGGTGGCATGCAATGTTGATCGCCACCCCTTGTAGTGCTCACCAACAATATTCAATATTTTTCTTCTGGTATCATCTGGGTCCTCCAAGTCCCAGGCATTCTGTACATTGTATATCACACTGTTATAAACGTACAAGATGGAGGTCACTAGAAAAAATACTTATGTGGGGTGTCACAACACTAACCAGAATGTCTCTCACTATATTGCTCTTCGAAGTATCGCCAACCTCTGCCCACTTCCTTACACCAGCGAGGGGTGCATTTTTTTTTGGTTGTAATAACCACATCATCGACAAAGTGCTGCTGATTAGGACCAACCGCAACACCCAACCTATCGGACCACTGAATTTGTAGCTTTCGATTCTGATCATTCGTTCTATTTGCAGATGCTAGATAGCGCCATTTAGCAACCTTAAGTCCTTTAGCCACCTCTCTTCCAAACTTCTTTCCTTTTATTAGTGTCATTTAAACGGTAAACGTTTAAAGCAAATTAGCAACTAACCACGCCTAGTATCATGTACAAATAGTGTGAAAGAAGAAGAAGTCTGATGTTTTACCATCTTCAGGACGAGTGCGGCAAATACGAGCGCGGGAACACCGCGTTGCAATAGCATTTTGCTCCATATTGGGCGATGCATCGACTTGTTGACTTCTTTGTTGCTGTTCATACCCTACAATCAGGCATCAGGCAGTAGTCAGTGGCGCTACAGCACCCATAGTACTGCAGGGGATTTTCAGTCCAGCTACGAAGCAGGCAAGACAGTAGCTGGCGATGCTAGAGAAAGAGAGGGTTCGCCGGGTGCTCATCCTTTGCAGTACTGCCGGTTCGGTCTGACCAACATCAGCAGGAGCGCGTCTCGAGGCGAATTGGTGGCAGGGCGAGTCATGGACGTCAGTGGTATTAGCAGGTAGAGGATGTAAGACAGATGAGGCGGGCGGCTTGCGACGTTTAACAAAGCTAGGGTTCGGTCTAGCAGTGCAGTGACCACATTTAAGTCAGAGGATCGACGTCCAGATCACAACGGTGATCTCACATGACTTACGTTTTTACTGCAGGCTATGCAGTAAGGATCCAACGATGTGATTCTATTGGATCTTTACTGCATCGCGTGCAGTAAAAACGCATAAGTCAGGTGATCTGCGTCCATTGATATCACCCTGGAGCAAGTCTCGAGGCTAGGAGGACAGTGTGGCGGATCTAGGAATTAAATTTAGGTGGATTGCATACTGATATTTTGCTCTGTATGTTAGCATCTCGCCCTAAAGTGCTAGAACGGATACATGAATATAATCTTGCATTAATTACCAGACATCAGCAACGCATTTGGCAGTGTAAAAAACGGAATTGAGATCATATAAGCAGCAATGAACCCATATGTACATGCATCTCTAAACTATATGATACTAACATTTCTTAGTGGACAGGGATTAATGATATTGGACTATTTTTTCCAGGGTATGCCATGTCATATGGGGCATAGCATGTAGGTACGCCGTAATGGCCAGGGGTTTACGGGCGGCGGGGTCATCATGGCACGCAAACGATGGGACGTGGAGATGGAGGGAGACGCGTCGGGGAGGACATTGAAGTGACCACCAGCCGGTGCCGGAGTGACCATCGGTGACATGGGTTTGCGGGCGGCGGGGTCATCATGACACGCAAAGGATGGGACGTGGCGATGGTCGAGGGAGAAGCGTTTCTGAGGACACTGAAGTGAGCAGGAGCGGGGCGTGGTCGTCGGTGCCGAAGTGGCGGCGGCGAGAGAGACCAGCGTGCGCGTGTAGGCATCAATAAATCACGCCATCACAAATACCCACCAGCAGGGCGTGGGCGCCGGCCGGTGCCGGAGTGACCGGCGGCGACAGGGGTTTGCGGGCGGTGGGGTCATCATGACACGCGAAGGATGGGACGTGGCGATGGTGTAGGGAGACGCGTCGGGGAGGACACTGAAGTGAGCAGCAGCAGGGTGTGGTCGCCGGTGCCGGAGTGGACGACGGCGAGAGAGCCCATCGTGCGTGTGTAGACATCAATAAATCATGCCATCACATATACTGATTAACTTTTAACTAGGACTAGGAAACTATGTAGGATCGAAGAGCACGTGAAAAGCTACCAGAGGGGGGGGTGAATGGTAGATTTAAAAATCTTACGCAGCGGAAACAATAAAACCCTAATCCCTTCGGTAGAAAAACGAGCTGTTAAACAAATCGTGTATGAAGCTAATCTAAACGTGTTTCACCGTGACAAAGTGATAGATATCAGAGAGAATAAGTCACGAAGACAACACAAAAAGAATTACTCAAATCCGTCGAGAAAAACTCAAGTTATGATCGAAAGATCAGACTATGGTCAATCTGACCTACCCGAGAAAAGCAGTTTCTGGAATGCTGCAAAGAAACTTGTGTAGCTCAGAAACTAAAAATCCAATGACCGTGAAATTTTGACAGATGATAGAAAATCAAGTTGTGAAGACAATCCAAAAAGAATCACGTCAATTGGATCTATAAAACTCGAGTTATGATAAAACCACCGACGAAAGGTAGTGCTGTCCAGAAACTCGACGAGTAAAACTTGTCTGGAACAAGTCGGACGAACAAGGCACAAAAGTTCCTTCAAACTATGAATTTTATTCAATAGAACACAAGAGGAACAGCCCCCAAAGTCGTCTCTAACGAGCTTTGGCCTTCCCTTGCTTATATAACCAGCCCTTAGGCCATCCCAATACAACTAGGACTCTAATCCTAATCCGATCACAATCGGAACTTACCATAACTGCTCAAGATTCTTCTATACGCAGATAGAAGCAATCTTAAGACTTCCAAACACCTTAGGAACGCATCCCACATTCCTAAACAACTCAATTTCGTGATACACACGAAATCCTAACATAACCAACTCGATACTTCCCATACCGAGCCATAACCGACTCTGCCGCAGCCAAAGTCTTCAACCGATACGATCCGATCCTTCCAATCAGATCTTCCTTCCATAATCCGTCTCTAGAAGCATATTGCCACGTCATTCACCTCATGCATACGTGCGAACACCTTCCTTCGACCTTCATATGCACTGCCCTTGATTCAATCATCCTGCGCGACCTCCTGACCCGCTCAACCACAGTTCCTCCCGAACTTGGTTGTTGGAACCTCATCTCCTCCTGAGACTAGTCCAATGGATCTCGTCACCAGCCATGACTTGAACTCAAGCAACACCTGCACATGAACAAACAACCAATCCATACGAGCCCAAGTCCTCGACTTGACTCACGTTAGTTCCAAACACAACACCTTACGTGAGAACCTCACATAAGCATGTTGCAAAACCACAGTAGAAACGATATCAACCGTATCATCCAAAACGCACCAAAAACTTAGCAAATGAAAACTAAGCAATCTTTCCAATCAAGTAAAGCAAGTACGAGACATTGCAAATGCAAAGCAGAAGCACTGCGGTCAAGTTCCGGACCTTGCCAGAGCAACCCGGAGCTTGAGCCGGAGCTAAGCAAAAACACTGCGGTCAAGTTCCGGACCTTGCCAGAGCAACCCGGAGCTTGAGCCGGAGCTAAGCAAAAACACTGCGGTCAAGTTCCGGACCTTGCCAGAGCAACCCGGAGCTTGAGCCGGAGCTAACAAAAGCTAGTAGAACCTAGCGCCGGAGCTTACCAAAACTAGTACGGAACTAGTCAACCCAAAACCGGAGCTAGAACAAAGTAAGTCGGAGCTTGGCAAAAGCATGCCGGAGCCAACGAAAATATGCCGGAGCTAAAGATAAAGCTCACCGGAGCTAACCAAAGCTAGTCGGACCTTACTAAGATGTCGGACCATAGCCGGAGCTACCCAAAACAAGCCGGACCTATCGTCGGACCTTGCTGTAGCTCGGAGCTAGAGTCGGACCTTGATAAAAAGGTGTTTTGGTGATCTTTAAAAACTTTTATCATCAAAGCCAAGTGTATTCACTACAAGCCAATGTATTCAGCACACATAGGTCTTACAAACTACAATCGCAATGCTAAAATATTTAGTAGAGCCTGATACATATTTATACTCGTAGTACCAGCATGGGATGACGAATCTCGGGGTTCCTGAGCATCAGGTGCTGCAATATTCTCTGCATACGATGCAAAGGAATTAACGTGTTATAAATATGTGTATTTTGATAGTAAACACATTTATAGTTATACCGGGTGCTTGTTGCCCATCACGATTACTTGTAGACGACATGACGGTTTGGTGTCTTGTTCCTAAAGTAAAGAGTATATATAGTAAGTAACAGTGATAACGTCAGATTACATGAGGATGTGTATTTTAGATCAGGTGGTGTGGTTGCTATGAACTGAAAATGTTTGTTTTGAACGGAGGAATTAGAAATGAAGGAGTAGGAAAAAAATCGTACAATCTGATAAAGAAAAACAAGAAAAACGTGTATAAACCGTGGGAACTGAAAATCTTAGGAATACAAGTTTGGAACACAGGAATGAGAGTACAACATTGGGAGTGGTTGATAAGATAACCCTGGCGTCATTTACTTCTAAATTAAGAAATTACATAGTATATGCGGTTTTTAATAGTTATCTTTCCTGACAAGGAAATGTACTAGAAATACACTACCATAAACTGTCGGAGCGTCATTTATTTCGGGGCAGAGGTGTAGTGTATTTTATATATGGAAACAAGTAGAATGCAATCAGATGCTAGGGTAAAATAAAAAGATGAATCGACTGTAGGATGCAGATCTAGCAATTGAGGATAGTTGATTGCAAGATTGCACCATTAATCAGATTTTATACTAGACATTCATGAAACATAAGAGCATATAAGGATTTCGGACGACAACTAGGAATGAACTGGCTGCAGCTGTTGGGACGACAACTAGGAATGAAGTGGCTGCAGCTGTTGGGATGACAACTAAAGCGATAAGGAGGGAGTAGCTCTATAAAAAGATGGCATGGATCGTGTAGAACTTACGTAGCACAAAACTGGAGTCCGGGATGTCACAGGACGGGGTCGGCGATGAAGAGGTTCGGTAGAGCCTGTCAAACTTGGTCACTCGACGTTGTACCCACAGTCACCACCACCACTCACACAGGAATTTCTTAGGAATGCAAGTTTGGAACACAACACTAAGAGGAGAACATGTGTGCCGAGAACGGAAGCCACTGCGGGATTAGAGGGAGACGCACATTTATATTCGTCGTGGCTAGCTACAAATGGGCGGGACTGGAATTTTGGGCGCACGGAGTGAAGTTTCAATTTTGAAAATCTCAATTGTGCGCGCCAAGAAGAACGAAAAATTTTTCGAGGGCGTGCAGAATTTGGCATCGTGCCCCTCTGCACGCATGCAATTTTAATTAAATTCATGTAATGTTGCGACGATTCCTGCACATGGTTTTACTCTTCACTGGTACGTCTATCTAGAGCTAGAGGGGTAGACCTCTTCGGACTGCTGCCTCGCCGTGGGACCGCTACCTGCCGTTCATCTTTGTTTTCATGGAGATGTAAAAGCAGTCATGTGGTAGTGGGACATTCCAAAAAAAAATACAAACAAAAATATGAATTGCCAAATGTATCATTGTGCTAATGCAAACGACATTCAAATACAGAACACCCAAGTCCATGAAAGGAGGACGGCAAATCCATGGTCTAGTAAAAGGTAAACATTCGTCGCAATGAAATGATAACATATACAGAGTATATACTACTACTACAAAAAAACATTTTCCCCTGTGATGTCTAATCTTCAAGCCGCCTGTGATACGAGTATCACAGGTACATACGTATATATATCAACAATGTCATCGGATATTAGTTACAACGGATAAAGTACTTTTCATGCACCTGTTGCATCGATGGACTAGTTAGCAATTTAGATGACGTAATTTCCTAATCAAGTTAATTATGCATCATGTCTGTTGTTAGTTCTATTACTTGTAAGGATAATGTTTACCGGATTTCATTCATTCAGCCACATGAAATATAGACGGTCCCAAGTTACAAACATATAGGAGATGTTTTCGATAAAAGAAGTTTTTTGATACTGCATATATAGAACACATTGTTCATGAACATAAAGACATATTTCATTAACAAACAAGTAATAGGAAAACACGTAGTAGACAACAAGAGCAAAATAAACTACACCTAATACTACTCTACTAAGAAATCACGAAATAGATAAACTACTCCTAATACTACTCTACTGGGAGAAAACCACGTCCTCCTCCTCCGCCGCCGGTGCCGCCTCCTCCTCCTCCTTCGCCGCTGCTACCGCCGCTGCTGCCGCCTCCACCGCCACCTCCGCCGCCGCTGCCGCCTCCTCCTGCTCCTCCTCCGCCGCTGCCGCCGCCTCCATAGCCGCGTCCACTTCTGCCTCAAGAGACGCCTCCTGCTCTGCCTCCTCCGCTGCCGCCGCTGCCCAAGCCGCCTCATACTCCTCAACCTCCGTCACAGTCCGAAGCTTCCCATCGACGCGGTGCAGAATCTTCAGGAGGCCTTCTACCCCAGCAACCTCCGCGATCGTCTCGTGGAGGGCATCGAGACGACTAGCCACAGTCATCAACCCGTAGCAGTAGTGGCCCGCGGTGTCCATGCTTGTGTGGAGAGGAAGGGTCCCAAGACCCAGACGGCGACACGAGTGATCTGTGTCGGAAAAGACATTTTGCGCCACTGCGTTGAGCGCTAGGGCGCTATGAGCGGCGGCAGACTTGGCGTCGGTGGCCACCTTAAGGCGCCGATCAAGTTCGTTGATGCGGTCGGTGAGGAGTCTGAGAGTCTGCTCAACCCAACCGGGATGAGGAAGTGCAGGTGCCGCGGGCAGAGATGCGGGCGCTGCCATCAGTTCCACCGGCATTGCCGGCGGTGATGGAAACGGAGAAGGGGGTTCGGAGGACATCGATGGCCTAGAGCGCTTCGGCGCAGGGCTACCCATTTGTGTGGCAACGGAGGCGCAGAGAAAGAGTGAGAGGTGGTCAACGGTGGCGGGGGGGGGGGGGGAAGTTTAGAGGCTAGGATCTAAGGAGTGGTGCAACAGAGAAGCAAGAGGACGGTGAGCCTTTATAGCGGGTCGTCGTCTAAGCGGGCATGTCAAGATGATCGGATTATGAACCGTTCAGTGGCCCCGATTTCCTCGAAACCGCGGTTTGCATCCTCTCGGTCCCAGCGGCTCAACGTGTCCCATCGGCTTCAGTGGCAGTTTTTTAGGAGTAAATTTACACGCGGGGATAAACAATTTTTTCGTTATATAAAAAAATCCGTCCGTACACTACTAAGCCAACTTCGTGAACGCGCATCCGTGCCAGCGGACGCCTTGCAGCGAACATGGGCCTAGTCCTGCACGCATTACTTTCATTAAGGATTTTTAACTGCAATTGTGCGCCATGCCTTATAATGTCGGTGCACTGACCTCAACTTTACGTGGTGGGACTAATCCTTCGCACCTGTTCCATATGTTCTTTTCTTCTTTGTCTGTTGTCTAATACTATTTCTATTCTAAGTTCAACATGCATGTGCAACCTCGATCCACGATCATGTTTCATGATGTTATATGTGTGTTTTCTCTTTTTGTTGAAAGATCATTATGTACTGTTTGAGGTATATATATATATATATATGCATGCATGTTAGTGTTGTTAAACATGACCGAGGTGTTTTAATTCTAGCTATGTCTAACATGCACGGACCGCAAACATGATCAACCAATTACACTACGTAAGAAACCCAAATAGGAGACAACGATGGGCGACAGATCGGATGTCCATCGATCACAAAGTGATGCAAGACGCGCTTAAAGTCATTGTTTGTCTCCTTTAGCTTTGCAATTACAAATCGAGACGAGCTTCAAACCCTAAGATCTTTTGTTTTTGTCCAATTTGCTCAGTTCACTTGTGACAGATTAACACATCACTAAACTTAGAGCACATTCACTTGATTGAAATCCAGAAATTCTAACACACCAGTATTCATTGACACGAATGAACACATATATATTACAAAACACAAGAAATATGTACACGAACAGAATTGAAGCTAAACATGTAGAAGAACTCCTAAAACTACAAAAGAAATATGTACAAGAACTCCTAAAACTACTTTGCCGGCCCCGCCTCCTCCGCCCTCTCCCCCAACTTCTCAAACCACGACAAGCGGTCCTCCTCCTCCTCGTCGTCATTGCCGTCGTCGTCGTGGTGGTGGTGGTCACTGTCGTCGTCGCCGTCGTCATCGTCGTAGTGATCATCGTTGTCGTCGTCATCATCATCGTCATCATCGTCGTGGTCCTCCTCCTCCTCCTCCTCTGGCGACGATGCAGCAGGAGAGTGGGCCGGCTGCTCTGGCTGAGCCGATTGCTCTGGCTGCACCGGTGGCTCCGGCTGCACCGGCGGTGGAACCCTGCCGCAACGAAAGTTCCTCTCCGTCGCCGCCACCAGGGCACTACGACCCTCGGCGCCGAGCTCCTGGGCAATCATCCCAGACAATATGTCCAGGCGATCGGCCACACCCGTGAGGGCGTAGAGGTAGTGACCAGTGGTATCCATTCCAGGAAACTCGGGAAGGGTACCAAGACCCAAGGCGTCCAAGGCTCGAGACGTACTGTTGTACGCCTCTCACGCCATAATGAGGCGCCGGTCGTCGTTCACCCCGGGGGAGCTGCAGCATATCCGCTTGCAGGGTGGCTGCCTCGGCGGGCTAGGAGGCGGAAGGTTGGCCATAGCTGTGGTGGTTTGTCGGCGTCGGGCTAGGAGGTGGAACGATGGAAGAAGAAGAAGAAAGGAGTGCAAAAGTTCTGTGCTTGTACATAACCAACGACGCGCCTTATATATGGTATGTGCGGAGTAGACGAGGGAGCGGTTCGTTTCCCGCACATTGAACTCTTTACAGACCTCGTGCGGCACAATTAAACCACTGTGGAAGATGATCTTCAAAGATCCTTCCATCTCTCTTGTATCCATGTGCAACGTCGCGCTCGCGTCCCTGCACCACAGCTTCTTAACTTCTCTACAGACCTCGTGCGGCGCGTCAGTTACTTAGCGCACTGGAAAGGCCAGCGGCGAGATCTCCGGCGAGCCCCGCCACGATAGCGCCGTGCGCGCGCCCTCGGCGCGAGGAGGAAGAAAGGGTATGTGATGTTGGTTTTCTTGTTTCATGATGTTGTTTTTCTTGTTTTGTAATACTCCCTCCGTCCCACAAAGATAGATGTTTTAGCATTTTTTAGACATAATAGTGGAACATATAAATGACGCATGTACCCTCAACTTTAACTCTCACCATTGGCTGACATCGAGTTCCTAGATACGGGGAACAACGCTGGTTTGAGCTGATTGGAGGAATTTAATGTTAGCTTTAAATTACTACACACTTTACATGTTAAGAAGGCAATCTTTGTGGGACAAACTTACAAGCTCAAAATCTCCATCTTTATGGGACAGAGGGAGTATTGTTTTATGTTAATGAACTCAATGTCATTGTTCCTCTGTTCCATCAGTTATTTTGTTTTCTGTCTGTTATTTAATGAACTATCGGTTCTATATATTTGTATTCTCTGTTAATGAACGACCGTCGCGTATGTGCGTTTTTTTGTTGTCAAAGTTGGATTCGATAGGATCATCCATGTTTTTGTATACTGAATCTCGATCCATGCTAGTTGATGTTTCATTGGATGTACGACGATCAAAAAGTTTTTGTTTCGTAGGTTGGATTGGACCATCCATGTTGATATTTCATATGATAATATTTATTTATATATTAATTCTTTATTTTACTAATGTCTATTAATAATATACAAATAATAAATATGACGATCGTTTTTTCAACAAAAAGAGAAAACACTTGTATAACACCATCAATTTAACATGATCGTGGATCAATGTCTTGCACATGCATGTTACACATAGAACACAAATATGGAGTATGTAGTTCATTAGACAACGGGCAGAGAAGAAAATAACATAAAGAATAGATGAAAAACATTGAGTTCAGTAATATAGAACATTACAAAACAAGAGAAATGTCATCATAAAACACGAAAATCAACATCACAAATCCTCATCAACAAGTGATCAATCATGCATGAAACATGATGGAGACCTCGCTGGCTCTCTTTCAAAAGCATGCATGCATGTCCGACCATCATACATGATCACGATAAAGGATTAATGCTCGAATAGTCGGACGTGTGGCGTACACGTGCTAATTTTCTCTTATACCGATGGGACGCATCGAGCCGTTGGGACCGAGAGGATGCAAACCGCGGTTTGGAGTAAATTGGGGCCACCGACCAGTTCATAAGCGCGGTTTCCTCTAGCGTCCGATCATCTCCACACGCCCGCTTATACGTGTGTTTTCTCTTTTTGTTGAAAGATCGTCTTGTTTGAGGTATGCATGTTAATTTTGTCAAACGTGACTGAGGTCTTTTCTATGTCTAACTTTCATGCACCCCAAACATGTTCAACCAATTAATACCTATTTAATTTCTCATTTTGATGATGGATATTGTCAGAGTATGAGGCCTTGCGGATGTATGCTATGCCCCAAACATGCATGATCAAAGAGCCTGCAACTCTAGACGATATCCAACTTCAAAAAGAGGAATTAGTACACATCAAAAAGAGGAATTAGTACAACTCTAGCTAGCTCGGTTCCTCTCTTCTCTTTCGCATTTTTTGCCCTGCTCGCGCGCCGCCGACCTCACCTTGGAACTCCAATGATAGCTTGCCAACTAGGCAAGGATCGATCAGGAGTCCTTTAGCAAAGTTGTTCACAACTTGCTTGCACACCTTCTCAACCTTTTGTTTTGGTGTTTCCTCAACCGGTTGGGCGGTATTTCACAGTTTCCCGATGACTGCGGGTGAAGCTGCCGAGACCCACCCCTACTCCACCGTCGACAAGCCGTAGGAAGCCTCTACAGGCCCTAACTTCTATAAGGGAAAGGTGTGTTATCGTGCCTCAAGCATGCTCACCAAGTTTCAAGCCATGCCATGCCTTGTAGCATCTTTATTGCCAGTTTCCCCGATGATAGTTCATACCTATGTCCCTAGGTCATGGATTTAATTCATTTTATACATCTAATAATTCTTGGCCATAGTTAGGGGATAGTTTACCTATCTCCCTGCGAACACTCCGGATCGAAAATATTTGAAAACCATCGACGAGTGATGGACGATCGAGATAACCGAGTTTTGGTCACCGCCTGTGAGAAAGCCGTGATTCACCGTCGAGCTCCTAGTTTCCAGCCGTTTTTCTCCTTAATTTCCTAGTCCTGGTTCATGATCCTCAAGGCACAAGAAAGCTTTTGGAGGAGAAACCAAGTTGTTTGAGCTAGAGATAAGGGAGTTCTACCCTGCTGGAGCTGTGGCCAACGCCGTCACCATTGCACCGCCATTTCCAGTCATCGGCAAGCCCCGGGGGCAACACCGACGTGCTCCGCGTGGTGAAAAACCCCCAAGCGGCAAGATTGGCAAAGCTTAGCGCACTGGAAAGGCCAGCAGCGTGATCTCTGGCGAGCCCCGCCACGGCGGCGCCGCGCGCGCGCCCTCGGCGGGAGGCGGTAGAAAGGGTATGTGATGTTGGTTTTCTTGTTTCGTGATGTTGTTTTTCTTGTTTTGTAGTATTATTTTATGTTAATGAACTCAATGTCATTGTTCCTCTGTTCCATCTGTTATTTTGTTTTCTGTCTGTTATTTAATGAACTATCGGTTCTATACATTTGTATTCTCTGTTAATGAACGACTGTCGCGTACGTGCGTTTTTTTGTTGTCAATGTTGGATTCGATAGGATCATCCATGTTTTTGTATACTGGATCTTGATCTAGGCTAGTTGATGTTTTATTAGATGTACTGGACGATCAAAAAGTTGTTTCGTAGGTTGGATTGGACCATCCATGTTGATATTTCATATGATAATATTTATATATATATTAATTCTTTATTTTACTAATGTATATTAATAATATACAAATAATAAATATGACGATTGTTTTTTCAACAAAAAGAGAAATTACTTGTATAACACCATCAATTTAACATGATCGTGGATCGAGGTCTTGCACATGCATGTTACACATAGAACACAAATACGGAGTACATAGTTCATTAGACAACGGACAGAGAAGAAAATAACATATAGAATAGATGAACAACATTGAGTTCACTAACATAGAACATTACAAAACAAGAGAAATGTCATCATGAAACAAGAAAATCAACATCACAAATCCTCATCAAAAAGTGATCAATGGTGCATGAAACATGATGGAGACCTCGCTGGCTCTCTTTCAAAAGCATGCATGCATGTCCGGCCATCATACATGACCACGACAAAGCATTAATGCTCGGATAGTCGTACGTGTGGTGTACACGTGTTAATTTTCTCTTATGCCAATGGGACACCTCGAGCCGTTGGGACCGAGAGGATGCAAACCGCGGTTTGGAGTAAACCGAGGCCACCAACCAGTTCATAAGCGCAGTTTCCTCTAGCGTTCGATCATCTCCACACGCCCGCTTATACGTGTGTTTTCTATTTTTGTTGAAAGATCGTCTTGTTTGAGGTATGCATGTTAATTTTGTCAAACGTGACTGATGTCTTTTCTATGTCTAACTTGCATGCACCCCAAACATGTTCAACCAATTAATACGTGTTTAATTTCTCGTTTTGATGATGGATATCGTCACAGTATGAGGACTTGCCGATGTATGCTACGCCCCAAACATGCATGATCAAGGAGCCTACAACTCTAGACGATATCCAACTTCAAAAAGAGGAATTAGTACACATCAAAAAGAGGAATTAGTATGTAACACCCTCATTTTCATGCATCATGCCCTACATGCACTCATATACATGTTTAACATTAACCCATAACAAGAGGAACAAGTTTAAAATTGATTTGGAACAAAACCGCACTTAAAAATGTAGGAAAGTGCGGACTAGTCCGGTTTTGCTGAGGACTAGTCCGATTTCTCTCTGTCTAAAAACGGACTTGTCCGTTTTTACTGCGGATTAGTACGATATTTGCCTCTGGACAACTTCGGACTTGTCTGATTTTGTGCGGACTAGTCCGGTATTCCATGAATCCTTGAAAATTTGCTAAGTCCCTGGACTTTTCCGGACTAGTCCGGTGTTCCAGTGGACTTGTCCGTTTTCCTTTCTGACTAAGATCGGACTTGTCCGATTTTAGGCCAGACTTGTCCGATTTTCTCTCTGGACGACTTCGGACTAGTCCGGTCCTGTTCGGACTTGTCCGATATTTCGTGACTCCAAGATTTACCTTTTGTTTTACGACTTGTTTCTTGGGTTTCACGTCAAGTGGGCCTAGGGACGTCGTGCCCAACTCTTTTAGAGCCCATATGGGACTCTAAACCGGCCTCTACTCATCCTAAACTCGAAATCCATCTAACCCTAGCCTCCACGTCTATATAAACAACCCCACCCCTTGGGTTGACATCTATTTGCCACTTTTCCACCCACCCAAACCCTAGTTCGTGGGGAGCCACCATCAAGGAGGGAGGAGAAGATCCCAAACAAGAAGAAGAAGAGGAGGAAACAAAGGAGGATCAAGATCTCCACCAAGTTTCGTCCTTCACCACCAATTCATCTCCAAGTTCATCACCAACCCTAGATCATCAAGATCCAAGTGTTACCTCCAAGTTTCTTGGTTCATTGGAGTTCTAAACACCTGGTATACCTTCTATTCTCTTTTCCTTACATGAATTCAACCCCTAATCTCCGAATTTACGTCGATCTAGAAAACCCTAATCTGCTGATCTCGTCAAGTGCGGACTTGTCCGGTCCCTAGCGGACTAGTCCGATCTTCCTGGTTAAATTGTGTTGAATTAATTCTAGAATTTGATCTAATCAACCCCAAACCTGTATAAACTTGTTAAAATATATTGGAGCTAGTTAGTGATCATTAAAAGCAATCTAGTAACAAGTTCTACCTTGCATTTGCATCAATCATGCATGTCATGACATATTGAGTAATATTTGTGCACTCATTGATTGTGTTTCTTGTCTTGTATGTTTATTGTGTGGATTAGACGGATTTGCGCTAGAAAGTGCCACGGAGGATCTACAGCATCAAGAGGTTGAAGGCTTTGACCCTAATCAACAGCAAGAGCAAGGCAAGTGTCCTTGAAGCATATTGATCCTGATTTAAAATAAATGTTTTGTTTGCAAAACTGCATGCTGTGTCAATTTGATGGGTATCCTATGGTAGGAAGTTTACTAGATTTGCTAACCCAACCTTGTCACCTGGAATTTATGGTAGAGAGTCGGGAAGGGTTTTTACCTTTTTGCTTCGCTCAATTAATTGGGATGGAAAAACCAACACTACACATTTAATTATACATCAATGATATTCTAGTTAATGTGAACTGGTCAATACGATGGGTGATCTAAGCAAGCCTGGTATGTGGATGGGTTGGATGTTATGGTGGTTTGCTTGCTTTAGATCTAAGGACCGGTTCATGCGAGAATAAGCCAGGACTACAGTGCCACCACGAGGCCAAGTATGGGTGCGGCGTAGCTGATTAATTAGGGCTTTGCTAGTGCTGTTTGGACCGTTGTGGATGCTCGGGGAAGGGGTAGTCGGATTGGGTTTGTTGATGATTGGTGGGACTACCCTGGGATCCGAATGGCTCAAGAGGGGGAATGCGGAATCCATCTGAAGATGCATTTGCCTTGGTTGAAGATGTGCTCAGCTGGAGGCATCGCCACCGGTGAAACCTCAGTGGGGTCTAAATAGGCTAGTAATCCCTTTGTAAAGGCTATTTTGTGATCTCTTGGCCACACACCAACGGAAGTGTGTAATGTGACCGACGGGTCATGGGCATAAGGGAGGTTCTTAGTCGCTGAAAGGTGATGAAATCACGAACACGTGGGTAAAGAGGTACAAACTCTGCAGAGTGTAAATTAAAACTATCATGATAGCCGTGCTCCCGGTTATGAGCACCTGGACAACTTCCATGATTAGAGGCAAATTGGGATTTCGTAATGGTTATGGTTTCGTAATGGTTATGGTTTGGTAATGGTTGTGGATGGTTATGGATTAATCTCTGGTATTGAATATGGTTATTGACGATGGTGAAATCTGGACTTATTGATGATGGTAATGAATTCAGTTTGGTATTATGGTATTACTCGTGATTATGTTGGGATTACTTCACATACTTATACTATATTGCTTTTCAAAAGTTTTAATGTACCTTTTTAGCACTTTACCATTATTATCGTCGTCATTTGAATAAGCCACATGTCATACTTTCCACACTTGCTGAGTACGACATGTACTCACTCTTGCAATCCCCCACCCCAACAGTTGCAGGTCAGGATTGGGAGTTTAATGGCGATAATGCGGAGTTCTAGGCCGTGTCTACCGTCAGCTTTGCCTGTGGTGTTGATTGGAGCTGCGCATACATACCCTGTCGCTTATGCTGCATAGTTGCTTAGTTTGCTTAGTTGTTTAATTAGTTTATTTCCGCTACATTAGTTGAACTTGTCATTAATATTCATTAGAGCTTGTATTCGAGGATTTAATGAATTGTGTAATAAGAGTACTTATTTAATAATTTGAGCTGTGGTAATTTCCTGTATATCCTTTTGTGATTTCACTCGTGTATGTGTGATGAACATCCTGGGCACACATATGCGTTAGCTTGGTTCATTTTCGGAACCGGGCATCACAGATTGGTATCAGAGCCACAGGTTGACCGTAGGATGTAGCCTAGATAGAATGGACACTTTAGAGCACATAGGAGCACTCAGGAATCGATGTATTTTTGCTTGGAGTGCTGTTTGCTATATATATTGGTTGCTTGTGTGCTTAATAGAGGATTTTGGGATGCTTTAGCATTGCCATGTCCACCTAGGCTAGTGTAGCTAGCTGTTTAGTTTCATATTCCTTGATGCATATAGTTGGGGACGTTTTCTAATTCTTACCTATTGCTTTTCTTCAGATGGCGAGGACTCGCAACCAGAGGGATGGCAATGATGAGGAGGAGAACAATGGAGTGCCTCAGAAAAACAATGGGCAAGGATCTACTCAGGGAGCTATCAACATCGAGCAGCTTTTGGCCATGCAAAACCAGCTCATGCAGACCATGATACAGACTATGGGACAGCTGCAGGCTGGCAATATCAACAATCAGCCCCACATGCCTCCACCGCCACCCCCACCTCCTCATAACCGGTTGGGAGAGTTTATGAGGACTAGGCCGCCAACCTTTGCTCAAGCCGCATACCCTATGGATGCGGATGATTGGCTCAAGTCCGTGGAGAAGAAGCTAGCCATTGTCCAATGCAGTGACCGGGAGAAGGTGCTATTTGCTTCTCATCAACTCGTTGGAGCAGCTGCAGATTGGTGGGATTCTTATTGCAGTGCTCATGATAATCAAGAGAGAATCACTTGGGCTGAATTCAAGGAGAATTTTCGTTCTCATTATGTGCCTGAGGGTGTTATGATCTTGAAGAGGCAAGAATTTGAGAATTTAAGGCAAGGAAGATCAAGCGTGAGTGAATATCTCAATAAATTCACTCAACTCTCAAGGTATGCGCCTGGGGATGTTAGCCGGGACAGCCGGAAGCAATACTTGTTCATGAGGGGATTGAACAATACGATCCAAGTGCAATTGCTCAACTGTGATTATGTCAATTTTCAGAAGCTTGTGGACAAAGCAATTGTGGTTGAGAACAAGATCCGTGAGATGGAGCAAGAAATCAAGAGGAAGGCGCCCTATCAAGGACAGCAACAAGGAAGTAATGTGCGCCCTCGCTTTGCGCCGCCCAATGCGCCACATTACAGCTCCTCTATTCCTGCTCAGCGCCCTGGTTATGCACCGCGCCCAACTCAGTTTGTGCAGCAGCGCCCTGTCATGCAAGCACCTAGGCCTCCGATGCCTTATGCACCTCGTGCTGATTTTCCTGGAGACAATGTTCAAAACCAAGCTCGTCCCAATAATTCTGGTGGAGTTAAGAAGTGCTATACTTGTGGAGAAGCTGGACACTTTGCACATCAATGTCCTAAGTCGGGCCTTGGTCAAGGAAGCAATGCATCGAGGCAAAACCCAAGACCTAATGGAGGACAGCCACAAGGAAGCCGTGGACAGCAAAATTTTGCTCGTGGCAACGTGAACCATGTCTCTACGGAGGATGCTCAACAAGCGGATGATGTGGTCATTGGTATGTTTCTCGCCAACTCCAACCCCGCGACTATGTTATTTGATTCTGGAGCATCGCATTCATTCATTGCATCGAAGTATGTTGCCAAGTATAGTTTGCCTATCTCTCATATGAAGTTTACTCTGTTGGTTAAGTCTCCTGGAGGAGAGATGAGGACAAATATAGTATGTCCAAAAGTAAGCCTTAGAATAAGGGGGGTAGACTTCTCCGCCAACCTCATTGTTTTAGATTCTCAAGGGTTGGATATTATACTTGGTATGGACTGGTTGAGGAAGCACAATGGAGTTATTGAGTGTGCCACAAAGACGGTGAAGTTGACTAATGAAGAAGGGATCACCGTAGAATTTGAAGCAACCCAACATGCACCGAAGCCAATCATATGGACGGTGTCGCAATTGAGGAGATTCCGGTGGTGTGTGAATTTTTGGATGTTTTTCCGGACGAGTTGCCAGGTATGCCACCCGATCGAGACATTGAGTTTGTTATTGATTTAATACCTGGAACTGCACCTATAGCTAAGAGGCCGTATAGGATGCCTCCTATGGAATTAGCGGAGCTCAAGAAACAAATTCAAGAGCAATTAGAGAAGGGTTTTATTTGCCCTAGCTCTTCACCTTGGGGGGCGCCCGTTCTATTCGTGGACAAGAAGGATGGATCCCAAAGGATGTGCGTGGATTACCGAGCTCTCAACTAGGTAACAATCAAGAATAAGTACACCTTGCCGCGCATAGAAGACTTATTTGATCAGATGAAAGGCACCTGTGTGTTTTCCAAGATTGATTTGAGATAGGGATACTTTCAAATGAAGATTAGACCATCAGACATACCCAAGACAACTTTCAGGACACGGTATGGATCTTATGAGTACACCGTAATGTCTTTTGGATTGACAAATGCACCTGCCTACTTTATGTACCTCATGAATAGAGTCTTCATGGAGTACCTGGACAAGTTCGTTGTGGTGTTTATTGATGATATTATGATCTACTCGAAGGATGAGAAGGAACATGGGGAACACTTGAGGCTTACGCTGCAGAAATTGAGGGAGCATCGATTGTATGCCAAGTTCAACAAGTGCCAGTTTTGGTTGAAAGAGGTGCCATTTTTAGGCCATATTATTTCCGGAGGAGGAGTATCGGTTGACCCCGGTACAGTGAGGGATGTGTTGAAGTGGGAACCGCCGCAAAATATCAAGGAAATAAGGAGTTTTCTTGGGATGGCTGGATATTACCGTAGATTCATCAAGGATTTTTCCAAGATAGCCAAGCCTATGACGGAGTTGCTAATGAAGGGAAAGGCATTCCAATGGACTGAAGCTTGTCAAAACAGTTTTGAGGAGTTGAAGAAGAGGTTGACAACGGCCCCAGTTTTGGTATTGCCGGATGTAAGCAAGAGTTTTGACATTTATTGCGATGCATCAAGACAAGGGCTTGGATGTGTATTGATGCAAGAAGGTCAAGTGGTCGCCTATGCGTCGAGACAATTGAAGAAACATGAGCAGAATTACCCCACGCATGATCTTGAACTAGCAGCCGTGGTACATGCACTGAAGATTTGGAGACACTATATTCTGGGACATAGGTGTGAAATTTACACGGATCATAAGAGTTTGAAGTATATTTTCACACAAACGGATTTGAACTTGAGGCAACGAAGATGGTTAGAGCTCATCAAAGATTATGATGTGGGGATCAACTATCATCCGGGAAAAGCCAACGTAGTGGCCGATGCCTTGAGTAGAAAAGGAGTAAGTCATCAACTCACGGTTCGAGAGTTACCATTCGAGTTATGTAAGGAGTTTGAACGGTTGAACCTCGGGTCTGTAAATGAGATGGAGATGATGGAGTTAAATCCGACCTTGGAGCAAGAAATTCGAGAAGCACATACCACAGATGAGGAGATCAAGGAAATCAAGGAAAGAATCGAAGAAGGGAGAGAATTCAGATTTGATGAAGACGAACATGGTACCTTATGGCTTGGAAAGAGAATTGTTGTGCCTAATGTAAAGCATATTTGAGAAACAATATTAAAGGAGGCACATGACTCGCCATACTCAATTCACCCTGGTTGTACGAAGATGTACAAAGACTTAAAGACTTGCTATTGGTGGAATAGCATGAAGAAGGACATAGCTGAATACGTAGCACTGTGTGATGTGTGCCAACGAGTCAAGGCGGAACATCAAAGGCCAGCCGGATTATTGCAACCGTTGAAGATTCCAGAATGGAAGTGGGAAGAAATTGGAATGGACTTCATAGTTGGGTTACCGCGTACTCAGTCCGGGTATGACTCAATTTGGGTAATTGTGGATCGCTTAACCAAGTCAGCTCATTTTGTCCCTGTGAAAACCAAGTATACAGCTGCACGATTGGCCGAAATATACATGGAGCATATTGTGTGTCGACATGGAGTCCCTAAGAAGATAGTCTCGGATAGAGGTTCTCAATTTACCTCCAGATTTTGGCAAAAATTGCATGAAGCTTTGGGAACGAGGTTGAATTTTAGTTCAGCATATCATCCTCAAACGGATGGACAAACCGAGAGGACCAATCAGATTTTGGAGGACATGTTAAGAGCTTGTGCTTTAAAGCATGGGAAAAGTTGGGACAAAAGTTTGCCATACGCAGAATTTTCATACAACAATAATTACCAAGCAAGCTTGAAAATGTCACCATATGAAGCGCTTTATGGGAGGAAGTGTAGGACACCTTTATTCTGGAATGAGGCAGGAGAAACTCAAGTACTTGGTCCGGACGTGTTGCAAGAAGCCGAAAAACAAGTCCAAATAATTCGTGGAAACTTGAGGGCTGCCCAATCAAGGCAAAAAGGCTATGCGGATAATAGGAGAAGGAAATTAGCCTTTGAAATAGGCGATTTTGTTTACCTCAAGGTGTCACCAATGAGAGGTCATAAGAGGTTTAACATAAGAGGCAAGCTCGCACCTCGTTATATTGGACCATTCAAGATTTTGGACAAAAGAGGAGAAGTAGCCTATAAGTTGGAGATGCCAGCCCATCTTTCAGACGTACATGATGTGTTTCATGTTTCCCAGCTCAAGAAGTGTTTGAGAGTGCCGGAAGAACAAGTGCCAATGGAAGAATTGGAACTAGAGGAAGATTTGAAGTATGCCGAGCAACCGGTCAAAATCTTGGAAACCAAGGAGAGAGTCACAAGGAACAAGGTGATTCGATGGTGTAAAGTCCAATGGAAGCACCATACCGAAAAAGAAGCAACTTGGGAGTTAGAGGATGATCTTAAGAAGGAATTTCCCTATCTCTTCTCTTCCGCGTCGAATCTCGAGGGCGAGATTCATTTTAAGGGGGGTAGGTTTGTAACACCCTCATTTTCATGCATCATGCCCTACATGCACTCATATACATGTTTAACATTAACCCATAACAAGAGGAACAAGTTTAAAATTGATTTGGAACAAAACCGCACTTAAAAATGTAGGAAAGTGCGGACTAGTCCGGTTTTGCTGAGGACTAGTCCGATTTCTCTCTGTCTAAAAACGGACTTGTCCGTTTTTACTGCGGATTAGTCCGATATTTGCCTCTGGACAACTTCGGACTTGTCCGATTTTGTGCGGACTAGTCCGGTATTCCATGAATCCTTGAAAATTTGCTAAGTCCCTGGACTTTTCTGGACTAGTCCGGTGTTCCAGTGGACTTGTCCGTTTTCCTTTCTGACTAAGATCGGACTTGTCCGATTTTAGGCCAGACTTGTCCGATTTTCTCTCTGGACGACTTCGGACTAGTCCGGTCCTGTTCGGACTTGTCCGATATTTCGTGACTCCGAGATTGACCTTTTGTTTTACGACTTGTTTCTTGGGTTTCACGTCAAGTGGGCCTGGGGACGTCGTGCCCAACTCTTTTAGAGCCCATATGGGACTCTAAACCGGCCTCTACTCATCCTAAACTCGAAATCCATCTAACCCTAGCCTCCACGTCTATATAAACAACCCCACCCCTTGGGTTGACATCTATTTGCCACTTTTCCACCCACCCAAACCCTAGTTCATGGGGAGCCACCATCAAGGAGGGAGGAGAAGATCCCAAACAAGAAGAAGAAGAGGAGGAAACAAAGGAGGATCAAGATCTCCACAAAGTTTCGTCCTTCACCACCAATTCATCTCCAAGTTCATCACCAACCCTAGATCATCAAGATCCAAGTGTTACCTCCAAGTTTCTTGGTTCATTGGAGTTCTAAACACCTGGTATACCTTCTATTCTCTTTTCCTTACATGAATTCAACCCCTAATCTCCGAATTTACGTCGATCTAGAAAACCCTAATCTGCTGATCTCGTCAAGTGCGGACTTGTCCGGTCCCTAGCGGACTAGTCCGATCTTCCTGGTTAAATTGTGTTGAATTAATTCTAGAATTTGATCTAATCAACCCCAAACCTGTATAAACTTGTTAAAATCTATTGGAGCTAGTTAGTGATCATTAAAAGCAATCTAGTAACAAGTTCTACCTTGCATTTGCATCAATCATGCATGTCATGACATATTGAGTAATATTTGTGCACTCTTTGATTGTGTTTCTTGTCTTGTATGTTTATTGTGTGGATTAGACAGATTTGCGCTAGAAAGTGCCGCGGAGGATCTACAGCATCAAGAGGTTGAAGGCTCTGACCCTAATCAACAGCAAGAGCAAGGCAAGTGTCCTTGAAGCATATTGATCCTGTTTTAAAATAAATGTTTTGTTTGCAAAACTGCATGCTGTGTCAATTTGATGGGAATCCTATGGTAGGAAGTTTACTAGATTTGCTAACCCAACCTTGTCACCTGGAATTTATGGTAGAGAGTCGGGAAGGGTTTTTACCTTTTTGCTTCGCTCAATTAATTGGGATGGAAAAACCAACACTACACATTTAATTATGCATCAATGATATTCTAGTTAATGTGAACTGGTCAATACGATGGGTGATCTAAGCAAGCCTGGTATGTGGATGGGTTGGATGTTATGGTGGTTTGCTTGCTTTAGATCTAAGGACCAGTTCATGCGAGAATAAGCCAGGACTACAGTGCCACCACGAGGCCAAGTATGGGTGCGGCGTAGCTGATTAATTAGGGCTTTGCTAGTGCTGTTTGGACCGTTGTGGATGCTCGGGGAAGGGGTAGTCGGATTGGGTTTGTTGATGATTGGTGGGACTACCCTGGGATCCGAATGGCTCAAGAGGGGGCCCTTGGTTGAAGATGTGCTCAGCTGGAGGCATCGCCACCGGTGAAACCTCAGTGGGGTCTAAATAGGCTAGTAATCCCTTTGTAAAGGCTATTTTGTGATCTCTTGGCCACACACCAACAGAAGTGTGTAATGTGACCGACGGGTCATGGGCATAAGGGAGGTTCTTAGTCGCTGAAAGGTGATGAAATCACGAACACGTGGGTAAAGAGGTACAAACTTTGCAGAGTGTAAATAAAAACTATCATGATAGCCGTGCTCCCGGTTATGAGCACCTGGACAACTTTCATGATTAGAGGCAAATTGGGATTTCGTAATGGTTATGGTTTGGTAATGGTTGTGGATGGTTATGGATTAATCTCTGGTATTGAATATGGTTATTGACGATGGTGAAATCTGGACTTATTGATGATGGTAATGAATTCAGTTTGGTATTATGGTATTACTCGTGATTATGTTGGGATTACTTCACATACTTATACTATATTGCTTTTCAAAAGTTTTAATGTACCTTTTTAGCACTTTACCATTATTATCGTCGTCATTTGAATAAGCCACATGTCATACTTTCCACACTTGCTGAGTACGACATGTACTCACTCTTGCAATCCCCCACCCCAACAGTTGCAGGTCAGGATTGGGAGTTTAATGGCGATAATGCGGAGTTCTAGGCCGTGTCTACCGTCAGCTTTGCCTGTGGTGTTGATTGGAGCTGCGCATACATACCCTATCGCTTATGCTGCATAGTTGCTTAGTTTGCTTAGTTGTTTAATTAGTTTATTTCCGCTGCATTAGTTGAACTTGTCATTAATATTCATTAGAGCTTGTATTCGAGGATTTAATGAATTGTGTAATAAGAGTACTTATTTAATAATTTGAGCTGTGGTAATTTCCTGTATATCCTTTTGTGATTTCACTCGTGTATGTGTGATGAACATCCTGGGCACACATATGCGTTAGCTTGGTTCATTTTCGGAACCGGGCGTCACATAGTACAACTCTAACTAGCTCGGTTCCTCTCTTCTCTTTCGCGTTTTCTGCCCCGCTCGCGCGCCGCCGACCTCACCTTGGAACTCCAATGATAGCTTGCCAACTAGGCAAGGATCGATCGGGAGTCCTTTAGCAAAGTTGTTCACAACTTGCTTGCGCACCTTCTCAACCTTTTGTTTCGGTGTTTCCTCAACCGGTTGGGTGGTATTTCGCAGTTTCCCGATGACCGCGGGTGAAGCTGCCGAGACCCGCCCCTACTCCACCGTCGACAAGCCGGAGGAAGCCTCTACAGGCCCCAACTTCTATAAGGTAAAGGTGTGTTATCGCGCCTTAAGCATGCTCACCAAGTTTCAAGCCATGCCATGCCTTGTAGCGTCTTTATTGCCAGTTTCCCCGATGATAGTTCATACCTATGTCTCTAGGTCATGGATTTAATTCATTTTATACATATAATAATTCTTGACCATAGTTAGGGGATAGTTTACCTATCTCCCTGCGAACACTCCGGATCGAAAAGATTTGAAAACCATCGATGAGTGATGACCGATCGAGATAGCAGAGTTTTGGTCGCCGCCTGTGAGAAAGCCGCAATTCACCGTCGAGCTCCTAGTTTCCGACCATTTTTCTCCTTAATTTCCTAGTCCTTGTTCATGATCCTCAAGGCACAAGAAAGCTTTTGGAGGAGAAACCAAGTCGTTTGAGCTAGAGATAAGGGAGTTCTACCCTGCCGGAGTTGTTGCCACCGTCGCTGCTATCGCACCGACGTTTCCAGCCGTCGGCAAGCCCCCGGGGCAACACCGACGTGCTCCACGTGGTGAAAAACCCCCAAGCGGCAAGATTGGCGAAGCTTGGCGCACTGGAAAGTCCAGCGGCGAGATCTCCGGCGAGCCCCACCACGGTGGCGCCGCGCGCGCGCCCTCGGCGATGAGGAGGAAGAAAGGGTCTGTGATGTTGGTTTTCTTGTTTCGTGATGTTGTTTTTCTTGTTTTGCAGTATTGTTTTATGTTAATGAACTCAATGTCATTGTTCCTCTGTTTTATCTGTTATTTTGTTTTCTGTCTGTTATTTAATGAACTATCGATTCTATATATTTGTATTATCTGTTAATGAACGGCTGTTGCGTACTGATAAAGGCATCAGATCATCTCCACACGCCCGCTATTAGACGATGACCCGCTATAAAGGCTCACCGTTCTCTTGCTTCTCCGCCGCACCGCTCCTTAGATCCTAGCCTCCAAACTTATCCCCCCGCCACTGTCGACCACCTCTCGCTCTTTCTCTGCACCTCCGTCGCCACACAAATGGGTATCCCTGCACCGGGCCATCGACGTCCTCCGAACCTCCTTCACCGTTTCCATCGCCGCCGACAATGCCGGTGGAACTGATGGCGGCGCCCGCATCTCCTCAGCCCGACTGGTTACAGGAGACTGTTCGCCTCTTTACCGCCCGCATCGACGAATTAACGCGCTGAATTAAAGATGTCGAAGATGACATGTCCTCCGCCGTCGAACATGCAAGAGAGTTGGACACAATGTCGCGGGATGTATTTAACAATACATCTCTCATCTGTCGCCGTCTGGGTCTTGGGAGGCTTCCCCAGCTCCCCAGCATGGACTCCGCCGGCTACTACTTGTTCGGGTTAAGCTTTGTGGCCGCTCGTCTCGACGCCCTCCACGAGACGATTGCGGAGGTTGCTGGGGTACAGGGCCGCTGGAAGATTCTTCATAGCGTCGCCTGTAAGCTCAATGTGGAGCTGGAAGAGGAGTCGCCGCCGCCGTCGGAGGCGGAGGCGGAGCCACCGGAGGATGCGTCGGCCGCGGCGCGCGCGGCGACGGAGGTGGACGAGGCCTCCGAGTATAATAGGATTAGGAGTAGTTTTGTTCTTGTTTCTACGTGTTTTTCGTCCATGTTTTCTTTACTCTTGTTTGTAATGTATGTGTTGGTAGTATGTTAATGTAATATGTCTTTTATGTTCATGAATAATGTGTCTGATGTATTATCGAAAAATTCTCATTTTATCGAAAAACATCTCCTTTAACGACGCCAAGTTTTAACCTTTAACCCACTTCGTGCGTGAATCGAAAAACATCTCCAGTCGTGATGTTGTGTTTCTCTTGTTTTTTTTTGATATTTTTTCTTTTCACGATTTGTCTTGTTGTTTTCCTGCAAAAATCTAAACAGTCGCGAGACTCGCGATGTTATTATTGCACAGACTGGAACAGGCCGGAAGTTACAATGTCACGACACCCCTTGCAGTACTGCAGGTGCAGTAGTAGGGGCTGACATGTGGGTCCTATGAGGTGTGGGGCCCACATGTCAGCCCCTGCTACTGCACCTGCAGTACTGCAGGGGATGTGCGGTGGTTCCATGTTGTTTCGCTTTATATTATAGGAGTACTCCGGAGATTCCCAAGAAACCGCAACCTCCAAATACCAGTAGTACACCCTTTGTTTCTCTGAGGCAAATTTGTTTCTTTATCGCTCGTCGCTCATTAATGGCAAACTTCTCCATCGACCCCCGTCGGGTTTGTACGCGGCTGATGATCCCAGAAGATGGTGGTCCTCTGAGAAGGACCAGAAGCGTGTGCCACATATCTGGCGAAATCGCGAAGAAAAATGAGGAATATGCAGTTGCGGTCACAAATGAGGTACTAACTCCTGCCCAACGTAATGAATTTATGGATCAGAAGCAGTCTACATCCAAGATCAGGCAAGAATGCACGTAGTTACTTACGGTGCACATCCCCATGGGATTGGCAAGTACTACAAGTTAAGAAATAAACTAGAGAGAGATGCTTTGGTCCTAGCAAATCCCCACGTGGTCGGGAATCGGGAGTTCAGATTTGAAAAACATGATGAGCAAGTCTTAATATGCGTCGTGCTCAGTTTACTAGAAGGTGTTGGATTTTGCTACTTGGTTATCCTCTGGATCTAAAGGAGCGAAGGTTTATTGAACAAACCTGCTCCAGTTCTGGCCAGTTGCTTCATTGGGATGAAAATGATCCAAACCCAACTAGGGTCATTCTGCTGGTGATGGTGGATAATCCACTTGACATCCCTCGAAGCCTTGTTCTAAGGAGAGGCAACGAAGTCGGCGGGGAAGGACGTTCATGGACTGTACCAGTCTACGTCCCAGGTCTTGATTTTGTGGACCACCTTCCGGGTGATGAGGAGGACCCTCCGCCTTTCAATGGCAACCCCCACCCTTACCACGGACCAGTCTTGCTTGGTCCTTATCCTGATGATCAAGGTCCTCCGCCTGCTGCCCCAGATGACTTGGGGCTGAATGATCTTGGCGACCAGAATAATGAAGCATCGCATATGTTGTCCACAGTGCAGGTAGCATATAATATCCTAATCTTTCTCCTCATATATAGTGTGTTAACTATTTTTCGGCCCCAAATGATCTAGAAAATTTACTCCAGATTTTATAATGTCATAAACTAATCGCTGCAGAAAACAATGACGGTGGTCCAAGCAAGGTTGTCGTGATGCAGGATGCATGGAGGTAGACCCAAGCAAGGTGATGGTGCAGGACGATGCATGGAGCTAGCTGACGGACTGAAGGTGCTGCTTGAAGAGATGTGGTGCGGACTAGATGTGCCGATTAGTTTATTTTGTGTTTTTTGATTACATAAGAGCTAGTACTGTCAAATTAATTAGTTTGTTGCCTAGAATGTTATGTTGAACACTATTATTTGGTTCCGTCGATGTTTATATCTAGCATTTAATCCTTGTTTATATCACTGTGTTGCTGGTTGAAGAGATTTTATGCGTATGCTTTATTTTAATCCTTGTTTATATCACTGTGTTTATATCTAGTAGTACTTAATTACGAACATGTATAGAAGTAGAAATTTATACAACTTTATTATTAGTGAAGCCAAAATTTATAGAACCTAGATTTTTTAAAGCACATGTGTCACTTCCGGAGGAATCCATTCCTTTAAACTGCCCCGTCAGTTTCCTTTGATGCAAACGGGGCTAAACAAAAGACGAGCGCGCATAGGGGAAACACAACAAGTGCAACATTCATCAGAGACGAGCATGCATATATAGGAGAAACACATCAACATGCCTTATACAAGTCTATTTTATATACTCCCTTTGTTCACTTTTCATTGGCGTTGGAAGAACTAGGGGTAGCACATCCAAAAGGGAATGGATGGAATATAACCCATAGAGTACAACACATTATGGCAGAACAGGTCATACTTGCGCTCAATCCTACAGTTCTCAGTACAGAAGACGGTCCACTCGTACCACCCTCGCCGGCCGCAGCGGGCAGGCCCCTGGTTCCCTCTGTTGGGCAGCAGCAAACGTCATCATCAATGTCGGGCAGCGCCACCGGCGGCGGTCCTGTAGGAGGCCTACGCAGTAACCTCCAGCTCACGAAAACGTCGAGCCTCTGCATGGCTTGATTCCGACACCGGCAGCACTTCATGTTGGTCCTCTTCATCGCTACGGACCCGGTCGCGTTGTCGCCGACGTGGGCCTCGCCTTCAACGTGTCGGATATACTCGAGGGCGTCGCGGTCCCTGCGGTCGGCGTCGTAGCGGAGCATGGCGAGGACGTAGGCCGCCACCTTGTGGCCGTTCACGGTCGCTCGAGCAAGGAACTGGGTGCCCCGCTGCGCCTGCGCGCGGTCGTGGTTTAAGACGAGGTCGAACCCGGTGACATAGCACGCATGAGGGTTGCCCACGTTGGCTAGGCGCTCCACGAGGGCGTCGTAGCTCCCGTTCCCGTGCCGTTGGAACCACTCCCAGCTGCTCTCCCGCTCCAGCGCCACGCGCTTGCCCACGGCGGGATCACGGCATGCTGCATGCATGGCCTTGCAGGTGGCGCGCAGACTGGAGAGGTCATCCATAGGCTGGGTGGAGGTTGCGGTGACCCACCCCGCGATCAAGACCGCAATATTGTGTGGCAAGGGGAACTCCATAGGCTTCGAAGGGAACCAATGAGGACGCGCGCGACGGAGAGGAAGAGTACGCGCGGAGAAGAGGATGGTGTGTGTGGCGGAGTAGAGGATACTATGTCATCTTACTACTCTTTATTAGTACACGCGGAGAAGACGATGAGACGCCCAGTGATTTTTAGTACGCGCGGAGAAGAGGGATGGTGGTGTGTGGGCAGTTACTGCAGAGGATGTGAACACGTGGTGTGTGGGGGGAGAAGAGGATGGTGTGTGATGTGTGTCTTTAGTATGCGCCGAGAGCACGATGAGACGCACGCAGACTACTGGAAAACGCAACAGGCCGGTAGCAACGACTTGAAAGAAAAGTGGAGACACTGAACTCCAAAGCGGTCTGTAAAGTAGTAGTACTACTGGAAAACGCAATAGGCTGGTAGCGAAGACTGGAAAGAAAAGTGAAGACAATGAACTCCAGAAAATAAAAGAAAGGACGACAAAAATGCTAGAAAAATATAGGAAGTACTCCTATATGTTAGAACAATATAGTTCTAAAAATATAGTTCTAACAAAAATGTTAGAACTAGTTCTAAAAACTTCATACTTTTGGGGATGGAGGGAGTACGTAGTGTACGATTTAAGGTATAACAGCGCGGAGACCCGAAATGTGAAACAGGAAATCTTTTCGCGAAACTAATGCGACCGGGTGCACAGAGCGACCGTGCGCGCCAGTAACCGAGGCGAGTAACACGTGCAGCGCATGCGCGTCCTTTGAATTAAATTTGACGCGTCCCCTCCCCTGACCACTTCTACAATGCTACTACCTCCATCCCAATTGAAGATTATTTCCAGCCAATTTTTTTGTCCCAGCTCAACTTTACTTTCACTGTATGGTCATGTCAGTTGTGTGCTCTGCACATTTTCAGCTACTGTCCTTTGTTGCCATAGCAACTTGCTAGCATTGAATGGAAAGCGGGAGGATATGTATTGATGAAGGGTGTTAGGGTAATTTTATGTGTTGACTAATGTGCGGTTTGAATCCTAAAAATAGAGTTCACTTGGGACGGAGGGAGTATAAGATGGTCACCTGCGCCATCGTCTTTTCCGCACAACCGTTCCAAAATTCTCTCTTCTCTCCACAAAACCTAGCCACGGCTAGTATACAGCAAATGCTTTCGAGCTTGAGCAACCCTCTGCCACCGAGCCCGTCGAGGCACCCGGTCGCCGGTAAGCGGCCGCAGCTGGACCCCCCCTCGCCGCCGCGCGTGAAGGATACCCTCCTGTTCAACATGGCCCGAGATGTTTTTACGGATACATCTCACTCCATGGAATTCCTTGGGCTCGGTACATTCCACAAAGTACTAGAATGGACACCATGGGCCAATACGTCTTTGGCCTCTCGCACGTGGCCTCTCGTCTCGACTCCCTCTGGGAGACGATGGCAGCTGAGCTTAGCATCGCGGGTCGTCGCAACCTCGTCGTGGCAGCGGCCTTGAGACTTGGTCACCTCCGCCGTCGAAGCCCGAGGCGCTAGAGGAGGGTCAGGAGCCCGAGGACCCACCCGGGGAGGAGGAGGTGGAGGATGAGTAGAGTAGTATTTAGGTGTTTTCTTTTCGTGTTTTTAGTTGTAGTTTTTCGTTTCATATTTTTAGTTGTAGTTTTTTGTTTCATGGTTTTAGTTGTAGTTTATCTTTTCTTGTGTTTGTAATATACTCCCTCCATCCAAAGCGACAAGTATTTTGGGACGGAGATACTCCCTCCATCGAAAGGGACAAGTATTTTGGGATGGAGGGAGTAATGTTTTTAAGTTAAATGTACTTGGTGTTCTTGTTCATGGATGTACTATCTGTGCAAAATTAGTTCGAATTTTCCGATCGCCAAACCCTCCTTGTCCCCAAACCGGTGGAGTTGCCATGAGATCGCCCGCAGCGGGGCCCGCAAAGCGGTCTGTAAAGTAGTAGTAACAGGAAAATGCAACAGGCCGGTAGCTAGGACTGGAAAGAAAAAAGTGAAGACAATATGAGGAAGAAAATGTTTGAAAAAAAGGAAGGACAACCGAAATGTTAAACAGGAAATCTTTTCACGGAAATTAATCCAGTCGTAATCCTCTCAAACATAGGCTCCCTTTGAAGGATAGGATTTGTAAAGGATTTTTAGTTCCATAGGAAACATAACACATGAGCTAGGACACTTTGGTAGCCATACTAAAAGAGCTGCTTATCCGCCTCATCCACTTCCCCATGCCGCCAGTAGAATCTCCTCGGCCGCGGGAAGGTGTCCCCCGAAGAGTTCGAGGACACCGAGGAGTGTCCGTCAGAAGAGTCGCTTGATGACGAGGAGGTCGGGGAGTTGGGGTGGACCGGCGGTGTATAGTCGAGGTAGTGATCCAGGTGGATGATGAGCTCCGTCGTGAGGCCGCCAGGCCAGACCACTGTGGCATGGTTGAAAGGTTCCGCTGGCGGCCCGCCGTCACTCCCAGTCTGGCCACCACTTCCTGCAAAGAAGGTGGCCATTTTGGCCCAAGGCAGGAGGCTTGGGTCTTTCATCCACCAAATGACCGTGCACAGGTCAGCACGCTCCCGGTGGTAAGTGGAAGCATGGAAGTGATCAAAGAGGAAGACGTCACCCAGAACCTGTCTGATGCCCTCCGCAGACCAGACATGCAGAGGGAGGTTCTCGATGACAACCTGCACATGGAAGAACCACCTGACGATCGGCACACTGATGCTAAAGATCCATGGCCGGGAGTAGTGGTTATCATCTGGCATGGAGATGATTGTCGTCTCGATGGCGAGCTCCCGGTAGTCATCACGGGTGAATCGCACCAGGAACTCACTATCCCCAAACGTGGACATGGTGAAAGCCCAATGCGGGATTTCAAGTTGGTGATGGATGGCCAGGGTGATCTCCATGGGCGTTGCCTTGCTGCGACCTCCTCTGGGTCCCAGAATAGCTGCTTGGCGGTGCAAACGGATAAACTCCATCGTCATGAGGCGGTTGTTGACCACCGTGCATTGCCCCTCACGAGCGCGCAGGGACGATGAGCCTGCAGGTACCTGCTCGCGTCTAACATGGTTGCGAGCCATGGCGCTGCGACAACAGAGGCAAAGGACTTCTCAGGCAACACACGGGAGCATGGATGGGAATCAGTCGAGAACTTGAGCCTGGAAGCAATAGGGGGGTGGGTGGTTTAAGAAGGCGAGGATGAAGAGGCCTCTTGCCATCTGGCCCCTTGGGCACATGGAACCGACTGGAGCGGTGACCAGGTAAGTAGCAGGCCGAGTTTAATTGTGAAAGGGCCCGTGGGCCGACCAGTCCCAGACGCGGCGGGTCACAGCACGCTACCGCAATGTGACCATGCGCCAAAAATCGGAAGCAGCGTCCCTTGAGGATCTCACGAAAATCCGGTGATAGGACCGAACCTTTCGAGGCCTTCACCTCTGTGCAAGCGTCATGAATGTGCGAAGGCCCAGCTTGAATATAAAGTGAATCAACGCAGTTTCAGCCAACAAATAACAAGCGGCCCAGCTTTTTCGTCCTGCCTGCCTGCCTGCCCGCGGCGGGAAATTTTTGTCACGCCGAATGAAGAAGGAAAATAAGAAACGAAAATAATATTTTATTACGGTACCCTTCGACCCGTAACGCCGCCCCCCTCTCCGCAACGCGCTTGTAGGAGCATCCGCCGGCCACCACGATTGTAGGAGCATCTGCCGGCCGCCACGCTTGTAGGAGCATCCGCGGGCCGCCACGCTTGGAGGACCATTCGCTGGCCGCCACGCTTGGAGGAGCATCTGCCAGCCGCTACGCTTGAAGGAGCATCCGCCGACCGCCAAGCTTGGAGGAGCATCCGCTGGCCGCCACGCTTGTAGGAGCATCCGCCGGCCGCCACTCTTGTAGGATCATCCGCCGGCCGCCAAGCTTGGAGGACCAATCGCCAGCCGCCATGCTTGGAGGAGCATCCGCCGGCCGACACACTTGTAGGAGAATCCGCCGGCCGCAGTGCGTGGAGTAACAACAGCTAGGTACAATTGCTCACATAATGTGTTCTTGTACATCTATCCTCTTATGGATAGGCTGATGGCTGATTGAATTGTAGGAAGCGATGTCAGAAGATAAGACATGGATGGTAAAAGACAGGCATATGAGGGAGTGGCAGGATGGAATGAAGTCATTTTTAAATTTTGCATTTCAGGGCACTCGTGAAGGAGGAACTATGCCTTGTCCTTGCACGAGATGATGTAATATTTGCCACAAGACACGCAAGGGAGTTTATTTACACCTGCTCAGAAATGGGATGTTATTGGATTATACTTGTTGGATACACCATGGAGAAATACGAGTTCAGGAAAATATTGCTGAGGAATCAGCAAATAATGAGGAGATAATTTCTGATGATGGTGCTATGCAAAATATGTTGTCCAGTCTACTTAGAAGCACTGATCATGGCGGTACTTCAGCAGATGTTGATGATTAAGAAAATGCTATAAACCAGCAGGAGCCAACTGGGGATGCAAAGAAATTCTATGACTTATTAACTGATGCCAAAAAGGAGTTGTATCCAGGTTGTTCGCAGCTGACCCAATTATCCTACATTGTCAGGTTCTACCAGATAAAGTGTTTAACTGGTATGAGCAAAATAGCTTGTGAGATGTTACTTGAACTATTCTCATATGTGCTTCCAAAGGGCCACTGCATTCCTAATACACTTGATAAACTTCATAAGGTTGTTCGTGACCTCGGGCTGGACTACCAAATAATTGATGCATGTGTCAATGACTGTGTGTTATTCCGGAAGGACTATTCTCTGCTGAATAGTTGCCCAAAATGTGGTGAATTAAGATGGAAAAATAGTACTGCTGGGGATGCAAGAGAGGCTTTACCTTGTGGAAAATCCAAGAAGCTTGTAGCACGCAAGATTCTACGTTACTTCCCTCTTATTCCCCGTCTACAAAGGTTTTATATGGGAGAATCAACGGCATCAAACATGTGCTGGCACAAAGAAGGTCGTGCTGATGATGGAATATTACGCCATCCCGCCGATTCAAAAGCATGGAAGCATTTTGATAGCATTCACCCAAATTTCTCATCTGATCCTCGCAACATAAGACTTGGGCTAGCATCTGATAGTTTCAATCCTTTTGGAGTAATGAATGTTTCTTACAGTACATGGCCTGTGATTCTAATCCCTTATAATCTACCACCTTGGTTGTGTATGAAGCAGTCTTATTGGGTGATGTCAATGATAATTCCTGGGCCAAATTCACTTGGAAACAACATTGATGTGTATCTGCAGCCTTTGATTGATGAGCTACCGAAATTATGGTGTGATGGTGTTGAGACATATGACAGTTTAAAGAAAGAGACATTTGTCATGCGAGCTTCTTTATTGTGGACAAAAATGATTTTCCAACATATGCAATGCTATGTGGATGGAGCACAAAAGGGAAGCTAGCATGTCCATACTGCCATATAAACATTGATGCCTTCTGGTTGAAATATGGACGAAAGCATTGTTACATTGGTCATCGTCGTTTCCTACCTCAGGATCACAGATGGCGTCGAAACAAAGGTTCTTTCAACAACAAGGCAGAGAATAGAGAGGCTCCAACATCACTCTCTGGTGACGAAGTACTCCAACAATACGAGTGTTCTGATCAAGTGATTTTTGGACCGACGAATAATAAGAGAAAGCACACCGAGGAAAATAGATGGCATAATTGGAAGAAGAAAAGTATATTTTTCGACCTACCTTATTGGAAGACATTGCTAATAAGGCATAACTTGGATGTCATGCACATTGAGAAAAACATTTGTGATAGCATATTGGGGACATTGCTTGCTACGGATGGTAAAACAAAAGATAGTCTACAAGCTCATCTTGATATGAAGGATATGGGTATACGGCTAGATCAACATCCGAAGTTCATAAAGAGCAAGTACACATTCCCACCAGCATTATATACTTTGGGCAAAGATGAGAAGACCACCTTGTGCAAGTTTTTGGGGAATGTGAAGGTGCCCGATGGTTATGCCTCAAACATCAAGAGATGTGTGGACATAAAAGCATGTAAGGTATCGGGTCTAAAAACTCATGACTGCCATATTATATTTCAGAAGCTCCTTCCTATTGCAATACATAACATATTGCCTGAAAAGGTTGTTGCACCTTTAATTGAGTTTAGCACATTCTTTTCTGGAATTTGTTCTAAACAATTGGCGGAACCAGATTTGGACAAGATGAGCAAACAAATTCCTGAAACAATTTGTAAGCTTAAGATGTTGTTTCCTCCTGCTTTCTTTGATATCATGGTACATCTTCCAACCCATCTTGTCGAAGAAGCACGGTTGGGTGGACCTGTTTCTTACAGATGGATGTATCCAATTGAGAGGTACCTTGGTACATTGAAGAGGTATGTACGTAACAAAGCTCACCCGGAGGGTTCTATAGCTGAGGGATATATTGTCAAAGAGTGTATGACTTTTTGTAGTCAGTTTTTGGATAACATCAGCACCAAGCGTAATAGGCCAGAATGTCATGAAGCTGCAGCTACAAATGAACCTTCTGTTGATAATTCTAACATATTTACAGAGTTGATAATTCTAAAAAAGGGTATAAATGGGACCAACTTACTATGGTGGAACTACATAACATCAGGCATTATCTTATTATTAACGTTGAAGAGGCCGCTCCATGGATCAAGTAATAACGTATAACTCAGATGTTGTATACTATATATATGGCTTATTGTAGATGGCTAACTTAATTTTGTACCCTTTTCAGTGAGCATATTGAAGAACTGAAAAAGATTCATTCTCGTGATGTTGATAAACGCCATAGAGATGAGTTTGTTGATTGGTTTCAGAAATGAGTAAGTACATGCAAGTTTGCACTTTGATGAAATATTGAACAAATATGTATTCTGAAATTGGTTTGTCATCGATAACCCCTATTATACTAATGTGTAAAGATTACGATATTACACAAAGAAGGCGAAGCAACCGATTATCTGTATGCATTATCTAGAGGACCTGGTCGTCGGGCACGTTTTTTAGTCGGTTATTCATCAATGGCTTCTTCTTTCGAACTGCAGATGTGGAAAAAGATTTACAGACCCAAAACAGTGGTATTGTTGTTCGGGGCACTGATCATGATTAGTTTGGAGTAATCAAGAAAATCATTGCTGTTGATTTTGAAAAAAAACAAGAGGTTATGTTATTTCAGTGTGAATGGTTTGATCGGCCTTTTAGAAGCAGTCAGAACCAAAGCAGAGGCTACAAAAAGGATCAATACGGAATGATAGATATTGACACTACTCTGTTTCGATTCCAGTATGAGCCTTACATTCTAGCCACCCAAGCAGAACAAGTTTTTATGTTCCAAGTGTGAAGCATCCTAAACGGGCTACAATTGTTAAAACGAAGCCACGGAACCTTTTTTCCATGCCCCTGGAGACAGTGAAAATAATGTGACTGAGGCGATGGAGGCTGAGACATTTCATGATGATCTGCTTACTGATGATATCAATAATGAGGATACGACCGCATGGGCTAGGAATGACATTGAGGGAGCCAGCGGCGATGCTTCCACTCTTATAATGACAACGTCAGGTGATCGGTTTGAGGTAGATAGAGTTGCATCAGAAAATGAAGACGACGACGACGATACATATACCAATGATGGTCATGTAGCTCCATTGTGGGGGGACGACAGCAAAGATGATGATTTTTAGTATAATTAAGTACGTACTACATGTATACATGTGTGAGATGTGAACTGGAGTACTATTTGTGACGATAGGCTAATATATGGAAGTGCGACTAATTAATCATTTATTACATGTGGGACTAATCATTTATTACATCCCCACTGTTGCATTAATTTGTGGGTGCTTATCTCGATCGTTTTGGCGTCAGCACCCTCGGCCGCCTTGGATCCCTTTACCTTTGGTGCACGAACTACTGAATCGTGGCAACAGAACATAATGCAATGATTGTGTTTTGTTGCATTATTATCCTGACGCCACGAAACAGTGAATCGTGGTCACACATCCTAATTGCAACGATTGGGGTCTGTGGCGACAAATCCTAACGCCACGAACCAATGAATCGTGGCAACACATCCTAATGCAACGATTGTGGTCTGTGGCGATAGATCCTGGCGCCACGAAAAAGTGAATCGTGGCAACACATCCTAATGCAACGATTGTGGTCTCATGGCGATAGATCCTAACGCCACGAACTAGTGAATCGTGGCAAGACATCCTAATGCAATGATTGTGTTTCGTTGCATTAGTATCCTGACGCCACGAAAAAGTGAATCGTGGCCACACATCCTAATTGCTACGATTGGGGTCCGTGGCCATTGATACAAACGCCACGAACCAGAGTATCGTGGCAACACATCCTAATGCAACGATTGTGTTCCGTATCGATAGATCCTGTAACGCCATGAACCAGTAATTCGTGGCAACAGATCCTAATGCAACGATTGTGGTCTGTTGCATTAGCATCCTGACGCCACGAACCAGTGAATCGTGGCAAGACATCCTAATGCAACGATTGTGTTTCGTTGCATTAGCATCCTGACGCCATGAAAAAGTAAATCGTGGCCACACATCCTAATTGCTACGATTGGGGTATGTGGCCATTGATACTAACACCACGAACCAGAGTATCGTGGCAACACATCCTAATGCAACGATTGTGTTCCGTGGCAATAAAGCTGTAACACCACGAACCAGTAATTCGTGGCAACAGATACTAATGCAACGATTGTGTTCCGTGGTAATAAAGCTATAACGCCACGAACCAGTAATTCGTCGCAACACATCCTAATGCAACGATTGTGTTCTGTAGCGATAGATCCTGTAATGCCACGAACCAGTAATTCGTGACAACAGATCCTAATGCAACGATTGTGGTCTATTGCATTAGCATCCTGACGCCACGAACCAGTGAATCGTGGCAAGACATCCTAATGCAACGATTGTGTTTTGTTGCATTAGCATCCTGACGCCAGGAAAAATTGAATCATGGCCACACATCCTAATTGCTACGATTGGGGTCCGTGACCATTGATACTAACGCCATGAACCAGAGTATCGTGGCAACACATCCTAATGCAATGATTCTGTTTCCTTGCGGTCCAAATGCAACTGTTTGCTGATTCGTGGCAACATATCCTAATGCAACGATTGAGTTTTGTGGCAATAAAGCTATAACGCCACGAAGCAGTAATTCATGGCAACATATCCTAATGCAACGATTGTGTTCCATGGCGATAGATCCTGTAACGCCACGAACTAGTGATTAGTAGCAACAGATCCTAATGCAACGATTGTGTTCCTTGGCGATAGACCCTGTAACGCAACGAACCAGTAATTCGTGGCAACAGATCCTAATGCAACGATTGTGGTCCGTGGCTATAGATCCTGTAACACCACGAACCAGTAATTCGTGGCAACAGATCCTAATGCAACGATTGTGGTCCGTTGCATTAGCATCCTGACGCCACGAACTAGTGATTCGTGGAAACAGATCCTAATGCAATGATTGTGTTTCATTGCATTAGCATCCTGATGTCACGAAAAATTGAATCGTGGCCACACATACTAATTGCTACGATTGGGGTCCGTTGCCATTGATACTAACGCCACGAACCAGAGTATCGTGGCAACACATCCTAATGCAACGATTTTGTTTTGTTGCATTACGGTCCAATTGCAACTGTTTGCTGATTCGTGGCAACGGATCCTAATGCAACGATTGTGTTCTGTGGCAATAAAGCTGTAACGCCACGAACCAGTAATTCGTGGCAACATATCCTAATGCAATGATTGTGTTCTGTGGTGATAGATCCTGTAACGCCACAAACTAGTGATTCGTGGCAACAGATCCTAATGCAACGATTGTGTCTCGTGGTGATAGATCCTATAACGCAACGAACCAGTAATTCATGGCAACAAATCCTAATGCAACGATTGTGTTCTGTGGCGATAGATCCTAGTGCCACGAACTACTGAATCGTGGCAAAAAGCCAAGCTTACTGCAACGATTTAGTATTCGTAGTACAATCGTTGCAACAAGTCGGAATCCTTGTAGTGATCACTATTAGATCAAACTTCCAAAAATCACTTTGTTTCTAATTCAATTTTGTCCAGCAGACTCGAACTAGTTTGTGGTTTGTACCGCACTAGTCTGTTGCTGCAGACTAGTTTGGCTCTAGTCCGGCATACCAGACTAGTTTGGCCCCTCTGTGGACTAGTCCGTATTTATTGGTCTTAAACCCTATCCAACCACCAGGACATCTTCTTCTTCCTCTCACAATCGTTTTGGCACTCTCTCTCCTCAAACCCTAGCTCCCAAGGCGATTTTCACTTTTGACCACCAAAATCTAAAGTTCCTCCACGGAAACTCTTTCCCTCGGCACGAAGCATCCCTCTCTGGACTAATTCGGACCTTGCTCCGCTCCTCCAACCTCAAATATTCGATTTTTCGATAAAAATATCACTTAACCCTAGTTCTCATCTTTGCTTAAATCTTGCTTATTTTTCTTGATTCCTAGGGCATGATTACATTGTTGTATGTATTCCTACTGTATTCCTATCTTTGTAGCATCAATCTTTGTTAGATTTTCTGGAATAGGAAGTTAGGGTTCATACGTCATACTAGACTAGTCTGGTGCTTGGTGCAGACAAGCCCGATGCTCTGTACAAGTCCGCACTCTAAAAATGGATAAGGTTGGTCCCCTAATACTTTGAACCACTAAATTCTTATCTCCAAAAATTCAACATATCATTCTTACGCTCCTTGTGTTCTCTATGTCAGGCACGATGTCGTCCTCTTCAGATTACAACATGTTTGACTATGAAGCCGAGCGTGAACGTGCAAGAGTTGAAAGAGCAAAAGAAAGGGTAAGCAAGAAGAGGCATGACTTTAATGCCCACTCCTCTTCTCCCAATGATGTGCTTCCAAGAAAGAGGAAAGTGGTAGTAAAGAAATCATTGAGCAATGATGGTGCTGGTGCCAGCTCAACGACACCTAGAAGGAGCACTAACAAGGGAAAAGGACTTGCAAGTGGTCCATTGGCCCGCTTAAGATGAAATCACCTGTGCAGCGCAACAGGCAACCTTCAGAAAATGACTTCATGGGTAAAGAAAACAAGTTTGCGAACAAGTTCAAAAAGATTGAAGTTTATGAGCAGCCAAAGCAATATGCTGACCCAAGATTTTGGAGCCACTTCCATGCTGACTACTATGAGCATGTGTACATGAAGCTGAAGAAACCAGTGGTTGAGAGTCAGTGGATGAACATAACCTACTTACACTCCAATAAATGTCAGGCCTATCATGAGTTCTTAGAGGCATTGGAGATGCATGGCTTGAAGGATCTTCTATCCTTCCAGTATGATTGGAATAATGAAGTCATAACTCAGTTTTACTCAACCCTCTACTTTGCTCGTGACGATATGGATGAGATGACCTGGATGACACATGGATCTAAGTATAGTGTCACACATGAGGAATTTGCCAAGATACTTCACCTTGAAGATACCATGGACAATGAGCTCATTATTCATAACTTAAAGCCTTTGGAGAAGGATGAGCTAGAATTCCTCTATGATACAAGAATGCCATACAAGTCTCCTACCTCCAAGTACTTGAAGCCATTTTTATAGTACTTAATAGAATCTTGAGGAAGATCATAGCTCCAAAGGATGGAGATGCAGAGACAATTCAAGGAACTCTAAGGACCTTGATGAAAATGATAAGCAAGAAAAGAACCTTCAATGTCTTTGAATACATCTACAATGACATTGTGAACATCTCTATCACTCCAAACAGGTCATGCGTCTATGCACCGTACATCATGTATATGATTAAGAAGGTGACTGGGCTAGAATTTGTCAAGAATGTCACTCACATCGGCCTCAAGCCCCAGAAGCCCACAATCTACATTGTTCCCTCTGTTCCTGCCTCACCTACAGTGGAACATAGATCTAAGCATGCTCATGAAGGCACAAATACTTAAGATGCTACCTCTGCTCCTCCACCCTCCAAAGAGTCCTCCGGTGGTGTGTTGAAAATGCTCTCCTCCATCTTTGCATCCTGCCGCAAAGTGGAAATTAAGCAACACAAGGAAAGCGTGGCTAGAAAGAGGCATCAACAGTACATGAAGGCAAACATCAAAGCAATATGTGAGAAGCTTGATATTGAGCCAGTGGTACCACCTGAAACCTCAGAGGATTCAGAAGAGAACATCTCAGAGATGGCACCTCTCACAGAGCAAGAATTGGCATCCTTTGGACTAGCAGGTGTCTTCGCCCCTTCTCCTTAGCATGCGCATGAAGACGAAGATGAAGACAGGACTGAGAGTGAGAGATGGAGGGAGGAAGAGTGATTCCCTTAATTTTTTCCCTTTTTGGTTCCTTGATGCCAAAGGGGGGGAGATTGAAACTAGTAGTATTTATTTGTAAGACTTAAGGACTAATGATCATGGACATGTATCTTAAATTTCAAACTATTGTAATCTTGTTTGGATGTGCTTATTTTGTCCAACGTGAATGTGTGATGCTTGTTTTCGTATTACTGTGATGGTTGCTATAATTGCTATACTCTTAATTTTGCACATCACATTATTTGATCACACACACTGTATAGGCACCCCACCATAAAGACTGCATATATGTGAGGAATTTTTATTGTTCTTATGCCATTCTCATATATGCACACTTTATCAAAATCAATTTTTACTCTTAATTGTGAAATCTCAATTGGTTGTCATCAATCACAAAAAAGAGCGAGATCGAAAGTGCATCTAGGCATTCCCTTGTGGGTTTTGGACGATTGATGACAAACAAATGAGATGAATGCAGGTCAACAAAGATTAGATATTTTGGTGCACTCAAAAAGTAAAAAATGAGGAGTGAGGAATTGGAAAAGCCCAATTGATCAAGGAAGCGCAAAGTAGATATAACTGTATAGGATGTGTGTGAGAGACACATCCTAGAGCTTAGATCTTTGCGTAGAGGGTAAGGGCTAAAATTAATTAATTAAGTAATTAACTGTGCACCAGACAACTCCGAACACTAAGCGAACAAGTTCATTCCACTTTCAGATGTTTTAATTCATCGTGCACCGGACAAGTCGGACACTAACCGGACAAGTTCATTCAAATTTCCGATGTTTCACTCACACAAGTTGGAAAAACACAATTCACATTGGACCGAACAAGTCCGTCATTTTACGGACTAGTCCGATTAACTTTCTATAATAACGACGGACCAGTCCGATGAACTCTTTGTTTTAATACGGACAAGTCCGGTATACCTCACAAAAATTAGGGTTTTTAGTGTGCTGCACATTCCACACTAATTTTACGCAGCACACCGGACAAGTTCGATCACCAGAGCGAACTTGTCCGGTCGTCGGGATCCCTAACGGTAATATTTTTGAAAATACTATAAATAGGTGATCCACGACCCCACAAACATAAGAATTGTACTCTACTGTCAAGAACATAAACCCTAGCACCGCAACTTGTCCCAAGAGCACAAAAACACATCTCCTCACACATCTAAAGCCAAAAAGGTTAAATTTTTTGGGTATCTAGACTTGGGATAGGGAGATCGTCGTCTACGCATCATTGAGCTCTTAGGGTTTGATCTTTTATACACTCATGTATTACTTGTAATCTTTTTTAGTGTATTAGATCATCTTTATTGTTGTAACTTTGTGGGAGCCATCAGTGTGTGAGGTTGCACCACCAACTTGGTGATTACCCGTGATAGTGGAACCCAAGTCGGTCTTGTGTGGTGGCTTGACGAGAGAAAAGGGTTTGAAGAGACCCGTCTCTGTGTGGGCTTCCTCAATGAGGACATAGATCTCTTTGATGAGATCGAACCTTGGTAAAAATCCTTGTCTCGCGTGTTCCATTCTTTTACTTTTGCAAGTTTTATCATCTAGGGTAATAGAGTTGATCAACAAGTAATTTGTGTTCCACGTGAAAATTAATCAATCTGGTCTCTTGTTTAAGTTGTAAGAATAGTGAGTATATTCCGTTGCTATTTTATCTGAGAATTCTGCATAAACACTTAATCTTGTCATTGTACTTCAAGCACACCGGACTAGTCCGTATAACTCACGGGACAAGTCCAGTCCATCCTGTATTTGACCTTTTGATTAAGTGTTGCAGGAAAAGTTTTCAAAGCGTATTCACCCCCCCCCCCCCCCCTAGGCCACATTCACTTGGTTGTGCTATTATTTAAGCATCATTCAGATTACATATTGCACATTGTTGCTACATTATCTTGTCATAAATAAGGCAAAGTGGAACTTAATAATTAAGATTTTTTTAGTAGGATGTTAGGTCGTGATTTTCATGTTTGCTTCAATTGATGTTGCTACTTTTTTCCCATCTTCTTGGATCTTATTCAAATATTTTCAGTTCTCTTTTGAAAGGCATAAAGCAACAACAACTTGTCTATGTTGTTTTATTTGTTGTGTCCAGTCTAAATCTGGATATGCAATCATTTACTTGTCTTATCTCAATGTTGGATCTGACTGCATATGCATGCGTGCCCAATTGATGCTGCTACTTTGTTCATCTTGTTTGCTCTTTTTCCTAGCAGTGTGTTAATTTCTGCAGCAATGACATGTCTTCTGTCTTTTTTCCAAGAATTGTTGTCATTGTTGTTTTGCGAAATTTTGATGCGGAAACAATGCCCATCTATGGTAATGAGCCTCTTCACAATATTCCTTATTTTGCACATGAAACATCTCCATTTCAAGGTTGTCATGTTATAGGTGGAGACGATCCCCAATGAATTTGAAACATAGGCAGACTATACAAAAGCATTTCACAATCCAACATTAGAGGAGATTTGACATCAAATCTACTTGGGTACGGATATCATTTCCAAAAGCCTATATGTTGAATCTTATGAGAAGAAGCCAAAATTTATAGGGCGAAATCAGTACAACAAAAGATTCAATGTACCAACAGAGAAGTACAAACCTAAAAAGGGGGGATCTTATATTATTATCGAAAAGGGAATTGCAATCTAGAAAGCAAATTATCAATGATGACTCCTTTTGTGCCATCCTGGTAGTTATGTCCACTTCTCAGTTTTGTAGAGATTATGTAGCATCTATGGATGTCTGTCTATCACGATCACCATATGGAGACAATGTGAATGAGTAAAGTTTTTACCAGGTTACACACTTGGGTAATTTCATAACTTATGAATGTTGTTGGGAAATCATGATGAAAGGTTCTAAAAAGAGTTCAGAAATAATCAACCTCATATTATCCAGAAATGATAATGGTGTATGTACTTATGGTGCCAAGGACGCGAGTGGCGGACCATCCTAAATTGGTCAACAATGGTGCAGCGAGGGGGTTAATTGGCTTCTGTAAGTTTGCCCTGACTTCCAATCAAATTGCCTTCTCGTTGGTCCTACATTTGCAATCCAGTTAATTGGCTAACTAGTCTACAAGCATGTTACACGATCAGGACCAACTAACATAAATATAAACACACCCAATAGTCATCACTAATCCAAGTTTTTTTTTGCAGACATTGCAAAGCCACGCCAATTCTTAACGTGCATAGGAACACTTTTGTGTGACAGTGATGTTAACACCTAATTTAAGCACAAATAAGGTGTATATGCAGGCAGTGCACTACATATTACTCCCTCCGTCCCTATGAATTTATCGCTTTGTAGTTCATTTTTGAACTACAAAGCGACAAGTTCATGGGGATGGAGGGAGTATGAAATAGTACAGTTTATTTGATCAACACTTCAGATCTACAATCCAGTAAATGCAAATATTTCAGTCACTGAAATGATCGAGAAGTAATTGGTGATGTACACGTTTGCAGCTAATCAAAATATGCAGGGTAATGTATGTACAACACCAGCAGATATTATACTTCTTTATTTCTAGTAAATGCAAATATTTCACTCAATGAAATGATCCAGAAGTATTTGTTGTATGCATAACTCAAAAGGTATTTTGAGTAATCACTAGGAAGCAATTGGAAAGATGCATGCCTCAGTCAAGGCTAATTGCTGAGCGTGGCAAGCTGGGGCACGGGATGGTGACGGAGATAAGAACCCCATCGCTGCATCGTTGTTGACCAATTTAGGATGGTCCGCCACTCACGTCCTTGGCACGACTGCATCCGGTGTATGTTCTGTTTAACACTTCAGGCTGAGGCTCGTTTGGTGACACACCATTAACACGTTCCAAAAAATTCAATGTAGCTTGACGTAGTTTGACATAAAAAAATACAATATAAATGAGCTTTAAGCTTATCTGAGCAGTTATCATAGTAATGAAATTGTGTGGGAATAAAAGGTATACAACCACTAACCTTTCGTCAATATGGAAATTCAGCCGAAACTACTTTCTTTATAACATTGGAGACATTATGTATTAATAAATCATGGTCATCGGGGTCAACATTTGAGCTATGAGTTTCCTCATTTTCCATAGAGTTCAGAGTAATTAACTAGGAGCAGAACCAACTATTAATAACTTAAATGTCAACAAGCAAGAACTAGAGGGAGTAGAATGCTTACATTCTCAAGTGGCACAATATATTGCAACTCTTTTTCACTCACTAAGTGAATCAACAGCTCTCCAAAATCGGTGAATTTGTTTCCTTTCACATGAATGAATAAGATGAGTTGAAAACAAATATATAATGGTTAACAAAAACAAACCCAGAAAAAGGATAAACCCTTAATCTAGATAGAAAGTAAGCAGAACTTACGCGCAAGATGTGCACACGACAAGACAAATATACTGGTGAGCTAGTTTTGAATTTCTTGATACAAGAAATAAGAATATCAGCTGCGTGTTCACACCAATTGAGACATTTGATTCTGTCTACATCTCGAAGTGTGGTCAAATAATCACAATTTATATTATATGTAGTATTGGGAGCAAAATAGTAGCATAAGGAAAGAAACATAAAATAAATAGAAAATATTTTTTTTGTTTTCCAAGCCTTTCATCATAGCTCGAAGATCATATGCATGCATCTCTTTCCCTTTTGTAGATAACTGACGCTTCAGTTCATTATCAGAATCATATTTGGAATCATCTGGAATCGTAACTTTTGGGCCACTAGAGGAAACACCAAGAATCTTTGGAACCATATTATCAATGTTGATAGGCTCGCCCCCAAGGTTCAAAGTTCTTGAGTTGAAGTCAACTAAACTAACAAGCCACCATGTCAATTTGTCTGGAAGCTTCTCTGTGTAACGCTAGATCGTGAGCAAGGATTTGAACCCAAGTTCCTCCACATATCCTTTCTGGACCTCAAAAGTTCATCCACAAGAGTGCCCATATAATCTACACGACATTTTGTGTTACCCTTTTTATAATTTAGGTGCTCAATTCATACGTCTATAAACACAACAATACTTCACAATTAGAAAACAAAAACACTAAACCATGATCATATTGAAGCATCTGCTCCAAAATTATTTCTAAACAAGAAATAATAAGACGGAATCAGGTACTCACATGAAGCATATTGGGGCTTGTTGTTAACTCCAGTACTTTTCTTTTTGTTGCCCTTTTAATCAAGGATTTACATACCTTCATGGCATGTGATCCCTCAGCTAGTTGGGGCAACCTTTCTACAATCTAAGTTGTAACGTTTACTTCCACTACTGCAGCTTCTTCTTCCTATGAAGAATGAGCCATTTTTCTTGAAAGTTGACCCTGACCTATATCTGAATTCTTTTGTATATCTTTGAAGTCATTGATTGTTGTGATGTCATATATGAGTTGTGCATCTACATCTGCTTCGTCTACTCTTTCCCCTGTTGTGTTCTTTACTGGGTTGTTAATTGTGAGTTGTGCATCTATAGCAAACTGGTGGGATGGAGGTGGACTGAAATGCTGGAAGTCATTGATTACTGTATAAAGATAATAGTTCTGGTCCTTCTCAGCATTATAGTAACACAAATTATCATTCACATCTTTGACTAGCTTAGAACATATAGATTCACTCTTAATGAGAGTTGTTTCATGTCCAATGATCCAAAGCCATTTCCCATGAGGAAAATAATTTATTAGAATAAAAATGTAGTGGGAGGTTGATTTGTCAAAAGATTCAAATTTCATTTCCTTTGCAACAAAAAGGACAAAAGTTAACAAATCTTGCTCTTATCAGGGCCACATTAGCTCGCCTATCAGATTCGAGAAAGCCTACGTGCCCACGACTATTGGATCTAACTGTTGAAAGCATTATTATGTCCTTCTCATGACCTTAAAATGAATCAACAATTTGTACTTTAAGAGAAAGAAACTTATTTTTCTGAAACATTTTAAGCCTTTATAGCAAAGCAGTCACTTGGGTCACATATTGAGATATTACACCAACAGATTTTCTTCTCCTGTACGATGCACGCTGCAGTAGTTTTGGACCAAATATACAAGGATCATCCATAAAATGATTTTAGTGAATAAATCCTAAAAATTTACATAATGTACCTTCATCAAGTCTGGCAACAATATTAGCTACGACAAAGGCTTCAAAAATACTTTCTAAACACTGACCAATCTTCTATTTTATACCATATTTAACATTAATGAATGAATAATTAATAAAAGAATGGACAAGAAAATGAAGTCCTTGCTATTGTCCCTCATGCCATTTATACCCCCCTCCTAAAAAGTAGCATTTGGAAACTTGCCAATGAAAGGGTGCATTCTATATTGCACATTTAGCAAGTGCTTGTGGTAACTAATTTCACACAATCTCTCAAAGAGGCTTCGTCCATACTTACCCTCTGTAGCAACCTAGAAATCAGGAAATTAGCGGCAAGAAGAAAGTATGAGCAATCTAGAAATTAGGAAAAATTGTTGGCAATATAAGGAGGCATTCGAAAGGACTTATATAACAAAGACATACCATGCTCATTACCACTATTGTAGTTGTTTGTCATCCCCAATGAGCACCACATGTTTGATCTCATCAATTGCAAGAGAGATAAGTGATTCAATTGCAAGAGGGATCAATGATTCACATTCTTTTAGTTTTGTTATCTCATCAATAACCAAGTTGTCATATAGTTGATTTTTCAATCTAGAGGATTTATAAGGAGTGCAAAACACAAGTTTTGCAGCTTGTAGTAATTCGTACTCAAGATGTCTTCTTGAGGATGAATTATCATTCACATTCCATTTTTAGTAACACAATATTTCAGAAATATTCTAGACAACTCAAAATCAGTCTTCTTCATAAGCTTCTCCCTACCAAACATAATGATGCTATCGAGTAAATGACTAGTTTTAGTAGTGGACTTTTTAATTAGAGAAAAAAGATGAGAAGCCAATTGAACAAGAGATGTGTTGGTTGGAGCACTTACAAGAGTTCTTTATTTGCTCAACATCACTAGAAACATCTCGAGAATCACTGAAACTGTTTCAGTTTTACCTGTGTTAGGTGGGCCCCAAATTAGACGTACAAAAAATGTCTCAGAATATTTACTTGATGAAATGCAACTTACTACTACATCACTCTGTGATTTATTCAATCCAAAATTATTAGAGGCAGCCTTAACAATCTTTGCTTTATCTGCAGATTGTCCACATTCTGCATCAGCCTGCAGTATATATTCAAATACGTTGGTGCACAATAAGAAAATGCAAAATGTTCATAAAATTAAGAGAGAGAAATGTTAGTACATACGCTATTATCATTTCTGGACAATATGAGGTTGATTACTTCTGAACTCTCTTTGTGAACTCTCGTCATGATTTTCCAACAACATCCATAAGCTATCAGATTAGCAAAGTGCGTAACCTGGTACGAACTTTGCTGATTCATCTCCATATGACGATTGTGATAGACAACATCCATAGATGCTACATAATCTCTATAAAATTGAGGGGTGGACATAACTACTAGGATGGCACAAAAGGAGCCATCATTGATAATTTGCTTTCTAGATTGCAATTACCTTTTCGATAATAACATGAGATCCCCTTTTTAGGTATGTTCTTCCCGGTTGGTACATTGAACCTTATGTTGTATTGATTTTGCCCTATAAATTTTGGCTTCTTCTCATAAGATTCAATAGGCCTTTGGAAATGGTATCCATACTGTCGACTGTTGGAGTCGGCAGATCTCCTGACACAGCTAAAGTGTCGAAGGAGTTCGTAGTTCGGTGTGGGCGCGCGGAGACTCAAGAAGGTGAATTGCGGTTTAACACTGGAGACGCTAGGATTTACGTGGTTCGGGCCGCCTAAGCGTAACACCCTACTCCACGGGGATGTTGATGTTCTATTGGCTTATCACGTATGATCTCTCGTCCGTCTGTGTATCGTCGGCCTGTCCTTTTATAGTACAAAGACAGGCCGTTACAAGCTGACGGGCCTGACATGTGGCCCTGGCGGTTACTAGTATTGATACACGATTAATTGTTGTTAATGAGCCTGTAACGGGCTTCGACAGTGCCGTTACAAGCGTTAAGATCGTCCGTTTAAGTGTCATTAATATGGCATTAATGACATTTAAACAGGTCTTGAAACCCTTGGCTCTCCTTTGAAGATTCGGAGCAGTTACAAGGTCTCCCGGAGGTTAGAGGTGGCTTGCTCCGATGTTTAGAAATTTGGCAGCTCCGGAGCTTGCTGCGGGAAGCAGGAAGCTCCGGGGCTACTTGACACGTGTCAGGTCCGGAGCTTCTCTCGGTCAGGGGTTAGGTCCGGAGGTGTCGTTTCGGTACTCAGTCCGGTGCTTCCCCCTTGTGGGCGGTAGTTCCGGTTCGGTAGTACACGTGGCGACCTAGGGATTAACCATGTTGGAAAAGCTGGTCCGGTCATGTCTGACAAGTGGGCCTCCGAGGGTATTCAACTCGAGTAGTCGTCCTTCCCCTGAGATCTTTGTAATCTCAGGGGGTGTACGGTTTTTAGGGTACCGACAGTGGCCCCCTGGACCTACCTCCGAGGAAGGTCACCGGGGTGAAGTCGTTCCATCGGAGGTGGGTCCACCTTTGCGACTCTTGAACTGGGTCTTCAAAGGTCTTCGGGGGTGCCGTTGACAGGATTTTACAGTTAAATCCCGATGCGTGGCACACCTCAGGCGGCAGATAAGATCTTTGGCGTGCGGATCTCACGCAATTGAAGGTCGCCGGTTTCCGATACGAAAACTGTATCGGTTCCGCGCGCCTTGTCAGGCCGCCGCCTTTGGGTTTCCCGCCTCGTGATGACAACCGTTCGCCTGGGTGAGAACCTCAACTTGATCGTCGGGGTGGTCCCGGGCCCCCTTGTCATCGGCTGAATTGAACTCTTGAGTAGTATTTTCGACTCCCCTGCGGTTTCCATCCAAGCGTTGCGAGGGCTTACTTAAGAAGGAAAGGGCGTACCGTCGGGAGTTCTTTACGCCTCCCATCTGATCTTGCTCTCAAACTCCCGACTCGTACTTTGCTCTTCCTCTCTTGCCTAGTTGTGCTGCGATGGAGTTGGGTCTGCGCGAGAGTCGCCTGAAGACCGACAACGATTTGAAGAAGGTCCGGGCCCTTATGGGGTGGTCCTCGGACTTCTTCAGCCGCTCGGTTCGCACCGGCGGAGAGCTCCCCTTTGAGAAGGAGCGCGCTGGCGAGATGGTGTACTTTTCTTCGTACGCCATGGTGGGACTGATCCCACCATTTTCTTCTTTCTTCTTGATGCTGCTAGACTTCTATGGTCTGCAGCTATACCACCTTGGTCCCCACTCCATTCTCCTTGTGTCCATCTTTGTCCACTTCTGCGAGATGTGGGTGGGCATCCCCCCCTGCGTCGAGCTCTTCTGAACCTTCTTCACCGTTCACACCACCGGCCGAAGCAACGAGTATCTTGGCTTCTACTACTTAGTGAAGCGCAAGAAGTGCCCGTTCAAGTACCTCCGGTCGTTCCCTTCCGGGAAGTGGGATGACTGGAAGAAAGATTGGATTGTCGTTAGGGTGGAAAAGCATGAGCGGTTGGAACTGCCAGACAGTCTGCCCGACATCGACACGTCGATATGGAGTGAAGTCCCGGTGCTGGCGGAAGTTTTCGACCCTGTCCTGACCAGGATCCGCCGATGTGTGGAGGGAGGATTCACTCCCCAGGCGGTGTTCTGCAACTTCCTGACCAACAGGTGGGCGCCGCTGAAGAGGAGGGAGAAGCTCGCCTGGGCCCTCAACAGCGTGATGGATGAGGACCGGGTTGAAACCGGGTTGAAGTCTGACATGGTGGGGAAGACCCTGGAGTTCCACCTCAAGAAATTCCAGCACGGCATCGACGTCGACGGAGATTACTTGACTCCGCCGCCGGCCTTTCTCCCTCTATACGTGGAAGTGGAGTTCAGCAGAGAGCTCCGGCGGAAGATGCCTGCGCTTGACGACCTTGGCGTCGTCGAGAGGAGACCAACCACCCGGGTGGCGATCCCTGGGGTGCCCGAAGATGGCTCAGTCCCTGCTCCACAGCCGAGGGTTGAAGTCATCCGCAAGGGTAAGGAGCTGGCGGAGGAGCCAGAGAGTCGGAAGAGGAAGCTGCGACATGTCAACGGAAGGTCCGTCATGCCCGCTGCTTCTACCTTGGCTCCTTCTCCACAAGGGGGAAGATCTTCTGGTGCCGTGGCGACTGTCCCCGTGGTGGGGTCCTCCCGGAACGAGACTGTTCCTGCAGTGAGATCCTCCCGAAGCGCTTCCGTCTCCGTGGTAGAGCCCTCCGGTGGTGCTAGCTCCGGGTGTACGACTCCGACCCCTGGGGCGGTTGGAGTCTCCAGGTCCAGGGGTTCCTCCCGATCGAGGAGAGCCTCAACTCGGGAATCTCCCGTGGCTGCGGCGAGTTCTGGGGGGCCTCCTAGAGCTCCTACGCCGACTCTGGCCAGCCCGGAACGTCCGGGGAAAAGGTTCCGCGCAAGCTGGTGCGGGAGCCTTCCAAGGTAATTTTTGATGTTTACCCTGGTTAACTTTTTAGTTGTAGTGATTGTTTATTAATTCTCTTTATCCATCCTCTGCAGCGTCCCTAAGAAAGGGGGTGAAGCTCCACCCTCGGCCACGGTTTCTGAGGCCGTGGGAGCTTCCGCTCCTGTCCCGGCTCCGCCCCAAATGGTGGCTGAGGCTGCGACAGCTCCGGCGCCGGCTGTCGTGGTCATGAACCTTGACTCGTCCCCAGAACTTCCCGTGGTAGCGTCGGACCACAGGAGTGAAGACATGCCGGCGGCACTTGTCTCGGAGATTGAAGCTCCGGGTCCTTGTGCTGCAGTAATGGAAGCTCCGGATGTAGAGCCGGAAGAAGTGATAGTCCCGGTCTTAGAGCCGGAACTCGTTGAAGCCCCGGCGATTGAACCGGAGGTGATTGAAGCTCCGGCGTGCGAGCCAGAAGTCGAGGTAGTTCCGACAGTTGAGTCGGTTACCTCCGATGCACCGGTCGCTGAGCCGGTTGTTGTTGGAGCGCCGGTCGCAGAGCCGGCGGTTGAAGAGGCGAGGGAGCTCGGGTCTCCCTCAGAAGAGGTGCCCCGATCGGAGCCAACAGTAGCTCCTGCTCCGAGGGCGACGACATCGATGGTACCTGTGGCAGAGCCAGAGTGCCTAAACGAAGTCGCCGGCCCCCTGCCTGAGGGGGCGAATGAAGACTTGGCGGCGGGGCCTTCTTCGATGGCGACTGAGGCCATCCCGGAGGAAGGCCCTAGCGCTTTGGAAGCTCAGGGTTCCGCTCTCGTAGAGTGGGACCCAATTTTTGTACGTGAAGACCCGCTGGAACCAGCGGAGGAGACCCCAGCAGGTCCGAAGCCCATCCCACTGTCGATGTCTATCGACAACGCCTGCTCCAGTCTACGTCAGGTCCAACTGGCCTTCTTCCACGACTGCAAGGCTCTTGAAGAGGAGCGCCAAACCCTTAGGCGGTGGCGTAACCGGCTCCACTTCGAGACTAAGCTGGCGCAGTCGAGGCATGCGGATGACAAGGAGTGGATCAAGCGGGAGAAGATCCGCCTGGAGTGTTGGGAGAAGCTGTTGGATGAGAGGGAGAACATGACCCATGCCCTCGACGCTCATTCTCGGGAGTTCCATGATCAGGCCAAGGCTGCCAATGACGCAGCCAATGCTCGGTTCGAGCAGCTTGAAGCCATCAACGCAGCTCTCATCAAGCGCCGAGAGGCACTCGAAGGGAGGGAGAGACGGCTCGAAGACGAAGAGCAAAAACTCCTGGAGCTGCGGGATGACATCCTGAGAAGGGAAGAGGAGCTCGCCGAGAAAACAGCTCTGGCGGACAAGGGTCTCAAGGAGCGCACTAAGAAGTTGGAAGAGCGCTGCCTCGAGGAAGAGGAGAAGACCTGGGTGCGAGGGCAGGAACTCTACGAATACGAGTGTGTCCTTGTTGCCCGGGAGAAGAAAGTGAAGGCTAGGGAGAAAGACCTGGTTGACCGTCGGAACAAGATCCACCTCCGAGAGGAGGAGCTCGGAAGACTTGAGAGGCGGGTTGCTGCAAAGATTCAGCAAAACGCCAAAGAAGTTGAGCGCCTCGCCCGTGAGAATTCCGAACTGACGGCGGCCAAGAGATCCTTGGAAGAAGTGAAGAGCCTGAGGACAGTGGACTCCCTGCAGATTTGGGAGTTCCTGGGTAAGGCCAACGATGCGCTGACGCCGATGGGTTTCAGCCCCGTGCGCCCGGATGATCCGGAGACGGAGCCGGACCTCGCGCTGCAAGCGTTGAGCGCAGCAGGCAGCAAGCTCTCCAAGGTGGGCGACGTCATCGCGGACCAACTGGAGGTTGAGGGGAAATCCCTGGCGAGGAACGTCATAGAATACGTGTTGACGTGCTACACCAGCCGGAACCCTCAATTTCCTCTGGACCCGGTGCTTGAAGGCCCCGTCGAAGGAGAAGGCGAAGCTACCCGAGCCAGCGTATCGGAGGTCGCCCAGAAGGTCGCCGAGTTCTTCCATAGGGTCTAGGATCATCTCTTTAGCTCCCGCTTGTATTTTCTCTTCTTCCTCAATTTTGTACTCCCTTGTCTCCAGATGTAATCTCCTGTCTCCAGATAAATGACATCCCCAAATTTCATTTTTTGTCTTCAACATCTTTATCTTCTCTTGGCCCCCTGGTAGATGTACACAATTTGATTGTGAACATGTACCAAAAGGATACTGAGTTTTGTTGAAGACGAACTTGCTTCGAACTTGTAGAATTTGGTTCCGAAGTCTTTGATAGTGAAGGTCCCCTGAAGTTGTCGGAGCTTAGAAGCTCCGGTACTGTCCATCGCTGGAGGTTAGTAGCTCCGGCAATAGCTTCTATCAACACGTAGAGCGTCGATAGTTAGTACTCCAAGGTGTCGGAGCTTAGTAGCTTCGGCAGTGACCTTTAGCATCACTTGGTAAGTTGGCAACGGACTCCATGTACGGGGTCTTCTCACCATCTTTTACTCAGCGCCGATGGTAGACCCCCTTGAGGGGGTCGGAGCTTGGTTAGCTCCGGCTTTTCTCCATCAATGTATATTTTGTTTTTCCTGCACACTTAAGCCAAGAAAAACGATAAAATTTGTTCCTTGTCTATAATTTCATCGCGGCTTACGATTCTCAAGTAAATTTTAAATTGAACACGATTTTAAATACAACTGGAAGCGTTGTCTTTTCTCTTAGATCCAACTGTCCATGGATCCGCCTTACTTTGGCCTGCCGGGGTGTAGGTAGAGTGGCGTACTTAGGGTGCTTGACCAGGCTAAGTCGATAGCACACTCCGGCCCTAGATTGGCTTGGTGGCTTTCAGGCGAGTTGGCCATAAACGATATGTAAATCCAAGAGTTCTGACAATTCAACTCGAGTCGTATATAAACCGGTCAAACTAAAATTTCTTAAGAATTGCGCGTTTCTATTATAGACAAGAAAGAGAAAAATAAAAATATCGAGCCTGCACAAAATGAATGCACGTGGAGTCTATTTCACATGAAGATGTCTTTCATTATAGGTCCGGGGTACAGGGGAAACAAGTACATTCTTAGGGTACGGGACCAGGCCAAGTGTGCTTGGTTTCTCGTTTGACCTAGGGTAGTTAGCCACGCTTTTAGTCCGGGGACTGTAACAAGTGCTGCTTGAGCTTTACAGACCTTTCGGAAAAGGTCCGGCTGCTCTCCCAGAGGAACTACCCGACTCTGTACAATGACTCTATAACATACATCTCAAGTTACTCAAGACTCACCTCCGTGGAATTAAGTGTAGAACTTACGGAGGTGCTCGATGTTCCAAGGATTTGGGAGAGGTGTCCCATCCTCAGTAGCCAAGCGAACGCTTCCGGGACGGGATACTTTGATCACTCGGAAGGGCCCCTCCCATCCGGGGGAAAGTTTGTTTAGCCCTTCTCTGGATAGTATTCTCCGTAGCACCAGATCGCCTTCCTCGAGCTGTCGGTTGTGTACATGCCGCTGGTGATAACGCCGTAGAGCCTGGCGATATCTGGCATTCCGAACAGCTGCTTGGCACCTTCCCTCCTCGAGGAGGTCTAGGTCTTCACGCCGGAGCTGGTCCTGCGCGGCTTCGTCGAAGGTCCGGACTCGGAGCGAACCCATGGTGATTTCCGGAGGAAGGATTGCTTCAGCTCCGTACACCAGAAAGAAGGGTGTTTCTCCGGTTGACCGGTTTGGAGAAGTCCTGTTGGCCCATAGAGTGGGCGGAAGCTCTTCGATCCAATTGGCTCCGTGCTTTTTCAAACGCTCATAGGTGCGCGTTTTGAGTCCTTTAAGGATTTCTGCATTTGCTCTCTCAGCTTGGCCATTGCTGGCGGGATGAGCTACGGAAGCGTAGCAAACCTGTATGCCGAGGTCTTTGCAATACCCTTGGAATGCGGAGCTTGTGAATTGATTCCCATTATCAGTGATGATCTTGTTTGGGACTCCGAATCTACTTACAATGGATTGCAGAAAGTTGATAGCAGATTGCTTGTTGATCGTCACAACTGGAGTTGCTTCCGGCCACTTGGTGAACTTGTCGATGGCGACGTACAGGAACTTGTAACCTCCGACGGCTCTTGGGAAGGGTCCCAAGATGTCCATCCCCCACACAGCGAAGGGCCATGTAGGAGGTATCATTTGTAAGGGCTGAGCGGGTGTATGAATTTGCCTTGCATGAAATTGGCATGCTTCGCATTTCTTTACCAGCTCAGTGGCATCCTGGAGTGCTGTAGGCCAGTAGAAGCCATGTCGGAAGGCTTTTCCGACCAGCGTGCGGGAAGATGCGTGGTTCCCACACTCGCCTCCATGGATTTCTGCGAGAAGCTCGCAGCCTTCTTCCCTTGTGATGCACCGCATTATGATGCCATTGGCACCACGCCGGTAGAGATCCCCTTCTACCAGTGTGTATCTTTTAGCCAATCTGACTACCCGGTCAGCGGATACATCATCGTCAGGAAGGATGTTGTCTTTCAAGTAGTTCCGGATCTCCGAGATCCATGCATCGGAACTGGCTTGAGTATTTGAGTCTTGCGTGCTGGGTTGCTCGGAGCTTCCGGCAGCACCTACGACCCTTGATGGCTGCCATGGTAGCAGGGCCATCGGGACCGTCAGCTTCGGGATGCTGATCTCGCCCCCTTCGTTCAGTTCGGCAGGCTGAACTGTGGGTTTTGACAACCTCCGGACAAAGATTCCATCAGGAGCTGGAGCTCCGGTTGACGCTTTGGTCGAGAGTTCGTCAGCTTCAGCGTTGTGGGCACGCTGAACATGGTTGAGGTCTAGGACTTCAAAGTCCTTCTGAAGCCTCTGGACTTCAAGGAGGTAAGCAGCTAGCTGGAGATTATTGCAGGAGCATTGACCCTTCACCTGCTTGATGATGAGCTGTGAATCTCCTTTGACCAGCAGTTGCTTGACACCGTATGACAGTGCCACCTTTAGCCCGCAGATGAGTGCTTCATACTCCGCCATGTTGTTGGTTGCCTTGAAGTCAAGGTGTACCATGTATTTTACCTTCTCCCCAGTCGGTGCAAGGCGAAGGATTCCAGCACCGGCCCCCTGCTTCTGCATGGAGCCATCGAAGTAAAGAGTCCAATGAGGCTCGGTGAAGGTTGGAACTTGATGTTCCGTCTTCTGCTTGCTGGGGCCCCCAGAGTTTGATGGAGAGGGAGTCCATTCCGCCACGAAATCTGCCAACGCTTGACTCTTGATTGCTTGTCTTGAAATAAATTCGAGATCGAATTCAGCCAATTCCGCTGCCCACTTTGCAATATTCCCAGTTGAATTGGAATTATGCAGGATAGCTCGAAGTGGATAAGAGGTCACCACCGAGACTTTGTGAGCTTGGAAGTAGTGTCGGAGCTTCCTAGAGGCAATAAGAACTGCATAAAGCAGCTTATGCACCTCTAGGTATCGAGTCTTGGCATCATGTAATACTTCACTAATGAAGTATACCGGACGTTGAATGGTCCGGACCCTCCCGGAGGGGTCCGGAGCTTCCTCTCTATTGATCCGGATCCTGTCGGAGGAGTCCAGATTCTCTTCAGGGACCTCCGGGTTCTGGCTGGAGGAACCTGGAGCTTCTTCAGAAATGACTTGGACCCTCTCGGAGGGGTCTGAGTCTTCTGAAGTGACTTCTTGTGGATTTGAGTCTGGGAGCTGGGACCCAGACTCACTTTCAGGGACCTCCGGACCCTCCCGAAGGGGTCTGGATTCCTGATTATGGGATAGTTCTGGTCTCTCCACAACCAGAACCATACTGACAACCTCGTCAGTAGCTGAAATGTAAAGTAGCAAGGGCTCACCAGGGTTTGGAGCTACCAGAATTGGTAGAGTAGTGAGGAACTGTTTCGGCTCCTGGAATGCCTTCTCTGCTTCTTCGGACCATTGGAATGGTCCAGACTTCCTCAACAGCTTGAAGAAGGGAAGCGCTCGTTCCGCCAGTCTTGATATGAACCGACTGAGGGCAGCTAGACACCCAGTTAACTTTTGGACGTCTTTGATGCGGGTTGGTGGCCGCATCTCTTCAATGGCTTTTATCTTCGCCGGATTAGCTTCTATGCCCCGGTGACTTACCAGGAACCCCAGAAGTTTTCCGGAGCTAACCCCGAAGACACACTTGTCTGGGTTTAGCTTCGTGCGGGTGGCCCGCAGCTTGTCGAAGACAGCCTGCAAGGTGTCCAATAGGGACTCCTTATTCTTGACCTTGACCACGATGTCATCGACGTACACTTCCACTATATCTCTGATGAGTTCTTCAAAAGTTTTGTACATAGCTCGTACAAAAGTTGAAGCTGCATTCTTGAGACCAAATGGCATGGCTGTGTAACAATACAATCCATCTACTGTGATGAAGGAAGTATGCTCTTCATCCTCCCTAGACATCCTGATTTGATGATACCCAGAATATGCGTCTAGGAAACACAGTAACTCACACCCAGAGGTGGAATCCACTATCTGATCTATTCTAGGTAGTGGAAATGGATCTTTTGGACATGCCTTATTCAGTGTGGTGTAGTCGATGCACATCCGAAGCTTTCCGCCGGCCTTGGGCACAACGACTGAGTTTGCCAGCCATTTTGGATGGAAGACTTCTCGGATGAATCCGGCTTCGAGCAACTTCTTCACTTCTTGTCGGATGAAGTTCTGTCGCTCTACGGATTGCTTCCGAGGCTTCTAATGAACAGGCCGAGCATCGGGGTAAATCTTCAGATTGTGCTCAATCACTTCCCTAGGGATCCCAGGCATTTGTGACGGTTGCCAGGCAAACACGTCAACATTAGCCCGAAGGAAAGTGATGAGCGCGAGTTCCTATTTGTCGTTCAACCCTCCCAATATGCGGGTGGTTTGAGCAGCATCGGAACCAATTTGGACGACCTTGACGGGAATGTCGGTGTCGCCGCTTGGCTACACATGTGGTGCAGAGGTTGAGCCCCGTTGACGAATGCTCGGGGGTTTTGGAGCTTGCTCCTGTCTGGAGTCCTCCTCTTGCGCCGTGGTTAATGCATGGAGCTCCTCCAGAGCAGTTACCCCGACGGTGCGATCTCCACGGATCTGGAGAACGCCTACTGGTGTTGGCATCTTCAACACCAAGTATCCATAATGAGCAGCTGCCATAAATTTGTATAAGGCAGGTCTACCCAAGATGGCGTTGAATGGTAAGTTGATCTGAGCGACGTCGAAGACCAACTTCTCGGTGCGATACTTCTCCTGTGTCCCGAAGGTAACGGGGAGAGTTATAGCTCCGAGTGGAGTAATGGCCCCCGGACCTACTCCGGAGAAAGATCGAAAGGGCTGGAGATCTGAAGGTCGGAGCTGAAGCTTGGTAAAAGCTTCAAAGCTTATGAGGTTCAGCCCCGAACCTCCGTCCACCATAACATGATGGAGCTGGATGTTATTAATGGTAGGAGATACCATCAAAGGTAACTGTCCAGCTCCGACCATGCTTCGAGGACAGTCCGAAGCATCAAAAGTGATGGATATGTCCATCCACTTTCGGTGTGGCTCCGGTCTAGCTGTAGGAGCTACAGCGGCCATATCCCGCCGCATAGTCTTAATGACGCGACGGGAGGTGATGTCCCATGACCCACTAAAAATGGTGTTCATGGTTTTTAGACGCTCGTTGTCAGAGACGTCAGAGTCGTTGTCAGAGGTGTAGACGGCTTTCAGGACCTTTTTGGGATCCTGAAACCCTAACTCCTCTTCAGCCGGAGCTTCGTCGACCTTCTGTTTTCCTTCCCTCTGTCGGAAAGGAGATCCTTCCCGGCGCTTGCTGTAGCGCTCGGCAAGGTTTTGGACCTCCCGGCTGTCTTCCAAACTGTGGCTGCCCGTTTTGTGAATGGGACACCACACTTTGGGTTTGCCACCATCTTCGGGAGACGGTCGAGGTCGCTTCTCGGGGCGTGGCCCCCGGCCACCAGGAGTTGCAGTAGCTGCAACGTTGGATGCGCCGGCCGACGGCTTCTTCTTGCCGTGGGTCTTCTTTTTCTTCTTGCCACCCTCGGAGGTAGCAACTTCTTCTTTAAAGTATTTCTTGTGATCCTCCGAGTCTGGTTTGGAGTGCATTTCACGGCCCTCCGCAGCTCTGGCACATTTGTCTGCTAGGCTGAAGAGTTCCGTGACGCTGGTGATCTCTTTGATCGCCAGCTTCTCCAACATCTTCTTGTCACGTACGCCCTGTCTGAATGCCACGATGACAGAAGCGCTTGAGATAGAAGGGATTGTGTTGCGTACCTGAGAGAACCTCTGGATGAAGGACCGCAAAGATTCTCCCCCTTTTTGCACGACCGCAAAAAGATCCAGTTCAGTGCCTGGTCGGGTGTATGAACTCCCGAAGTTAGCAGTGAACTGACGGCACAACTCTTCCCAACTGTTGATAGAGTTGGGTGGAAGGCTCATAAACCAGGACCTGGCAGTCCTGGTTAAGGCCACTGGAAAGTAGTTGGCCATTACAGCCTCGTTTCCTCCAGCCGCCAAGATTGCAGTGGAGTATATCTGAAGGAATTCAGCGGGATTGACAGTCCCGTCGAATTTTTCCGGCAGGTGTGGCCGGAACTTCTGTGGCCATCTAACCATGCGCAGGTGCATGGCTAGGGCTGAACAGCCTCCTCCTACTCCTTCCAGAGTAGAAAGGTCCTGAGCTTCCCGTCTTTCACGAGCACGCTCGATGTGGACACGGCCATCCTGTTGGCGGTATCGGCGATCCAACTCCGCCCGGAGGTCATGAGTTGAAAGCCTAGATACCGTATGGGTACGTCGTGCCCCGGAGGGCAACGATGTCACCTGCTGTGACGCAGAACGTCTCCTATTGTTGGAGACGTGCGGACCAAGTCTCCCAGACAAAGTCCGCCACTGCGACGGGGCTCGTCCGGAAGGAGGAGGTCCTTGGTTGTTGAGGCGTTCGGCCGCTGCTGCGACCAAATGCTCCACATCGGCCCTCCACTGCTCCATTGCATCTCGAGATGCGTCCGGAGGTGGTGGTCGTTGGAGAAGAGCACGCGCTGCATGGAGCGCATGTTCCGGGTTATCATGACTTGCTGACGCAGTCAGTGACGCCGGAGCACCATCGCGTTGTCCAGCACGATTCGCCGGAGAAGACGGTAGTGGTGGGAGAGTGGCTCCTGCTGGTGGTTGCCTGTTGGAGGGATTGCCCTCAACAGCTTGAACAGCAGGTTGGCCATTAGATGATCCAGCCGCGGAGTTCACCATTCTCGAAAATCTCAGGCGCCCCCGTACCTGGCGCGCCAACTGTCGACTGTTGGAGTCGGCAGATCTCCTGACACAGCTAAAGTGTCGAAGGAGTTCGTAGTTCGGTGTGGGCGCGCGCAGACTCAAGAAGGTGAATTGCGGTTTAACACTGGAGACGCTAGGATTTACGTGGTTCGGGTCGCCTGAGCGTAACACCCTACTCCACGGGGATGTTGATGTTGTATTGGCTTATCACGTATGATCTCTCGTCCGTCTGTGTATCGTCGGCCTGTCCTTTTATAGTACAAAGACAGGCCGTTACAAGCTGCCGGGCCTGACATGTGGCCCTGGCGGTTACTAGTATTGATACACGATTAATTGTTGTTAATGAGCCTGTAACGGGCTTCGACAGTGCCGTTACAGGCGTTAAGATCGTCCGTTTAAGTGTCGTTAATATGGCATTAATGACATTTAAATAGGTCTTGAAACCCTTGGCTCTCCTTTGAAGATCCGGAGCAGTTACAAGGTCTCCCGGATGTTAGAGGCGGCTTGCTCCGATGTTTAGACATGTGGCAGCTCTGGAGCTTGCTGCGGGAAGCAGGAAGCTTCGGGGCTACTTGACACGTGTCAGGTCCGGAGCTTCTCTCGGTCAGGGGTTAGGTCCGGAGGTGTCGTTTCGGTACTCAGTCCGGTGCTTCCCCCTTGTGGGCGGTAGTTCCGGTTCGGTAGTACACGTGGCGACCTAGGGATTAACCATGTTGGAAAAGCTGGTTCGTTCATGTCTGACAAGTGGGCCTCCGAGGGTATTCAACTCGAGTAGTCGTCCTTCCCCTGAGATCTTTGTAATCTCAGGGGGTGTACCGGGGCTACTTGACACGTGTCAGGTCCAGAGCTTCTCTCGGTCAGGGGTTAGGTCCGGAGGTGTCGTTTCGGTACTCGGTCCGGTGCTTCCCCCTTGTGGGCGGTAGTTCTGGTTCGGTAGTACACGTGACGACCTAGGGATTAACCATGTTGGAGAAGCTGGTCCGGTCATGTCTGACAAGTGGGCCTCCGAGGGTATTCAACTCGAGTAGTCGTCCTTCCCCTGAGATCTTTGTAATCTCAGGGGGTGTACGGTTTTTAGGGTACCGACACATACCCAACTGGATTTGATGTCAGACCTCCTCTAATATTGGGTTGCAAAATGTTTTTGTGTAGTCCGGCAATGTTTCAAATTCATTAGGGATTGTTTCCACCTATAACATGACAACCTTGAAATGGAGATGCTTCAGGTGCAAAATAAGGAATGTTGTGGAGAGGCTCATTATCATAAAAGGGCATTGTTTCTGCATCAGAATTTCTTAAATCGGCCCTGACAGCAGTTCTTGGAAAAGAGACGGAATGCATGCCATTGCTGCATAAATTAACACACTACTAGGAAGAAGAGCAAACAAGATGAAAAAAGTAACATCATCAATTGAGCATGCATGCATATACAGTCAGATGCAACATTCAGATAAGACAAGTAAATGATTGTTTATCCATGTTTAGACTGCACATGAGAAATAAAACAACAGACACAAGTTGTTGTTGCTTCACGCTTTCAAAAAAGAACTGAAACTATTTGAAGAAGATCCAAGAAGATGGAAAAAAGTAGCAACATCAATTGAAGCAAACATGACAATCAAGGCCTTACACATTTTTCTTAAAAAAATGATCACGGCCTAACATCCTAATGAAAAAAGCGTAATCATTAAGTTCCACTGTGCTTATTTATAAAAAGATAATATAGCAATCAAGTACAATATGTAATCTGAATGATGCTTAACTGATAACACAGCCATGTTCGATTGAACTTTGCTTCGTAATATTGGTTATTTTCATTAGATTATTTGAGAAATGGCATATATGCCCTTGATTTTGATAATATCTCTTTTTTTATTTGAGATATGATATATATGCCCTTCATTCTGATAATAGCTCATTTTCATTGGATTTCTCTGTCTTATCTAGTTGCAATATTACTAAAAAATGTTTTATTACAATAGGGTTTCGGTTTAGGCTTCAGGGTGGACAAATTTTTCAGTGCTTCCATGAGAAATCATATTTTCACATTAATCCCAGTCAAAACTCTGTATGATCAACCAATTTCAAGCCAAAATAGCCAGGGACATAACACTGATGATGGTAGCAAGCTGAGTTGGATGCTACAGTATAGCATAAAACATGCATTGGCGAATGGTGAATCCAATACGCGAACAAGGAAGGAACGAAGACATGCACGGAAGTAATCAATAAGTTGCTCACATAATGACTTCATTGGATCGAGTTGGTTGTGCTCTCGTGGCTGCTGTTGCTGCTTCTGCTACTGGAGCTTGAAGAAGACGCACGCAAGGGCTCCAGTCCACGGGCTGCCTTAGGGCCTGTTCGGTTGCAAACGGATTGCAAGGGAATGGTGGGGTTTGGAGTGGATTAAATCCCAATGTGACTTGTTGTAGATTCAATTCCTTCAAATCCTTGTAGGGAGGGGAATAAACGAACAAAGCATTAGGCTATCCACACTCGTTTCCTCTAAAACATACTCTATACACTATTCTCCTACTTTTACAGTAGGCAGTGACTGCAGTGCCAAATTGATTGTGGTGCAAAAATGCAAAAATTGATTATCAGCCACTGGATGGTCATCCAATGCTTGCTGCTACATTTTTAATTACACAGTGATTAGATTAAAAGAAAACAACCTATTGCACGAGCTCCGTCCATCGGCTTACGAGCCAAAGCCGATATGTGACCTCTCCACGATCGATTAGAACGGATCGTACTTGCAGGCAGCGGGGCGATCGAAACGGCGACGTGACGCGATCAATGGTGGCAGTGGCATACCTGCTCGCTATCTACATATACAACAAGGATCCCAATTTCCCGAAGGCACTTAGGAATATAAGGAAAGCTAGGATTCACAGGACACTGATGAAGTGATGAACAAGGAGTACGAACGTGTCTGACATTATGTTATTGTGGAGTGCGAAGAAGCACTTAGGTAAGCTATCCACCTTCCTTATGTGTGTATGGTGTAGAAGGATGACGACCATCGGTGCAGGAATGGGTTGTGTTGCAGTTAGGGTCCATGGGTATGGACATACAAATATTATGTATTATGTAGCGAGATGTGTATGTTTAGGCACGAGTACTATCATTTCTTCGCATGGCGCCATTTATGTGTGCACTCATATTGTAGCATCTCTGATACCGTAATTCATATTAGTAAAGATCAATGCAGTTCCAAGATATTGGTATAGAGAGGTTAATGTGATCAGAGGCGGATCTACAAGGGGTAAAGGGGGGCTCGAGCCCCACTACTCCCTGTCGCATAGGGGAGCCACCCCATGAGCCCCCCCACCCCTCCTTGATTTTTTTAGCCATGGAAGACAAATTGAAGGGAGTCTGGAGGTAGAAGAAGATATTATTTTGCTCTACTTATGGTTCAGCCTCCCCCCCTCCTAATTTTTTTCTAGATCCGCCACTGAACGTCATCTAGCAAAACGAAGATATCAGAGTCATTCAACCCTTTGAGCACGGGAACAGAGATGTTGTCATCCCCCAACACTATCAGTTGAATCAGAATTTCTCCATTCATAAAATGTAACATACATATACCTAATGCTTATACTTGCAATCAACTCAACCGTGTGACATTGTTCCATACACAGGTGGAAGGGTACCTGACCGTTGCCTTGTTCATTGGGAGGATGCTGCCATTTATGGCTTCTGGACATGAACAACGGACCCTGCTGAACACCAATACATACACCGTTCAATGCAGTTCCAAGATGTGGGTATGGAAAGGTTAAACGTGATCTAGCAAAATGAAGATATCAGAGCTTTTCAAGCCTTTGAGCACGGGAAGAGAGGTGTTGCGATCCCTCACCACCATCAGTTGAGTTAGAACTTCTCCATTCATGAAATGTAACATGCACATGCTATTGTTTCTCCCGGGAAGAAGTTCTATGCAGGAGCTCGGGCTCAAGCACGAACATGCTACTATCAGAGGAAGGAAGAACAAAGCACTGTCGGCTGCAATTCCAACAATTGCATCGAAGCTTAAGCCAACCTTGCCAGCACCACGAAGCAACTTCGGCGTTGTCGTGAAGATGAAGTGATAAGGTTGACACCATGGATAGCGACGACAGTGGAGCACGCGAGAAGGCAGCGCCGGAGCGGGCTCGTTGGACGGGAAAGACAGGGCGGCAACAGTGGCGTAGGCCTGCATTGCCAGCGAACGAGGCGAGGCCGAACCCGACGCGCATGGCGCCGAGCACCTGACTGGAGAGATGATTGTTGGAGGCGTTGAACTCGGCGAGATGGGGGGGTGCGATGGGAGCTGTCCGGGAGGAGCTCAATAGGGCAGCTAGCGAGGAGTGCTCGAAGAGGTGGTGCAGAGGAGGAGCTTGTCTGGGCAGCACTGAGGAGGAGCTCACGCGCGGACCTCACGACGCGAGAGGCGGCGCGAGAGGACCTCACGGATCTAACACATGGACCTCAGGAGCTCGTCATGGACCCGCACCGCCCGCATCGTCGTCATCTGGTTGCTCGGCTTCGGGAGGAAGGTGGACCTCAGGAGGGTGACATGGAGGGCCACGAGGAGGGCATCTAGATCTGGATGGGCCATGGCGCAAGGTGATGGGGAGGACGGCGGCGTGCGACGCGACAGCAACACATTAGGCGGTGGAGCGCGCAAATGAGCGGTGAATTCCCGAGGATCCGAGAAAAACGAAAGGAGAGAGAAGAACAATGTTTGGGTTCGATCGTATCGATAGGTATATCTGGAGACGGACACCTTCCAGCAAAATGAGTTTTGTTTATGGAGCATCTATTGGAGGATAAATTTTCTTCCCTCAAAAGGCAAAAAGGGAATAGGGAGCCATTTGAGACAGCTGTTGGAGACAACCTAAGTAGCTTTTACCCGTAAAGTTTCAAGTTCATGTTACATGCATAAGTAGCTTTTACATGTTAATTTTGTTTATATTAGGGCCTATTGTGATTTTGCTCCTAGTTTGGAAGCTATTGTGGATTTACCCTCCAAATTGAGAGTTTATGAATTTATTTTAAAAAAAAGGCAAAGTATACACCTATTCTGTTAGTGGGTGTTAATGGTGTTCAAGATGAAGAAAAGACTAAAATACCCATGTGATTTTACCCCTACTTTAATTTGTATTTGTGATTTTACCCCTGTTTTAATATCCTAAGAATTTGACAATATTATAACAATGTTTTTACTTTATTTCAACAAGATTTTAACAATATTTTCAGAATCACTTGTCGCTAAATCCTGCGATTCAATCTGGAATAAATTAACTATATCAATTATTTTGTCTACATAAAAAATTCACAAAAGTAGAATTAGTACAAAGAGCATGCTAGAAACCAGCGTTGGAAATTACCGGCGACGACGGCTGCTCACCAGGCGAGTGAATGAGATGGAGATGGAGCAGGGTGGGCCGCTTCCGCACCAGGGGCTTGGGGTCGAGGTAGCACTCTTTGGAGTCGAAGCCGAGCACCTCGATCGCCGGGTGAGGCCCTGCCCGGCTGTACGCGGCGAACACGCGCGCTGCCCTCTTCTCCTCCTCGCGCAGCTTCAGCCTCGCCACTATTGATCGCTAGGCGAGGCGACAATTGCTCCAAGCAGCCACGACTCCCCAGGTGGTGTGGCCCGTCGAACCTTCGTGCGATGGCGGCGACTCCTCGACGCTGCGCGACTCTCCAGGCGGACGCCGGACAGCGGTGGCCTCCCAGTGGCGGCGCTCAGCTTCTCAGGCTGCAGCAGCTCCCAGTGACGGTGCATGACTCCCCAATGGACGGTGACAGCTCGCTGGGCAGCGGAGTGGCCCGCGTCCGCGTCTTGCCCCGTTGGACGCTCGGGCATGGGCGGCTACGGGGATGTGGTCCCTGACCTAGGGTGAGGAAGATGTACAGTACCTAAGAGTATTGTAGTCTCTTTTAAAATTCTAATTCGTTTTTTATTTATTTAAGTTAATTAAACCTGGTCAAACTAACGGTGTTACAAACCGGAAGGTAAACGTAACCCCATTCTAAATAAGGAGGGTCAAATTCACAAAGTCACATTTTAAAGGTTAAAATCACAATTGAACTTCAAAACGAGGGTTAAATCACAATTGTTTCTTTATATTAATGAGATCAGTTTAACCGGTTGCCCTGACCCCACCTGGACCGTGCCGTGCTGTAGCAGTGGTTCCCGGGCCAGTGGATTACCGTTTTTCTTTCTCTCGATCACCTCCTCTTCCTCCCTACCCCTTCTCCCCACGGTCTCTTCCGGCGGTGTCGTCGCAGCACGCTCCCCCCGTCAAGTTTCCTTCAAACGCCGCCGCCGATGATAAGCACAGCAAATTAGGTGCGCCCTTCCCATCTCTGTCGCTTCCTTTCCTTCCCCCCCCCCCCCCTCTTCATTTCCTTTCCCTCGCCCGACGAATAGATCTGGGTTCACATGGCCCGTGGACAAGCAACGGACGGCCAGCTCCAAGCCACGAAGCAAGCCTTCTCTTACCCTTCTATTCTCCCTTTCTCTCTAGCAACGTATATCTTGAATTTTTCCCTACAAGTTAAAATGGCTTGCTACAATATGCATCAGTAGAGGTTTCCTATATGTTGAATATTACTCCCTCCGTAGTTTTATTTGTCACTGGCTAGTTCATTTTTGAACTAACCGGTGACAAATAAAACGAAACGGAGAGAGTATTTGATTATATTTTAGGACTATCACTCGTATACCTAATTGTAACAGGTTTCCATTGCTTTGAGGGGAAAACGGTAAGGGAAGCACCTAACGTGGTATTATATCAAGTATACAAGATGAAAGTTTAGAGGCAACACTTCACTGTGCGTTGCTACAACAGATTTGCGGAGGGTATGTCGACGTATGTTGTCTATATTTGGGGGATATGTTGGATGGCCTCTTGAGAGTTCGGCCGGGATTGTAACCAGCTAGGTTTGTGCTAACGCTGGAGAGGTTTAAACAGTTAGAAATGGGGAAATGATATTGTGGTTTACCCAGGTTCCGCCCTGCTCTGTGCTTGTATTGAACGGTTTTGCTGCTAAGATGAGAGTCTTCTTCTCTGAGAACTCAATTCTCAAGTTGTTCTCCTTGACTCGGATTTAGTGCCTTCACGTTTTATGTCCTGGACTCGGATTTGTACAATTTATCTTGCTCTAATAAAAAAATCACCAATGGAATATTTTGTATTCTATTTTTGGTCTGTCAAGTGTCAATATGTGGGCTTAGGTTTAGGTCATGATAGTTTCAATCTGTAGTTTTTACCCAAACATGTAACACCCAAATTTTCAAAAATTTAAAAACAAAAGAAAAAAAAGACTAGGGATGCATCATGAATGGTTGCATTTGAGTGAAAATTCAATTTCAAAATGCGCTAGAATTCGTTTGAATTTGAAAAACAATTCAAATTTGCAAAAGAATGAAAAAGGAAAAAAGAAAAACAAAAAGAAAAAGAAAAGAAAAACCCACCCTGGGCCTTAACCCCGCCCCAGCCCATTTCCTTCCCCCTTCCCTTTTCTCCCCGCCGGCCCAAGGCCCAGCCGCGCCACCCTCTCCCTTTCCCCTCTCTCTCTGCGCGCTGGGGCCCACCGGTCAGCGCCCCTCTCCCCCTTTCCTTCTTCCTCCCTGCGCCCGCGCGACCACCGCCGTGATCACCGCTCCGGTTCAAAATCCCGACAGCAAATCGCCGCCCATCAATGCCCCCTGTCGCCTTCCATCGCCGGGGATTCCTTTCCCCTCTCCACCGCCCCCGATTCCCCTACAAATACCCGCCGGCGACCCCCGAATTCTCCTTCCCCGAAGCCCAAACCCTAGCCGCCGCCGTGCCAAGGTATGACGCCGGCGTTCCCGTCGATTCACCCGCATTCTCTCCCTCCCTCTTGGCTCACCGTGTTCCCCGTGCCTCCAGGAACTCGCCGGGCAATTTCGTTCGGAGAATTGGCCGTCGCTTCGCCGGATTCACCGAAGACCGACGACCCCCGCCGCCGTTCACCGTCGCCGACGACTTTCCGGCCACAATCCGGGCTCTGTGACCCCTCGGTGAGCTTCCCCTTTTCCCCCTCTCCCGTTTGGTGTGTCGAGCACCCGAATTTGGCGTCGAATTGGCCGTTCCGGCCAACTTCCGGCGACCCCGCCGCCGTGCGCCGCCGGCCCGGCGCGCGCGCCGCCGCGCCCTGTGCGCGCGTCGCCCCTGGGGCGACGTGGCACCATCTCGGCCGTCCAACCCGGGCCGACGGCCGAGATTAGAAGGGGGCGTACCCCTTCGGCCATTTAAATCTGGGCCGCCCCCTTTGAATCCAACGGCTCAGATTCAATTTAGTTTAAACGTTGGTCTTTTTGCGCCTAGCCCCCTGCGCTTAATTTAAGTAATTACAGATAGGTCCTGAAATTTATGAGCTAGCCCCTGGACTTTAATTAAATTATGTCAGCACTGTTAAATCGATTAAATATACCATTTTAGCCCCTGATTTCACCATAAAATATATTTTTAGCCTCTGTAAATTATGATAAACCCCCTGGTAACATTATAAAATACTTTCAAGCCTCTGATCATGTCTGTTTTGCACAAAAACCCCTGCATCCATGTTTATTTACATAAAATCATAGAATTTACACTCTCTTTTGCATAAATTAATTAGGGAAATTACTTGGCCTTTACTTATTAATTTGTTTACACTAAAGTAATTTATTTAATACTGTTGTGGACCACTTTATTACTTTATTATTCAAATTTAGCTAAGGAAAATTGTAGCAAACCCATGCAATGCTCTAAATTAAAGATAAAAACCATAAATTGTCAATCAATCCCACCTCAACCCTAAAAACCAAATTTCCACCCACACCTCTAATTAAAACTTCAACTAAGGACATTGTGTTAGCAACGTAATTGCGTAGGTTTTCTTTGGTGTTATTTATTTGTGGTGTGCATTATTTCTCTTGTGCTTATTGTGTGCTACTACTTTCCGTTCCGCATGCGATGATGTGTTTAGAGTCGGTTCCCGAGCCGACTTACAACCTTCAGGACTACCACTTCACCGACCCATCCTCCGAAGAAGGCAAGTTCCTTGACCATTTTGCACCTGTTTTATTAAGTTTTAGTTAGTTGCATGATTAGTAAATTGAATCCTATTTACTGTACCCTTCCATATAATTCCTTGTCCCCTGGTTGGCTTGGGTAGATGTTATTATTTCTTTACGCTTAGCCATGCTTAGTAGTTGGGAGGGAAATATCTCTACATTACATGCTCTATCATTAACTATTGTGATTTATTTGTTGAGATATGGTGAATGAATTGTAGTGGGTAGGAATCTGGCGGGTTGGTTTTGCTTGGTATGGTGCAGTACGCACGAGACCCGGGTTTTGGGGTATGAACCTTGCCGGATTCTAAGGACCGGTTTATGGAGAAGCCACTAAGCCTTATAGTATCGCCACAAGACTGAGTATGGGGCAGCTTGGTCCATTAATTAGGCCTCTCCCGGCGTAGTATTAGTGGTTGGATAGTGCGGGGAATTGGTTCAGGGTGTACTGCCTTGGGATCCGCATGGCTCAAGAGGGGGCAACTGGGGTGTTGAGTCGTGGTGTAACGACTCACACTTTTGTACAGGGGTGAAACCTCAGAGGGCTAGTACGCGTCGGGAGAATCCTTTGTAAAGACCTCGTAGTGATCTCCTGGCCTCACACCAAAGGAAGTGTGCAATGTGGTTCGCGACCACGGGCATCAGGGAGGTTTCCTTAGTCCACCTGGCAACAGGGGATGAAATCACGGCTTGTGGGTAAAGGGTACATTCTCTGCAGAGATTTAGAAACTGTCATGACAGCCGTGCTCACGGACAAGAGCGGCTTGGTGTCCAATTCATAATTAGCCAATGTCTGGGAATGGTGGTTTGGTTTGGATTGGTTGGTTGGCACTTGGTTTACCAATGGGTTATGGTTGGGTTCATACACCTAGAAGTAGGTGCTAATGAAAGCTAAGGATAGGTTGTAATGCTATAGTGCTTAACCCAAAATTGGCCTTCCTTTCTAAATACCCTCATGTCATCTCTTTCCCACTTGCTGAGTACCGTTGGTACTCAAACTTGCTTGTTGCTTATCTTTCCTCAGTCTACAATGGAGAAGAGGTGGAGAATGAAGACTTCTTCGCTGATCCGGAGGAGACGTTCTAGGCTGGCGCAACCCCCGGGCAACGCCTGTGCATGGAGCCACCCTAGTTTACTTTTACCGCTGTTTGCTCTGTAAGCTTATTTTAGACCTACGGGTCATTATTGTAAGACATTTATGTACTCGAACATGGCTTGTAATAAATGATATTACACTTTCGTCTACACATGTATGATGAGAATCGATCCTGGCATACATGTGGAAGCCATCCGGTTGTCTTGTTGGGACCGGGTGTGACAAAGTGGTATCAGAGCCGTGTTGCCCGTAGGACGCAAGCCTAGTTAGAAAGGAATGACTTAGGACCCTATTATATTCTAAAAAGTAATTTACAAAATTGCTTTGTACTTCCTACCTTGTCTACTTGTTTTATTTACTCCTTTATTTATATGTTTTGTTACTGACACTCTCCTGTTTTCAAAATTTGTAGATGGCTCGCACCAAGACGACCCCCCGTAAGTCGACCGGTGGACTTGTGCCCCCGCGTAGGCTGGCCGGTCGCTCTCCAGCCGTCGACCCCCGTCACCCCGTGGTGATCCGTTCGGACGGCAAGGCCGCAGGACGACTGCGACTCCGCCTTCGGGCCATACTCCGCGAGGCTGGCTACCGTCACCACAGCCTCTCGCTCTCCTACCACACCACTGGAGTGCAGCGCCCCGGCAGGACGGAGTGGAGCTGCAAGATCTACATTTACTATGGTGATGAGCTGGTGAAGACCCACAGCAGTCCTGCCTGGAGGAGCTCGCCGGTACGCGGAGCAGGACGCTAGCTGGGAAGCAGCCACTTTTTGGAGTCACGCCCGCCGTTTCCGCCTGGAGGACACGGTGCACGCCTTTGTTCCGCAGCGTCCGAGTGGCACTGCAGGCTTTGTCTCCAGGCACGTGGAGAGACCCTTGGACCTCCCTCAGTCTCGTCAGACCGTTGGCGACATGGCTGAGCTCAGTGCCCGACTGCAGAGGGCACAGCAGGAGATTCAGGATGGACGTGACCTCGCCCTGCGCCACGAGGCAGTGATCAGGAGGTATCGTCGGATCACCGACGTGGACCCCGGACTCTCCAGACCGCCGTGGCGGCCAGCGTGAGTCGTCTTCTGAGGAGTCCTCTGACGAGGAGCCTTCCAGTGTGGCGTCTGCCGCACCACCACCGCCTGCTGCCTCACCACCTCAGGACCCAGAGGGCCCCGCGGACGACGACGACGACGACGATGACGAGGACCCGGAGGAGTTCCCGCTTGACGACGAGTAGTCCCCGACCTCTGCCACGACTCAAGGATAGGCACACCCTCATTAGTTAAATAAGAGCGACGTAGACGTACTTGTGTGACCTTGAGTTGTGTTATTTCTCTTTATGATTTTTGTCTTGGTGTGTCGTGTGAGTTGTGGAACGCCTCGGCGACTTGTCCACAACCGCACCTTTTTGATACTTCTTTAATTAGTGATCTAATAATAAAGAATTTTCATTTATATGCATGTTTGCTGTGATTGTTGCATATAGTAAGGGTATCGCATAGTAGTCTTCCACTAGTTATAGTAGAATCTAAGACTCTACTCTCTTCGTACTCAGATGGCAGGCAGGGGAAGAGGCCGTGGTCGTGGCCGTGGTATGCCCCTTGGTGATGATGAAGCTGGATTCCAGCTACCGCAATGGAATGGGAGAGGTGCCCGTGGAGCACCTGCGATGAATCATATGCAGCAGATGATGGCCATGCAGATGCAAATGATGCAGAACTTAACCCAAGTGGTGGCCAACATGCAGCAAGCCCAGCAAGCCCCTCCACCCCCACCAAATCAGCCCCACCCACAGCCAGCACCAGGACCCCGATCCCGCATGAGAGACTTCCTCAACACCCATCCACCCACCTTTGCTACTGCTAGTGAGCCCATGGAGGCCGACGATTGGCTGAGAACTATTGAGGGCAAGCTGAGGATTGTCCAATGTGAAGGACGAGAGAAGGTGCTGTTAGCCTCGCACCAACTTCAGGGACCTGCAGCCGATTGGTGGACTGCCTTCATTGAAGCCCATCAGGACCCGGATAATATCACATGGGATGAGTTCAGGAATTACTTTCGCAGTCATTTCGTGCCCGAAGGAGAGATCCAGGCGAGACGTGAAGAATTTCTCATGCTAAAGCAAGGCCGCATGAGTGTGCGAGAGTATCTGAACAAATTCACCCAACTGTCTCGCTATGCACCCGAGGATGTGGACACAGACTCGAAGAAACAGTTTCGTTTTAAGAAGGGGCTTGACAAGGAGCTGAAGTTCGCCATGGTCTCCAGTGACTACAGTAATTTCCATAAGTTGGTGGACAAGGCCTTTGAAGTGGAAAGGACCAAGAAGGAGCTGGACGATGATGATAGAAAAAGGAAGATGGCTCAAGCACACGGTTCTGGGAGTAATGTTCGACCTCGCTATGCTCCTCAGTCTGCGGCACCTATGGCTCGTCCTGTGAACCCTTACCCAGGACAAAGGTACCCAAACTCCTCCTACAGACCAACCGCACCATACAACCCGCAGATGCGCCAACCACCACAGCCTCCACGCCAGTCCATGCAACCACCCCGCCCAACAGCTCCAGCACCCCGCCCTAATGGTCAGCCGCAGCAGAACTCTCAGGGAGGTAATAAAGCTCAAGGTAATAACGCAGCCGTGCAGTGCTATAACTGTGGTGAGATGGGACATTTCGCCAACCGTTGCCCGAAGAAGCAGCTGCAACAACCCACACGTGCGAGAGTTAACCACGTGGCACTTGAGGAGGCGCACAATGCACCAGACGTGGTTGTTGGTACGTTCCCTGCCGACTCTCATCTAGCTACAGTGTTGTTTGATTCTGGTGCTACGCATTCATTCATATCTAAGGAATTCATGAGAAGGCATGACATGGTAGTGCACTTAATGACTCATCAACTTATAGTTCACTCCCCTGGGGGAGAAATGATAACCCGGCAAGTATGCCCTAATGTAAGGCTAGACATAAGGGGGGTAGTTTTCCCAGCAAACCTCATTGTCCTGGAATCTCAAGGGCTAGATATTATTCTGGGAATGGATTGGTTGGCCAAGTACCATGGTGTGATCCACTGCGCCACCAGGACAGTCTCCTTGACCCATCCCGATGGCACCAAGGTTGAATTCTCTCCAGACCAAGCTCCAACCCGGAGGATCAGGCTAAATCAAACTGAGGTCACCGAAGAGATCCGTGTTGTCAGTGAATTCCCAGACGTGTTCCCCGACGAGTTACCGGGTATGCCCCCTGACCGGGAAATTGAATTTGTCATTGACCTAGTGCCTGGAACGGCCCCGATATATAAGAGGCCATATAGAATGGACGCTAACCAGTTAGCCGAGCTAAAGGATCACATCAACGAATTATTGGAAAAAGGGTACATTCGCCCTAGTTCATCGCCTTGGGGTGCTCCTGTCATCTTCGTGCCTAAGAAGGATGGCACTCAAAGGTTGTGTGTGGATTATCGTGCGTTAAATGCAGTGACCATCAAGAATAAGTATCCGCTGCCAAGGATCGAAGATTTGTTTGATCAGCTGAGAGGAGCATGTGTATTCTCTAAGATCGACCTTCGTTCGGGTTATCACCAGTTGAAGATTCGACCATCGGACATTCCCAAGACTGCATTCGTCTCTCGATATGGTCTTTATGAGTATACAGTCATGTCTTTTGGGTTGACCAATGCTCCAGCTTACTTCATGTACCTCATGAACAAAGTGTTTATGGAGTACCTGGATAAATTCGTGGTCGTATTCATTGACGATATCCTGATATTCTCCAAGAGTGAAGAAGAACATGAGGAACACCTGAGGTTGGCACTAAAGAAACTTAGAGAACACCAACTGTATGCTAAATTCAGTAAGTGTGAGTTTTGGTTGAAGCAGGTATCATTCTTAGGGCATGTCATATCAGAAGGAGGAATATCAGTGGATCCGGGTAAAGTGGCAGATGTTCTCAAGTGGGGGACACCGGAAAATGTGGGGCACATCAGAAGCTTTCTGGGGATGGCGGGTTATTATCGACGATTTATTGAGGGATTTTCAAAGATCTCTCGGCCACTAACCAAACTACTCGAGAAGGGAGCTACCTTCAAGTGGACACCGGAGTGTGAAGCAAGCTTTGTCGAATTGAATAAGAGGTTGACCACTGCCCCAGTGCTGGTCATGCCAGATATGCAAAAGGAGTTCTCGGTCTATTGTGATGCTTCCGGACAGGGACTGGGATGTGTGTTGATGCAAGCAGGACATGTGGTGGCTTACGCCTCAAGACAACTCAAGAAGCATGAGAAAAACTATCCGACCCATGATCTGGAATTAGCAGCTGTGGTTCACGCATTGAAGATATGGAGACACTACCTGATCGGCAAAAGGACAGAGATCTATACCGACCACAAAAGCTTGAAGTACATATTCACTCAGCCAGACCTTAACCTTCGCCAACGAAGGTGGTTAGAGCTCATTAATGACTTCGATGTCGGGATCAATTATCACCCTGGAAAGGCGAATGTGGTCGCAGATGCTTTGAGTAGGAAAACCCAGTGTAACAGCATGACGACCCAGGCTTATCAACCGGAGCTATGTGAAGAGTTTGCAAGATTAAACCTGTGCATAGTGGCTAATGCAGATGCAGTAGTCATGGAAGTGGACTCCACGTTGGAACAAGACATTAGAGAAGGCCAAAAGGAGGATAAGAAGATCCAAAAACTTAAGAAGCTGATGAAGGCTGGAAAAGCTCCAGATTTCAGGGAAGATGAACATGGAACCCTGTGGTTAGGAAAGAGGATATGTGTGCCGAATGTTAAAGGGATCCGAGAGTTGATATTGAGAGAAGCCCACGACTCGTACTACTCTATCCATCCTGGGAGTACCAAGATGTACCAAGACCTTAAGGATAGATACTGGTGGCTTGGTATGAAGCGTGATGTGGCCGAATATGTGGCTTTGTGTGACACGTGTCAGTTGGTTAAGGCGGAACATCAGAGACCTGCTGGACTACTTCAACCACTCAAGATACCCGAGTGGAAATGGGAAGAGATAAGTATGGACTTTATCGTGGGATTGCCAAGGACACAGTCAGGATACGACTCCATATGGGTTGTTGTGGATCGGTTGACCAAGGTCGCTCACTTCATTCCAGTCAAGGAAAGTTACAATGGCTCGCGGTTGGCGGAATTATACATGGCAAGAATTGTATGTTTACACGGTGTTCCAAAGAAAATAGTGTCTGATCGAGGTACCCAGTTCACCTCTAGGTTCTGGCAGAAGCTGCATGAGTCAATGGACACTCGTCTGAACTTCAGCTCAGCGTATCACCCGCAAACAGATGGTCAGACAGAACGCACCAATCAAATCTTGGAGGATATGTTGCGAGCATGTGCCTTGAAGAATAGTAAGAGTTGGGACAAAAACTTGCCTTATGCGGAATTCTCTTATAACAACAGCTACCAAGCTAGTCTCAAGATGTCCCCGTTCGAGGCACTTTATGGGCGAAAATGCAGAACACCCTTATTTTGGAATCAGACTGGGGAAGGTCAAGTGTTTGGACCAGAGATACTCCGAGAAGCCGAACGACAAGTACAAGAGATTCGGAATAATTTGAAAACGGCGCAGTCAAGACAGAAGAGTTACGCAGATGCTCGACGGCGTGACCTAACTTTTGAGGTCGGAGACTTTGTGTATCTCAAAGTATCACCAGTAAGAGGGCTAAGACGGTTCAAAGTAAAGGGAAAGCTAGCACCCCGGTACATTGGTCCGTTCAAGATATTGGAGAGAAGAGGAGAAGTGGCCTATCGTCTCGAGCTACCTTCTCAACTGTCGGATGTGCATGATGTGTTTCACGTGTCGCAACTAAAGAAGTGCTTAAGAGTACCAGAGGAACAGTTACCCATGGAAGCTGTGGATTTGCAAGAGGACCTGTCCTACGCAGAACGGCCAGTCAGGATTCTAGAAACATCAGAACGTGTTATGAGAAACAAGACGATTCGTATGTGCAAAGTGCAGTGGAAACATCACTCGGAGGCAGAAGCAACATGGGAGAGAGAAGAAGACCTTAAGGCCGAGTTTCCCGATCTCTTCTCTTAGGACGTCCGAATCTCGGGGCGAGATTCCTTTTAAGGGGGGTAGAGTTGTAACACCCAAATTTTCAAAAATTTAAAAACAAAAGAAAAAAAAGACTAGGGATGCATCATGAATGGTTGCATTTGAGTGAAAATTCAATTTCAAAATGCGCTAGAATTCGTTTGAATTTGAAAAACAATTCAAATTTGCAAAAGAATGAAAAAGGAAAAAAGAAAAACAAAAAGAAAAAGAAAAGAAAAACCCACCCTGGGCCTTAACCCCGCCCCAGCCCATTTCCTTCCCCCTTCCCTTTTCTCCCCGCCGGCCCAAGGCCCAGCCGCGCCACCCTCTCCCTTTCCCCTCTCTCTCTGCGCGCTGGGGCCCACCGGTCAGCGCCCCTCTCCCCCTTTCCTTCTTCCTCCCTGCGCCCGCGCGACCACCGCCGTGATCACCGCTCCGGTTCAAAATCCCGACAGCAAATCGCCGCCCATCAATGCCCCCTGTCGCCTTCCATCGCCGGGGATTCCTTTCCCCTCTCCACCGCCCCCGATTCCCCTACAAATACCCGCCGGCGACCCCCGAATTCTCCTTCCCCGAAGCCCAAACCCTAGCCGCCGCCGTGCCAAGGTATGACGCCGGCGTTCCCGTCGATTCACCCGCATTCTCTCCCTCCCTCTTGGCTCACCGTGTTCCCCGTGCCTCCAGGAACTCGCCGGGCAATTTCGTTCGGAGAATTGGCCGTCGCTTCGCCGGATTCACCGAAGACCGACGACCCCCGCCGCCGTTCACCGTCGCCGACGACTTTCCGGCCACAATCCGGGCTCTGTGACCCCTCGGTGAGCTTCCCCTTTTCCCCCTCTCCCGTTTGGTGTGTCGAGCACCCGAATTTGGCGTCGAATTGGCCGTTCCGGCCAACTTCCGGCGACCCCGCCGCCGTGCGCCGCCGGCCCGGCGCGCGCGCCGCCGCGCCCTGTGCGCGCGTCGCCCCTGGGGCGACGTGGCACCATCTCGGCCGTCCAACCCGGGCCGACGGCCGAGATTAGAAGGGGGCGTACCCCTTCGGCCATTTAAATCTGGGCCGCCCCCTTTGAATCCAACGGCTCAGATTCAATTTAGTTTAAACGTTGGTCTTTTTGCGCCTAGCCCCCTGCGCTTAATTTAAGTAATTACAGATAGGTCCTGAAATTTATGAGCTAGCCCCTGGACTTTAATTAAATTATGTCAGCACTGTTAAATCGATTAAATATACCATTTTAGCCCCTGATTTCACCATAAAATATATTTTTAGCCTTTGTAAATTATGATAAACCCCCTGGTAACATTATAAAATACTTTCAAGCCTCTGATCATGTCTGTTTTGCACAAAAACCCCTGCATCCATGTTTATTTACATAAAATCATAGAATTTACACTCTCTTTTGCATAAATTAATTAGGGAAATTACTTGGCCTTTACTTATTAATTTGTTTACACTAAAGTAATTTATTTAATACTGTTGTGGACCACTTTATTACTTTATTATTCAAATTTAGCTAAGGAAAATTGTAGCAAACCCATGCAATGCTCTAAATTAAAGATAAAAACCATAAATTGTCAATCAATCCCACCTCAACCCTAAAAACCAAATTTCCACCCACACCTCTAATTAAAACTTCAACTAAGGACATTGTGTTAGCAACGTAATTGCGTAGGTTTTCTTTGGTGTTATTTATTTGTGGTGTGCATTATTTCTCTTGTGCTTATTGTGTGCTACTACTTTCCGTTCCGCATGCGATGATGTGTTTAGAGTCGGTTCCCGAGCCGACTTACAACCTTCAGGACTACCACTTCACCGACCCATCCTCCGAAGAAGGCAAGTTCCTTGACCATTTTGCACCTGTTTTATTAAGTTTTAGTTAGTTGCATGATTAGTAAATTGAATCCTATTTACTGTACCCTTCCATATAATTCCTTGTCCCCTGGTTGGCTTGGGTAGATGTTATTATTTCTTTACGCTTAGCCATGCTTAGTAGTTGGGAGGGAAATATCTCTACATTACATGCTCTATCATTAACTATTGTGATTTATTTGTTGAGATATGGTGAAATGAATTGTAGTGGGTAGGAATCTGGCGGGTTGGTTTTGCTTGGTATGGTGCAGTACGCACGAGACCCGGGTTTTGGGGTATGAACCTTGCCGGATTCTAAGGACCGGTTTATGGAGAAGCCACTAAGCCTTATAGTATCGCCACAAGACTGAGTATGGGGCAGCTTGGTCCATTAATTAGGCCTCTCCCGGCGTAGTATTAGTGGTTGGATAGTGCGGGGAATTGGTTCAGGGTGTACTGCCTTGGGATCCGCATGGCTCAAGAGGGGGCAACTGGGGTGTTGAGTCGTGGTGTAACGACTCACACTTTTGTACAGGGGTGAAACCTCAGAGGGCTAGTACGCGTCGGGAGAATCCTTTGTAAAGACCTCGTAGTGATCTCCTGGCCTCACACCAAAGGAAGTGTGCAATGTGGTTCGCGACCACGGGCATCAGGGAGGTTTCCTTAGTCCACCTGGCAACAGGGGATGAAATCACGGCTTGTGGGTAAAGGGTACATTCTCTGCAGAGATTTAGAAACTGTCATGACAGCCGTGCTCACGGACAAGAGCGGCTTGGTGTCCAATTCATAATTAGCCAATGTCTGGGAATGGTGGTTTGGTTTGGATTGGTTGGTTGGCACTTGGTTTACCAATGGGTTATGGTTGGGTTCATACACCTAGAAGTAGGTGCTAATGAAAGCTAAGGATAGGTTGTAATGCTATAGTGCTTAACCCAAAATTGGCCTTCCTTTCTAAATACCCTCATGTCATCTCTTTCCCACTTGCTGAGTACCGTTGGTACTCAAACTTGCTTGTTGCTTATCTTTCCTCAGTCTACAATGGAGAAGAGGTGGAGAATGAAGACTTCTTCGCTGATCCGGAGGAGACGTTCTAGGCTGGCGCAACCCCCGGGCAACGCCTGTGCATGGAGCCACCCTAGTTTACTTTTACCGCTGTTTGCTCTGTAAGCTTATTTTAGACCTACGGGTCATTATTGTAAGACATTTATGTACTCGAACATGGCTTGTAATAAATGATATTACACTTTCGTCTACACATGTATGATGAGAATCGATCCTGGCATACATGTGGAAGCCATCCGGTTGTCTTGTTGGGACCGGGTGTGACAAAACATCAGTTCATCCTCTGAATTCTTAAGGTGCAGGTGCATTTTGAGGATCAAACTTTGCAAATTTTTACCAACTATTAGGTTAAGTACCACCTGACTAGATTTTCATTTCAATTTACATTATTATACTTATGATTTTATAGTAATCAACAGCATATTGCTAAAAGACTTGGTTGATGTTCAACTTGACCGATCCAAGTCAAATCGTATCTTCAAGAAATTTATAGATGGAGTGCAACATTTGATATGTGATCAGTGATTGTAGCCTGAAGTTGAGTGACCATATAAAGCACATTGCCACTGCATTAAATATCTTGCTTCACCGCACAGCTATTCGCAACCTGTTGATTCCAGATATATGATATATTTTCATATCTCATCTACATTTCAATACAAAAGCTAAAACAAGTGACATGTCTTGACGCATCATTTTCGTGCAGTGCATTACTTCAAAGGCAATTTTGCTTCTCCTTTCGCTTTGAGTTATTCTTGGCTCACGCTGAGTAATATATCTCCATTTTGAAGGGAAAAATGAGTGGTACTCCAAAGAGGTTGCATGAGGAGGGTAGCTACTCAATACCGACAAAACGTCCTTTGGATGATAGCAGCTCATATTTGACTCTGTCAGGAAAATCTGTTGAACCTGGCAGCAGTGATTTCCATGGTTCTTTTGAACATGATGGCAGATTTGCCAAAGTTCCACGCAGTGAACCCCGTGATGACAAGGCTAGGCCATCTCTATCACATTGGATGTCTATTAGCTCCAGCAACTTTGCTGACCATCCTATCTCTGACAATAGACTGGAATCGAAGCAAAATAGAGATGCACGGGATACACATGAAACACCCAAAGTTTCAACTCCTATTGAAGAACGTAACTCCAGGGATGCTCATGATTCTGCTGGCGACAACAAAGCAGGCCCTAAAAGTGAAGATAAGTTCAGAGACAAGGACAGAAAGAAGGAAGAAAAACACAGTGCAAGAGAAATTGATAGAAGTGATCGAAGAATCGGCATGCGGCTTGGAGGCAGCAGTGTTGAGCGAAGAGAAATGCAAAGAGGAGATAGGGATGCTGAAAAGTGGGATAGGGGAAGAAAAGACACCCACAAGGACAAGGAAGTCAATGCTAGGAAGAAAGATTCTGCTAAGAAAGAATCATCAGTAGTAAATGAAAAGGAGACCACAGTACTGGAAAAAGCCACATCTGATGGAGCTGTTAAAGTTTCAGAGCGGGATAATGCAACAACAGATTCTAAGGCGCTTAAGGATGACATATGGAAAGCTCATGATATGGATCCTAAGGACAAGAAAAGAGAGAAGGATGTGGATGCAGGAGATAGGCATGATCAAAGGAGCAAATCATCTGATAAGGAATCAGATGACAATGGTGCTGAGGGTGATATGGAGAAAGATAAGGATGTTTTTGGAAGTGTCCAATGCAAGAGGATCGCAGGACCAAGAGGAGGCAGTCAAGCTTCTCAGCCAAAACCTCGATTCCGCTCCAAAATGCGTGATGGTGAGGGGTAAGCTTAACAATGCTCGTTACGTGTTTGTCCTTTTTCCCCTCCAACCAAAATGATAATGTCAATGCAGTTGCATTGCATTTCATTCACCATTTCAGGAAATTCAGTCTTTACTAGGTTGGACCATGTTGTTCAATATATTAGAACTTTTATTGATTGGTGATGACTACTCAGTAATACATCTCATTACCTTTGCAGGTCTCAAGGTTAGTCAAGTATCAACATTCTTGGCTTAATACAATGGATAGTGGTGCTTTCCTTTGGGGAGGGGTTTATCAAAAGACCAGCTTCTGTAGCTTATATATGTTCATATTTTGTCCATGTCTTTTCATCCTATCGAAAGCTTAGCCTCTACATGAAGTGCATGCAATGATTTATGGGATTTCTCCGTAAGTGTAAGTTTTGTTTTGTTAACAATGTATTTTATTGATTGCAGGTAAGTCAGAGGTGTCTGTCATTGTTTATAAAACTGGGGAATGCATGCAAGAGCTGCTTAAATCCTGGAAAGAGTTTGAAGCAACCCAGGATTCTGGAAGTTCTGAAAGTCGACAAAATGGTCCTACTCTTGAAATTCGAATACCAGCTGGATTTGTTACTTCAACAAACCGTCAAGTAAGTTTACTGGCTTGGCAGACAATTCTTGTTGAGAAAGTTTTTCTTATCCACCATCCAAGGATCAAATTGCTGTAGTGGCATGAGAGGCATGGAATTCAGATTCGATGCTAGATAAGGAAACGTTAAATACTCAATGGTGCATAAGTCATTACTGTACCTTTGGATGACAAATAAGGAAATTTCTCATTCTTATTCTAGTCACTTTAGCTATCTTCATGTTGGATTGCGACTGAGGTTCTGTCAGTCCCTTCTACTGTTGTGTCGCTTGAAATTTCTTTGTTATGGTCACATTTGCTAATTGTCTTACAACTACGCCTGCGCTGTCCAGCCTCATTCCTTTTGTTTTACACTTCTTAAATCATATGGCTAAAAGTAGTGCTGTTTTTGTATGAACGATGCAGATTTTTCATGTATCTCCATCATTCATTTGTGAAAATCACTGTTTGCAGGTAAAGGGTGCTCAACTCTGGGGAACAGATATTTATACTAATGATTCAGATCTTGTGGCTGGTAGTTTCCTGATCACTGTTCCAAAACTTATAATATTACATCTGTTGAATAAACTCTAAATAGTTTACAATCTTCTGAGGGTTATTGTGTGTTCGTTTTAGTGCTAATGCATACTGGTTACTGCTCTCCTACATCGTCTCCCCCACCATCGGCCATCCAAGAATTGTGTGCAACTGTTCAAGTTTTACCACCACAAGACAGTAAGTGTTCTTTTCTTTTGTGTCAGTCAACACTGAGTTGGTTGGAAGGACAGATGATTGAATGAAAACTCATAAATTTTGGTATGTACCCCAGGTTATACTTCAACATTAAGGAACAATGTCCGTTCACGTGCTTGGGGTGCAGGGATTGGTTGTAGCTTTCGCATAGAACACTGCTGCATTGTTAAGGTATTAATACTTGATGAGACAGTGTAAAATGTTGCAATTCCCTCTTTTGTTCTTATTCATGTCACTACACAAGCAAACCATTTATTGATAGCTGTTTCTTAACCTTTGGTGGACCACTTTCATAGAATGCCTTCTTAGGATCTTTATGCTTTGCAGAAAGTTGGTGGCACCATTGATCTTGAGCCGTGCCTAAGCCACACATCAGCGGTGGAGCCTACACTTGCTCCAGTTGCAGTTGAGCGTACAATGATGACAAGGGCAGCAGCTTCTGTAATATTTTTTTTGTCATTTATATTCAGTTGAACCATATGCATCCTTTTACTGTTTATTTTTTATCCTTTTGCATTCTTTTCTAAGAATTCTCCAATACGATTTATTCAGAATGCATTGTATCAACAAAGATTTGTTCGGGAAGTCACAATACAGTACAATCTCTGCAATGAGCCATGGTATCCTCTCATTTTTGGTTCACTTAATGATCTGTCCAATACCTGTTGTCTTTTCTATTGTACTTTGTGTTTTTGATCTAGTTTTTTATGGAATTTGTTTTTGATATAGTTGTCATAAAAATATAGTCATGTCTAGTTTCCAGTTAAGGTTTTTACAGTGTTATATTATCTTCATTCAGGTTAAAATATAGTATAAGCATTGTGGCAGACAAGGGTCTGAAAAAATCTCTTTATACTTCTGCACGACTGAAAAAAGGCGAGGTCATATATTTGGAGACACACTTTAATAGGTATGAAGCATTTGCCACTTTGTAGTTATTATCTGTTTCGCTTCACTTTGCTTCTACCAAAATCCTGATTCCAGTTTCATGAAATCCACCATTTTCCGGTTTTTGGTACAAGCTTCCACAGGTACGAGCTGTGCTTTAGCGGAGAGAAGCCTCGAGGTATTGGATCAAACTCCAATGCATCTGATGCAAAACCTGAAAAACACCAGGACAGTAGCCACCATTCACAAAATGGGGATAGAAGCTCTATGGAACATGAAGTTCGGGATGTGTTCCGGTGGTCTCGCTGTAAGAAGGCAATGGCTGAAAGTGCCATGCGCTCCATCGGTATTCCACTTCCAGCGGATCAACTTGAGGTATTTGTGGTTCCCTTCTGGAAGCTCATCCTGTCTGGGAGACTGAAACTCTGTTAAATGTGTGTGTTTTTTTTTTGTTACCTTGGTGATGCAGGTATTGCATGATAACTTAGAATGGGAAGACGTGCAGTGGTCGCAGACCGGTGTTTGGGTTGCTGGGAAGGAGTACCCCCTTGCCCGAGTGCATTTTCTTTCGCCAAACTAGCAGTAGATGACGTCGTAACAAACAAAGGAGCTGTTCTGTTTACTGGACAAGGCAGTCGTCTCTGAACGTTTTATGGTACAATGTAGGATGCAACGTTGCCATGTGTATGAAGAAAGCTCCAGGGACCAATGTTGTAGGCTGTGTTGTGTGGCCTCTACCTTGACCGTATAGATTGTCTGTGAAATCCAGCCCGAATTTCCGTTGGAGACTCGCGTGGTTTGTGAAGTACTCTTTTTTTATTTGTCATCGACTAATTTAAAAATAAATTAATCAGTGATAAATGAAAAGAAACTGAGAGAGTATAAGATTTATATAGGGTGGCTCTGGGTCAGTTTTTGAAGAATTGCTCTGACTTTCATATCGGATTGGAGAAGGCTCGTCGCTCTTAGGTCAGCTGAGGCTTGCTGGAACAATGGCGCCTGCTGGACAGAAGCGTGGTGCTGACTTCCGTCTCTTTTCGCCTCGAGTGCAAGGCGCTGGTGACGGACGGGTCGTCGCTCCCTCCAGACATTGCCGTGCTGCTGCTTGGCGGTATGCATGAAAGTGGGGCGGGTTGCGGCGGCCCGTCCCGCCGCCGCACACGCCGCGAGTTTCACGCGGGCTGAGGGAGAATCCCGCGTCGCTCCCGCTTATTTTTTGCGGCGGTTAGCGGCGCCGCCGGGCCGCATCGCTTACATGCTCGACCGCATCTTTCATCGCCCCGTCCGCTTGAGTGGCTACTGGCTAGCCTGCATGTCCGCTCGAGTGGCTACTGGCTAGCCTGCATGGCCTCATCGCCGGCTCGTCTGTGCACTTTGCTTTCGGACGTGGTTGCTTTGAATTGTGCTGAACAAACTAACACAAAGAATACTAGTTCATATAAAAGAAAATTAAAATTCTAAAAATATGAAAAATCACAAAAAAAGAAAGACATTACCGGTTTTAAATCAATATTTTTTTCTACAGAGTGACTGTAAGTTACATTTTAAATATTTTTATGGCACCATATGCACAAATAACCATAGTAAATCAGGATCAAGAGAACTATCCTAAGATTTTCAAACAGCCATCATCTTTATCAATGTATCTTCTAAGATACTCTGAAACTCGTACTAGGAAATGTAACCACAACTAATTAGGAGCAACATGTATTGGGCTGCGAAGGCCTGCTCATTCCATTTCAAAAAAAAAAAACTGATCGTTAGATATCAATATCAAAAAGTAAACCAGCAAAATTATATTGATCAAACTAATACTGATTCTTTATTCACTGTCAGTATACTCTCACACGCTGCAAAGAAAATAACCGAATTTTCAATCTGAAGCATCAATTAGTTCATATTCATGAACACAGGTATACAACTGAGCTACCAGCAAAATAAGTTAGAATCAACAAGGTGTTAATCTTCAGAAACAGAGATCAGACTCGATTGCTACCGGTTAGGGTCCTCCAAATAGTCATCAGACTCCATTGATGCCAACACTGCACACTAATGATTGAAACAAGTACCTGTAAGTCTGTAACAAAACAAAGAAACAATAATTCAATCGTTTATAACCCAAAACAGTTGTTACTGTGATGCCATTCTTGCAATAATATTTTGATCATGTATAGACTTATCAATGAAACATGATGAGCATAGCTCACCTGTCCATATGAGCTTGCAGCAGTTCATTTGTTTATTGTTTTCGCTGCCATTTGAGCTGGAGATCCTCAAAGTAAAAACGGGGTAAGAATTCTTAGCCGTTGCTGATGAACTTTTGATAATCCAAACTCAAATGGACGTGTACAACTTTGCCGACAAGAGCACAAACTTCCTCCAATTAGCAAAATTCCGGTGGCTGTTCTGCTCATTTTCTGAAAACACAGCAAACTGCATTGTCTTTGTAAGTCTGATGACTCAGATAAAAGGACAGAATCAAAACAATTATAGTAACTCTGCTAAATCTGCTAGGTAGTGCAATCCTTCAAAATAGAACTTCAAAACCAAAGATATAAAGCTTCTAGCTAGTGCAATCCTTCAAAACAAAAAAATCATCCGAAGTAAAAATAGAACTTCAAAATGTTTTATCTTATAAATTCAAAATCAAGTACAGATCTCATAGGCCTATAACTCTACTTTGCAGTACCATTTATCTTTTATGGCAAAAAAGAATACAGGAAAAGAAAACAACATGGCCAGAGCATCTAACATCTTGCACTCTACGTTCTGTTTCCAATCTTCTCAGACTAAAATCTTGCACTAACTCTTGCACTCTAGGTTCTGTTTCCAATCTTCCCAGGTTATGTATCACTCTTTCTACTTAATGTAACGCCCAAATTCGGGTTTTCGAAAAACAAAATCTTCTCAGCCTAAAATCTATTCAAGAAAACATGAACAGAGCAGAGAAAGTAACCTAAGCACGTATCAGAGATGAGGATTTACCTGGGCAGCGGTGGGAGGAGATGCCAGCGGTAAAAAGCGACGAGGGGGGGGGGGGGGGGGGGGGGAGAGATGCCGGAGGATTTGGACTCACCGGTGGCAGGACGTGCGCCTGTAACCGATCGAAGCGGGATCCGACTGGGGCAAGGCCAAGTAGAGAGAGGGGCCGCGGGAGTCGGAACAGTGGGGCAAGCAGCTGGTCGTACTCGTAGGCGTGATGAGGGCGCGTCCTCGGCGGCTCCCGGTGGCGGATCGTGCGGCGGCTCCCGATGGCGGATCGTGCGGCGGCGGACTTCAGGGTTAGCAGAATATCGCGACTCCTAAGCGGCTTCGAGAGGCTTTCGCGGGTTGGAGCGGCGCCCGGCGGACGGTTGCGGTCACTCAAGCGGCGCCGCAAAAGTTTAGCGGTCCCTCCAAAAATGGAATAGTGGGTTGCGGCGCGGGACTGCCCAGCGGGCCGGCGGCGCGGCCCGCGCCGCTTTCATCCATACTTGGCGGGGAACGTGGTGGACTGCACTACATGAGCTGCTGGTGAAAACTGACTGTAATTCACGAAATGGTGTCGGTCATGCTCAGAGGTGTAACGTCGTGCGATGTCACCTGGCGCCGTCCTTGCCACGTACGACTAATGATACGCGTCCTGCTTGGGTGGCACTTTCTGGCGTCAAGTCATCCAGAGCCCCGCTACTCACCAAGTGCGCGCCAAAGTACTCGACACCATTTTGAGGGTCCATTTTCTGAGAGTAGTTTTGCTGCAGGCTTTATTTATGAAAAGTTTTTTCTTTCAGAAAGACCAAAAAACAAAAAAAAATCACGTGTTCGTTCGTTCAATGGGCCAAATCCGCCGTATTATTACTAACCTCGTCGACGGTGCGCGGGTGGCCCATGAGCGCCCATCTTTTGGCCCATTTAACCACTTGCGGAATAGAACAATGTTTTCCGTCGTCGTGCAGGTGCTCGGTGCACTGCACACTTGCACGGCCGTTGTGTTTGCTTGGTCGGTATTCCTGTGATCTCCTGTACCTAAACACAGCGATCTAAGAAGAGAGCATCAGCACGGGCACACCAATGGAAGCGGACGTACCGCTGCCGCCGCTCTGGTGCACTACGAAACCATAAACATCACAATCCACTAGCTTATTATTATCCGGTTTCCGGCCATCTGAACTGAACCTTTGCAAAATACCAGCGAGACACGGATCTACTCCGTAGCCCGTAGGTAGTAGTACAGCCGGCACCCAAATCTCATCCTCGTAGACTCGAGAGTCCCTGATCAGCCGCTTCTTCGTGGTTTTCGGTCGAATTAATTTCGTCCCTCGACGTGGTCACCCTCACAGCCGGGGTTCGTACTTCGTAGCAATGCCGCCACAGCCACAAGACGGCATGCAACATTAACCCCGGTCACATTGCTCTCGCGCGGCGGCGGTATCAACGGTTTGGTTCCCACGGCCCACGGGGCCGGCCGCGTGCGCACTGTCAGCCGCGATAACTCGCAACTCATTAATCAGCCTTGCCAGCTCGCTGCGCCGGTGTCAACCTGACACACGTAGCGTGGCCCGGTCGGCAGCGGCCCCGACCCCGGCCCGTGGTGAAATTTTACCTGGACCCCGTTTGCCATTGTTTTTTTCACTACTTGTAATGAAGTGGTTCTTGCGAATCATTTCGTCTTTAACTGGCGGGTCAGGCGATGTACTACGGCAGGGTCTTGTACATCGTTGACCAAGATATCATTGGTTCGGCAAGGGTTCACTGCTGCTTCAATGCCACAACCATCTACCAGCCGCTGTACCTGTGAAACCATCACCTGTTCGGCAAGTGTAGCATGGATCCGCGCGCTAAATAGTGTTACGAGCGAACTGCGCGCAATGAATACCACCATCGCCTTTGGAAATTTACTGCGCGACAAACGGAGTGGCGTGTACGGTGGAGCGCAACATGCCGTTCTGTATTTACTGTAGTGCTTACATTCATTTCGTTCTGCTTGCAGTACGTACTCCCGTGCTCGGATCCTGTTTGACACTCGCGCAGTGAGCTCCCGGTGCTGTACGTATTTTGACACTCCATTTACTAGTACTAGTACTACTTCACCCGGCCATCTATCAGCTGACACCATTGGGATCCGGGCGGGACGCATGCTCGTAACCCCGTTCCGTCTTTCCCACTTCCAACCAGGCAACCAACGCACCATCAGCGCAGTAATGACCAGATTTATGGCCTCCGCCGTGTCGTCGTCGTCTCACCTCTTCCCTTTCGCGACACGAGACGATCAACTAGACAAGGAGGCCTACGTCCTAGCAGTAGGAGTACTAACAAAGACTACTCCTAGCGCCGATGTGCATCGCGACGCTCACGCTCTCCCCTGGCCTTCTTATTAAAACGTGGCCTCACCCGGCGTACACTTGTACACCCTCGCTCTACATGGTTGATGCCCAGCTTCAGACGCGCGCGCGCGCGGTTTGGATCTATGCAGCTGATCGTGGACGGATTGCCGGTTAATAAGGGCCCTAAACACTCCGGTCATCTGGAGCGGACATTTCGATGTCTGTAGCACATAGAACAGCTAGCACGAGGACGAGGAGATGTGAATGGTTTGGTGGTTTTTACTACTATTGTTCGATCATAACGTCGTGTCGTTCTTACAGGTTCAAAAAAAAAGACAGAAAAATAAGTTCAAATTTTCCCATTTAATATTTTATACTATCATGTAATGGTAATGTATTATCTAAAAATGTAATAGTAATGTATCTTCAAAATACTCCTCTAGTTTTTCTATACTATTCCCTTTGGGTCAACTGTCAAACCAAAAACATCCGCTGATTATGGTTTCCGTATATACTCAAAGCGGGTTCGATTCTTAACCCCAAAGTTCGTATTTAGCCAAATTAGTTTTATTGCAACAAACCCAAGCCAATGTCACCATCATAATATCTCTAAGATATAGCACAACTGCAAGAGCAGTATTTTCATTTATTTCTCATAGCTGTGAGATTGTATTGAAAATCTGGATATTGATAGTGTTGGTGCCAACCGTATAGCAATGCTTACATATGGCAAACGACGACGTAACAGGCACCTCACAAAACCGATCGAGGTTCCAACAAGAAAACGGCGTCACCTAGTTTGACTTTATAATCTACGGTCACGGTACGTTTGATCTTCCATCGGACGGACAGTGCGTTGACATGTACGTGCAGCCCCGCAGCGAAATTCCAACGGACCGCTGTCCATGTCGTCACTGATCTATCTCTAAGATGGAGTATCATTCAAAAACTATATTTCTTTTTTTTCCTGTTTCCTTAATTACCTTGTGATTTATAAACTCCCCTCCTCCTCCGTGCGTTGAGCTCACACTGTCACACACTGCCTCTCCCACTAGTCACTCTTGAGCTGCTCTGCCTCTTTCCACTCTTATCTCCTCGTCTTCCCTTCACCCCACCTGTTGTTTTCTCCGTCCTCCCTTGACCCGTCGTCCCATGCTAACAGCCCGAGGTTAGGAGCTAGGGGTAATCTCTCTGTTCATTTCATCCCATCCCCGGGTCAAGGCGGCATGGAGGCCATGGACATCAAGTACAAGACGGTCCTGTTCCCCAACGGCGGCGCCACCGCCAAGAAGGTGAAGCCGACGGCCGTGGCGCCGGCGGTGGTTGGGGAGCCGATGTACCGGGAGTGCCTCAAGAACCACGCGGCGAGCCTTGGCGGGTACGCCGTGGACGGGTGCGGGGAGTTCATGCCCTCTCCCGGGGCCAACCCCGCCGACCCGTCGTCGCTCAAGTGCGCGGCGTGCGGCTGCCACCGCAACTTCCACCGCCGGACGGTGGAGGGGTCTACCCCGCCGCCGACCGCGCCCGCGCCTCTCGCGCTGCCGGCGCCCGTGCTCAACGGCCAGCCGCAGCGCCGCGAGGAGACGCCGGAAGACCGGCTCCCGGCGGTCGTGGACGACTCCGACTCCGACACGGACGCCTCGGAGTACGACGAGGAGCGGTCGGTGTCCCCGCCGCCGCCGCAGCTGCACCACGTGCCGGCGCCTGTGGCGCAGCAGCCACAGCCTCCGCCATACTCCTCATCGGCGCCGTACATGATGCTCTCCCTTGGCTCCGGCGCGCCAGGGGCCGCGTTGGCGGCTGCCGGGATCCAAAGGCTCCCCGCTCAGCTGACCACGCCGTCCAGCGCGCCGCTCCCCGGTGGTGCGGTGCCGAGGAAGCGATTCCGCACCAAGTTCACCGCGGAGCAGAAGCAGCGGATGCAGGAGCTGTCGGAGCGGCTCGGGTGGCGCCTGCAGAAGCGCGACGAGGCTATCGTCGACGAGTGGTGCCGCGACATCGGCGTGGGAAAGGGCGTCTTTAAGGTCTGGATGCACAACAACAAGCACAACTTCCTCGGCGGCCACAGCGCGCGACGCAGCGCCTCCGCCTCCACTGGCGCTCCCGCCCCTACTGCTGCTGCACCCCTTCACACACCGACTCCGGCCGGCTCCGCGCCGCCATTCCACCGGTCGGCCGCCAGCCCTCCGCCACCACCCGTCCTCACCTCGCCCCTGCCCGGCGCCACTGGCTTCATCAACATCAATGGCGCCGCCTCCTCCGCCCCCGCCAGCCACCAAGAGAACATCAACGGATCCTCGTCGCCGCAGTCAGCATAAACTAGAGAGAAGGAAGAATGGAGAGAGAAATATGTAGCTTAATTTCGGCGATCATTTCTTTCCTGTTAGACTTTCCATGCCATGCCTAGAAATCCAAGCTTCCTTCTGCGCCTGTATGTTCGTCTTGGGATCTGATGATGACGGTGATGCTGATTTAGGATTAGATTATCTGATCCCGACCAAAAGTGGTAGCCGCCTTCTATTTGTTCTTGTCCTCCTCCATGAGCTGTGCCCAGAGGAGCAAGCCAAGCAGGGAGAGAGTTGTTCCTTCTAGACACCTAGGATCCCATGCTGCTGTGCAGTGACATGTCGCGCAAAATGGAAGCAGCCTCCCCTCTTGCTCCTCTAAGCACTGTTCCGCCATAAATTAATTGACTTGAGTAGATAATGGCTATGCTCATGATTAGCAGGGAAGGGAATATTATAACACCAGCGCTTAATCTGGGCTAAAGCTACCGCATTTGTACTTCTCGCCGTGCTTGCTGTAATAAAGCTTTGCGAAAGTACAGTACTGGTCACGTTCGCAAGTTCTTCGATCGAGCCTCAATGGCTGCTCCCAACTCTTTCCACTAACGCATGCATTTACGCCATGAAAAAGTGTTTTGCTTTGCTCTACCGCCAAAAAAAGCGCAGATCACAGCAGGCAAACACGAACGCCAACATATCGGACAGCTTGACAGAGTGATACTACTGGATAGATGGATCAGATCAGATCAGATCCATATCCAGCCGGGCCAGGCAGGCAATTAGGCGGCGACGTGTTTGGGATTGTTGCTTTGTCTTAAGAATGTTTTTAGCGCGCGCTGAAAAGAGCAAGTAAATGGCCGGCCCTGTTGTTACTAGTAGTACCGGCGGCACTGTGCGTGATGCGATGGAATATGAGGACGGCGATGGATTTTGTCGCGCTGGCTGCCTGGGGGCGCCCCCAACCCAACGAAAAGCTGGGCGCCATTGACGCCGAAAAGGCCAGCTTGCTGCGCTCGGGCATGGCCGTGACAAGCCAAATCACGCAGAGCTATAGGTAGCTGCGCTCGTGATGGCGTTAGGCTAGGCATGGCGCCCTGGATGACAGAGCAGGCAGGTTTAAAAAAGATGTGTTTTTCCTCGCTCTCTTGTTCGGTTCGGCCCCGTCTGCTTTGATGATCTTTCGTGTCCAATTCCCAACGAATGCGATCGATGGAGCCACCTGCGCGCGCGGCTAAAACAAACCCCATGATGTGCTCTCGATGCACCGCTTTGTGGTGCCACGCCCTTCTTTTTGGTTCTGTCTACAGAATCCTCAATTATTACTAGTACTACGTCTTCAGATAGAGAAATTTCCCAACTGGTCGTTCAAAATATACTCCAGTCCATAAAATTTTATCGTTTGTTAATTAAAATAAACTAATAGACGACAATTTTTTATAACGAAAGAAATAGTTCTATAGATTGTTTTATTGCTACTCCTGCATGAATTGAACAGTTATGAAAATTTTATTTTCACTCTCGGAACATTACCAAGGCGTGCTTTATCACAGGTCCCTTTTTTGAGATGGACTGGTATCTTGATGTGCTTCAGTGATGTTGGTGCCTCTTGAAGGGGGGCTCATCATATGGATGCACCTCATGATCATGCTTTATCCTGTGCTCGTGATGGGCTTGAACAAAGATTTGCCTGCTGGGTGGTTGGGGTTCATATGATGGCGAACAAAACCCTAAACAAGCAAATAACAAGACGTGCCCTGTCCTGCTCCCTAGATTCTCCGTTTCCCTATCTTGATCTACCTTTGGTTAGGTTCCCCAGATGCATTATTATTTGTTAACCCTGTGAGGGGATGTTTCTACTTTTAGAAGGTGCCTTCCCAGGTACTAATCATGCTACACCTTACACTAAAATAGTGGAGATATGCTTAGCATGGGTCATGGGGATTGCACATGGAAGTTGGATCTGCATTTGATTAATTAAGGAGATTTGGATCATGCTACTGTTCATAGAGATAATGCAAAATGGTTGAATAATTGAACGAGACGGAATATCTTATCTACTACGTAGTTACAGCACACACAAACACTCCATCAATGGAATCGATGCCACGCGCTTTTGACCTTTTTCTCATTATCCATCCCCGGTTAGCAATAACATATTCTAATGAGCACGACGACAAGCTCATCTCATCATATCCCAGAGAGATTCCCACTTTCCCGATTCGTCCACTCAAACGCTCAAACAGAGATTAAGGTTACTTGATTAGGCAATCAGGCCCAACAACTAACAACTAATCTTTCCAGTCCAGGTGCCGTGACGTCACGGCAGCTTCTTATTAAAATGCACTACAGTACAGTAGTCACTGACTGAACGGTTGTCTGTTCGATTTGATTAAATTTCGCCTCAGCCTGTCCTGTTATCAGTGAGCTGTCACGGTGTCGTTTATTTAAGCTGCTTTTCTTTTCTTTTTGGCTGCAGCGTCATGCTCTGCTGACAGATGAGATGCAGTGATGGTAGCCTTGGTAGTTGTTGTGCCTTCCGAGAAACCACACTAAATGGTTCTTTAACGAGCGATGTGGTTTCCGAGGAGATTAGTTATGACTAGCCAAGCAAGGGTCCAACTTGTTTGTGTTCTTTTTTTTTCTGTAGAGTAAAATTTTTTACTCTACAACTACTAACACGGTGCAAATAAGCCCCTGTAAACGCGTGATTTTTCAAGTATTTACTCGATGAATTCTCGTGAATTTACTGCGTTTTTTGTATGGTGGAGTTCTTAGCTTAGTGCGCTGGTTGGCATCAGGCATGGATGCAATCTCTGGTAACAGTGACCTAAAGTTCTAATTCTTTGCTCCCTGACAGTCCCCATCTTCTGTCTAGTGGAAGGAATCATGCGCACCGATAATTTCTGCAAGAGGATAATTAGCCGCTGGCATAAGCGCGATACACTAGCAACAGTTCATGCAAATCTGGAAGCAACAGCTGTTCTTGCAAGGCCGCCGGTCGATTAAATTCGCCATCACCGCGAGGACGGAAAGGTTAAAGAGAATCCATCCTTTTTGTAGTGATGACAAGCTCGCTTTTTAGCACCACCATTGACGTGCCTGCAACAGTTTCTAACTTTGTTTCACGTTTCGCATTCACATGCATTACCTCGCCCTGTCGTACTGTGTGTCCACGCAATGTGTACAGCTTGACGCCACATGCTCTCAGTGTACTTTCTTGCACCGCGCGTGGTTGTTATCCGATTCCGTTTTCGCTGGTTGATCTTGAAGCTTTTTAGACTGGTTGATTTGTGCAAATGGGAATAGGAAACGACACGATGATGGGAATATACCAAACTAAGACTAAAATTTATCCAATTGGAACATGTAAATGCTCAAAGGTTGGAAAACCCTAGATCTAAAAAGATTCAGAAATAGTAGTAACACGCCTGCCCGCGCGTTTGGGAAAATCCAAACAGTTCGCTGCGTAAACGGAGCAGCTCGAGGGCGGCGTTGTACAGGGGGGAGGGGCACAACTTTTTTGCAAGTGAGCCTCTTAACAGGCCGCTTGTATTATCCTCTCAACAACCTGCTTGTATAAATGATCTTTTTATACGAGCGGTGTGTTTTTTTATACCAGCAGCTCCTTAAGAGACCATACAAGTGGTTTCAACCGTGAACTCCATATATGTCCACGGTAAAGATCATTTTCGTAGCAGTGCCAAATATCATTACATTTTTGTCTCAAAATATCATCCGTTGCCAATATATACTTAGGGTCGTTTGGATGCACAGAATCACTTCTGATTCACCAAGAATCGGAATCGGTACCTGTACTGCGCCGGCGAAACACCAAAAAAGATGTCCCGCGGGCTGAATCGGTGCTCTTACCCGCCTTTGCCATTGTTCTGTTACGAGATCGCACGAGAGGCGCTACGCCCAGAATCTCCGCCGCCACTACGAAACCTCACGTCGTCGTCATTCTCCTCGCGAGAACCCGCACGGGACAGCGGTGGCTGGCGGCGCGAAGGTAATCCTCGCCTGCTCACTTCGTCCTCCTCGTCGCAGGAACCCGCACAGGCAGATGGAGGCGCCTCCTCACGCGCACGGGCGGATGGCGGCGCGAAGGTAGTCCCTGCTGACCCTCACCTCCTCCTCCTCCTCGCAGGAACACACACGGGAGGCTGGCGGGGGCGAAGGTATTGCCGGCCCGGAGGTGTTCCCGCACGAACCTGCAGCGACGCCGAAGGTATTCCCTGCCTGGCCTCACACCCTCCTCTGCGTTGCACTGTCTGTCACCCATGCTATTGTATTGCCGCTCTGTAATTTCAACCCCCCCCCCCCCCCACCCCCCCCCCTTGGAGTTCGTCGCCGGTCATGTTCTTCAGTCAGCTGGTCTCGATTTTCCATCCGTGCAGAATGGATGCCGTCCGCGTGTGTTGAACCGAGCAGTACAAATAAACACGAGTGTTCTCATTGATATCATATCCAAACACCTAAACTACTGGAGAAAGGTTTCCCCTTTTTTGGGTGCATATTTCAATAAGAGGAAAGAGAGCGACTGCATTTGTCAATTCTTTGCAAAGGTCCCAACTTGTTTCAGGAAAAGCTTCCTGCTTTTACTGAGTAATCTGAAAGAAATAAAAAGGATGCAGAACATAGCTAGGTGTGAAATGATCCGTGCTATCTACCTTATGTTGCCTTGATTAAGTTTGCTTGTACTGTTTGGCCGAGGAAGAAGCGATGTGTGTGTTCTGATTAAACGTGTTGTCTGAATATCCAACCCTTTGATGACATCATTTTGTTACATAGTACTCAGTTCATTTGCAGACCATATTTTTGTGACTGTTTTCTTATGCAAAGCTGATACATGTGAATAATTATTATAAATTCTTGATTCTCCAATTAATCTATATAGATGACTGACACGACTGATTGGTCAAATGAGGAACATGTTATAATTGTTTGTGATCTATTTGCTGAACAAGTGAAATGTGGAAATAGATCGAACACCCACCTCAACAATGTTGGGTTCAAAAATGTTATAGAAAAGTTTAAAGAGAAGACCGGTATTGAATACACAAGACTGCAATTTAAGAACAAGTGGGCCAAATTGAAGGCCGATTATACTTGTTGGAAGACGTTGCTAAAACAGACAGGCCTAGGTTGGGATGAGAGGAGATAAATTATTGACATGCCCGAAAGTTGGTGGAAAAAGGCTAGAAAGGTTAGCTTTTTATCCAGTTGTTTACTTATTCTTGCTTTCAATTTTTGAACGTCTAAAATATTTTGTTCACGTTTTGACAGGATATTCAGGTTGTGGAAAGTTCAAAGGTCAGAGACTTCAAAATGAGGAAAACTTGATGATTATGTTTGAGGATTTGCGTAACACCGGAGATGATCATTTCTGTGCTGCAGCGGGTTTTATACCCGAAGAAAATCCTGTTATTAATATAGATGGTGGTGACGACGGAAGCGATGAAGATGTGTCTAGTGAAGAAGAAGATGTGGCTCCTTATATACATATGTTCGCACATTGTTGAATAAAAAAATCAGTCATAGTTGCTCAACATATGAATTTTTTTTGCAGCCTTGTCTTGTTGCTCAATATTGAATTATGATCCTGCAATACACATACTTACATGGAACAATCAAAGAAAAGAAAAAACAATACCAATCAGGTACAACTGTAATAAAAAATATATAAGTAATAACAAATATATAAGTAACATCCATGGGGTATATAGGTCTGTCGGTGTTTGGAACCGGCAGATCTCCCGACACTACTTTTGGTAGATCGAGGAGTTGTAGTTCGGTAATGGGCGCGCAGAGATTCAAGAAGGTGAAAGACATGTGTACACAGGGATTTACGTGGTTCGGGCCGCCTGAGCGTGATATCCTACTCCACGGGGTGTGTTGGTGATGTATTAAACTCGGGAGTCTAGAAGAAGCTCTAGAAGAAGAAGCTCGTCTAGCTCAGGGTGTTCAGCGGTGGTCTGGAACCGTCCTTTGTGATCATCGACCAATCCTTTTATAGTACAAGGACTGGTCGTTACAACGTCAGCCTGGCCTGAGAGGTGTCCCCAGCGGTTACACACGCTTGATACACAATAAATGGGGTTAATTACCCTTAATAGCCTGGTAATGGGCCTTAACAGTGTCGTTACCAGTATTAAGGGTTATTCGATCGTGTGTCATTAATATGGTATTAATGACACTTAATCGGGTCTTGAAATCTTTGATTGATCCTTGAAGGTCCGGAGCCGTTGGGGGGTCCACCGGCGTGATAGTTGAAGTTGAAGGTCCGGTGGTTGCCACGTGGCAGCACCGGAGCTCATCGTCGTGGACGGGTAGGTCCGGTGCTGTTGGACACGTGTCAGTACCGGAGCTTCCCTCTGTCTGGAGTTAGGTCCGGTGGTGCCATATTGGTATTCTGACTGGAGCTTCCCAGGTGTGGGTGATAGCTCCGGTCTTGTGATACACGTGGCGGCCCTAGGACTAACCATGTCGGGGGAGCAGGTCCGGCTACACCTCACATGTAGGGCCTTCGGAGGTCTTCAAATCTGGTATATGGAGTTTTCTTGTGATCTTTGCAATCCCAAGGGGTATCCGGTACGGAGGTTACCGACAGTGGCCATCTGGACTCACCTCCAGGAGAGACCTTTTGTATGAAGTTATTTCACTGTAGGTGGGTCCATTCTTCGGTTTCTGAACTGTGTCTTCAAGGGTCTTTGGTTATGCCGTTGGCGGTAGTTCACAGTTAAACTTCCGTCGTGTGGCGTATCTTGAAGGCGACAGGTGAGATCTTAGCGTGCGGATCTCACGCAATTGAAGGTCGCCGCTTCCCGATACGAAAATCGTATTAGTTCCGCGTGCCCTGTCGGGCCGCCGACTTCGGGTTTCCCGCCTTTCATGATGACAACCGTTCGCCTGGGGTAAGAACCTCAACTTGATCGTCGGGGTGGCCCCGAGCCCCCTTGTCATTGGCGGGGTGGAATCTTTGACTGGTGTCGTCGGCTCCTCTGCGTTTTCCATCCAGGCGTTGCGGGGGCTTACTTAAGAAGGAAAGCACGCACCGTTTGGGGTTCTTTATGCCTTTCAATCGATCTTGCGCTCAAACCTTCCAAAATTTTGCTTGCCTTTCCTCTCTTGCCTCGGTATGCCGCGATGAAGTTGGGTCTATGTCAAAGCCGACTGAAGACCGATGATGATTTGAAAAAGGTTCGGGCCCTCATGAGATGGTCCCCTGACTTCTTCAACCGCCTGATCCGCACCGGCAAGCTTCCGTTCGAGAAGGAACACGCTGGCGACATGGTGTACTTCTCCGCGTATGCCATGGTAGGACTGATCCCACCTTTCTCCTCCTTCTTCTTGATGCTACTAGACTTCTATGGTCTGCAGCTTTACCACCTTGGCCCCCACTCCATTCTGCTGGTGTCCATATTTGTCCACTTCTGCGAGATGTGGGTGGGGATTCCCCCCTGCATTGAGCTCTTCCTCACCTTCTTCACTGTCCAGGCCACAGGTCAGAGCGACGAGTACCTTGGCTTCTATTATTTCATGAAGCGCAAGAAGTGCCCGTACAAGTACTTGCGGTCGTTCCCTTCTGGGAAGTGGGACGACTGGAAGAAGGACTCGATTGTAATCAGGGTGGAGGAGCACGAGAAGCTGGAGCTATCGGAAGGCCTCCCCAACATCGACACTGCAGTTTGGAGTGAAGCTTCGGTGCTGTTGGATGCCTTCGATCCTGCTCTGACCAGGATCCGCCTGTGTGTGGAAGGAGGAGTGACTCCCCAGGCGGTGTTTTGCAACTTCCTGACCAACAGGTGGGCTTCGTTGAAGAGGAGGGAGAAGTTGGCTTGGGCCCGCAACAGTATGCTGGACGACGACCGGATCGTGACCGGTTTGAAGTCCAACATGGAGGGTGCAACTTTGGAGTTCCACCTGAAGAAATTCCAGCACGACATCGACGTCGAGGGCGACAATTTGGCTCCACTGCCAACTTTCCTCCCATTGAACATGGAGGCAGCATTCAGTAGGAAGCTCCGGCTGACGATGCCGGTGCTTGACGACCTTGGTGTCGTTGAGAGGCGCTCGACCACCGGGTTGGCAATCTCCGAAGCTCCGGAGGGTGGCTTCGTCCCTGCACCTAAGCCAAGAACCGAAGTCGTCGGCAAGGGCAAGGAATTGGCCGAGCCCTCGAGCCGTAAGAGGAAGCATGCCGACAGGAGGGCCAGACATTCTTCTTCCGCAGCGTCCCCTTCTCCCCGGAGGGGAAGGTCTTTAATGGCGGTGTCTACTCCAATTGCGGCATGTTCCCGAGGTGCTAGCTCCGGCCAAGTGACTCTGGTCCCAGGGCCAGCTGAGGGATCCAGGTCCGGAGGTCTTTCCCGGTAAAGGGGGGCCTCGACTAGAGCAACGCCGACAGCAGCAGCAAGCTCTGGGGGGCCCTCCGGGACTACCATGCCAGTGTAGGCTGGGGCCAGTCTAGAGCGTCCGGGGAAGAGGTTACACGGGAACTGGTGCGGAAGCCTTCCGAGGTAATTTCTGATTTTTTACCTCAGTCAGTTGTTTATTGTTAACTGTATTTTGAGTCTCTTCGTCCTTCATTCACAGCGTGCCCAAGAAAAAGGCTGAAACTGGTCCCTGCAGCAGCAGTTGAGGCTGTGCAGGCTGAAGCTCCGGCTCCGATTCCAGCACTGCCCCAAGAGGTGGCAGAGGCTGCGGCAGCCCCGACGCCGGCTGTCGTGGTATTGGACGACTAATCCCCAGAAGCTCCCGTGGTAGCGCCAGACCACGGGACTGAAGATGTATCAGCAGCGCCAGCCTCGGAGGTTGAAGCTCCGGGCTTGGATGCTGTGATGTTGGACGCTCCGGCCGCAGAGTCGGTGGAAGCTGTGATTTCGACCCTAGAGCCAGATGTTGTTGAAGCCCCGGCAGTCGAGCCGGTGGTTGAGGAGGTCCCTGCAGTAGAGTCGGGTGTTGATGAAGCTCCGACACTTTAGTCGGTCGTCGAGGAAGCTCCTGCAGCAGAGCCGGTTGCTGCAGGAGTTCCGGCTGTGGAGCCGGCTGTTGAAGAGGTTTCGGCGTTCGAGCCAGTTGCTGCAGAGGCGACGGCGCCTGAGTCTATGGCAGTCGAACCACCAGCGTCAGAGCCCATGATGGCTGAAGCGCCAGCACCCGAACCAGAGGTGGAGGAAGTTCCTGTGCCGGAGCCAGAAGTAGCTTCTACTCCGGCCGAACCTTCAACGTCCGTTCCGGAAGCAGTGATCCCGGAGGTGCCCGTTGCCGAGCCAGAGTGCTGGGATGAAGCTGCTGGCCCCCCGCAGGAGGGACCAATTGTTGATGATCTGACGGTTGGGCCTTCGGAACCAATTCCGGAGGTCGATACTTCTGCTGCAAGCACTTCCTCGGCGGCGGCCGAGGCTATCCCGGAGGATGGCCCTAGTGCCGTGGAAGCTCAGGGTACTGCTCTCGTAGAGTGGGACCCAATTTTTGTTGCTGAAGATCCACTGGAGCCAGCGGAGATGACTCCGGCAGGTGCGGACCCGATCCCCCTATCGTTGTCTATTGACAACGCCTGCTCCAGCCTTCGCCAGGTTCAACTGGCCTTCTACCATGACAGCAAGGCCCTCGAGGAGGAGCGCCAAACCCTTAGGAGGTGGCGCAACCGACTACATTTTGAGACCAAGCTGGCACAGTCGAGGCTGGCTGACGACAAGGAGTGGGTGCGAAGGGAGAAAGTCCGCCTGGAGTACTGGGGTAAGTTGTTGGATAAGAGGGAAAGCATGACGCGGACCCTCAACAACCAATCCCGGGCCATATATGATCAGGCCAAGGCTGCCAATAGTGCATCTGATGAACGCCAGGAAAGGCTCTCTGCCATCCACGATAGTCTCGTCAAGCGTCGGGAGGTTCTTGAAGCTCGGGAAAAACGGCTCGAAGATGAAGAGCAGAAATTCCTGGAGCTGCGAGACGACCTCGTGAAGAGGGAGGAGGAGCTTGTCAAAAATACAGCTCTGGCTGACAAGAGCCTTGAAGAACACACCAAGAAATTGGATGAGCGTTGCAAGGAGTAGGAGAAGAAAGCCTGGGAGCGAGGGCAGGAACTCTACAAGCAGGAGAATGCCATCGACGCTTGGGAGAAGAAAGTGCAGGGCCGGGAGAGAGATTTGATCAAACGCGGAACAAGATCCACCTCCGGGAGGAAGAGCTCAGCAAGCTCGAAAGGCAAGTTGCTGAAATGATTCAGCAGAATGCCAAAGAGGTGGAGCGTCTTGCTCGGGAGAGCTCGGAGCTGGCGGCGGCAAAAAGATCCTTGGCGGAGATGCGTGGTGCAAGGGTTGTGGAGTCCCAACAAGTTTAGGACTTCCTGGGCAAGGCCAATGACGCGCTGACGCCAATGGGGTTCAGTCCCGTGCGTCCGGATGATCCGGAGTCGGAGCTGGACCAGGCATTGGAGGTGCTGGGTTTAACGGGCAACAAACTCTCCAAGGTGGGTGATGTCACACCAGCCGGGACCCTCATTTCCGGGACCCAGAGTATGTGCTGACGTGCTACACCAGCCGGGACCCTCATTTCCCTCTAGACCTGGTACTTGAAGGTCCCATCGAAGGAGAGGGTGAAGCTGTCCGAGCCAACGTGTCGGAGGTGGCCCAGAGGGTTGTCCAATTCTTCCATATGGTCTAGGATCGTCTCCCTGTAGCTCCCACTTGTACTCTCTCTTCTTCTTGTCCAATTTTGTAATCTTTTGTCTTCAAATGAATAAAATCCAAATTTTTGTGAATCCGAATTTCATTTTTGGCTTCAACACCTTTGTCTCGCTTGGCCCCCTGGTAGATGTACATAATTTAATTGTGAACATGTACCAAGAGGATGTAATAGTTGTTGAAGACTTGCGTGCTTCAAACATGTAGAATGTAAGTCCGAAGTCTTCGATAGTGTAGGCCCCCTGAGGCTGTCGGAGCTTGGTGGCTCCAGCATTGACCATCGCCGAAGCTTAGTAGCTCCGGAGCATCGATGGTTAGTCCTCCGGGGTGTCGGAGCTCTGGCAGCTCCGGTAGTGACCTCCATCAACACATGTTGTGTTAACATTAGACTCCACTTTAGAGTCTTTCCACCATCTTTACATTGACGACTCACTTTACCGGAACTGATTAGCTCCAGAGATGCTCGATGTCAATGTTTGAACATTGACCACAAACCGCCTAGAGGGTGTCATAGCTTATTTATTTTTCCTGCACACTGAAGTCAAGAAAAATAGTAAAATCCGTTTCCTATCTACAAATTCATTGCGGCTTACTGTTCTCGAGAAATTTTTAGGTCGAGCACAATCCTAAATACAATCAAGAGCACCGTCTTGCTCCCTTCGGGTCCGACTATTTCTGGACTTGCCTTACTTCGGCATGCCGGGGTGTAGGTAGAGTGGCGTACTTAGGGTGCAGGACCAGGCTAAGTCGATAGCACACTCCGGCCCTAGATTGGCTTGGCGGCATTCAGACAAGTAGGCCATCAACAACGTTTGAACCCAGAAGGATAGACAATGCAACTCGAATTGTACATGAACTGGTCGAGCTAAAGTTTCTTAAGAATTGCACAACTTTGTTATAGACAAGAAGAGAAAAATAAAAAATATTGAGCTTGTACAAAGTAAATGCATGTGGAGTCTGTTTTCACACAATGATGTCTTTCATTATAGGTCTGGGGTACAGGGGAAACAAGTACACCCTTAGGGTACGGAACCAGGCTAAGTGTGTTTCGTTTCTCGTTTGACCCAAGGTAGCAAGCTACACTTTTAGTTCTGAGACTGTGACAAGTGTTGCATGGGCGTTGCGGACCTAACAGGGTAGGTCCGGCTGCCCTCCCAGAGGAGCTACCCGACTCTGTACAATGACTCTATAACATACATCATATTTAATTACATACTCACCTCCGTGATACTAAACGTAGAACTTACGGAGGTGCTCAATGTTCCAAGGATTTGGGAGAGGTGTCCCATCCTCGGCTGCCAAGCAAACGCATCCAGGACGGGATACTTTGATCACTCGGAAGGGTCCCTCCCAGTTGGGGGATATTACCCTTCTCTGGATTGTATTCTCCGTAGCACCAGATCGCCTTCCTCGAGCTGTCAGCTGTGAACATGCCGTTGGTAATAGCGCCAAAGAGCTTGGCTTTATCGGGCATTCCGAACAGCTGCTCGGCATCTTCCCTCTTCAAGGAGGTCAAGGTCTTCACGCCGGAGCTGGTCCTGCGTGGCTTCGTCGAAGGTCCGAACCCGGAGCGACTCCAAGGTGATTTCCGGAGGAAGGACTGTTTCAGCTCCGTACACGAGGAAGAAGGGTGTCTCTCCAGTTGACCGGTTTGGAGTAGTCCTGTTGGCCCATAAAGTGGGCAGAAGCTCTACAATCCAATTGGCTCCATGCTTTTTCAGACGCTCATATGTGCACATCTTGAGTCCTTTCAGGATTTCTGCATTTGCCCTCTCGGCTTGGCCATTGCTTGCCGGATGAGCTACAGAGGTGTAGCTTACTTGGATGCCGAGGTCTTCGCAGTATCCTTGGAAAGCAGAGCTTGTGAATTGGGTCCCATTATCTGTTATGATTTTATTCGGGACTCCAAATCTGCATACTATGGACTGCAAGAAATTGATAGTTGTTTGCTTGTTTATTGTCACAATTGGAGTTGCTTCCGGCCATTTGGTAAACTTGTCGATGGCGACATACAGGAACTTGTAACCTCTGACGGCTCTCGGGAAAGGTCCCATGATGTCCATCCCCCACACAGCGAAAGACCATGTAGGAGGTATCATTTGTAGAGGCTGAGCTGGTGTATGAATTTGCTTTGCATGGAACTGGCATGCTTTGCATTTCTTCACCAGCTCAGTTGCATCATGGAGCGCTGTAGGCCAGTAGAAGCCATGTCGGAAGGCTTTACCGACCACCGTGCGGGAAGACACATGGTTCCCACACTCACCTCCATGGATTTCTGCGAGGAGCTCGCAACCTTCTTCCCTTGTGATGCACTGCATTAGGACGCCGTTGGAACCGCGCCGGTAGAGATCCCCTTCCACCAACGTGTATCTTTTAGCCAATCTGACTATCCGGTCAGCGGATACATCATCGTCAGGAAGGATATTGTCTTTCAAGTAGCTCTGGATCTCCGAGATCCATGCATCGGAGCTTGCTTGAGCATTTGAGTCTTGCGTGCTAGGTTGCTCAGAGATTCCTATAGCACCTACGACCCTTGATGGCTGCCATGGTAACAGGGCCATCGGGACCGCCAGCTTCGGGATGCTGGTCTCGCCCCCTTCGCTCAGTTCGGCAGGCTGAGCTGTGGGTTTTGACAACCTCCGGACGAAGGTTCCATCAGGAGCCGGAGCTCCGTTTGACGCTTTCGTTGAGAGTTCATCAACTTCAGCGTTATGGACACGCTGGACATGGTGGAGATCCAGGACTTCGAAGTCCTTCTGAAGCCTCTGGACTTCAAAGAGATAAGCAGCTAATTGAGGATTGTTACAGGAGCATTCACCCTTCACCTGTTTAAAGATGAGCTGCGAATCTCCCTTGACCAACAGCTGCTTGACACCGTATGATAGTGCCACCTTTAATCCATAAATGAGTGCTTCATACTCCGCCATGTTGTTGGTCGCCTTGAAGTCAAGGTGGACCATGTATTTTACCTTCTCCCCGGTTGGAGCGAGGAGAAGGACTCCAGCTCCAACCCTCTGCTTTTGCATGGAGCCGTCGAAGTAGAGGGTCCAATGAGGTTCGGTGAAGACCGGAGCCTTAAGTTCCGACTTCTGCTCACTAGGGCCCCCAGGGTTTGATGGAGAGGGGGTCCATTACGCCACAAAATCTGCCAATGCTTGACTCTTGATCGGTTGCCTTGGGACGAATTCAAGATCGAATTCGGCCAATTCCGCTGCCCACTTTGCAATGTTCCCAATAGAGTTGGGACTATGCAAGATCGCACGCAGTGGGTAAGAGGTCACCACTGATATCTTGTGAGTTTGGAAGTAGTGGCGAAGCTTCCTGGAGGCGATGAGAACTACATAGAGCAGCTTGTGTACCTCTAAGTATCGAGTCTTGGCATCATGTAGTACTTCACTGATGAAGTACACTGGGCGTTGGACTATTCGGACCCTCCCGGAGGGGCCCGGAGCTTCCTCCACATCGACCTGGACCCTCCCGGAGGGGTCCGGACCTGCTTCGGGGACCTCCTAGTTCCTGCTAGAGGAACCCAAAGCTTCTGTTGGAGTGACCCGGATCCTCCCGGAAGGGTCCAAGTCTTCTGGGATAACTCCCTGTTGATCCAAGTCTAGGGGCTGGGACCCAGACTCTCCTTCAGGAACCTCTGGACCCTCCCGAAGGGGTCTAGATTCCTGAGCTTGTGATTGTTCTGGTCTCTCCGTGACCAGGACCATGCTGACAACCTCGTCGGTTGCTGAAATGTAAAGCAATAAGGGCTCACCAGGGTTCAGAGCTACCAGGATTGGTAGAGTGGTGAGGAGCTGGTTTAGCTCTTGGAACGCATTTTCTGCTTCTTCAGACCATTGAAATGGTCTGGACTTCCTCAATAGCTTGAAAAAGGGTAGCGCCCATTCTGCCAGTCTTGAGATGAACCGGCTGAGGGCGGCTAGACATCCAGTCAGTTTCTGGACATCTTTGATGCGGGCTGGTGGCCGCATCTCCTCTATAGCCTTAATCTTCGCCTGTTTTGCCTCTATGCCCCGTGGTTTATCAGGAAACCGAGAAGCTTTCCAGAGCTAATCCCGAAGACGCACTTGTCTAGGTTCAGCTTCGTGCGGGTGACCCGCAGCTTGTCGAAGACAGCTTGCAAGGTGTCAAGGAGTGACTCCTTGTCCTTGATCTTGACTATGATGTCATCAACATACACTTCCACTACGTCTCTGATGAGCTCTCCAAAGGTTTTGTACATAGCTCGTACAAATGTTGAAGCTGCATTCTTGAGACCAAATGGCATGGCTGTATAACAGTACAATCCATCTACTGTGATAAAAGAAGTATGTTCTTCATCTTTCCTAGACATTCTGATTTGATGGTACCCAGAATATGCATCTAGGAAACACAGTAATTCACACCCGGAGGTGGAATCCACTATCTGATCTATTCTAGGTAGTGGGAATGGATCTTTTGGGCATGCCTTATTTAGTGTTGTTAGTCGATACACATCCGAAGCTTCCCGCCGGCCTTGGGTACAACGATTGGGTTTGCCAGCCATTTTGGATGGAAGACTTCTCGTATGAATCTAGCTTCAAGCAACTTCTTCACTTCTTGTCGTATGAAGTTCTATCGCTCTATGGATTGCTTCTGATGTACGGGCCAAGCATCGGGATAGATCTTCAGATTATGCTCGATCACTTCCCTAGGGATCCCAGGCATTTGTGACGGTTGCCAGGCAAACACGTCGACGTTAGCCCGGAGGAAAGTGATGAGTGCGAGTTCCTATTTGTCATTCAGACCTCCTGATATACGAGTGGTCTGAGTAGCATCGGAACCGATTTGGATGACTTTGACGGGGATGTCGGCGTCGCCGCTTGGTTGCACGCGAGGTGTGGAGGTTGAACCTTGCTGACGAATGCTCGGGGGTTTTGGAGCTAGCTCCTGCCTGTATTCTTCCTCCTGTGTTGTAGCAAGCGCATGGAGTTCCTCCAGAGTAGTCATTCCGACAGTACGGTATCCAAAGATCCGGTGAACGCCAACTGGTGTTGGCATCTTCAACACCAGGTAGCCATAATGAGCAGCAGCCATGAATTTGTACAAGGCAGGCCTGCCTAGAATGGCGTTGAAGGGCAAGTTGATCTGAGGGACGTCAAAGATCAACTTCTCAGTGTGATAATTCTCCCGAGTCCCGAAGGTCACAGGGAGAGTAATGGCACCGAGCAGTGTTATGGCCCCCCGACCTACTCCGGAGAAAGGTCGGGAAGGGCGAAGGTCCGAAGGTCGGAGCTGAAGCTTGACAAAAGCCTCGAAGCTTATGAGGTTCAACCCCGAACCTCCGTACACCATTACATGATGGAGTTGAATGTTGTTGATGGTAGGTGATACCATCAGAGGTAGCTGGCCAGCTCCGATCATCTTTCGAGGGCAGTCCGAAGCATCAAAAGTGATGGTAGTGTCCATCCACTTCCGATGAGGTTCCGCCCTGGCTGTAGGAGCTACTGAGGCCATGTTTCGCCACATGGTCTTGAGGATACGGCGGGAGGTGATGTCCCATGAACCACCAAAGATGGTGTTCATGGTCTTTTGACGCTCATTGTCGGAGACGTCGGAGTCATCGTCGACGGAGGTGTACACAGCCTTCAGGACCTTTTTAGGGTCCTAGAACCCCAACTCCTCTTCAGCCGGAGCTTCGTCGACTTTCTGCTTTCCTTCCCTCTGACGGAAAGGAACTTCTTCCCGGCACTTGTGATAGCGCTCAGCAGGGTTTTGGACCTCCCGGCAGTCCTCCAAGTTGAGGTCGTTCGACTTGTGGATAGGACACCACATATTGGAGTTGCCACCATCTTCAGAGAACGACCAAGATCGTTTCTCAGGGTGTGGCCCCCGGCCACCCGAAGCTGTAGTAGCTGCAGCGGTGAATGTGCCGGCCGACGACTTCTTTTTGCCATTGGACTTTTTCTTCTTTTTGCCACTCCCGGGGGTAGTGGATTCGCCTTTGGAGGATTTTTTGCCATCCTCTGGAGGTGGTTTGGAGTGCATCTCACGGCTCTCCGCAGTTTTGGCACACTTGTATGCCAAGCTGAAGAGCTCTGTGACGCTGGTGATCTCCTTGACCGCCATCTTCTCCAGCATCTTCTTATCTCGCACGCCATGTCTAAATGCCACGATGACAGAAGCACTAGAGATAGAAGGAATGGTGTTTCGTACCTAGGAGAACCTCTGGATGAATGAGCGCAGGGATTCTCCCCCCTTTTGCACCACTGCAAAAAGGTCCAGTTCGGTGCCTGGTCGGGTGTATGAACTTCCGAAATTGGCGGTGAACTGTTGGCACAATTCCTCCCAACTATTGATAGAGTTGTGAGGAAGGCTCATGAACCAGGACCTAGCGGTCCCAGTCAAAGCTACTCGGAAGTAGTTGGCCATTACAACCTCGTTACCTCCGGCTACAAGGATTGTGGTGGTGTAAATTTGGAGAAACTCGGCGGGGTTAACAGTTCCGTCAAACTTCTCCGACAGGTGTGGCCAGAACTTTTGTGGCCATCTGACCATGCGTAGGTGCATGGTCACTGCGGAACAACCTTCTCCTCTCCCTCGGGAGCAGGGCTGTCTCGAGCTTCTCGCCTTTCGCGAGCGCGCTCGATATAGACATGACCATCCTGTTGACGGTAACAGCCATCAAGCTCCGCCCGGAGGTCATGAGTTGACATCCTAGTTACCGTATGAGTACGTCGCGCCCCAGAGGGTAGTGACGTAACTTGATGTGACGCAGCACGCCTCCTATTCTGGGAAGCATGCAGACTAAGTCTGCCAGAAACAGTCCGGCACTACGATGGGGCCCGCCCCGAAGGAGGAGGACCTTGATTGCTGATGCGGTGGGCTGCTGCTGCAACCAGATGTTCCACATCAGCTCTCCACTGCTCCATTGCACCCTGGGATGCACTTGGAGGTGGTGGACGTTGGAGGAGAGCACGTGCTGCATGAAGCGCATGTTCAGGGTTGTTGTTGTTGTTTACCGATGCAGTGACTGATGCCGATGCACTATCACGTTGCTCAGCTTGACGTGCTGGTGCAGGCGGTGGTGGTGAAGGCATGACTCCTACTGGAGCCACAGCACCTGCTAGTTGCTGCGTGTTGGAGGGATTGCCTCCAACGGGTTGAACGGCGGGGTTGCCGTTGGATGATCCAGCAGCTGAGTTCACCATACTCGAAATCTCGGGCGACCCCTTCCTGGCGCGCCAACTGTCGGTGTTTGGAACCGGCAAATCTCCCGACACTACTTTTAGTAGATTGAGGAGGTGTAGTTTGGTAATGGGCGCGCAGAGATTCAAGAAGGTGAAAGACACGTGTACACATGGATTTACGTGGTTCGGCCCGCCTAAGCGTAATACCCTACTCCACGGGGTGTGTTGGTGATGTATTAAGCTCGGGAGTCTAGAAGAAGCTCCAGAAGAAGAAGCTCGTCTAGATCAAGGTGTTCAGCAGTGGTCTGGAACCGTCCTTTGTGTATCGTCGACCAATCCTTTTATAGTACAAGGACTGGTCGTTACAACGTCAGCCTGGCCTGACAGGTGGCCCCGACGGTTACACACGCTTGATACACAATAAATGGGGTTAATTACCCTTAATAGCCTGGTAACGGGCCTTAACAGTGCTGTTACCAGTATTAAGGGTCATCCGATCGTGTGTCATTAATATGGTATTAATGACACTTAATCGGATCTTGAAGTCTTTGATTGATCCTTGAAGGTCCGGAGCCGTTGGGGGTCCACCGGCCTGATAGTTGAAGTTGAAGGTCCGGCGGTTGCCACGTGGCAGCACCGGAGCTCATCGTCGTGGACAGGTAGGTCCAGTGTTGTTGGACACGTGTCAGTACCGGAGCTTCCCTCTGTCTGGGGTTTGGTCCGGTGGTGCCATATTGGTATTCCGACTGGAGCTTCCCAGGTGTGGGTGATAGTTCCGGTCTTGTGATACACGTGACGGCCCCGGGACTAACCATGTCGGGAGAGCAAGTCCGGCTACACCTGATATGTGGGGCCTTCGGAGGTCTTCAAATCTAGTATATGGAGTTTCCTTGTGATCTTTGCAATCCCAAGGGGTATCCGGTACGGAGAGTACCAACAAGGTCAAATCAACTCTCCTTCCCTTTTTATTGAATCTGAAACAAAAAAGTAGCCAAACGGATTCTAAACTGATTCCGTTTCAAGTTCTGGAACTGATTCTGGATGAAGCTGAAATGATTCTGATTCTGAGTGAATCTGAAACCGTATCAAACGGGCCCTTAACCAATATATCAGTGCGAAAGCTCCCACACAAGGTGAGGTCTGCGGAAGGATTATATGAGGCCGGTCTTACTCCCGCAATGTGCAGTGCGGAGAGATGGCGTTGAACCCAGGATCTCTTGGCACCAGCGGGATGACTTCACCGACCTGTCCTTCATATACCTCTATATATATATGTATATACAAATATATATAATGCATGGATTTAATACATTCACTTGGTACTTAAATGAAATTTTAAAATAAGTACACTTGTAGGGAAGGAAGCAAATGCAAACTATGGAGCTCAAACAAGAATGGAGCTCAAGCAAGAAATAACTACTCATTTCGTCTCAAAAAAACATGTCGCTTTATAATTTATTTTTGAATAAAAGACGACAAAAACATTAGAATAGAAGGAGTACGAAACAATACTACATCTTTCTGGTTAATGCTCTCCCTGCTGAGACCACATGCACCATCATCTATACATATTCATCATCCCCATTTGACGCAAGGGTGGGGAATGCATCTTGCTGGCAATGGCACAAAATCAGCATGATTCTATTTATTGAGTGCATCTGCCGTTGCACAATAATAATGTGGCTCCTTTTGAATTGAAGGAATGATAAAGGAATTTTGAAGGATAGGACTTGTAAAGGATTTTTTCTACATGATCATTTGACTCACATGAAAAATAAAGGGTAGTTTCTATAGGAATAGATTCCTTTGCTAAATTTTGTAGGAAACTTAATATGAGTTTGGACCTCTTTTTTCTTTACTTGCTCATGTTACAAGTTCCTTTGTTTTTCCTATGATGTTGTCAAAGGGCTTCGTATCTCGATTCCTATATTTTCAATTCTTATAGGATGTAATCTCAATTCCTATATTTGTTTTATTCCTATGTTTTTCAATTCCTTGAATCCAAAAGGAGTCTAAAAAGAGTAAGGGTCTGGTGAAAGCTGGGATTGGGTAGAGAGAAAGAGTATATATCGTATATGGTGCCCCGGTCAGCGAATTATGTGCAAAAAACACCCTTTCAGAAAACAAAATTATTACTCCCATTCTATCTTTCCTTCGCTTTGATTCTTTGGCTTGTAATGATAAGATATCTCGCAGCTTGTTAGGTACCCCAAGTCCCCAAGTGGAGTAGATGTCAAAGTGAACCATCATGGAAGCGTGTATGTGTAATTGACTGCATACACGCATGGACGACACTTCGTATCATATCTATGTTATATTAGAGCTTCGATATCCGCCACAAAGATTCTCTTTGGATAAATATGGAGATGGGGGCATAATTGTGAGCCTCAGGTAGTCAGGTCACCATGCCCACTTGACACCATTCTTTGCTCCGAGTAAATTCCAACTGGACTATGTGCGCACTTAGCATAACTAACCCAACGATCAGTTGCTACTATAGCTATAAAGTCCAGTAAAAATTACTCTTCCGTTTCTAAAAGGTTGTCGCTTTATAGTTTATTTTTGAATTACAAAACAACAAATTTTTGAAGACAAAGAGAGTAACTTAGTTACCATACACTACTACAAAATGCTTCATCGCAGACGGTTCTAAACATATTATCGCATACGGTTTTAAAAACCGCCTGTAACGAAGAGCCTGTGAAAATGATCGATTAACACAGGCGGTGGCATAATCCGCCTGTGAAACTACATTTTCACAGGCGGTCGGTAATAAAAAACCGCCTGTGAAAATAGATTTTCACAGACGGTTTTTAATTAAAACCTGCCTGTAAAAATACATTTTCACAGGCGGTTTTTAATTAAAAACCGCCTGTGAAAATGGCTAGTGAAACAAAAAAAATTCACATGTGCCGCCGGGAGTCAGAAGAGGCCGCGCCGCCTGGAGGCCGCCGCGTTGCCGGGAGCTGGAAGAGCGCCGCCAAGTGTCGAAGGAGGTTGCACCGCCGAGAGCCGGAGGAGCCGTGCCGCCCGAAGCCCGACGAGGCCGTGCCGCTTGGAGCCGGAGGAGCCGCGCCGTCGAGAGCCCGAGGTAGACCGCGCCACCGAGTGCCCGAGGTAGACCGCGCCGGATCTGTGCCGGCGCTCACGCCGGCAGGGTGCGCGCTCGCCGGGAGGCGCGCTGGAGCCGTGCCGCCGGGAGCCCTAGGTAGACTGTGCCAGATCCGCGTCCGTGCTCGCGCTCGTCGGGAGGCCATGCCGGAGCCGTCGAGGTCCGGAGCAACCGAAGTCACGCCTTAGTCGCGCTTTGAGAGAGGCCGCCGGCAGCCGCGCCGCCGGGAGCCCGAGGTAGACTGTGCCAGATCTGCGCCCGTGCTCGCGTCGACAGGGATCGCACTCGTCGGGAGGCCGCGCCGGAGCCGCCGAGGTCTGGAGCAACCGAAGTCACGCCTTAGTCGGGCCTTGAGAGAGGCCGCCGACAGCCGCGCCTTGGGAGATGCCGCCGGAAGCCGTACCTTGGGAGGCTGACGGAGGATCATGGACTGAACCGTGGCTGCTGCTGTTATAGACACATCTATCGTGCGACTTCTAAACTGAGTCGTTGGATCGATAAGCAGCGGACAGCGGAGATACGAAGTCCAAGAGTGATCCGTGGGATGAAGCAGCAGACCAATAAGGAGCCATCATTATTACAGACGGTTTTTATGTTACAGACCGACTGTGAAAATAAATATATTTTCACAGGCGGTTGTTTGTTACGGACCACCTGTGATATTCTATTATCACATGCGGTTATTAACTCATCTGACATCACAGGCGGCACTTTTAATGGACCGTCTGTAAAAAAATATAGAAGCGCCTGTAAAAATGTTTTTTGTAGTAGTGAAAATGCGGGCTGTCACATGAAACCTTAGGTATATTAGTTTTAACAGAATTATGATCAGGGTTATGTTTTGGGACTGTGTTGGTGTATCACTTTTCATTTGTGCGTGAAAGGAGAATATGCAGTTACTGAGAAATGTACTTGTACTCTCCGTACTTGAATACTTGTTGTCTTTTTATTCATTTTTTATAAAAAACTATAAGTATTTAAGGACAGAGGAAGTACATTTTAAATTTACTATCTTTGACAGTAACATTACATGGTCTGGGTCCACAAAAGATTTTGCATCCAATAATTGAAAAAAAAAGTGGTACTAAATATGAGGCATAGGGTGGGATGACACATGGGGATAAGGGATCTTAATCTTATCTCCGAAAACTCCATCAAAGTTAGCCGAAAGTGACTAACCCTTTCCATCATTTCTTTCTTTATTCCAGAGATGATAATTATCTAAGCTAACAGCCTGGACATAAGGTCATCAAAAACAATTGACGCTACTAATAAGTGAGGTGTTATTATACCTTGTTGTCCAATGTGTGAGCTAAAAGAACATCTAAATTACAATAAGAAAAGAGTAACAATTATCTCTCTCCTCCCTGGTATAGTAGATAGACAAAATAGGGTAGGCTAGCATTTGTTACATCAGCTTGTCACTTCAAATCTTTTTTCTAAAAAAACTTGTCACTTCAAATTTGCAGGAAATGATTCGGATTGACTAAGAAATAAAATTAGTCAGCTAATAAAGTCAGGGTGGATTACGGATATACACACGGACACATTTTGCATTGGTATTACCAAAGTTGGGTGTGGACGTAACAATCAGTGTTGGTGAAAGACCACTGGATGCAGCAATGGCTCTCGCTGACAGCCACAATTTATACAGCGTTTACATCTAGAACATGACTTGTATTATATTTCTCGTTCCGTTTCAATTTATTTATTGTTAAGACAATTTTATTAGATCATTTCTAATTTTTTGTAGTCTGAAACGACAATTATTTTAGAACATAGGTAATAAAATACAAGAGATTAGAGAGTTCAAATTGTCTACTTAGACCTTCTTGTTTGACACTGTCGTGTCGTGTTATCACGCGATCGAAGCTTGTTACTATGCACCATACACGTGGTTTCTCGCACAAGTGATCCCGTCTCCTGTCACCTCATGTTCAGAAAAAATGGATAAATTCCTCCAATATTATCTAGCCTAAATACGACATAGAAGAATAATAGATGCCATCTACATGAGACAGGCGTGACGTCGGCAGCTACGTGCATGACTGTAGCTGTCGACGGCGGAGCTGTGAGGCGTTTTCTCCCACCGACGGATGCTCAGGCGAGGCCGTCAGCAACATAGGGAAACTATGGCTGCGTCGACTAACGCTGGCTCCGATGGCTCACACGCATCGGGAAATAGATGTTGAAGCTCAAAGAATCCTCGATATTGAGCATTTCGCACGAAGATCTGAATTGGCAATAGCTTCGTCTCTGAGTAAAGACTCAAGAATACTCATGTGTCGGGCGGGTCTCGATTCTGTGTCCTGGACACAGATGGGGAGGAAGACGTACAGAATAACAACAATGCAAAGGATCAAGCAGTTCACATCAAGAATGCAGGTATGATCAATCGTAGACTCCATACTAACGCATTGCAGTTTCAATCAGAGAAGGATGGGTGACGGGAAGCAGCCACAGGGGGAACCGACCGCATCGGTCGATGTCGGTACCCTAAAAACCGTACACCCCCTGAGGTTACAAAGATCTCGAGGGAAGGACGTCTACTTGAATTGAAGACCCTCGGAGGCCCACTTGTCAGACATGACTGGACCTGCTTCTCCAACATGGTTAATCCCTAGGTCACCACGTGTACTGCCAAACCGGAGCTACCGCCCACAAGGGTGAAGCTCCGGGCCAGGTACCGAAACGGCACCTCCGGACTTAACCCCTGACCGAGAGAAGCTCCGGACCTGACACGTGGCAGGTCCCCCCAGAGCTTCCTGCTTCCCACAGCAAGCTCCGGAGCTTCCACGTGTCCAAACGTCGGAGCTGGCAGCCTCTAACCTCCGGAAGACCTTGTAACAGCTCCGGATCTTCAAAGGAGAGCCAAGGACTTCGAGACCCGATTAAATGTCATTAATGCCATATTAATGACACTTAAACGGACAATCTTAACACCCGTAACGGCACTGTCGGAGCCCGTTACAGGATTATTAACAACAGTTAATTGTGTATCAATGCTAGTAACCGCCGGGGCCACATGTCGGGCCAGGCCAGTTTGTAACGGTCTGTCCTTGTACTATAAAAGGACATGCCGACGATACACAAGGAGATGAGACACATAGACGTGGACATCATACGTGACAAACTAATACAACACCAACACACCCGTGGAGTAGGGTATTACGCTCAGGCGGCCCGAACCACGTAAATCCTAGTGTCTCCTGTGTTAAACCGCAATTCACCTTCTTGAGTCTCCGCGCGCCCACACCGAACCACAAACTCCTTCAACACTTCACTAGTGTCAGGAGATCTGCCGACTCCAACAGTCGACAGTTGGCGCGCCAGGTAGGGGGCGCCTGAGATTTTCGAGAATGGTGAACTCCGCGGCTGGATCATCCAACGGTCAACCTGCTGCTCAGGCTGTTGGGGGCAATCCCTCCAACAGACAGCCACCAGCAGGAGCCACACTCCCACCACCACCATCTTCTCTGGCAAATCGTGCTGGGCAACGTGATGGTGCGTCGGCGTCACTTACTGCGTCGGCAAGTCATGACAACCCGGAACACGCGCTCCATGCAGCGCGTGCTCTTCTCCAACGACCACCACCTCCGAACGCATCTCGAGATGCAATGGAGCAGTGGAGGGCCGATGTGGAGCATTTGGTCGCAGCAGCGGCCGAACGCCTCAACAACCAGGGTTCTCCTCCTTCGGGACGAGCCCCGTCGCAGCGACGGACTTTGTCTCGAAGACTTGGTCCGCACGTCTCCAACAACAGGAGACGATCTGCGTCACAGCAGGTGACGTCATTGCCCTCTGGGGCACGACGCACCCATACGGTATCCAGGCTTTCGACTCATGACCTCCAGGCAGAGCTTGATCGCCGATACCGCCAACAGGATGGCTGTGTCCATATCGAGCGTGCTCGTGAAAGACGGGAAGCTCAGGACCTTTCTACTCTGGAAGGAGTAGGAGGAGGTTGTTCAGCCCTAGCCATGCACCTGCGCATGGTTAGATGGCCACAGAAGTTCCGGCCACACCTGCCGGAAAAATTCGACGGGACTGTCAACCCCGCCGAATTCCTTCAGATATACTCCACTACAATCTTAGCAGCTGGAGGAAACGAGGCTGTAATGGCCAATTACTTTCCAGTGGCCTTGACCGGGACCGCCAGGTCCTGGTTTATGAGTCTTCCACCCAACTCTATCAACAGTTGGGAGGAGCTGTGCCGACAGTTCACTGCCAACTTCGGGAGTTCATACACCCGACCAGGCACTGAACGAGACCTTTTTGCGGTCGTGCAAAAAGGGGGAGAATCTTTGCGGTCATTCATCTAGAGGTTTTCTCAGGTACGCAACACAATCCCTTCTATCTCAAGCGCTTCTGTCATTGTGGCATTCAGACAGGGCGTACGGGACAAGAAGATGTTGGAGAAGCTGGCGATCAAAGAGATCACCAGCGTCACGGAGCTCTTCAGCCTGGCAGACAAATGTGCCAGAGCTGCGGAGGGCCGTGAAATGCACTCCAAACCAGCCTCGGAGGATCACAAGAAATCCTCCAAAGAAGAAGCCGCTACCTCCGGGGGTGGTAAGAAGAAAAAGAAGACCCACGGCAAGAAGAAGCCGTCGGCCGGCACATCCAACGTTGCAGCTGCTGCAACTCCAGGTGGCCGGGGGCCACGCCACGAGAAGCGACCTCGACCGTCTTCCGAAGACGGTGGCAAATCCAAAGTGTGGTGTCCCATTCACAAAACGGGCAGCCACGGTTTGGAAGACTGCCGGGAGGTCCAAAACCTTGCCGAGCGCTACAGCAAGCGCCGGGAAGGGTCTCCTTTCCGACAGAGGGAAGGAAAACAGAAGGTCGACGAAGCTCCGGCTGAAGAGGAGTTAGGGTTTCAAGACCCCAAAAGGTCTTGAAGGCCGTCTACACCTCCGTCGACGATGACTCTGACGTCTCTGACAACGAGCGTCGGAAAACCATGAACACCATTTTTGGTGGATCATGGGACATCACCTCCCGTCGCGTCATCAAGACTATGCGGCGAGATATGGCCGCTGTAGCTCCTACAGCTAGACCGGAGCCACATCGAAAGTGGATGGACATATCCATCACTTTTGATGCTTCGGACTGTCCTCGAAGCATGGTCGGAGCTGGTCAGTTACCTTTGATGGTATCTCCCACCATTAATAACATCCAGCTCCATCATGTTATGGTGAATGGAGGTTCGGGGCTGAACCTCATAAGCTTTGAAGCTTTTACCAAACTTTAGCTTCGACCTTCGGATCTCCAGCCCTCTCGACCTTTCTCCGGAGTAGGTCCGGGGGCCATTACCCCACTCGGAGCTATAACTCTCCCCGTTACCTTCGGGACATGGGAGAAGTATCGCACCGAGAAGTTGGTCTTCGACGTCGCTCAGATCAACTTACCATTCAACGCCATCTTGGTTAGACCTGCCCTATACAAATTTATGGCAGCTGCTCATTATGGATACCTGGTGTTGAAGATGCCAACACCAGTAGGCGTTCTCCGGATCCGCGGAGATCGCACCGCCGGAGTAACTGCTCTGGAGGAGCTCCATGCACTCACCACCGCGCAAGAGGAGGACTCTAGACAGGAGCAAGATCCAAAACCCCCGAGCATTCGTCAACGAGGCTCCACCTCTGCACCCCGTGTGCAGCCAAGCGGCGACACCGACATTCCCGTCAAAGTCGTCCAAATTGGTTCCGATGCCGCTCAAACCACCCGTATATCAGGAGGGTTGAATGACAAATAGGAACTCGCGCTCATCACTTTCCTCCGGGCTAATGTTGATGTATTTGCCTGGCAACCGTCACAAATGCCTGGGATCCCCAGGGAAGTGATTGAGCACAATCTGAAGATTTACCCCGATGCTCGGCCTGTGCATCAGAAGCCTCGGAAGCAATCCGTAGAGTGGCAGAACTTCATCCGACAAGAAGTGAAGAAGTTGCTCGAAGCCGGATTCATCCGAGAAGTCTTCCATCCAAAATGGCTGGCGAACCCAGTCATTGTGCCCAAGGCCGGCGGGAAACTTCGGATGTGCATCGACTACACCACACTGAATAAGGCATGTCCAAAAGATCCATTCCCACTACCTAGAATAGATCAGATAGTGGATTCCACCTCCGGGTGCGAGTTATTGTGTTTCCTAGACGCATATTCTGGGTATCATCAAATCAGGATGTCTAGGGAGGATGAAGAGCATACTTCATTCATCACAGTGGATGGATTGTATTGTTACACATCTATGCCATTTGGTCTCAAGAATGCAGCTTCAACTTTTGTACGAGCTATGTACAAAACTTTTGAAGAACTCATCAGAGACATAGTGGAAGTGTACGTCGATGACATCGTGGTCAAGGTCAAGAATAAGGAGTCCCTCTTGGACACCTTGCAGGCTGTCTTCGACAAGCTGCGGGCCACCCGCACGAAGCTAAACCCAGACAAGTGTGTCTTCGGGGTTAGCTCCGGAAAACTTCTTGGTTTCCTGGTAAGTCACCGGGGCATAGAGGCTAATCCGGCAAAGATAAAAGCCATTGAAGACATGCGGCCACCAACCCGCATCAAAGACGTCCAAAAGTTAACTGGGTGTCTAGCAGCCCTCAGCCGGTTCATATCAAGACTGGTGGAACGGGCACTTCCCTTCTTCAAGTTGTTGAGGAAGTCCGGACCATTCCAATGGTCTGAAGAAGCAGAGAAGGCATTCCAGGAGCTGAAACAGTTCCTCTCCACCCTACCAATTCTGGTAGCTCCAAACCCTGGTGAGCCTTTGTTGCTTTACATTTCAGCTACTGACGAAGTTGTCAGTATGGTTCTGGTCGCGGAGAGACCAGAACTACCCCATACTCAGGAATCCAGACCCCTTCAGGAGGGTCCGGAGGTCCCTGAAAGTGAGTCTGGGTCCCAGTTCCCAGACTCAAATCCACAAGAAGTCACTTCAGAAGACCCAGACCCCTCTGAGAGGATCCAGATCATTTCTGAAGAAGCTCCGGGTTCCTCCAGCCAGAACCCGGAAGTCCCTGAAGAGAATCTGGACTCCTCCGACAGGGTCCGGATCAATAGAGAGGAAGCTCCGCACCCCACCGGGAGGGTCTGGACCATTCAACGCCCGGTATACTTCATCAGTGAAGTATTACATGATGCCAAGACGCGATACCTAGAGGTGCATAAGCTACTTTATGCAGTTCTTATTGCCTCCAGGAAGCTCCGACATTACTTCCAAGCTCACAAAGTCTCGGTGGTAACCTCCTATCCACTTCGAGCGATCTTGCATAATCCCAATTCAACTGGGAATATTGCAAAGTGGGCATCGGAATTGGCTGAATTCGATCTTGAATTCATTCCGAGGCAAGCAATCAAGAGTCAAGCGTTGGCAGATTTCGTGGCGGAATGGACTCCCTCTCCATCAAACCCTGGGGGCCCCAGCGAGCAGAAGACGGAACACCAAGTTCCAACCTTCACCAAGCCTCACTGGACCCTTTACTTCGATGGCTCCATGCAGAAGCAGGGGGGCGGAGCTGGAATTCTTCTCCTTGCACCAACTGGGGAGAAGGTAAAATACATGGTACACCTTGACTTCAAGGCAACTAACAACATGGCGGAGTATGAAGCACTCATCTACGGACTAAAGATGGCACTATCATACGGTGTCAAGCAACTGCTGGTCAAAGGAGATTCACAACTCGTCATCAAGCAGGTGAAGGGTGAATGCTCCTGCAATAATCTCCAGCTAGCTGCTTACCTCCTTGAAGTCCAGAGGCTTCAGAAGGACTTTGAAGTCCTAGACCTCCACCATGTTCAGCGTGCCCACAACACTGACGCTGACGAACTCTCGACCAAAGCGTCTACCGGAGCTCCAGCTCCTGACGGAATCTTTGTCCGGAGGTTGTTAAAACACACAGTTCAGCCTGCCGAACTGAACGAAGCGGGCGAGATCAGCATCCCGAAGCTGACGGTCCCGATGGCCCTGTTACCATGGCAGCCATCAAGGGTCGTAGGTGCTGCCGGAAGCTCCGAGCAACCCAGCACGCAAGACTCAAATGCTCAAGTCAGTTCCGATGCATGGATCTCGGAGATCCGAAACTACTTGAAAGACAACATCCTTCCTGACGATGATGTATCCGCTGACCGGGTAGTCAGATTGGCTAAAAGATACACGCTGGTAGAAGGGGATCTCTACAGGCGCGGTGCCAACAGCATCCTAATGCGGTGCATCAAAAGGGAAGAAGGCTGCGAGCTCCTCGCAGAAATCCATGGAGGCGAGTGTGGGAACCACACATCTTCCCGCACGCTGGTCGGAAAAGCCTTTCGGCATGGCTTCTACTGGTCTACAGCGCTCCAGGATGCCACTGAGCTGGTGAAGAAATGCGAAGCATGCCAATTTCATGCAAAGCAAATTCATACACCTGCTCAGCCCTTACAAATGATACCTCCTACATGGCCCTTTGCTGTGTGGGGGATGGACATCTTGGGACCCTTCCCAAGAGCCGTCGGAGGTTACAAGTTCCTGTACGTCGCCATTGACAAGTTCACCAAGTGGCCGGAAGCAACTCCAGTTGTGACGATCAACAAGCAATCTGCTATCAACTTTCTGCAATCAATTGTAAGTAGATTCGGAGTCCCAAACAAGATCATCACTGAGAATGGGACTCAATTCACAAGCTCCGCATTCCAAGGGTATTGCGAAGACCTCGGCATACAGGTTTGCTACGCTTCCGTAGCTCATCCCGCCAGCAATAGCCAAGCCGAGAGAGCAAATGCAGAAATCCTTAAAGGACTCAAAACGCGCACTTATGAGCGCTTGAAAAAGCACGGAGCCAATTGTATCGAAGAGCTTCCGCCCACTCTATGGGCCAACAGGACTTCTCCAAACCGGTCAACCGGAGAAACACCTTTCTTTCTGGTGTACGGAGCTGAAGCAATCCTTCCTCCGTAAATCACCTTGGATTCGCTCCAGGTCCGGACCTTCGACGAAGCCGCGCAAGACCAGCTCCGGCGCGAAGACCAAGACCTCCTCGAGGAGGGAAGGTGCCAAGCAGCTGTTCGGAATGCCTGATATCGCCAAGCTCTACGGCGTTATCACCAGCGGCATGTACACAACCGACAGCTCGAGGAAGGCGATCTGGTGCTACGGAGAATACTATCCAGAGAAGGGCTAAACAAACTCTCCCCGGCTGGGAGGGGCCCTTTCGAGTGATCAAAGTATCCCGTCCCAGAAGCGTTCGCTTGGCTACCGAGGATGGGACACCTCTCCCAAATCCTTGGAACATCAAGCACCTCCGTAAGTTCTACACTTAATTCCACGGAGGTGAGTCTTAAGTAACTTGAAATGTATGTTATAGAGTCATTGTACAGAGTTGGGTAGTTCCTCCGGGAGAGCAGCCGGGCCTTTCCCGAAAGGTTTGAAAAGCTCATGCAGCACTTGACACAGTCTCCGGACTAAAAGTGTGGCTAACTACCCTGGGTCAAATGAGAAACCAAACACACTTAGCCTGGTTCCGTACCCTAAGAGTGTACTTGTTTCCCCTGTACCCCGGACCTATAATGAAAGACATCTTCATGTGAAATAGACTCCACGTGCATTCATTTTGCGTAGGCTCGACATTTTTATTTTTCTCTTTCTTGTCTATAACAGAGACGTGCAATTCTTAAGAAATTTTAGTTTGGCCGGTTTACATACGATTCGAGTTGAATTGTCAGATCTTTTGGATTTAAATATCGTTTATGGCCAACTCGCCTGAAAGCCGCCAAGCCAATCTAGGGCCGGAGTGCGCTATCGACTTAGCCTGGTCAAGCACCCTAAGTACGCCACTCTACCTACACCCCGGCAGGCCAAAGTAAGGCGGGTCCATGGACAATTGGATCTAAGAGAAAAGACAATGCATCCAGTTGTATTTAAAATTGTGTTCAACTTAAAATTTTCTTGAGAATCGTAAGCCGCGACGAAGTTATAGACAAGGAACAAATTTTACTATTTTTCTTGGCTTAAGTGTGCAGGAAAAATAAACTCTACAATGATGGAGAAAAGCCGGAGCTAACCAAGGTCCGACTCCCCCAAGGGGGTCAACCGTCAGCGTTGAGTAAAAGATGGTGAGAAGACCCCGTAAATGGAGTCTGTTGCCAACAAACCAAGTGTTGGCAAAGGTCATTGCCGGAGCTACTAAGCTCCGACACCTTGGAATACTAACTATCGACACTCTACGTGTTGATAGAGGCTATTGCCGGAGCTACTAAGCTCCAGCGATGGACGGCGCCGGAGCTTCTAAGATCCGACAACTTCAGGGGACCTTCACTATCAAAGACTTCGGACCTAAATTCTACAAGTTCGAAGCAAATTCGTCTTCAACAAAACCCAATATCCTTTTGGTACATGTTCACAATCAAATTGTGTACATCTACCAGGGGGCCAAGTGAAGATAAAGATGTTGAAGACAAAAAATGAAATTCGCAAAAATTTGGGGATTTCATTCATCTGGAGACAGGAGATTACATCTGGAGACAAGGGATTACAAAATTGAGAAAGAAGAGAAAATACAAGTGAGAGCTAAAAGAGATGGTCCTAGACCCTATGGAAGAACTCAGCGACCTTCTGGGCGACCTCCGATATGCTAGCTCGGGTAGCTTCACCTTCTCCTTCGACGGGGCCTTCAAGCACCGGGTCCAGAGGAAATTGAGGGTTCCGGCTGGTGTAGCACGTCAACACATATTCTGTGACGTTACTTGCCAGGGATTGCCCCTCGACCTCCAATTGGTCCGCGATGACGTCGCCCACCTTGGAGAGCTTGCTACCCGCTGCGCTCAACGCTTGCAGCGCAAGGTCTGGCTCCGGCTCCGGATCATCCGGGCGCACGGGGCTGAAACCCATCGGTGTCAGCGCGTCGTTGGCCTTGCCCAGGAACTCCCAAATCTGCAGGGAGTCCGCCGTCCTCAAGCTCTTCATCTCTTCCAGGGATCTCCTGGCCGCCGTCAGTTCCGAATTCTCGCGGGCGAGGCGCTCAACTTCTTTGGCGTTTTGCTGGATCTTCGCAGCAACCCGCCTCTCAAGTCTTCCGAGCTCCTCCTCCCGGAGGTGGATCTTGTTCCGGCGATCGACCAGATCCTTCTCCCTAGCCTCCACTTGTTTCTCCCGGGCAACAAGGGCACACTCGTATTCGTAGAGTTCCTGCCCTCGTACCCAGGTCTTCTCCTCCTCCTCTTGGCAGCGTTCGTCCAATTTCTTGGTGCGCTCCTTGAGGCCCTTGTCCGCCAGAGCTACCTTCTCAGCGAGCTCCTCTTCCCTTCTCAGTACGTCATCCCGCAGCTCCAGGAGTTTTTGCTCTTCGTTCTCGAGCCGTCTCTCCCTCCCTTCAAGTGCCTCTCGGCGCTTGATGAGCGCGGTGTTGATGGCCTCAAGCTGCTCGAACCGAGCATTGGCCGCGTCGTTGGCAGCCTTGGCTTGATCGTGGAACTCCCGGGATTGAGCGTCGAGGGCATGGGTCATGCTCTCCCTCTCATCCAGCAGCTTGTCCCAGTACTCCAGGCGGATCTTCTCCCGCTTGATCCACTCCTTGTCGTCCGCTAGCCTCGACTGAGCCAGCATAGTCTCGAAGTGGAGCCGATTACGCCACCGCCTAAGGGTTTGGCGCTCCTCTTCAAGAGCCTTGCTGTCGTGGAAGAAGGCTAGTTGGACCTGACGTAGACTGGAGCAGGCATTGTCGATAGACATCGACAGCGGGATGGGCTCCGGACCTGCTGGGGTCTCCTCCGCTGTTTCCAGCGAGTCTTCACAAACAAAAATTGGGTCCCACTCTACGAGAGCGGAACCCTGAGCTTCTAAGGCGTTAGGGCCGTCCTCCAGGATGACCTCAGTCGCCATCGAAGAAGGCCCCACCGCCAAGTCTTCATTCGCCCCCTCAGGCAGGGGGCCGACGACTTCGCTTAGGCACTCTGGCTCGGCCACAGGTACCATCAATGTCGTCGTCTCCGGAGCAGGAGCTACTACTGGCTCCAACCGGGACACCTCTTCTGAGGGAGGCTCGAGCTCCCTCGCCTCTTCAACCGCCGGCTCTGTGACCGGCGCTCCAACAATAACCGGCTCAGCGACCGGTACCTCAGAGATAACCGGCTCAACTGCCAGAACTACCTCGACTTCCGGCTCGCATGTCGGGGCTTCAGTCACCTCCGGCTCAATCGCCGGGGCTTCGACAAGTTCCGGCTCCAAGGACGGGACTACTACTTCTTCTGGCTCTACAGCCGGAGCTTCCACTATTGCAGCACCAGGACCCGGAGCTTCAACCTCCGAGACAAGTGCCGCTGGCGTGTCTTCACTCCCGTGGTCTGGCGCTACCACGGGAAGTTCTGGGGACGAGTCAACATTCATGACCACGACAGCCGGCGCCGGAGCTGTCGCAGCCTCAGCCACCACCTGGGGCAGCACCGGGACGGGAGCAGAAGCTCCCACGGCCTCAGACATCGTGGCCGAGGGTGGAGCTTCACTCCCCTTCTTGGGGACGCTGCAGAGGATGGATAAAGAAAATTAACCAACAATCGCTACAATTAAAAAGTTAATCAAGGTAAGGATCAAAAATTACCTTGGAAGGCTTCCGCACTAGCTTGCGCGGAACCTTTTTCCCGGACGTTCCGGGCTAGCCATGGTCGGCGTAGGAGCTCCGGGAGGCCCCCCAGAACTTGTCGCAGCCACGGGCGTTTCCCGGGTCGAGGCTCCCCTCGATCGGGAGGAACCCCTGGACCTGGAGGCTCCCACCGCCCCAGGTGCCGGAGTCGTGCGCCCGGAGCTAGCACCTCAGGAGTGATCCACCACGGGGACAGACGCGCTCCGGGAGGATCCCACTGCAGGAATAGTATCATTCCGGAAGGACCCCACTACGGGGACAGTCGCCCCGGCGGCAGAAGATCTTCCCTCCTGTGGAGAAGTAACCGAGGTGGAAGTAGCGGGCCTGATGGACCTTCCGTCGGCATGTCGCAGCTTCCTCTTCCGGCTCTCCGTCTCATCTGCCAGCTCCTTGCCCTTGCCGACGACCTCAACCCTCAGCTGTGGGACAGGGGCGGAGCCGTCTTCGGACACCCCGGGAATCGCCACCCGAGTGGTTGATCTTCTCTCGACGACACCAAGGTCGTCAAGCGCGGGCATCGTCCGCCGGAGCTCCCTGCTGAACTCCACTTCCACGTTCAGAGGGAGAAAGGCCGACGGCGGAGTCAAGTAATCTCCGTCGACGTCGATGCCGTGCTGGAATTTCTTGAGGTGGAACTCCAAGGTCTTCCCCACCATGTTGGACTTCAACCCGGTCTCAACCCGGTCCTCGTCCATCACGCTGTTGAGGGCCCAAGCGAGCTTCTCCCTCCTCTTCAGCGGCGCCCACCTGTTGGTCAGGAAGTTGCAGAACACCGCCTGGGGAGTCAATCCTCCCTCCACACATTGGCGGATCCAGGTCAGGACAGGATCGAAAGCTTCCGCCAGCACCAGAACTTCACTCCATATCGACGTGTTGATGCCGGGCAGACCGTCTGGCAACTCCAACCGCTCATGCTCCTCCACCCTGACGACTATCCAATCTTTCTTCCAGTCATCCCACTTCCCGGAAGGGAACGACCGGAGGTATTTGAATGGGCACTTCTTGCGCTTCACGAAGTAGTAGAAGCCAAGGTACTCATTGCTCCGGCCGGTGGTGTGAACGGTGAAGAAGGTCCGGAAGAGCTCGATGCAGGGGGGATGCCCACCCACATCTCGCAGAAGTGGAAAAGATGGACACGAGGACAATGGAGTGAGGGCCAATGTGGCATAGCTGCAGACCATAGAAGTCTAGCAGCATCAAGAAGAAAGAAGAGAATGGTGGGATCAGCCCCACCATGGCGTACGAAGAAAAGTACACCATCTCGCCAGCGCGCTCCTTTTCAAAGGGGAGCTCTCCGCCGGCACGGACTAAGCGACTGAAGAAGTCCGAGGACCACCCCATGAGGGCCCGGACCTTCTTCAAATCGTTGTCGGTCTTCAGGCGACTCTCGCGCAGACCCAACTCCATCGCGGCATAGCTAGGCAAGAGAAGAGGAGCAAAGTACGAGTCGGGAGTTTGAGCGCAAGATCAGATGGGAGGCGTAAAGAACTCCCGACGGTGCGCGCTTTCCTTCTTAAGTAAGCCCTCGCAACGCTTGGATGGAAACTGCAGGGGAATCGAAGATACTACTCAAGAATTCAACCCAGCCGATGACAAGAGGGCCCGGGACCACCCCGATGATCAAGTCGAGGCTCTTACCCAGGCGAACGGTTGTCATCACGAGGCAGGAAACCCAAGGGCGGCGGCCTGACAAGGCGCGCGGAACCGATACGGTTTTCGTATCGGGAACCGGCGACCTTCAATTGCGTGAGATCCGCACGTCAAAGATCTTATCTGCCGCCTGAGGTGCGCCATGCGTCGGGATTTAACCGTAAAACCCTGCCAACGGCACCTCCGAAGACCCTTGAAGACCCAGTTCAAGAGTCGCTAGGATGGACCCACCTCCGACGGAACGACTTCACCCCAGTGACCTTCCTCGGAGGTAGGTCCAGGGGGCCACTGTCGGTACCCTAAAAACCGTACACCCCCTGAGGTTACAAAGATCTCGAGGGAAGGACGTCTACTTGAATTGAAGACCCTCGGAGGCCCACTTGTCAGACATGACCGGACCTGCTTCTCCAACATGGTTAATCCCTAGGTCGCCACGTGTACTGTCAAACCGGAGCTACCGCCCACAAGGGTGAAGCTCCGGGCCAGGTATCGAAACGGCACCTCCGGACTTAACCTCTGACCGAGAGAAGCTCCGGACCTAACACGTGTCAGGTCCCCCCGGAGCTTCCTGCTTCCCACAGCAAGCTCCAGAGCTGCCACGTGTCCAAACGTCAGAGCTGGCAGCCTCTAACCTCCGGAAGACCTTGTAATGACTCCGGATCTTCAAAGGAGAGCCAAGGACTTCGAGACCCGATTAAATGTCATTAATTCCATATTAATGACACTTAAACAGACAATCTTAACACCCGTAACGGCACTGTCGGAGCCCGTTACAGGATTATTAACAATAGTTAATTGTGTATCAATGCTAGTAACCGCCGGGGCCACATGTCGGGCCAGGCCAGTTTGTAACGGCCTGTCCTTGTACTATAAAAGGACAGGCCGACGATACACAAGGAGATGAGACACATAGACGTGGACATTATACGTGACAAACTAATACAACACCAACACACCCGTGGAGTAGGGTATTACGCTCAGGCGGCCCGAACCACGTAAATCCTAGTGTCTCCTGTGTTAAACCGCAATTCACCTTCTTGAGTCTCCGCGCGCCCACACCGAACCACAAACTCCTTCAACACTTCAGTAGTGTCAGGAGATCTGCCGACTCCAACAGTCGACAGTCGAGATCCAAGTTTCAAGGAGGCTTTGAAATTTCGAAATTCAGATTATATGAATTCAAACAAAGGTGTCCAAAACGTGAGAAAACGTATTGGGCCGCAGAGAGGGTACTCTAGCCCGGTTCTGCCATACCAGCCTGTTTCTGGCTTGGTGGCACTCTTCAAAAGAACGGGCACTTCTAGGGTTTCCCCACGTGCAACTCAAGTCTCCCATCGCTGCAGTGCAAAAACGTACGCAGAGGCGGCGCGCTCGGCAATGGAGAAAAGAGGAGACAACGGTGTGTGGCGGGATGGATACCCTAACTGGGGTTCTGGCCAGCCGTACGCACAGGGTTACAGCATAGAGGAAGAGAATCCCAATGGAGATAGCCGAGGAGTACCTCACTTTTATCCCGGGTATGGTGGCATAGGACCAAGAGGCAGGGCAATGGGGAATCAACTGGGGCATACAATATTTGGTGGCTTTGGAGGAAGAGGACAGACCTGGAGGATGAACAATAATGGCAGAGGAGGCTACGGGGTTCTGGAAGATCGAATTATGGTAGAGGAGGATTCAACTCTGGAAGCCGAGGCAGGGGAATGCATGGTGGATATCACTTGCCAGGGAACAGCTTTGGTAATCAGGAAAGACAGAGGATGAATCTGCTTGGAGGCTTTCATGGCCAAGGAAATAATTTCGGCCACCATGAAGGTCAGGGTTTAGGTAATATCTCCCTCAATTTACCGTCTCAAGCAGCATCTTTGCTTACCCAAGCATTTGCATCAGCGGCCGACATGTCACATGTTGAGAATGAAGGAAAGAATCTGGCTATGCCGAAGTCATCATTCAAAGTTGAAGAAATAAGATCATTGTCAAAGCCAACCAGACATGAAGCCCCTGAATCCTCTAGATCCAAAAAAGACAAAGATCCATATTGCTATAAGTGTCTGACCGAAGGACATGTCAAAGAAAATTGTATAAGGTGGAGTCTGGTGTGAAATATGCGATAGTAAAGATCATGAGAAGATTAGATGACCGATTTTTTAAGGAGAGAAAAAAGAGCCAGAGATAAGTGGATATGCAGTTGATGGCTTGGGCTTCTTCCACATACCTCGTGTTTCAAAATCAAATGCAAGAACTGAAGACAGGGCAACACTTATTAGAGTGATAGAAGGTGACCTCAATGCAGAAGAAATAACATTTGAGATGGAGAGACTTATACCAGGGAGGTGGGTCTAGAAAGTTGAGTATATAGGGAATAATTACTTCAGGACTATATTTCCTTCAAAAGGGGAGCTTAGGAGGATGGTTGAGTGGGGAGCAGTCAACACTAAAATTAGTTCGGCGAAAATCAGAATTGAAGAAAGAAGCAGAGCTACTAATGCCAAAGCAGCACTATCCAAGGTCTGGGTTCAGTTTGTCGGTTTGCCAATGGAGTACAGAGAATTCCTCATAATCTGGGCCATAGGAGCCCTGTTAGGGGTTACAAAAGACGTGGATACGCTTTTTGCAAACAGGTGTGATATATGCCGGCTGCAGGTGTCTGTCATTGACCCATCTTCAATACCAATGTATATCGATGTAGTGATAGACGACTTTGTGTATGAGCTGAAATTTCGTGTGGAGAAAAAAGGCAATGATAATAATCCGGAACCCATGGAAATGGACATTGATGAGCCTCCAAGTCCTGGGGAGCAACAGAGACAAAATGAAGATGCCCAGAGAGATCTGACTGAAGGAGGCTGCAGGGGAAATAGTGAAGAGCAGCAAGGTGGTAAGCAAACTGAAAATATGGGTGCACCTGCGCTTCACAAACAGCGTCAAGTTTTCCATTTGGCAATGTCAAACATAGAGAAATACTTGGAGGGATGTAGAAGGAAGGCACTCCTCAAGGAGCAGTCGGGTCAGGAAGTAATTCACCCATATGATCAACAAGGAGATATCAGGATGGAAGAGGTGGAGGATGGAAATCTACATATAGTAAACTGGGAACATAATTTAAATCAAAAGGAAAAAAATAGCTCAAAGGAGGGGGTTGATAATAATGAGGTATGTGATGATTTGTATGAGGTATGTGAAAATAGATCTGTTCAGAATTTTAAACATAAAGTTTGCATTGGTCAGATGATGGAATCTGAGGGGGGAAACATAATTGAGGGCGCAAGGGAGCTGGTGGCAGTCAGGGAGGCTTCGCCGTCTTTTTCGGCTTCCCGTAAGAGCAAGAGAAGGAGTACAACAGCAGATGAAAATGTGAAGCAGAGAGCAGAGAAACTAAAAGCAAAAAGAAATGAAGGTCAGACCCAGTTATCCTTTCTCGATATGGATGGAAATGATATTTGTGTAGATTTGACTACAGTAGGAATTTTGGTTTGTGATCAAGGGTCTAGTAATAGGAGAGAGCAGGGAAAGGAGTCCATTAAACTTCTGAGGAAAGGGAAATCAGATAGAATTTTAAATACAATGAGTGTGGATAGGACAGTAACAATTTTAGAAGGGGAGGAAAGTATAATACAGAAGAGGAGGAAGTGAATAGGTTTATCCTCAGCCACCTTTGTAACGATATAATGGGAGAGGTGATGGACATCAACGATGATCAGGTTGATTATATCGCTGATGAACTTATATCACAGGGTACTGTTAAGAACGGTATTAGAAATAAATATTTTATAATTAATAAAAATGAAAGGTGTATTTTGGAATAGTGATGGATTTGGCAACCCGGCCAAATTTCATTTTTTGTCTGAACTTACAAAAGAACAAAGTCTAAGCTTCATAGGGATATCTGAAACGGGTGTAAAAGATTTTACGTACTCGTTCCTAAGGACCTTATGTGCTGGCAAAAATTTCTTTTGGCACAGTAAAGAGCCTCATGGAAGATCAGGAGGAATTCTATTGGGAGTTAATATGGACGTCTTTGATGTAGGTTCAGTGGATGAGGGAGATTATTATGTTAAGTTTGAATTGCGTAATTTATCAGATAATTTTATATGGGTCCTTGTAATTGTGTATGGTCCAGCTCAAGTACAATTCAAAGAATAGTTTTTAATAGAGCTAGTTAACTTGTGCAAAAAGGTTAGCCATCCGATGTTAATCGATGGTGACTTTAATATACTGCGGAGTCGACAAGATAAAAGCAAAGGATATTTTGATAATCGATGGCTTTTTATTTAATGCGGTTATTGATGGTTTGTGCTTGAGAGAGTTAGAATTGACTGGAAGGCAATATACATGTAGGGATGAAAACGGTACGGTAAATTCCCGTACCGTCCGATGCCATTTTCAAAAATTTCCGACGCAATTATCATTTTCGACAATTTCCGAAATTTTCGATCCGATTACCGTTTTTATCGGACATTGAAATTTGGTAAACGGAACGAAAATGATTTGGTCCGATTTCCGACCGAATTGTCGGAATACCGTATTTTAATGGAAAAGTTCCGAACAATAACCGAATAATTTTCGAATAGTAGGTTGGATCTAATGGACTGACATGTAATAAGCTCAATTTTTTAAATTTTTTTATTCGGACACTGGTTTGTATAAGAAGTTAACTTTAATTACATACAAATATTTATTTACTTGAAAATGTGTTTCTAAAGTGATTTCGTTTCATATTGAATTTTTTTATAAAATGAAAGTAAAAGTTGTTGTCTCATATTTTGTACTTAAGTTGTTGATGTTATAGATGAATAATATTTTGGTGTGTTGATTCCGAATAAATTTGAAACCGTTCCGATATTGACATACTTTCGATCCGATGTAGCCGTTTTCGATATTTCCGATACCGTAACCATTTCCGATGATATCGTTTCTGATTCTGTTTCCGAAAATTTTATATGAAAATGAAAATGATTTCACTATTTTTCCGTCCGTTTCCGACTGTTTTCATCCCTATATACATGGGCCAACTCGTTACCAAATCCCACTTATGAAAAGCTAGATAGGATTTTAGTATCCACGGAGTGGGAGGATAAATATCCGACTTCAAACGTGATAGCACTTCAAAGAGGAATTTCCGAGCATGCACCTCTCCTATTAAGTTTCGGGAAAAATCGTCAATCAAACCAAACGCCTATGTTCAAATTTGAATTAGGCTAGTTGATTCGCGACAGTTTTAAGGACTTAGTGGTGAGAGTATGGAACGGAGATTTTAGAGAAAGTACACCAATAGACAGATGGCAGGCCAAGGTTAGACGATTACGTTGGTTTTTGAGAGGGTGGGCTAAAAACACAAGTGGATCTTACAAAAAAGAAAAAAAAAGAATTACTTGAAAAGGTGGATTATTTATACAAAAAAGGCGAGAGGGATAGTCTAACTGAACAGGAAGTGGAAATAAAAAATAAGGCGCAAGAACGGGTAGCTCAGCTGTTAAAAGAGGAAGAAATAAAGTGGTACCAAAGAGCTAAAAGTAAACATTTATTAGAAGGAGATGCAAACACTAAGTATTTTCATCTACTAGCCAATGACAGGTATAGAAAAAGTCACATTTATCAGTTGTAGGATGGTGAGAGGGAGATTAGTGGAGATGCAGAATTAATGAAATACATAACCAAATATTACAAGGATCTGTTTGGCCCACCAAAAAATATTTTTTTCAGCTAGATACATCGTGATCTAATGATATACACAAGTGTACGAGCAGGAGAATGAAATTTAACAGATATATTTACGGAGAAGGAGAACAAAAATGATGTTTTTCAGATGGAGCCGAATAAAGCACCGGGTCCCGACGGGTTCCCGGTGGAATTTTACAAGGAGTTTTGGGAATTGATTAAATACGATTTGATTGATATGTTTAACGATTTCCATAGAGGGCGACTACCTCTGTACAGATTGAATTTTGGAACTATAATCCTAATACCTAAGTGTGTTGGAGCAAATGCCTACCTAAGTGTGTTGGAGCAAATGCCATTCAAAAATTTAGGCCTATTTGCTTATTAAATGTAAGTTTTAAGATTTTTACTAAAGTTGCCACAAATAGGGTGTTGAACATTGCTCACAACGTAGTTAGTCCTACACAGACCGCATTTTTGCCTGGACGGAACATAATGGAGGGGTAATAATCTTACATGAGACACTTCATGGACTGCATAGGAAAAAGTTAAATGGGGTGATACTTAAATTGGATTTCGAAAAGGCTTACGATAATATCAAGTGGACGTTTGTTAAACAAGTCCTTAGGATGAAGGGTTTCTCTGAAAAGTGGATTTCATGGGTAGAGAAGTTTAAGCGAGGAGGTCATGTTGGAATTAAAGTTAATGATCAGGTGAGCGAAAATTTTCAAACTAAAAAGAGACTTAGACAAGGAGATCATCTTTCGCCTATCCTGTTTAATATAGTGGTTGATATACTGGCCGTACTAATAAACAGGGCGAAGGATAGTGGACTTATTTCAGGAATTGTACCTCATTTGGTGCACAACGGACTGTCAATACTTCAGTATACGGATGACACAATACTCTTTGTGGACCACAATTTCGAGCAGGCAACTAAACTTAAGTTATTATTGAGTGCATTTGAACAGTTGTCTGGGCTGAAAATTAATTTTCATAAGAGTGAGGTGTTTTGTTCCGGTGAGGCCAAGTTGTTTGAGGCGCAATACTCGAACTTATTTGGCTGCCAACAAGGGACACATCCGCACAAATACTTGGGTATCCCAATGCACTATAGAAAGTTGAATAATAGTGACTGGAATGTTATAGAACGAAAATTTGAAAAGAAACTGAGCAGTTGGAAAGGAAAACACTTATCGGTAGGAGGAAGATTAGTACTTATTAATTCCGTACTGACCAACCTTGCGATGTTCATGATCTTTTTTTTTGAGATACCAAGAGGTGTTCTAGAAAAATTAGATCATTACAGATCACGCTTCTTCTGGTAGTCAGATAGTCATAAAAAGAAATATAGGTTGACCAGGTGAAATATTATTTGCCAACCTAAAGAACAAGGTGAATTGGGGGTTCTGGATCTCGATGTTCAAAATAAATGTTTGCTCAGTAAATGACTATTTATATTGATAAATGAGGATGCTATGGGGCAAAAGTTGCTAAAAAATAAATACCTCAAAAATCATACGATCAGTCAGGTAAGCAGAAGACCGGGTGACTCCCACTTTGGGTCTGGTCTAATGAAGATAAAGGATAAATTCTTACAACTAGGTATTTTTCAAGTAAATAATGGTAGAGAAACAAGATTTTGAGAGGATAAGTGGATTGGAAATTTTACATTTAAAGACAAATACCCTTCATTATATTATATAGCAAGACGAAAAAAGGCAACAGTTGCAGAGGTTTTCCGTTCTATACCTCTAAACATATCGTTTCGACGAGGATTGATAGATGCAAACTTGCTTAGATGGAATAGATTAGTGGCAACTATTGCCAATATATCATTATCAGAAGGCCCGAATTCATTTAGGTGGAGTCTTCATCAAAGTGGAATTTTTTCCGTACAACCGATGTATAGACTCATGATTTCCAATGGTAATGGCAGGCAAAATCGAGTACCGTGGAATGCTAAGTTACCATTAAAAAATTAAAATTTTTATGTGGTACCTAAGTAAAGGAATAGTTCTTACTAAAGATAATTTAGCGAGATGTAATTGGCAGGGGGACAAAACGTGTGTTTTCTGCAATAGTACAGAAACCATCCAACACCTATTTTTTTATTGTCATTATGCTAAATTTCTATAGAAAGCTGCTCAGGTTTGCTTTAATCTAGTCATTCCACAAAATATTAATGACATGTTTGGTAATTGGCTGACATATTTTGATAAGAAAACCAGACGTCTGCTTATTACGGGTGCAGCGTCGATGTGCTGGGCTATATGGCTCTCTAGGAATGATGTTGTTTTTGACAAATTTTCGGTTAAAACATATTTGCAGGTACTGTTCAGAGCAACATATTGGTGGAGAACTTGGGCTTCGCTGCAAAGACTTAGGAGTCCAGCACATTCATCAAGGAAGCATGCCGAAGTCTAGAGTCATTAGTTATGAGAGTCTTTGCGTTTTATGGAAGGAGGTTTAGTAATAGATTAATGTTTTAGAAATGTGTCAGGTTAATAAGGACGTGCTTCATAAGAGTCTTTGTGTTTGAGTGGTTCAGAGGGTTTTTGATTTTGCAGTTCTTTAACTGCTACGTAATAAACCTGGTCGTAACCTTTGTTAAGGTGAAGGCTGGAAATGAACAATTCCCTTTATCTAAAAAATCTACACGAGACAAGAAAAGCTAAGAAACGCGTCTCCGTAAACCATACTAGGCCACTGTATTATATGGGCCTCAGCCTTGTGTCTCTTCCTCCAGGCTTTCTTACAAATCGATTCCTTGATGGCTCGTTAACATTGTTGGCCCTCCCCTCCCTCTGGTACTGAAACCACAAAACAACTCTTCTTTCTGGGCCACTTGTCGTTTTTTCCCCTGATTTAACGCAAACTCTCGTTGATGTTTGCTCTTAATTTTAAGCCCGTGCCTTTTTCTTCATTTCGCACCCCCAGTACACATGTTTATGAATTTTTGAAAAGTGTTCTGCACGAAATTAGTTTAAAATTTTCAAAGGTATTTCTTCTATTCCAAAAAAACTTGTCGTTTTGTAGTTTAAAAATAAATTACAAAACGACAAGCTTTTCGATATAGAAGGAGTACTCTTCCAAAATAAAACCTGCCGCGTGGGATCCAAACGAGTCGAGGAGTGGATCCACCAGCTTGGCTAACAGCTCACACAACTGTTCTCCACTAACTAGTATGGAGTTCGTGCGCGCGAGCTGTCATGCCCCGCAGCTGTCATGTCACGCCGTCGGGAAGGATTGCACGGCAGGGAGATGAGATCTCTGCCTGATCGTTCCCTCCCTGAAGCCTGGGGCACTGCTCCATGTGATCCTGTTCTTCCCCAGCATGAACAAAATTCGCTTGTCAATGCTGGGACTGCACCTCTTAGAGACTAGTAGCATGCATAGTGCTCGTGCATATCCTCTTCTACTCAGCTGCCGACTGATATATTCCGATCTGAAAAGCCTAACCCATCGGGTGATCTTGAAATCGATGCTCGGAAGGATTGGTCTGTACGTAGCTCTTCCCAGACAGAATTGAAGGGAAGATTGGATCAAGGACGAAAGGAACGAGGTCAAAAAGGCTGATGGAATGGAACAGGAAAGCCGTTCCAGAGAGGACCAAAAGGCCAGAACGAAAGGAACGGATAAAGGAAAAGGAAGCCTACCTATGCATAGTGTGTTGTACCTCTGCGGATTAACCGCTGTAACTGTTGTCGTCCGGCACGTTTAGGCAGCCTCAATAACGGAACCCATCTAACTTTCCTTCCACATAAATGTCGAAACAACTCTCGTGTTCGTGTCGACAACGGACCTGGATCTCCAATCCATTGGCTCCAAAAATTCTAGCCCGAGAACCATCTACTCGTACCTCTTCTGTACTTCACAAATGTAATTCAGTTGCTGTATGACATTGCAAGTAGGCATCGAGTTGAAGCTCACTGCCTATTTGGAAAGCAGGGCTTTGCATGAATTTCGTACCAGGATGCTATTCGACACCTGCAGAAACAGAGAGGAATTTCCACATTCTGCGTTCCGAAAAGGGCCCGAATAACCGACGAAGAACACTATGCTCACTGAAGATGATGATAATAGAAGCTTGTATTCAATAACATCGCTCGAACAGTGAAATTTCTCCGCAGAACGAACATGGTTCTATTCCAGACGCACAAGCTGGCAAAGTGACAAACTACATTCATTCTCACACAGTGGCCAAAGATATAGTACTACTACAACAGTATTTTCGTTGTATCTAATGAAACTGAGCTAGACAAGTCCTAATCGGAACTTATCTGGTTTGATCGCACAAAGAGATTCAGCGCGAACGAACAGATAATAGATCTTTTTGGCAGCGCACAAAGTTACATTATAAGTGGAGGGCAGACAACGACAATCGATTTTTTTTTTCTGGAGGAAGTCAATTCAGGATATAGAAGCTACTAACAATTACAAGGGTCCTATAGATGCACTGGGCACCTTGGTGGAGGAGAGACGGGAGAAGGGATGAAATGCTGAAAATTTGCCATTGCAGTAGCACAAGTGGAAGCTTGGAGCACCCCTACTCGGTCGACGACATGTCCGACGCGTAATCCCATGAAACCTCGTAGACCTGTACCCGGCGGTGGAAGCTGCGGTGGCAACCGCAGGCTGCACACTTGAGAGGACCACCGGTGCCCTCCTCCCCTTCGGCTACGAACTCGCTGCACCCGTCGATGGCGTAGCCTCCGGTGCTCGCAGCATGGTTCCGACGACACTCTCTGTAGCGCACGCTGAAGCAGCTGAATCGGACAATAGGCTTGCACCTTCGCAAGATCAACAGCTTCTTCATCATCATGAGCTTCTGAGGCAGCCAAAGCTTGCCTTCGTTCAGCTAGCACAAGGAGGAGCCCCCCTGCATCACAAACCATATTTATAGCCGTCATTCCTCACCAGCTCTCCACCGCTGCCTAAAGCGTCGTTACGCATGGACCTCACCTAGAGGTGAGGCACGAGGAAAAGCTCACACGACACGACACGACCATTCATTCATTCATGCCTGTGGTGCAGAAGAACACCGAAGTGGGCTGGCTGAATTGATGCTCCAGCAAATTCCACCTCACGATGCAGGGCTGAATAATTCTTGGGCCATCAAGGCAACCTTAGATTGGAGTCCTTTTCTGCCCTACCTCATTCAGTGGCCTGCCTTTATCTGTATTTTTCCTCCTTGTCTTCCTTTCATATAATTGGAGTCATCAGTGAAGGATACTTGAATCCTAAGAATCCCAAAGGAGTAGGCCCCTTCGATAGAAAAGGATGTCATCAGCACTGCATGCCAGCTTATAGCAATCTAAACAAAGGATTTGCCCAATTCCTTGGCACCTTGCAGCCTCGTAGCTACCCGTTCCTCGTCTCCATTCCCGTGTAATGCATTTGCTTTACTGTTTCAGCATGTGAGGTGGTGTATGCATAAATGGGTTTATAAATTGATGCAGACTCCTAAACAAGAATTACTGATCATGGCAACAAGTAGAAGTAGGTAGATGAATCATACACAGGCAGAATAAAAAAGGAGTCGGAATCAATCTATCCATGCAAAAGAGAAACATATCATGATCAACCACATAATTTTTATAGATTTATCTATGAAGATAACTGACCTGGTGCTTGCATGGAGTCATAATACGATAGGAAGCCAATGAAGGCTTCAAAAATGTATTGAAACAATATACTTGGTTTAGGACCAGACATACCAGAAACATTAAGACGTCATAAGGCATCACAAATGGCCGGTCCCAATTTGAGCCATTGAGTGGGTCCAAGCCTCCAAGGCCACCATGCATTAAGGTTTCTTAGGTACTACATCCACTTCAAAACTAGAGATTTCAATCATCTGCCAAATGGATAAAACGTAATCTGAAATTAGATGATACATTGGTAGGGGCAGAAAGAGTGCCAAATGTGGCCATGCATATTTTAGTATGTCCAGAGTTAAAACGCAAAGCATAACCAGCAGGACCTAAGAATTCCCTACTAAACTTGACAAAATATAGAAGTGCAGAGAACGATGCCCACATGTCTATACTAAAGTGAATCACAAGGACAATATCAGACTATCAGGTAGCTTTCATAACGTTTGCTTATAGATCACTGTTCAACTTCACCTAGGCTTTCTTTTCCTTTCTTTTGGATCAGCCTTTGACCAAGAGAAGACTGTCTGTCGTGTGCAGGTCAATAATATATGGTCGTGGGTGACAAAAGAAGAAGGGGAAAAGTCGGTGCAAAGAAGAAGTGACATTCGCAGGTAGCATGATAATTTAATGATCTCAACGAGTTAGCTAGCTCATCAGAGTCATATCTGATATGAAAGGCAAACAACAACCCTATAAATTGTATAGCTAGTTGATTAGCTATTCTGTAACCCAAATCAGTTTCAGGTCAGCAAGTTAGCGAGGGGAACATAAATTCAGATACCTGGGTCTGGAGGTATTCGATTAAGCATCCAGTTTTGGAAGCTAATTAAAACACTCAACAGCACAACAACATGATCATGCCGCCGCGAATCGTTGCCTATGACACGAACACGCATACCAAGTTTTTAACCTGACAGCGCTACGAGCGCCATGCGAAATTTAGGGTCCACCGTACCGCTGGGAATGGACGACTGGGAGCGATGAAGCACCGGCGGCTTGCTCCATCGGGCTCCACCGCCGGCGCCGTCGGCGGCGGCGGCTCCGGAGACCAATGAGAATATGAGATACGGGTGGGCGAGTCGGTAGTGGGCCTTCTGGGGCAATTGGTTGATAATGGTCCATGTGGTTTTGGGTTGGCCCATCAATAAAAAGGCTGGGATGGGGAATAGTGGAAGAGGTGAGCCCAGATGCCTTCATTTTAGGGCTGTAGGCCGTATTAGTTAAATGGGCCGTGATCCGAGAAAAGCCTTTCCAATTATGGTTTTGATTTTCCTTTCCGTTCATTCATGTAAATTGTGGCGAACCCAAGTTGAGATACAAGAAGATAATACTAAGTGAAGATATTCAAATATCTAGAACACCGTGTGATAAAATTTTAAGATTTTACTATCGTGAAAGCATATAATAAGCACTAAGGAGGATAATAAGCTTCATTTCAACTGTTAATTCCACAGCTTACGTTGTGTGATCTCCAGAGTTCTCAAACCCAACGTTTTTTCTGCTACTCTCCTAAGAAATGCCACAAGAGAGCGTTTAATTCCTCCCAAATAGCAGCACGAAGCGAGAGCTGTTCTTTGGCGTTTCCCTTTTGCCTACTCAAGCTGGAGCGGCAACTAGCACAACCACAAGACGGACACGAAAGTTTTGGCTACTCAAGCACATGCATAACATCGTGCCTGCGTGATGACCTAACTAATTAATATAACCGCGGCGTACTTGCGAGTCTTATTCAGGCCACGAACTGCTCATAATGGGCTTCGATCACTTCCATCCTACTGCCAAGATAAGATCGGTACGTTCCGATCTTTCCAAGGACGGTCGGCTGCTGATCCAGCGCCGACGAGGTAGTACGTACTTACCGGTGTTGCGATCGGCATTTAGGGGTTTCATGGGCGCCCATCAATGACGTGAGCAACCCAAGCAGCAATGCAAATTGCAATCGTCGGCTTCTTCAGTTAACCTCCATGCCGTGCACGGTGATGGAGCTAACAAGCTATAGCCATCCGCGCAGGCATAGGTCTGCCCTGTGCTTACACTGTCGTTCAGTGCGAGAAAATTTGAGGCTGACCTCAGCTGCAGCGCACATGAACAGTTAAGGTAAGCGGTCATCAGTCGGCTCGTTGAGGCATGTCCTGAGCATAAATTTTAAGTGTTATGGGGCAGAAAGGGCCCCGATCGAGCTGGATTCTCCGTCAGCTGATGGCAATCATTCCTGAACAGTGAACTGTTGCGAAGAAGATCTCACCATACAATACAATCTATCCCCGTCAAAAAAGATCTCACACACACAACGGATCGAGCTGATGGATGCGTGCATTTTCAGAAGAGCTTCTCTGAAGAGATCGAAGAAGCTTCGCTTGCCATGCCTGCTACACAGTAGTGCAGTTCAGTGTGCAGTGCACAGTACCCCGCCGTCTCTGAATACACAGTAACACGTACGTACGCCTATGATGAATTCTCGCGTATTTGGAGCGCCTGACCCGCGCTGCGCTGTTGCAGTGTAGTTCTGCATACGTAACAGCACCGTACGTTGATATCCATCAGCAGCCGGTACGCTAGATTGACGCGCGTAGGTACCGTGCTGTACTGGCGTCGTCTCCGTACGCGCGTGCGTACCTGTGCGCTCCATTCAATCGGCAGAGAATATAACGAGCGAAGTCTCGTACGCGCGTGCGTGCTGTACGAACGCGTATGTACGTAGCGTGCCATTGGCGCTAATTAGAGACCATCGCGCGCGAGTTTTAATGACGCGCAATTGGTGAATCTACCAGGATCAGGGTCTGTATACGCGTGTGGCTAGCTAGCTCTTTTGCTATTGGGTCTCGGTCTCACCAACCATGCCCTAATGCCTTGCGGAAGAACTAAGCGGGCAGCAGTAATCACGCCTCCGTCCCTACGCACGCGTCTGTCGGCCGCCGTTGGTGTATGCCAACTGCTTTCGTTCGCGATGGCGTCTAATTCCATCGTTGATGGAGTTAGCTTCAGGAGAGAGGGGGTTAATTCCATTCCGTATCGGTTGGCACATGTTTTCCGCCGAAGCGAAAAAAGATGGCACGCAACCAAGGCGATCGGCGCGACTCATCCCTTTTCTCCGGCGAGTCGGAGACGAAGGGGTGACCTGTTAGGCGATGATGCTCCGCGACGGTTTGCTCTTCACAAGACATGAAAAGTCCCACAGCGAGGTTTGGTTGGAGCACCTAGGTTTGGTCGTCAATTTGGTTTCCCTAATGGATTTCGGGATTATTTCCGTGTCGATCTGGATGGTGGTAACCGGTTTGCTGTTGGTGGTGAAAAGAATTGGCCGAACGGGGTTAAATCCGTTCGGAATATGGCTGAGGTGGGGGATCGAGTTATTTCTAGGGTTCATGGGGGCCTTTCCGCAAAATCTTGGAGGTTCGGCCAGTTCCGAGGGCCTCGCCATGTTTCTGCAAAAGAGGAGGTCGCTTGTGCTTTTTCCCCTCAAGATAAAGGGTAGGGGCTAGGGTTCACTTCGACCCAGCCGCCACATTTCCTTCACTTAGATCTAGCAAAATACTGTGGCCACTTTTGGGGAAAACCTCGCTCCTATCTTCAAGCTCTGCGATCGAGGCCGGCTCCGACGATGAATCCTCATCAAGATGGCGGAGATGAGTCCAGCAAGGTTCCGCAGGGAAGAGGCCGAGATGGTGGTGGTATTTGTGGTGGTTTTGGGAGACAGCAAGCTTTCAGAGGTGGTAGATGGCGAGGAAGGGAAGGTCGGGGAAGAGGCTACGACAATCGCGGGAGAGGTAACTACTCCTGGTACAGAGATTCAATGGCGCATAACCCTGATGAGCAAGGGGGTGGTATGAAGAATTTCCAAGATCCGGAGCCAACTCAAGGTGAGGAATCTATCTCTGCGAACTTAAAGAAGTGGGAAGGAAAGAAGGTTGATAGTGCGCATAGTTCTGATTCTAAGAGGAAGAAAGGCAAGGAGATTGTGGACCAATCTGGATCCCAGGGGTTTGAGGAGAATATTAGGCAGTGTTACAAATGTGGAGCTCTTGACCATATCTCTTACTTTTGTCCATTGGTTAAGAAATGTGAGAAGTGTGGGAAGTTTGAGCACGACACTGCGCAATGCTTTGCGTTGCCTTGGGAACACTGTGCTCAATTGCATGCTGCTCAAGCTGAAGGGCAGAGTTTCTTTGTCATCCCTGATTGCCCATCAGATGTGACTGTGAAAGAAAGAATGAACACTGTTGTGATCAGGGTTGAAAGGGGTTCTGTAACTGAAAAGCAACTAGAAGAAGAATTTATGAAGAAATATGGAGTCTCGTCTTGGCTATGGAAAGCAAGAGCGGTTGATGAATCTACTTTCACAATGAGGTTTCCCTCTGAGAAGGCTATTCAGGATTGCAGCCACTTTAAGCTTGGTATGACCATCACTAATGCTAGTATTACTGTAAGTACTTGGTCTCCTTTGGTGGGCGCCAGTGGGAAGATCCAATCTGCTTGGTTTCGCGTTAGGGGTGTCCCATTTGACAAAAGATGTGCTCAAACTCTGTACTATGTTGGCTCTTTGGTGGGGGCAACTCCGGAAGTGGACGCTGACTCCCTTACTAGGATTGATTATATTAGAATTAAGATTGGTTGTCGTGATGTTACAAAAGTACCAGCTAAGGCTGAAGGGGCTATCCTACCTTTCTTTTACTGGTTCTACTATGAAAGGGAGGAAGAAGAAAATGATAAAAACAGAGGTGGGAAAAATGCCATTTCCTTGGAAGAAGACCCTACCAAGACTAAGAAAGCTAGATGGGAAGGTGGCAAGGGCCATCCTGGGCAGTCTTCATCCAAAGGGGGGTTTCATGATGCTGGATATCAGTCTGCTCCCTCAAAGTTCATTGAGGAGAAATATAAAGGCAAAGAACAAAAGCTACAAGATGTCAGAGATCAAATGAAGGGAGTAACAAAGAAGGGGGAAGAGGAACAAAAGAGTGTAGAGTTATCTAAATCTCAAGATACCAAATCTGCTCAGCAGGTTGTCATGGATGTTAATCATGATGGGAGTGTACAACATGAAACTCATGAAGACAGGGATGACAAGGATGATGGTAAGCTAACTATTTCTTGGGATCCTAATGAAGATGACTTGCTTGATGAGGAAGAAGAGGAATCTGCAAGCAGTAAGATGAAGCTGGACTCCCAATTTATAGGACTATTGAGGTGTAACAACACATCCACACACAAAAAGATGAGAGACATTCAGAGAGAAGAGAAGATAGAGAAGGATTATGATGGAGAGAAGATATCAGGGTTGGTCTCTGAAGGTGATAAGAAGAATTTGAAGGGATCTGATGGTGAAAAACAGATGGTGATGATTAATGAAGCTCAGAAGATTCCAATGGTTAAACAAAGCAAGAGATTGGAGGAACAATGGAGGCTGAAAGAAAAGGAACCGCGAATCACTAAGGACTACAGGAAGAGGAAACATGAAGGTATGGCAGATTTATCTAATTCTTTTGCGATTCTAGATAATGAAGTGATTAAGGACCTTGCTGATCAAATGGGGATTATAATATCTGAAGATGATTTTGATAAAATTGACATGATGAAAGACTTAGAAATAGCTAGGATAGAGGCCTTTGAAAAGAATTTAGAGTTGTCAGACCCAAAAAATCAAGGAATAGAGAATGAAGGTGACCTAAGCGATAAGGAAAATTGGGAGGGGAACAGAGAAACTTTATTTTTAGGTTGGCATGAGGAGAGTGATAAAAATGAAGGAAAAAGGAAAATAGAAAAGAAGGGAGATTAAAAGGGGGAGCCCTGGAAAAAAGTAATGGCAAAAATAAAAGAAAACTAAGAAGGAGTATGAGAACAGGGCCCTCTATCTATAGGAAAGGAGACTATCAGGAAGATCCTGGGTCTAGAAAAAACAAAACAAAGTTTAAAATGATAAAGGGTCTTTATTGGAATAGTAGGGGGTTGAGGAAAAAAAGTATGAATGGGTTTCTGAAGGATTTAAAAAGAGAATGGAATCTGGATTTCATTTGCTTACAGGAAACAATGGTCACAAATTATACTGTACTCCTGCCATTTTTAGAAGTATAGATCCTTTGGGGATTTATGATTGGCATGATATTCCTTCAAAAGGGAAATCTGGGGGGCTTTTATCTGGAATTAAGAGTGATATATTTGATGTTATTGCTATCTTTAAAGGAATTTACTATTTGCAATTAGATTTAAGAGATAAATTAATGAATGTAGATTGAAGTTTGGTAAATATATATGGTCCTCCTCATGAGGAAGAAAAAGAAGCCTTCTTGAAGGAAGTGGCAACTATCTGCCAATATAATAGACTTCCTTTTATAATGGGAGGAGATTATAATATTCTAAGATTTGTTAGTGAGAAGAACAAAAATTTTAAAATAAGCAAATATTATATATTATTCAATGATATCATTAATGTGTATGACCTGAGGGAACTGAGTGGAAGTGGAAACACTTTTACTTGGTCTAATAATCAGAACAACCCCACTTTGGAGGTTCTGGATAGAGTTTTGATGTCTAGCACTTGGGAGACCCTCTTTCCTATGGCCTCTTTGGTTAAGAAACCAAGACATATTTCAAACCATAGTCCTTTGATTGTGGCAGTCCTGAATAAAAATATGCAGGGGAAAAAATTCTCATTTCATTTTGAACTATCTTGGTTGAAAAATCATGATTTTTTGCAAAGGGTTGATAGGATTTGGACAGAACCTACCAAAGATAAAGAGGCCTTGAGTAGATTTCTCTTCAGACTTAAGAAACTTAAAAGAGAAATGAAAGGATGAAATTTCAACACAGCTGGCAAAAATAAAAAAAGGAAGCAAGAGATTGAAAAAATGCTTCAAACGTTGGAAATGAAGGAAAAAAACTCCAGTCTTTCATAGTCTGAGTTTAGAATGAAAGTCAATCTGCAAAAAGAAAATCTAGAAATTTTAGATAATGAGGAAGTTTATTGGTATAGTAGGAGCAAGGAAAACTGGCTACTAAAAGGATATTTAAATATTGAGTACTATCATAGAATTGCAAATGGGAAGAGAAGGAAAAAATAATACGTATTCTGAAAAATGGAGACAAGCAAGCCACGGGGAATGAAGATTTATTAAATTTAGCTACTGATTACTATAAAATGTTGTTTGGAAAAGAAGAAGGCAACATTTTTAAACTTAATCCAAATTTATGGGAGGATGCTTATAATATCACTGATATAGATAATGAAAATTTAACTAGACCTTTTCTGGAGGAGGAAATTAAAGATGCTTTATTCCAAATGGAGAGGAATAAAGCAGCTGGACCTGACCTTATCCCAATTGAATTTTATCAAGAGTGTTGGGATATAATCAAAAAAGACATTCTAGCTATCTTCTTAGACTTTTATAGAGGCAAGCTCAATATTAAAAGGTTGAATTATGGGATTATTACTCTACTACCTAAAATCAAAAATGCAGAAAAAATTCAACAATATAGACCTATTTGTCTATTAAATTGCCTGTACAAGTTGATAACAAAAGTTCTGACCCTAAGAATAGAAATGGTAACTGATAAAATAATCCATGAAGTCCAATCTGCCTTTATTCCAAATAGGAATATTATGAATGGTGTGATGTCTCTTCATGAGATTCTCCATCATACAAAAATGAAAAATAGAGGCAGAGGGTTACTGTTGAAACTGGATTTTGAAAAAGCCTATGATAGGGTGAATTGGGATTTTCTCTTTGATTGCATGCACATTAGAGGATTTAACAAAAAATGGTGTGAGTGGATAAGAAAGATTGTCTTAGATGGTACTTTATCTGTGAGAATTAACAATGAAGAAGGTCCTTTCTTTACTAGTTATAAGGGGGTAAGGCAAGGAGATCCGCTGTCTCCTATCCTTTTTAATATTGCTGCAGACTGTCTAGCCAGAATGGTGTATAAGGCTTAGTCAAATAATATGACTGTTGGCTTGGCTGATGATCTTATTCCTAGAGGAGTTGCTATTCTTCAGTATGCTGATGACACCATCATCTGTATAAAAGATGATGAAATTGGTGCCAGAAATTTGAAATTACTTTTAGCTCTATATGAACAAATGTCGGGGTTAAAAATTAATTTTGAAAAAAGTGAATTGTTTTCTATAGGAGGTAATGAAGAAACTGAAAACAAGTTTGCTAGATATTTTAACTGTAAGGTGGGGGCTCTCCCCATAAAATATTTAGGGGTTCCTGTGTCTGCCAACAGATTAAGAGTCAAGGATTGGGAGGTGTTGGAAGAAAAAATGAAGAAAAAACTTGATGGTTGGAAAGGCTCATCCCTTTCTATGGCCGGTAGAGTAGTCCTTATTAATGCTGCTCTGTCTAGCATCCCTATATATCATATGTCAATGTTTCTCATCCCTAAAACCAACTTAGAAAATATGGATGCTATTAGAAGGAAATTCATTTGGCAAGGTGGGCAGATGAAGAAGAAATATCATTTGATTAAATGGGATAAAGTCTGTAGAAAAAAAAATAAGGGGGGATTAGGTATTAAAGAATTACAGAAGATGAACATTCGTCTCCTTACAAAATGGTGGTGGAAAATAGAAAATAAAGATTGAATACTTCAAAAGTTATATAGAGTGAAATATATTAGGGTTAAACCAATCAGCTGCATAAAACACAGGATCTCTGATTCACCTGTTTGGAAGGATCTATTAAAGGTAAGGGACATTTACCTCAAGGGTGGAAAGTTTATTTTAGGGAATGGTAGGAAAATTAATTTCTGGACAGATTATTGGATACTGGATAAACCTCTCTGCTGTAAGTTTCTCATGCTCTACGGATTATGTTCTGATCCTGAGTTATCTATTGCCCAGTGTGCTGATAAAAATTGGGTCATAAATTTCAAACAGTTTTTGCCTTCTTTTTTAAGAGATCAGTGGTACGACCTGGCTAGTCTTCTAAATTCTCAAACTATGTCAGTGAATGATGATTGTACTACATGGTCCTGGAATAAGACTGGCAAATTCTCTGTTTCTTCAGTTTATGACAGCTTAACTGGAGGTGGATCGGGTAAGCAGTTTAACCGGGTGTGGAAAGCTAAAGTTCCACCTAAAATTAAGGTTTTTTTGTGGTTATTAAAAAATAATGCCATCCTTACAAAAGATAATATGAAAAAGAAAAAGTGGAAAGGAAACAATATTTGTGCCTTCTGTAACATCCCTGAATCTGTGGATCATTTAATGTTCCAATGTAGTGTCGCTAAAGTGGTTTGGGGGGTTCTGGCTATATGTTTTAATACTCAGGTGAGGCCAAAGAATGTTGTGCAATACTGGAAATGGATCAAATTAGCTTTACCAGGGGGAGATAACTTTTATACTCTTGGTTTGGGTGTCGTTTGTTGGGCTATCTGAAATGCAAGAAATAAGATGCGCTTTGAGAAAAAGAAGATTAAACATCCTGCTAACATTATATGCCATGTTGTTTCTCTTATCAATTACTGGGCAGGTCTATACCCTGACGATATGAAGAAGGTGATTCAAATGAATGCCGATATTATCCTGTAGGCAACAATGAAGGTGATTAGTGAGCAGCAGATGGGTTCACTGTTTTTGGTACCAATAGCTGTACCTGAGGAGGAAACGGAGGGCAGTGACAACGTGCGTTGATTCAAGTTCAGAGGAAAAAAATGAGCGCATGAACTCAAGTTGAATTCAGTCTTTTGTTTCTGTTAAAATGTGTGATGCCCCTTGGGGGTTTAAACTTGGAGTGTTGTTTGAGGTTTAATCTAGACCTCATTTTGGTTAAAAGTAGACTGAAACTTAGCTCGAGACAAAGATTGTCAGAGCAAACTCTGTATGCCATATGATCTCCGGCCAATTTTGGTCTGGAAGTGGAAGGAAATTCCGAATGCAAAAAAAAAAAAAATCGATTCCGTGTCCTCGACCTCAAGGGCTCAATGACAGGCTCGGGAGTAAGCAAGTTTCTGTCGAATGGAGTGAAGAAAAACGCACCACTAGCCATGCATGTCCTCTGCTATTGCGCGCATGTTTCCCCAGACCATTCGTGTATCCATCAATCTCCCCTGACACGCGATTAGCCATGTATTCATGTGCCTTCGTTCATGTCATATCATCCACTGTGATCAGTCGTCAAAATGCGCTTTGAAGACCGCGTCGATGATGAAGGTCAGCCGGGTAGAGACGTGGCTTCAGCTCTGAGAGGGAAAGATCCCTAGATATATACGCGATCGATGTGATTACTTTGTGATCGGACAACGCAAGTTCCCCACATGCCTAGTGCTTCCCATTACTCCCACCCCAGTACCCCACACACACACTATGACACTAATCAGCACATGGCCGTGTCCGGTGGGGATAATGCACGCATGATATATATATGCAGCAGCGAGAAATAGCTGTATGCGTATGTGTGACAGTGTGTGGTTGTCGTTCTACAGTGTGGCTTATTGCATACTCCATGTCAAAGGTTTACTATATTTTCCGATACCACGCAGCCGGTCGAGACTACTTCAAAGTCCAGTCAAGCAGCTGTTTCCAATGGGATGACAACGCCACATTTTTCAGTGGCCAGGGCCCTGCAGGCTGCACTCTGAAGAACTGCGACACTGTAATCAGCACAAATCGACATGTTACTGCTAGCACTAGCACCAGGTAGGATTAGCACTAGAACCGTGGTTCTTTGATTATCAAGCATTATTACTTCGACTGCCTCTACAAATATTCACCATTGATCTATCAGCTCGAGTATTCCACTTTCCGTGCATGTCTGGTGCGTGCGTGTGGCTGATTTTTTTCAGCCTCTTTTACAGTCCATGCAGTTACCACATGTCACCAGCGAGTGAGTTGACTAGTTTGTCAATTCATGTCGCTGCAACATTCATGGTGAACAAGCAGTGCGGTGAGTGATGATCCAGCTCTGTATGGGTTCCTTGGATGCTCAACTAGTCTATGGGCATAACTGCTGCGCCGGATTCTGCCTAAAGCTAACAGTATACCAGCGTCTCTGCTTGCTGATTCCTCCTCGCCTTCCGTCAATGCATCCTATGCGGTACAGTACGTTGTGTTCCTATTCAGCTGATATCAGTGACCTAAGAAGGAGAAAGAGCAAGGTAATAAGTACGTGATCTTTAAAAAAGAAGGGGGCAGCCCAGTGCATATAGCTCCCGCTTGCACAGGGTCCGGGGAAAAGAAGGAGAAAAATAAAAAGGAGGTAGCTGGAGGGGAGCACAAGACACATGTCGCGAGTCCACCGTCTTCTTGTGCTCTTCTGCATCTTTACAGTTCATGAGCGTAGAGTAAAGAGATCGACGGAGAGGCATGCATTCAGATTCAGCTGACGATTCATCATATCTCTACATGTAGTACTACTACTGTAGCTAGAGTAGTAGAGCTGTAGGTAGAGTACCGAACCTCACATGTTCAGTGGTGGAGCCGTGGAGTGGAGGGCGCCAGCATTTACGCCTCTTCGTTTCCTCTCTAGCTCGGCATTCAATTCCATCACAGTGAGTTCTTGTGCCTGCACTTTGTTTTCTCGCCATCTAGCTTCTCTTCTTTGACCACCACACCACACCTCATTCAGGTCTCTTCAGTAAACTACTCCAGTATACATACAACAACAGCATTCAACCGTGCGCTCCTTCTCCATGCATGCAATGCAGCTGCGCTGAAACATTTGAAAACAGAAAACAAATGTAACATGGTATGCTAGTACCCAAAATTCAGCATTCACATGCGTCAACTCTGAACCCTCTGAATAATTAAGCCTCCATGCAAAGGTTGAACCTTTCGGCCGTGAGGTCATGGATGGCTTGCAGAGTTGCATGAGAGAGAGAGAGAGAGAGATATGGACATCGTGTGGCCTGCCTTTTTTCTTCTGTTCTTTTTTGTGTTTTTACATCTTGATTCAGGTTAGGTGTGCTGCATGCAATGCCTGCATGATGCACGAAGCAGGAGGGCAGTGGTGCCCTTGCGACGGGCGCCGGCCTGAGCCTGACCGTGCAGGAGAATGGCACGGAGAAAAGGTCAATGGCGCCCTACAAAATCTGCAAGCCAGAGAGCCGGCATTTAATCCGGTCTCTGTACGTTTCCAAGGCCGCATGGCGCTGCACTCCGGGTCTCTTGTTGCGTTGCTCTTTACTCTCACCATTTCTTTTCTTTTATCTCCCCTCTTGGCTGGCTATGCGTGCTGGTGCATATCCATAATCCATGGGGGGCGGCACGTACGAAACAGGCATGCGTCGTCATGGCAGTCCCGCCGTGTCGCACCAGTGTGCGCCATGCATGCCTGCGAAATCCAACTGACGATGTTTGGATATGTTTTCTGTGAGTTTCAGAACCGACTTCAATGCTGAAAGGGTTCTCAGGCTGCTTGCAGTTGCTGAGGCCCTCCTTGGCTTGGACGTATCTATTACGTTGGACGTGGAAAAGAGATGGTTCTCTGGATACAGTATCAATTAGCTTCCAGTAATTACCAGCAGAAAATTGCGCGCTGATCAATCTATTACCCAAACACCCAAGCGCAGAAATATCAATACGCATCAAATATTTCACCATATTCATCAGAAGGACACACACGGCACTACTCTGGGGTCTTTTTCATGAGCCACCGTCGCAAAGAACCGAAGGAGGCATTGCGACTTGAATGTCATGCCGGATGTAATTGCTGATCACAGTCATGGGTCACCATCCATCAGAATGGAAGGAAAGAAAATTAGGTCAAGTGTCTCGTGCGAGTTATGTACCGGGAGAGCTATCTAAATGGTGATGTCGAATTAAATTAGTCACACATGGTTTCCAACTTATATGGGGATGGTAGGCTGGCCCACTTCATGATTTCCATTTTGTTTCAAATTATGTTTTCTCTAAGGATGATGCCTATCTCTTCATATTAGTTGGAACTTTCATGTATATGTCCTTATGATACTGTAGGCATGTTGGATTCAAAATGTGTACGTATTGATGGGAAACTTTGACTATTTTCTTCTTAAGAAATACTTAACCATACTAATTAATTTATCTCTTAGAGTTGTCCTGACTTCCATTGTTAAATATTAAGTATTATAGTTTAACAAAAAAAGAACTTCTATGTTAGCTAGACTTGGCAGAGAAAGAACAAATGCAACACATGCATCGACAAGTAAATGATCTATTGTCATCAGTAAGCAAGCAAATATACATACCCAACAGATATAATCAAGAAAATACACTTTTTTCTTAAGTTTGTTAGTTAACTGCAGTAGTTTCTACTGCACCAAAAAAGGGCTGTTTTATAAAAGGGTTAACTTTCAACTCATATAAGAGAGTAAATTGTACAGCAAAGAGATTTAGCCTTACGACGAAAGAGAGAAACGCGCGCGCGGGAATGAGCGAGTGAGAGGAAGCCGAAGGGCGCGGCGGCGGTTATTTAGCCTTAATAGACGACGGTTTTCGTCCACCGTCGTCTACAAGGCCCTAGTTGACGACGGTTGACCTAGGCCGTCGTCAAGTATTTCCTTGTAGACGACGGTTCAGATGGGCCGTCGTCTACAACGTTATGAATGGGCCCGACCCTGGGCCGAAGCAGACGACGGCCCTTGTTGACGACGGCTGGCCGTCGTCAGATACCTAATAGACGACGGTCTAGGTCAACCGTCGTCTACAAGGTAATACTTGATGACGGTGCTTTTTAGCCGTCGTCTACTACTTACTAGACGACGGCCCCATCGTCTATTTATTTGTCCGTCGTCTATTCACCTGTTTCCTGTAGTGATCATGTGATTTTCATGCATTGAATCGGAGCAAATAAATGCAAGACAGCTCCATGTTCACAAAAGTTTTTAATTTTTCAAGTACACATAAAGAATATTATGTCGATGGACGTACAAGCTCAACAATTCTTCTTACACTTATTCTTTTGTACCACACATGTTAAAATGGCGTACAATTCACATATAAATGATTCACAATCACGAAGGATACCAATTACATCTTGGAGCTGCATCTAATCCAGTTTAGAAACCTTTTGCTAGATCGTGAACAAAAAGCCTTTTGTCTTATATCTTTATATTTTATTAACGTCGGGAGAACTAAAATTAGCAACGTTAGAGTACATGTATGCTTGACCAAGTCAAGTAATTTTGGCTGAAATAAATTATTTATTTTAGATATTTGGATATGACAAAAGTCACATGAATTCTTTCTTTTTTGAAAGCTCGGAAGGAAGAGCTCCCGCGAATATTATATAAGAAGAAAATGACCCAGTTTATATGGATAACCGGGCCCGAAAACCATACAACAAAGATGATGCCACCACTACAGGAAACCTGACGATTTGCGATGGCCAGCCAAATTCCGTCGCAAATAAGCTATTTGCGATGACTTCTCTTATTTGCGACGGTTTCTGGCCGTCGCAAATAAGTCGTCGCAATTAATATTATTTACGATGGCCACCGTCGCAAATAACCATATTTGTGACGGCTCGCAGCGACCGTCGCAAGTTATTGCCAGGGGCTGGTGGGCCCCACAACAATATATGCGACGACCAAGCCATCGTAAATAAGTGTCGCTATTTGCGACTGTCGGGCCGTCGCAAATAAGTTCAGCGGGCAGGGCCCACGTGTCCTCCTCCGGGACCCACGCTGGTACTTGCGACGGCCGGACCGTTGCAATTACTACTTATTTGTGACAGCCGGGCCGTCGCAAATAGCAGTGGCTTAATTGCGTCGGCCTGTAACTTTATTTGTGACGATACTGTATAAAAAGCCATCGCAAATAAGGTTTTTTTAAAAAAAACAGAAAATACTACCCGGCGCGATGGCTAGAATCACATAATAGAAACAATATATCACACAATATATCACACACAAATATAATCACAATCACAAACTAACATTCTCGATACATCTCACATCGTCATCAACAAAGCAAACAAGGGCTCACTCGCCCGTCTGACCTCCGTAGCCACCTCTGAAGCCGAAGTCGTCGTCGCGCCTCATTCCAGGTGGCGGTAGCGACGACAACGTCATTTGTGCAGCCGTCGTGGATCCGTGCAATTAATGAAACTTAAAGTTAGAATATAAATGCATCAACATCTCTCTCCCTCCCTTCCTCTCCCTCTATCTTCACCTAGATCCCCCTCTCTTCCTCTCTCTTTTCATTTCTCTCTTTCTCTCTCTCTCTATCGTTCTCTCTCACTCTATCTCTCTATTGCTATCCTTTTCCCTCTATCTTCCTCCCTCTATCTCCATCTACATCTCCCTCCCTTTATCTCCACCTACATCTTCCTCTCTCTCTTCATTACTCTCCTACTCTATCTAACTATCTTTCACTCTTTCTTCTGTCTCCCTCTTTCTTCTATCTCTCTCTTTCTTCTATCTCAATCATTTTCTTCTATCTAACTATCTTCCTCTTTCTTCTATCTCAATCTTTTTATGCTGGAGAAGAAGGATTACAAAGAAAATTATCTGACCCGCAGAAGAAGGATCGCCTGGAAGGACCGGTGGTAGTACCGGTAGCTGGATCCCTAGACCTTGCACCCGGTCGTTCGGGTCCTCTAAAGTATATCTTGTCTGCGATAAACAAGCGATGGTCGTTCGGGGCACGTCCTCCACCCGATGACACAAACACCAAACAACTCCACTACGAACACCACACCTTCGCAATCGACATGTTAGAAAATCATAAGTAAATCGCACCCAACCTGCCCCATGCCAATGCCCCAAGCAAAACACACAAACTTCAGATCCTCCTCTGCTCACCTTCCAGAAGTTGCATCACAAAGGTCGGGGCACTGACCACTCACCTGTCCAAGGCCGCCTCCATCCGCTGACGTCGGCGCCCACGAGTGCCGTCGCCCAGACCCGCCGTCGCAAGCGCTCCGCCGACCCTGCCGCCCAGATCTGCTGTCACAGGCACCCCTCAAGTCCTGCTGCCTAGATCCGTGTCGCAGGCAACCGCGAGCCTCACCGCCCAGATCTGCTGTGGTGAACCGCCCATAGGCTTCACAAACGCCGCTCCAGGAGACTATCCAAGAGATAAAAGAGCTCATCGCCGCCAAAACCTCCAATGACGAGCAATCCACCTGATCTGACCGCCTCCATCCGATAATTGTGGTCTTCATCACCAACACCCTTGCCGACCCACTATATGCCAGGAGGAGTTCTCCATTGCGCCATGTCGCCTCGTTGTCGAGGACACGCTGTCCTTGCCTTGCCACCAATCTTGCATCACCCATGTCACGTCGTGCCCTGCAAGATGCACAACCCGCACGTCGGCGGCATTGCCAAGCTCAAGCTGCCCGCCACCGACATCTTCATCGAGCTTCACCATCGTCGACCGACACATCTCGCCGACACTATCTGCATCATGGGTCGATGTCGTCCTCACGTCACCACCACCTTCTCCGTCAACGACGTCTCAGGCCGCACCGCCCATCACCACTCCCAACGTTGCAGTAGCAGCCAACAACTCGGCAGCAACATCATCATAGTGGCCACCACTCCTGCATCGCGAACTCCATGGTCGCCACTCCTGCATCGTGACCTCCATGGTAGCACCACTCATGCATCGCGACCTTCACGGCTCCCACACCAGTGCCATTTTAGCCACTTGCTGCGCCTACTGCACCAGATCCGCCACATTCAGCACAACCACGTGCCGACTGCACCCTCCATTACGCTGCCCATTCATAGTGGTCGAGTTGGCCATGAGGGGCGACGCGGATAAGAAAGCTTCGAAGGCCTGTTGCTCTCGCCGTCATGGTGTCCCAGCGTGTCGCGCCTATGGTGGGCCGTGCTGGCCCTGGATCTGGAACCCCGTCTCCGCCGTTCTCCATGAGCTCGTAGCAGCCGCCGCTGCCCGTTTTGTTGTGGTCGTCCCCCACCCCGTCGTGTCAGCCTCAGATCTGGGTGGAAAAGCCGACAAACCTGACCCGAAGTTGCTGTCGCCGCTAATGCCATCGTCACCGGCCTGCCTTGCCAAATCCAGGAGCCCATCCACCAGATCCGCCGCCCGCTGCCCCGACCGCCACTGCCGCCCACCTTCGTCGTCGGTACCATGAACCAACAACATGCTTTTGAGGGGGGACACTCGAGAGACCCGCCGCCGTCGTCATCCTAGCGTGCGCCCGGGACGTGGGCGGCGCGCTCCGGCGACAGCGAGATAGAGAGAACGGGGGAGGGTCTGTGTGGCGGTGCTAGGTTTCTGTCGCTCGTGTCGCTCAGGAGCGAGCGACGCGGCGGCTCAAGATTCTCCCGCGCCCCAAGTCACATGAATTCCAGGAGAAAAGTTTCAAGAAATTAAATAATCAATGATACAAGTTGTTCAATCTAAATTATGAGGAAACCGGATGAATTTCTCATCATCTCCGCGCTTATATCTTCATACAAGCAAACTTAGTAACAGAAATAACTATAGACATAGTTATTGGGGTGAGAAAATTAAATATTTATAAAATCTAATTTATTATCTAGATATATTTAAGATGTACACTTCTTTTTCTTTCTCCCACCGTCATGCTTCATGCATGGTCCATTTAGGAACCTGTCATTAGTACAAACTTACATGATCAGCTCCAACCCTAACATCAGAGAAACACAACAGCACTAGAAGAAAGATATTGAACGAACTACACCGATACCCAACTTGATGACCGAACTTAAAAGACATTTACTTTGTTTAGTCGGTGCTTAACTAGTTAATTTTAATTAACTCAGTGACTTTTGTCATAATTTGTTCTTGCACTTCTACAGCTTGATTAACTTTTGGTTGTACTTGTACAACGGCCTTGTAATTAAAAGAACTCACTGGGGTCCCCTAATGGCACCACGTCAATGAGCCCCATCTCGCCGTGCCCCATGCCGTCGTCGAGGAGCCAGCTCTCCAGCATCGAGAAAGCCGGCGGAGGGCCGGCGCCGGCCGCGCCGACCATCTTGCTCGTCTCCGTCGAGCACTCGGGAGTCTGCACAGCCGCTGTGGCCGCGCCACCGCTATGGCTTGCTGACGCGGACGCTGCAACCTCTCCGGAGCACTTGGGACGCTGATGCGTCGTCCCCGTCGTGGATGTAGACCCCGACGCCTCCGGCCCCTTGCCGCCGCTGCCCGGGCGCAGCCAACCCTCAAGGAGCCGCGCTATGTTCTCGGCGCTGGAAGCGTACGTTGCCGACCCTGCAGGCGTCGTCGGCAGAGGCGACACCTTCGCCGGCGGCGCGGGCTCGAGCGAGAGCGCCTCTCGTAGTGCCTGCCGCGCTGTGTGGATGTCCGTCTGCAGCCGCCGCTCCCACTGTCCCTTAAGAACGGTTGGGCGCTTCTCGCCACCGACCGCGCCGCCGGCGCCCTCCGGGCTGCCAACGCCGTCGTCTTCCCCACCGCCTTCGCCGGCCTGCATCTTCTTGAGCTTCTTCTTGAGGTGCGTATTCCAGTAGTTCTTGATGTCGTTGTCCGTCCTCTCCGGCAAGTAAGACGCTATCGCCGCCCACCTGCACAGAAGATCAGTAAGTTGGACAGAGTCAGCACACAAACACGTAGTAGCCGGTGATTGACAAAGGAACAAGATGAGACGCGATGGATCACCGGTTGCCGAGGAGCGCCTGGAGGTGGACGATGAGTTTCTCCTCTTGGTCGGTGAAGTTGCCGCGCTTGATCCCCGGTCGGAGGTAGTTGGTCCACCGCAGCCGGCAGCTCTTGCTGCACCGCATCAGCCCTGCACGCACACGCACCGCCAAAAAAAGTTGAAAGTTTGGATCTTTAGAAAGCATTCGATCTCATCAGCTTTTGCACGAAGCACGAACCGGTGTTGGTCGGCACGGCACGCCAGTTCCCGGGGCCGTGCGCCTGGACGTAGGAGACGAGCATGAGGTCCTCCTCCGGCGTCCACGGCCCCTTTTTCACGCCCACCTTGTCGCAGCACGGCGGCCTCCCCATGCTGCCTCCTCCGTCTCTCTTCCTCTCCGGCGGCTACTAGCTCGCTGTGGTCGATCGGTGAGCTTGCTAAAAGATGAAAAGCATCCGGCTAGCTAGGCGCAGAGGCCGGCCGGGGTCCAATTAAGAAGATGAGGTAAAAGAGGGTGAGGGCTAGACACATATATATACACGAGCGATGGCTAGCGGAGGAAGACGAAGAAGCGAACTACTAGTGCAGTGGCAGTGGTGTGGCACTGAGAAACAGTTTGACCCGGGTAGAATGCTGAGGTAATACGAGACGTGAAATGTGTTACAGGTACACGCGCACAGCACATATGCGCACAGCGTGGCAAGCGAAAGCGATAGAGAGAAATAAATAAATAAATGATAGCTCATCTGCATCTGATCAACGGGTTTGGTAGCATTTTCTGGCATTGTGGTTTTGCAATTGAATGCCAATCTTTTTTTATAAAAAACGTGTACATCTGCTTCTAAGAAATTGTAAACACTAGTTGTGGGTGTACGGTTACTGGGAATTTTTTAGAAAATAATAAATGCATGAATATCTTCGGTAAGAATAAATGAATTTTACGCCCCTTTGGAATTTTTATTATACAATTCTAAGCTTTTTCTATGAAATTTATCTGTTTTATGAAATTTTTATACAATTTCTAGAAAACTTCTGCATGTGCATCTTGCTAGTGAATCCATAAGTATTATGCACTAAAAACTTATGGTTAAACGCTTTCAGGAAAGAATAACATAGCTAGACATTCAATGGCTTATTTGTCTTCCTGCTTGATTAATGACAAGGCCTGAGGTAGATTAATCAATCATCGCCCTTTGATATATGCATTTTAGTTTATGAGATATTAAGCAGAGTGACATACTTTTTAAGATAGAAAACACACTGAAATCATCCAATCTAACTAGTCAAATTAAGTGACATATTAAGTTGGTAAGCATTTATTTATTTATCTCATATTGAACTTTTCATTTTGATATTTCAACAATGATAACATGTGCGCTATATGGTGTGTCTGGTTCAACTGTGGATTCCTGAAAATCCAATTTTAGTTGTGAGCCGTTGAAAAACTACCACGAGCTGAGAGAAAGGAAATGATTCAGACGTGTGGATAATTTTTTTCCAATAACTGGATGAGAAATCTGAAATACCTGCAATGGAAGGACACTAATTTATACTGAAAATCTACAACTTTTTAAAATTTTCTTCGTTGAGAGACCCCTTTGTTTGATATTTTCATATGCTTGACAGGGAATTTGCTCCATAAAAGTAAAACAAAGGGCCCCATAGTTCATGATCCATTAATATTCAAACAATAATACAGGTGTTCATATAAAAACTGAAGAATTCCAAATTTTGGTGTGAAGCACATATTGTGGAGAGCCAGACTCTTCTAGAAGGCCTTGTTGTTGACTATTAAATCTCTGGTTTATCAAGTGGTTTCCTCTCACATGTTTTGTTTCTTGCACTCCAGCATTTTGATGCATGCCTAGGTGAGATGGATGGTTAACCAGTGCATTAACTCTAACAATAATTAACACATGACAACCAAGTTTACTTTAATTAGTTATTCTGTGTGATGTCGACGACCCAAATGATGTTTACCACATCTTCTAAAGGGTGTCAAATGTTATTTTCTCTATGTAGTTGATCCATAAGATGAATTGTCTTTTATGAACAGTGACACAATTCTATATTTCATAGCGACGTGTGACAATGAAATTAATTCTCGTTATTCTGCAGTAGCATGCTTCACCTAATTTTAAATTTTTTGTTAAACAAGGTGTTTCTACAAGCTTGTTTCGTTGATGATGTTTGTGTTCTGAAACACAACTTAATGATCGATTATCCAAAATAATCACATAATTAGCTAATTGCCAAAGGACATCATTTGGTAAAACGCCACCCCAGGCGACGTCCGGTCGAGCATCGACATCCTGAATGGACGCTATACTCGGCGGGATATAAATAAGGTGTAATCTAGATTTTAAGTGTCTGAAATTTTTTATAATTAGCAGCTAATTACTATCATTAACAACTAATATTTGTAATTAAACATTAATCCTTCATTCTATAGGTTAATCAATCACAATTTTTTTATTTAATTATGTTACAATTAACATAATCCTTATAAAGAGTTAACAATTAAAAAAATAATCCCAATTTTTGCGACCGTGATCGACTGAACGATCAAGCGACAATAGTCTTTCCATATAAATAATTATAAACATTGTTCATGAATGAGAATACAATTCAACATTCGTTCTATCTGAATTACAATTCTGAACACTTTATCAGTCACGCATGTCGCTGACTGTAACCGCTAACGGCATTCACTGGATCGGAGGTCGTCGCGCGGTCTCCATCCATCTAGGTAAAAATTGATCCCAGAAACTCACCTTTCATCCTGCTCGCTGTCCCTGTTCGTCGTCGTCCAGGATTTCTTCACGGCCGTTGCCAATTCCACAGCCCCCGCCACACTGCTTAGGTCGACGTCAGTTCGGCAATTGTGGTCGTCGTCCTGGCTTCTACGGTGGTGGTCGTGGTCTGCTTCTGGCCTAGAATCGTCGTACGGCGTCGCTGGCTGTCGCCGTCTCTTCTGAGGCCGTGACCGCGGACCACTAAGCGTCTTCCGCCGCTTCGTAATCAGGATATATATATATATATATATATATATATATATATATATATATATATATATATATATATATATATATATATATATACACACACATACAAACACACTCGGTTGTTCTATGCCTTCTTGTTTAAACAATACATTGAGAGCTTTTCATAAATAAAAGATATACGATTTGCTCGTAACTGACACCAATCGATTCTTTATCATATCGCGTTGATTCACGAATTCGCTACCGCCGATACTGTATACAGACTCGCTGAAAGAAGGACGTAACCTTGTCAGAGGTCGGGGGTCAGAAGAATGCACCATGCATGCATGTCTCTCTGGGCTTACCGCTGACGTACGTCGTCCTTCACCTCTCGTAGATATGGTAAAGTAATACAGCAATTAGCAATACCAACTAGGGTCAATAATTATTTACTCCTGTGTATCCCTGTACCAAACTGTTACGCTCAACCACGGTATGTAGTGCAGCCCGCGCCACAGCTGATACGGTAATACGGCTAGCGCATACGACGTACGTTAATTAATAGGAAATGCTATAACCCATGCGACTGGAATCGGCTCTGATTTCAGGCGCCGAGGTGCACAACGGCCGGCAGGTGATCATTTGTTTTTTTTTTAAAATTAGTTTTAATCTTGTTTACTTTGTAAGCATTATGTTAGTTTAAACTAGGTAAATAGTCAAATAAATAGAATTAATGAGGTAATTATAATGATTATTTGTTAATAACAATAATTAGTTGTTAACTACTTATTACTTGATTTTCTTCTCAAAATCCAGGCGTCTGAAATTTAGACACATCCCTTAATTGATATCACTACGTGAGAAAGGTTCATCCGAGACATGCCCTAATGAAGAAGGGAGACAACAAACTGTACATCTCCGTCATTGCGTCTCACATTATGTTGTCATCAGAGACGTGCTTATGGCGCGTCGCCGATCACCCTAAGTGCGAGACATGCTTAAAGGAAGCACACCTCCTTTCTTTGTGTCATAACAGACGGTCTTTACGGGGTCATTAGAGATGCGGGTGGCACGCGTCGCCCATCCGCATAAATGCGTGACAAGCCTTAACAAAACACGTCGCAAATATATTGACTGATCTGAGACGATCTATATTTTAGCTCGTCGCGAATTTGCTTACTAATCTGAGATGGGATTGGATTTATGAAGCTTGTCTCTTTTATGTAGGTTATTCGAGACGTTCTCTGTTACAACACGTCGCGAATTGTTTACAGGCAGGGTCTCCTATTAGGTGCCCCCATCTCTGCTTATCCTGATTGCCGGCTGCATCCTGGACCTAGCCAGGATTTAGCAGCTGTATTACTAGTGTTAACAACATACACATACATGAACATCTGTATAGCCAAAAAGATCACACCTTAAATTATATTGATCAGTCAAATATTAACAAAGTGTCAATCGTGGTTATCAAGTATACTAATTATACAACAAAGATTTTTCATCCTTATTACAATGTAACTAATTACACATATCATAACTATCATAATATAATCCTATATATCGTAATGAAAGTTCTCCCGATCAATGACTTCATTAACGATGAGCCTTCATAGTCTCTTATGCTCCTACTGAGACATCCTCAAATTCAATAAAATCACTAAAATCATATAAAATATTATCAAGTTGCAGTCACATTTGCTTAACCAGTCTCATAAGGTAGCAAATATTCGTTAGTGAATGGAGAACTGAGCTTACATGTAGCACAAATAGTTGGCGAGCATCTGCAAAGCATCAGCAGAGAAATTGTTCTCATGGTAAAGGACATGGTAGTGAGCTGGTGTGCTTGTCTCATGAAAAAACAAACAATTTACATTCCACTGATGCATTTATAGCCTGATATCAAAAACTCGTGAGAAAAACACCAATTATCGCATAGGTACCTTGATTCCAGCATGACTGCAAAGGTAGAAATCAAACTCAATGGGATGGCAAATGCTAGTGTCAACCACAATTCCTGCAGTTTCAAGGGTTTACGAATCAGAATTCATTATATACATTGATAGTCAAAACAAATACATTACTTTTGCATTGGACATAAACAAGGAAGATGAATGTATACCATAATGAAAATTCTTCCTTTGGATCAATGTAGAGGTGGACAGATGGCTCGTGCCTGACGGGCCGACACGAATCACAACCTTTTGGGCCTGACATGAACACGGCCTGACACGCAGGGAACTGGGCCCGGGCTAGCCCGAAGCATGGCCCGTGTCGTGCCTGGGCCTCGCCTCTAGCCCGATGGCTCAGCCCGACCTGACATGGTTTTGGCCGGCCCGGTGGGCACGACGGTCGGCACAACCGACACAGACGTGCATAGCACGGCCCGACACGGCCCGCCGCTGCTATATAACCGGCGCCTCAGCGCCCCCCGTCCCGCTCTGCTCCCAGACGCAAACCCTAAACCTAATCCCCTCCTCCAGCTCCAGTCCTTGGTCGCTCCGCAGCTCCGCGCCGCACGCCGCCTCTCGCGTACCTCACCGGTGCCTCCTCTCGCCGGATCTGCACTTACTCTCGCCGGATCTGTGCTTCTCGTGGCCGGATCCATGACTCCTGGTGGCTCGGGCCTCCCGTTCTAGTCTCCTCTCGTCGCTCGCCGGATCGGTCGAAGGCCCTTGCAGCCTTGCCAGCTTGTCGTGTCGTGCCTCTGTTACTCCCCCGAGATTCGGTCGAAGGTCCCTGGTGATTCGGTGCCTCCTTCTCCTTTTCACTGTCCCCTGACTCCCCTCGCCAGAACAGTTGAAGTTGAAGGCCCGTCTCCTTGGCGCCTCCCGATGGCTGCAGAGAGAGAGAGAGAGAGAGAGAGGTCGTCATTGTCTATTACGATAGATGACTCCATAAACGCAGATCTGCAAATGCAGGGTTTGCTTGGAGATGACCACGACGATGTCGATGTTCCTCTCCTCGCCAGAGTTGCAGGTGACGCTGGCGGCTCGCCCGCGGCGACACGTACTATCGAGGTGGAGGCAGAAGCACTGACGGATGGCAGCTCGGTACATCCAGCAACGCCAACAAACGCCCAAGGTTAGTCTTTAGTTTAATAGGTCTCTGTTCTTCTGTTCAGTTTCAGTTCTTGCCTCTGTTTTTTGTATTTAGCTATTATATCTTTGTTTTTGCCTCTGTTTTTGCTAGAGTTGGAGTATGTTCATCTGATGTTTGGAATGACATGGAAAAGCTCTTCAAAAACAATGAACATGGTAATTTGGTAAGGTATGGTGCTAAATGTAATCATTGTAAGTTGGCTGGTAGGAGTGCTATTGGTACATGCCACTTGATTAGGCACTTAGAAAGATGTAAGAGAAAAATGATGGCTGCTTCAACATCATCTCAGACTCATTTGCATCATACAGCTGATGGTGTTAAACATTTCCAATATGATCCTAAAGTTGCTAGAACTAAACTAGTTAAGTTGATTGCTAGATTAGATTTGACTTTGAGTATTGGTTCCACTTCTGCACTTGAGGATTACATTCAGACTACACATAATCCTAGCTTCAAACATGTTTCTAGGCAAACTACCACTAGGGATCTTGAATCTTATTTTATAAATAAAAGATCTATTATTAGAGAATTATTGAATGGTGCATCTTGCATTTGTTTAACATCTGATATCACAATGCTAAAGAGGACTATCTTAGTGTTGTTTTCCATTTTGTAACTAGTCAATGGGAGTTAGAAAAAAGAATTATTGGTATGAGACTTATAGATTGTTCTCATTCTGGTTTGAACATTGCCGAGCGCATTTATAATGTTGTTTCTGAGTATGATATGTCTTCAAAAGTTATTTCTATTACATTAGATAATTCTTCTGCTAACACTCGTGCTGTAAATGAGTTAGCTCCATTTTTATCTTCTTATGTTGGCACCTCTTTATTGCATCAGAGGTGTGCATGTCACATAATTAACTTGATTGTAAAGTCTGGTCTTAAACATATTAAAACTTATGTAGAAGATTTTAAGACTGCTATTTCTTTTTTAAATTCTTCTAACCAAAGAATTGCTGCTTATAAAGCATTTTGTTTGTCTATGAATGTAAGACCTAGAAAAATTGCTTTAGATATGGATGTTAGATGGAATGCTACTTACCTTATGCTTAAGCATGTTGTTCCATACAAAAGTACATTTTCTGTTTTTCATTCACAAAAACTACAAAGCTGCAGGTTTAGGGAGGTCATTACTTACTGATGATCATTGGTATGTTGCTGAGCACATGCTTAAATTTTTGGAACTCTTTTATGACTCTACTGTTTCATTGTCTGGTATATATTATCCTACTGCTCCTTTAATGATGCATGCTATACTTGAAATTGCTTATCATTTGAATCAATATGAAAATGATCATATTTTAAGATTTGTTGTTGTACCTATGACATCTAAGTTTTTGAAATACTAGTGTGATATACCTATGGTATATTCTCTTGCTTTCATTCTAGATTCTAGGACTAAGCTAGCAGGTTTTAGCAATGCACTTAATCTCTTGTCTCAACTTTTGAATCATGATTACATTAATTATTACAATGCTGTTAAGTCTGAGCTGACTGATTTGTATAGAAAATATGAGATAAGATTTATTCTATTAGGTTGCATAGACCTACACCTCAAAGCTCTTCTACAGGTAAGCAAGTTAGTTACTGGAATAGGATATTTAATAAGTCCGCATCTACATCTAGTTCTACTTCAACTTCTAATTAACCATGCACTGTTGTTTCTGAACTTTCTTCTTATTTAGATTCTGATTGTATTTCTCAGTTTGATGACTCTTTTAACATTCTGAATTGGTGGCAAGATCACAAAAGAATTGGACATACTCAAATTCAATAAAATCACTGGAATGCACGCACTAAGGGTAGGGTCGAGGCAACGACGTGCTCCGTGGAAAGGGTACGACGCGGCGACGTGATTCGGGATGAGGTGGCGGAGGCGCCGGAGTGGCGGTTCCTCAACTCTCTGATGATAGCAGGCCGACGTGCTCTGGGGACAGTGAGAAAATTTCCACTTATGTGAAGGTGGCGGTGTGCTCATACCGATTACTGAGGTCGGGGTCGAGGCGACGGCGTGCTCCGGGGCAGGGGACGAGGCGACGTGCTCCAGCGTGCTCAACTCTCTGATGACAAAGGTCGAGGTTGACAGTGGGGTAGGGGTCGACGGCGGCAACATGACAATGACAAAGAGCGAGTTAAGAAAGAGGGACGACGGCGGCGTGCTCCGGAGATAGGGGACGAGCCGGCGTGCTCCAGCGTGCTCAACTCTCTGATGACGCGAAGGTCGGGGTCAACAGCGGGGTCGGGGTCGACTCTGCTGTAGACGGCGGCAACGTGACATTGATGATGATGGGACGATGGCGGCGTGCTCAGGAGCTGCGATTTCTAGGTCGAGAGAGCGCGCGAGAGCTAAAAAATTTCGCCAAATGTTGGGAGAGAGCGCGCGATGGATAAAAAATGGCAGAACTCAGAGACGTGCATGTATAACACGCGTCTCTTATTTCAGTGTCCTTTGGTCGAGAGAGCGCGAGAAATTTTTTGCCATAGAGCGTGCGAGATCTTAAAGTAAAATTCAGAGATGCAAATATATAGCGAATGTTTCGCATTATCATCTTTCGCATGAGGGCATGTTCCCGCATGCAAAAGACGCACCACGGTGTGCTGAAGCTGGGAACATCTTTCGCGTGCGGGGATGTACCATTGGCAACTATGCGCAATGCCTTATATGATCGTTGCATTGCGGTCAGCTTTCCAATGTGGGACAAAAGATCTTCAGCATAAATCGGAGACACACACAGGTAAGGCGTGTCTCTCATTATTTTGTGGCCGAACGGACACGCAAAATGCGAAAGATGTTGTTCCCGCGAGCAACAACTTTCGCATGCTGACATGTCGACTGAAAACTGTGCCCAACGCCTTATATGGTCATTGCAATGCGCTCAGATTTCCGAGGTGGGTTAAAAGATCTTCGGCATGAATCGGAGACGCGCTCAGGTAAGGCGCGTCTTGCATTATTTTTTCGCCAAACAGGCACCCGGTATGCCAAAAGATGCGCCACGGTGTGCTAAAGCCAGGAACAACATCTTTTGGCATCCGAACATGTCACACTTACATCTTTGCACAATTCCTTATATGATCTTTGTAACACGCACAACTTTCCAAGGTGGGACAAAAGATCTTCACCACGAATCGGAAATGTGCCTGAGTAAGGCGCGTCTTCCTTTTGCTGGATCTCAGATATCTGAGACGCGCCTTTCTAAAGTGCATCTCTTATGCACTCTTCAACCTTTTGCCACTCGCACGACATAGTGAGCGTCCGTTGCCACTCGCACGTTATCGCTAGCATCCATTGCAGGGATAAACAAATGCAAGGACATTGCAATTAATGGATATAATTAGAATTTAGGGATAAACAAACGCAATGACATTGCAATTCAGAGATAATTTGCAACTCAATGAATTTCATAGTTCATACATTGCATGCCCTCTAAACTAATTTTGAATCTAAACTTATTCCTAAAGCTCCCATCGATCAATCTAAACTGTACCGTCCAACTTGCCCCCGAATACGTCTTTTATGTTTTCCTGGATCCTGAAAATATTGACATTCATTAAATTAACATATGTCAAAGATGAATGAATAACCTACGTTGATAACTAACACAAAGTGTATAACCTTGATAAGTATAATATAGCTATCATTTTCAACATCGGACGCATTTGGCTGATGCAACAAATGCTGAACTTCAAGTAGCATAGTTTTGATTGTAGAACCAGTCCACCACCCCTACGAAATATCAATTTAAGCAATATAAGAAACCAGTTCAAGTAAGTTCGGTAACAATTACTAATTACATGAGCAAAATAGGTCTATCTTACAGTCTCTTGATCAAAAATCCCAATGCAGAGTGCTCTTGAGAGATGGATATTTGGATGGAAGAAACCACGTGGAAAGGCGTATCTTGGAGGCACCAACAGATAGTCCTCTGAGAAGGAGATTATCAGGAGTAGTAACCACCTTCCCAATCAGTCTATAAAGGAAATTCATTAATAGGAGGACGATAATTAAACTCATATTGTGCTTGTTCTTCATGACTTACCCCTTCTTTACCGGGGATGATGCACGACCACTTTAATAAATCTCCCGATTCAAGCTTCGTAGAGAAACCCTATGCAGAGAAATTGAAAATACCAAAAACAAACAAGACGGAAAAACAAAACTAATTGAAAATACAAAAAACAAACAAGATAGAAAAATAAAACTAAAGTTAAGTTCATCAGTCCATTGCAAATCTACATATATAAAACCATGCGATCGGTGTGCCATATGTACATACATGGGGACGGTTCTTGCGCCACGCCAAGCGCTCCTCCTTCAGTCGGCTACTGTCATAGCCCGAATTTTCTCTGAATATAAAATTCACCCCGAATTAAAATTTTTGTGTAAAACACAATCAAATGTTAACCGTCAACAAAAACTGAAGCATATAAGGGTACAAATACGAATATACACTTTTAAAAACAAATCAAATTATAAAATTGTTTTGAGATAAATAAAACCCAAAAGGATAGATAAAGTTGCTGTATACCAATGTACTTGTACAGGTGAACCCACCTCAAAATAAAATAAAATAAAATAAAACATATAGTGAGTATGTGCGATTTAAGGGATGGGTTTTCAGCCTTCAATCCGACATTGGTCAAAATAATAACAACATATACCCATATACAATTCAACACTAAGACGATGACCGTTAAAACATAAACTGAACTCGAATTGGGAATTAAAGTATAATGATTAAAATGAGTGACTAGATAAATAAAGCGACACACACACACACACACACATACATACATACATACATACATACATACATACATACATACATACATACATACATACATACATACATACATACATACATACATACATACATACATACATACATACATACATACATACATACATACATACATACATACATACATACATACATACATACATACATACATACATACATACATACATACATACATACATACATACATACATACATACATGTAATAGATTAAATGTAGCAAATAAATCAAGAGTAAATGCATTCAACCAACTGGTAAGAAAAAGGTAAGCAGAAACAAAGTTACGCAAAGGCAAATTAATTGGTGTAAACCTAATCCAAAATCAAGCTTAAATTCAAACTCAAATCAAACTGCCAAAGTAGATCCAAAATAGTGAATTAATTGAGCACAACTTAAATTCAATAAAACCATAATCTGAATTACCCAAACTTGACTCAATACCAAAATCAAATCACTCGAACACCTTGGGAAAATTGAAAATTTAAAATATCTGCATAAAATGAACTGGGAACAAATCAGCTAAATCAAATCCAAACCCAAATTTAAATTGAAGGAACCAATGCTGGAGAAAAATCATCAAACAAGCAAACTCTGTTCGGGCTTGGCCCATTTTTCTCCCCCTTGTTTCTCCACTTTGGCCCACTTCCCTACCGTTCCTCCCTCATTCTGGTCCGGCCCAGCCCAACTCGGCGGAACCACCTTCATCCCCATCACCACCGTCGTTCCCGATTGAAGCCGACCAGCGCCCCGGCTTTCCCGCGATGGGACACCGGCGAGGTGCTGCCATCCTTGCGCCGCGCCAGCCCGCACCGCCTCTTCCCCATCATCACGCTTGCCCTGTCGCCCTCGCCATGATAGCCCCGAAGAAACGCATGCGCCACGGAACCCCCTGCGCACCATGGAAAGCGGCACCACCGCCTCCGCCGGTTACCGCCTCTCTGACGCTATAAGAGGGCCCCCCTTCGCCATCTTACTTGCGCACTATCCCTCTCTCTTCATCCACGCTTTGCGCAACTCGCGTGGCCCTCCCGAGCGGTAATTCGAAGTTTTCCCCAATCTCCCTTGCCGTCGACCGCTCAGAGCGTTCCCACTTCGGTAAGCCTCCAATCTTCGATTAATTCCACACATATCTTGCCTGAGCTATATTATAGCTGGAACACGCCTCGGTTTCGAGTTAAAACGTACCATGGCAGACAAACACCGGTCGCCCTAGTGGCGCCACCGCTCTCTGTACACCGCGCACGCCACCGGTAGCCTTGGGGCATTCCCTGGCTCGACCGAGTGCGCCAGCGCACGCCACTCTCTCTCTCCCGCACCCTCCAAGCTGCTTGGAGCAGGGTTCCTAGCACCCGCACTCGCCCCCATCGTGTGCCGCCTTCCCCTGCCGCCGGCGCACGTCAACGGCCGCCGTGGGCGTCTCCCCGGCTAGGCCTAGCGTCCTGCCACACTTCCTATACTTGGGAACACCTCCAGGACACACATGTTCATTGAGAACACACACACCGGGTAGATCGACGATACACCACCGAGCACGGTCGCCACTGCCGCCGCCGGCCGCCTTCGGTGCTGCTCCGGTCCGGCTTGGTGCGCATCCGCACTCCCCTCGTCCCTAGCTCTGCGTAGGTGCGACTACGTTCGCAAATCGTGCACACACACTAAACTTCGTCGAAGCACCGGCGAAGTTGCTGCCGCACGCCATCGCTAGCCGCCATGGGCACCCCTCCGTCCCGGCCTCACTGATCGGGAGCATGCCCACACTCTAGAACACGCCCCCGACAGGATAGATCGTTGCAGTACGGTGTGCACGAGTAGATCATCAGAGCACCACTATGCTTGGCCGCTGCAGCCCACCGCCGGCCGCCGTCAATGCCGCTTCGGTCCAGCCTTGTGCGCCTCTGCACTCCTCTCAAGCCTAGCTCTGTGTAGGCAAGATGATTTTCCCGGATTTTTGCGCAAACCCCCGCCTCCACGATGCGACGCCACCGCTCGCCGCCGCTTGCCGCCGCTGGCCGCCGTCGAGGCTGCTCTGGCTCGGTATAGTGCATTGCACGCACCAGCACACCCCAACACACGCGCACGGCAGCACAATCGGGATAAAATCGGCGCATGCTCGAAGAATCGCGGTGAACCGCCGCCGTCGTTGCCTCTGGCCGGCGCTTCCCCGCCTCCCTGTTCTGCGAGCCTACTACCAACGTGGCTCATGCGTGGCGCACACGTGGCCGCCACGTAGGCGCCACCTCATCGGGCCTCTGCCACATCGGCGCATATGCACCAGACAAATTTGCGTGGGCTTGGTTGACGTGGACCGGTGGCCCATACACCACTGTCTGTTGGGCCCCGCCAGTCAGCCGATTTTAGGAGTGGAGCCACTGACACTGGAGGCCCATACGACAGCCTGTGAATGTACCTGGAACTGCTATGCGCACCTCACGCGTACCCACTGTCCCACCAGGCCCTCCATCAGCCTCAGTGCTGCACTTTAAAATGCTAGGTGCACCTGTTAGTGTACCCAAGGACTTAGAAAATGCATTTCCCTATCTAGGAAAATTCTGGAAAATTGTCTATAATTAGTAAATGACTGTTACAATATGAAATCAGTGACTAGGGGCACAAATAAATGATAGTAGCTCTGAAAAATATTATTAGCTAATAAACAATAATAAATAATTAGGATATTGGGAAAATCCATGTTTAGTATTCAAATTTGATATACTCATCGCAAACAATTATATAGAAGTCCCTAGAGAATGTTATTTGACACATGTAATATAATGCACGTGGTATTTGGCTAATATAAAATTATGGGATAGAGTAGCTATAATTCTCATAGGAAAATCATATAGGTATTCGTGATTAACATAATGCACATAGAAGCTAACAGATAATATCCCCATAAATAACATTCTAAATATTTCTAGGAAGATTTCTTTAGAACTTTAGAATAGTAATTGACTAAAATAAATTATGGGACAATAAACTAATTATCATCAACATAGAAAAAATAATAATAATTAGAGAGTTATTAAATAATAGAAACTCACATATAGAAATTAGATAAAATGATATCCTCACTAATAATTCTAAAAGTCTCAATGGTCCTATACTAGAGAGATACATAAACATGTCCATAGCTTTTGGAAGATATTAACAAAATAATATATTAAGAAAATGAATAAATTGATGAGGCGAACGCCAGGTCTGAGTAAATACATTCATTTAGCTCAAAAATACTAGAACCTAACCTTAGTCTCTAAAATATTTGAGATCTGCATTAATAGAACATCACTGAGTATACTAAGATGAATATAGAATAACTACAAAGAAAGTATGGTTGATTCGTCCACCACAGTATAAGTAATTTATAGTATAAACTTGTGGGTTCACATCAATTTGTTATAAACCATGTAAATGATTATAAGCCGGGAGAAAACTGTGTTAAACCTCAAGCTTGGGAGTCATGTCAACATAAAGATATCACTAGAAACCTATAGCGTGATAAAACTGAGAATTAAGCAGTTAAACCAGAAGATTGATAAAATTGTTATAATCTTTCAATGACCGTTTGGTTGATCAAAGAAATAATAATGTTTCCACATAAGCCACCAGTAGAATGACACATTCTTCAATAAGTGTTATAAGAGTATAAATCACGTAATTAAATGATTGTTTCTATTTATTGGAGTTTTATTTGGATTTGTTGGATCTTTATCAGTAAACCATATTTTCTTCGCATAACTATATACTTAGTAATCGGAGAGTTCACAAAGGAGATATTCAAGATCCGGATCACGAAGAATAGGACAAAGACTCTGATAAACTATCATAAAGGCAAGCTCTAACTCCTTGACCATATCTTACCTATGTTTTGCAATCGCACCTATGGCCTGTTTTTATTGCGTGACTGTATGTCTATTTTAAAATGTTGTTATGCTATGAACCATTTGATGTGGTAGCATGATCTATGTTGATGACTGAATATCAGTATTAACAACTAGCCAACGATAGACAGTAACCCAATAGTTACTTGCTATCAATGGCTTGAAACAAGACACTATATCAGTTACGATAATAGCAGTGACTATCACAACCCCCTCCTTGACCTTGAAAACACAACCCCTTGACAACCTAACAGCCACATCACTACACTGTAGCAGTGATGCGAGCACCTCCTTGTTAGTACTATGCTTAGGAACCCCTGCGATGTTCGCATCGCGAACCGCTACACATCGTATACATGATTGTGAAATGTGTTAAAATGGTGTTTGGTGGTGTGAGTTAGGATATGGGTGGGTGATTAATGAACTGTGTGTGTGAAGGGGAAGGGTGGTCGAGGCGGGTATGGTGATGAGATGCCGAGGGCTCCCTAAGAGGTATACCAGCTTCGGCTGCGTATTCGGTGTAACCCACCGATCGACGCTGAGTGCTTCAGTAATAGTCCGATGACCATGCTTTCCGGACTAGGCTTGTGCTGAGTACTTCAGTTTAGTTCGATGTTGTGTGTTCCGAACTAGTCCTTTTACCAAGGACGGTTGGAGCCGCCTCACCAATATAAGGACCGGTTCATTTGACCTCAACATAGTGATTTTGTACAACCACATAACCTGTATGGGCAGGACTCGCCCTACCTTTCTGGTAACTGTCACAAGAGAAAACCTGGAGAGCCATAGTGGGCACGATGGACCAGGAAATGGCATAGAGACCGAGGGTCGTCTTATGTCTGGCTGGGTAGGAATTGCCCGAATAGCCCCTGGGTCGGGCCGATGTGTGATTGTGGGGTTACGCGGGAAAGATGGGATGAGTTTCATGTCATACCCTTGCTAGGTGTGCATGGCCTGTGGGTAAAGTATACAAACTCTACAGAGTCTTAATCTATCCGGATAGCTGTTGTCACAGTCTTGGCACACTATGTTTTGGGCTCCTATTGATTAGCATTAGTACAACTCCTTGAAGTGTGTGTGTGGGTAGCCGAGGCCGCCGTGTTTTGGGAAAGTGTCGACATGCGTGCCGAAGTCATAAGGGCCAGGGGTCCGAAGACTCATCTAAAAGTGAGGGAACTGGCGGGAAGGTTTGAAACTCCCCCAGAGCCCACCAACTTTAATAATACTGATTCAACTACTTCTCCCTCTTATTGCAAAACTCTTTTCAAAGAGAACCTTGCATAAAATGCTTTTTGGCAAAACTAAGCCGTATGGCCTCTCCTTGCTACAAGCCTCAATGCATGAAACACCTCCCCTTGAGTAGTGTTAGAGCTTGCAGAGTACCTTATGTACTCACTCTTGCTTTATATATGGTTCTATCAGAGGACAAGGAAGCTGAAGCATGTGAGGATGACGATTAGGTCTAGTCCTACTTCCCAAGTCTGCCTGTTGGGCATGTCGCCGTTCTGCTCCGCTATTTTGAAGATTTTTCTATTTTGGTGGACATCTCCGACCACATCCAATGTAATCTAGATCATGTTTATAAGACTTTTATTGATTATAAATAAATAATCGTGGTATGGATCTCGATCTATTCTGTTGTGCGTACCAACTACTGATCCAGGGATTGGTATGAGATGCACAAGTGGACCCACGGAAGGCGGATCCTGACAGCTACGCGCCAAGCCAATATCTAACCCAGCCATGAACAGTGACGATGACGACGAGGACAGCGACAACGACGACGACGAGGATGGTGACGATGAAGACGACGAGGACAACAACGACGATGACACCGGCGATGGCGAACAGAGGTGGCAGTCGCACTGGAGTTGGTCGATTAGTAAAGGAGCATCAGAGGCGAAGAGACGAGGGAGATAAATGCGAGACTCGCAAGAACAAAGAGAGACACACATTAGGTTAAAGCGTGTATTTCATTGTCGAAAGAGAGATGCGCGACACGAGGGCTGCAGAGAACTTAATTTTGGCGACGTGGTGCAAAGACGCGTGCGACGTCCGACATGCGTGACCTTTCATTTCCCCAAGGCAGTATCAATGCGTCATCATTCCATCAATGTGTGGGAAACCAACCGCTCCATCGTCGACTCCACGTAGACCTTATTTAAGACGCGCCATCACCCGTGAGTTCTCCACAAGCGCGTCGCTCACTTTGAAGCCTTTTCTTCTTTTCTTCGTCTTCTTCACGCCGACGACCCACCACCACCATGGCCGAGCTTCCGCTGCCAAGCCCTCCGAGGGAGCCACCGTGCAAGAAGCTGTGCTGCAACTCTCCCGAGAGGTTCAACACCGAGCAACACCTCCTTATGGCGCAAGAGGCGTACAACAATACGTCTCGCGCCATGGGTTCCTTGGGTCTGGGTACCCTTCCACAGTTTACTGGAATGAGTACCATCGACCACTACCTCTTCGCCCCCACGGGGGTGGCCGATCGTCTCGACATTCTATTCGAGATGATGGCCCAAATGCTTGGCCCCGAGGGTCGCAGAAACCTAGTGGAGACGATGGAGAGCAACCTCGTTCTCGGGGTTGCACCGCTGGTGCAGCTGGTGCAGCCGACCCAGGCTTCTGTTGCACTGACGCCAGAGTCACCGCCAGAGGAGGAGGAGGAGTAGGATTTAGTTTTTCTTTGTTATTTTTAGTTGCTTTTGTTTTGTAATATATTGTTATAATAAATGAAATCTATTTTTATTCATCTATGTGATTGAATATTATCTTTTGTGTTCAACATCTGTGTGAATGAATGAATGTGTGGTGTGTTTATTGTGTTCCTCAGGAATCATAAGGAAGGAATTGATTATTTTCTGGACAAGTGAATGATTTAGTTATCAAGTGAATATGCTCCAAGTTCACTGATGTGTGATATCAATAGTGAACCGAAGTAAAATGGAGAAAATCACGAAGCTAAATGTGACGTGTGGAATCGGAGACGCACTCTTTCTAAAAGCGCGTCTCCATTTTGCTTCTCCGCACAAACATTATATAAGGCGCCATCAGTCTCTTCTCTTTCTTCGTCTTCTCCGCGCAGACAACCCACCATGATTAAAGTTCCGCCGCCAAGCCCGTCGAGGGAGCCACCTGTAAGAAACAGTGCTGCCGCTCCCCCAAGAGGCTCAACAAAGAGTTGCTCAAGATGCTGTTTGACAGATTGTTCGACCGGTTCCATAGGCTGCTCGAGACGATGGGCGAGGTGCTCGGCGCCGAGGGCCGCAATATCCTCGTGGTGGCGATGGCGAGGAACCTCAGTCGCGAGGTTGCACCGCCGAATCTGGACTAGCCAGAGCAACCGGCAGAGCAGCCGGAGCAGGAGGAGAGGGAGGAGGAGTAGGATTTAAGTTTTCTTTTGTTGTTTTTTAGTTGATGTTATTTTTATTTTCTTGTGTCTTGTACTTTTTTTCTTGTGTTTTGTAATATATTTGTTAATGAATATGTGTTATATGTGTTCATCTGTGTGATGAATATTTTCTGTATTCATCTGTGTTATCTGTGTTCAACTGTGAATGAATGAATTAACGTTCGGCGACGAGAGTCTGTAAGCGAAGAAAAAGGAGACACACTTTGTGTAGAGTGCGTCCTATTTCTTGTGCATATTGGAGACGCGCTTTGTTTGATGCGCATCTCCCGTTTGTTGGAGAGGATTGCGCATCTGGGATACCTACTTAATTGAGACGGGCTTTATTGTAATGCGTCTCCTTGTACGTTCAGCCGAGCCATGTCAGATCCTCGCTGAAGCGGGCTCGTCTCGCTTAACCTTATCAGAGACATTCGCCTTTGAGCGCGTCGCCCATCTTTGTTTCCTATTTGGGTTTCTTACGTAGTGTACGTACTCATTCCATTCCCAAAAGCTTATTGGTTTATAATTCAAAAAAGAACTAAAAAATGACAAGTTTTTAGTGACAGAGGGAGTACTATATACTCGGTAATATATAAATGCAGCATGCTTGGATACGTGTCGTGCACATCAAAGTACATAGCCAACTTAAAACGTACTATCTCTATTCCTAAAAGTTTGTTAAGTTTTAGTTTAAAATGAACTAAAACGTGATAAACTTTAGAGGCGGAGGGAGTATATTGTTGTCAGTGGCTGTTCCTCTCATTGAATCTCTACTGCAAAAGTCATAAAGTAGGTATGGCCTTTCGAAAAAAAGTCATAAAGGAAGTATGTGATGAATATAACGGCTTCATGTGTTTGCATCTATACACGGAAATAAATATTATACGTGTAAGGAGATGAAGCCATATAAAACCCCTAAAAGGATTGATGGTTTCCGCCGGCAGTGGTCCAACAAAAATGATGCATGCATATGCATGTGTACGATATTTTTTCGAAACAATCATTCCACGATCACATTGAGTAATAGTCACTATGTAAATATTTGACGTGAGGACAAATTATTTAGTTCAAAATTGACTAAACAACTATCCTAACGTCAAACTGTTAGGAGCGGGGGGTTGTCAATGTATAGTCAGATTGAACTCTTATATTAGATTTTAAACAAAAAAGAGACAATGACTGAGAAATTGAGAGATGCCTAAATTATGCCAGTGTCTTCACTGCAACATACATATGCTCTTTTGGTCTACCTAGCATCCATAAACCATCAACTAAAAATTAGCACCGTGAGTAGTGTAGTTCTCAAAAGTGTGCCCGCTTTATGTTCTTGTCAACAGGTTTAGAAGCCATTAATATACTTTTCTTTGATATAGATATAGTTGGCCCACCACTTCACATTGTAGATATAGGAAAATGCATATTCTTAAATAATTCTAAGCTCGTCGAGAGGTGCGTTTGAACAATCATAGGTAAGAAGAGGCAATGCAAATTAGGCGACAATATGCCCTTCCAATCATGGCAAAACACTAAATTAAATGTTGTCTTCCATATCCATATGCTACAACCCATTGAATTAGCACCAAATTGAATTCAAGCCAACAAGAACAACATGTTGGTAAAGGAGGGAAATGTAGCTCTCACATGTGCATTCTGTTTTGTGCACGTGAAAATCGTGAGTGCTATAACAATGCACGTATTCTGAGCCTAGATTAAGGGGCAAAACCAACATTCATCTTTCTAGAGGTTTAAAACCCAGCAGTCTTTTTTCTCTCGAAAAGCCAGCGTTCTGGCGTTCAATTATAAGCAGAGTAGAAAATCCAGCAGCTGTATGGCTAGTTCTAATAGGGTGTTTTATTTTATTGATACCAACAGTGTCACATCATCTATCTTGTTTTAAAATCTTCTAAATGAAATAAACTCCCCCAATGCATAGTTTTATTTTAGTGTTTTATATCATTTAGTTCCACTGGGTTTCATTCTTGGCTACAGAACAAATGAAACTCTTCTTCCACGATGTTTGTTTTAAATTATTTTAAATAATGGTAATCATGCATAGTCAATTTCATTAGATGAAAGCCTCTCTCGATCTTCTCATAACTCAATTGATATATATGTCATTATTGGTATCCAGCATACTGGGTACTTTTACGCACAAGCAAAAAGCACCTAAGTACCCTGCCTTTCTACTGAGGCAGAGTTCGATGGTGCCCCGTGTTAGAAGGCTCGGATATCGACCTTCGTCAGGTGCAAGTTCCGGCGTCGCCATATGGACCTCAAGACGGCCTCCAGCTCCTCCGAAGAGACGGGCTCCCGAGATGCCACGCGTCCAGCGAGATGTGACCCCACCCTTCTATAAGGGTGGGCTCCAGTGCTGCCACGTGGACCGAAGCACTAGGCCGACCACCTTCCACGGAGGTGGGCATTGGCACCGCCATGTGTCCTGCAGTCCCGGATCCCCAGCTTACCTCGGAGGTGGTGGGCTCCGTGGCTGCCACATGGCCCGCAGTACAGGACCCGGCCTCCCCGCAGAGGCTAGCTCCGATACTGCCACGTGTCCTGCAACTTGTCCTGGACGGTGGGTTGCAGGAGTTAAGGGGTGGTGCGCTCTGTCTAAATCAAGCATTAAAGACCCCGCGGGCTACTCGTATAGCAGGTCCGGAGGAAGTGTCGCAAGAACACTTCGACATTTGGCGCGCCAGGTAGGGGGCTTTTGCCTCTAAAAAGCTGGTTGCGCTTCCACCACAATGGTGAAGATCAAGCCTTTCGTCAGCAGCAAGAACAAACTGCAGAAGGCCAACCTGCAGGTCGACGAAGATGTGGAGATGGAATTCCAAAAGCCCGAACGGGCCGTCGAGATGGTCCACCAGGTTGAGGACTTCGACCCCAACTGCGACCACGAGCATCGCAAAGCACTCCACATCATCTATGGGGGATCTTGAGATCCCGCGTCTCGGAATGCGGTCAAGACCCTGCGCCGGGCAGTGGATTTGGTAGCTCCTACCCACACCCCGGCGCCGCATCACAAGCGGATGGAGACGTCGATTAGCTTCGATGCCTCCGACTGCCCCGAGAACATGGCGGGAGCCAGGCTCTTGCCCCTCCTCGTCGCCCCCATAATGACAATTGTTATACACCAATTTCACCCGTCAATATAACTCAATTATGTGAAGGAATTATCATTTATTGCACACATTACCATTATATTTAACCTATTTCCACTTGCCCTTGGAGTAAGTAGTGCATGCAGGGATTCTATGCAGAAATGAAGTGAAACAAGGGGATGAATCCTATAAAATATCATTCTAGCCAATCAAGCGACTACACGTGGCACCACATGGATCAAATAGCCCACAAACAGAAGTATCCGAGGCCATCCAATGGTGTAGCACCAATATCAATCAATGGGACCCACCTGTCAGTCACCTGGAGAAAGAACAATGCAAAAGGAGCCAGGAAGTCGGCCGACTAGTTCCTGGAGCCTTTCTCGGTCAAACTCTACATGGTGGCTTCTCTCGACTTGAAGTGGTCATGGGTGACTGATTCGCGCCCTTTTGCTGGCGGGAACCGATCCTTCTCCAAGCTATAAATAGGACCCCTCACCCCTCACTTCAACACACACCACTTGAGTATTCATCCATTGTATTCACTACTCTCCATAGGTATAGGGGAGTATAGGCTGTAGGGAGGAGAGTCTCTAGTCCATAGTCCAAGTAGGAGAGGAATAGGAGTTTCTTCCCAATTGGGAAAGGTATGTTTCCCATATTCCTATTTGTATTTGTGACATTATTCATAATAAAGATGTTATCTTTAGTCTAATATTGTTCATATACTTGGATGAAGCACTTCTTGTTTGATTGTGGATTCCACGTATGTGGTAGGAATAATATTTATGATTGTGCTATACCATTCTCATTACATTATCATAAACACTATAAACCTCTACTATAGTCTAATTAACAATGATATGACTATGTTAATGTGAGTCACTCGTGCTATGAATTAACATTGGTTCAACAATGATTTAGTTCATTGCCTTAGGATGGCTTGTGCCTAGGCTCTTAAGGTAATTACTTAATATGCTAGCATGGTGCTAGGATAGAGAGTAGCGTTGAATGTCTCGTAGACCCACAAATTGAAGAGGTAGGTAGTAGGTGGTGACAGTCCTATCTGTCCTTTGTAATCCTCCACGTTCATTTATGCCACAGACTCTTGGCGGGAGTTGTCTAGTGTAGCTAGGGGTAAACCCGTGCCCGATGTGTTAATCCACTTAGCATGAGAATTTATATTTAATATAATCATTAGTAACTAAACTCCGCCTATGTTGTAATGACATAGCCGGTCCCAAGCCCGGGTAAAGGAGGAGGGGTTGTGATAGGCTTGGCTAGCCAACAACTAAACTTAGCCATTCTCATGGAAATGAAACCCATTGAAAATTCGTTGGGGCGTAACCCTCTTAGCGACGCGCCATACCGGAACCCGGGTGTGGTGTTAAGTGGGCGAGGGCCGAGTCGCCACCGCCTTAGTGGCGCGCCATATCGGAACCCGGATGTGGTGTTAAATGAGCGAGGGCCGGATCGCCATCAACTTAGTGGCGCGCTACATCATCGCCCGAATGTAGTGTTAAGTGAGCAAGGGTCTTTGCATCTTCCTCGACGGATGCGAAGGGTAACGAAGCTAGCCGAGGAAACTAGGTTTCGGGTGGGTAGTTGGAATGTAGGATCCTTGACGGGAAAGCTATGAGAGTTAGTGGACGTTGCGATTAGGAGGCGTGTAAATATTCTTTGTGTACAAGAGACTAGATGGGCAGGTCAAAAGGCGAGAGAGTTGAGAATACCGGTTTCAAGCTTTGGTATTCTGGCTCGACGGGAACTAGGAATGGCGTAGGCATCCTAATAGATAAGAGCCTCAAGGATGGAGTAGTGGATGTCTGTAGACGAGGGGATAGGATCATCCTAGTCAAGGTAGTTGTGGGGGACCTTATCTTGAATGTCATTAGTGCTTATGCCCCACAAGTTGGGCTCGACATGAGCACTAAGAGACAATTTTGGGAGGACTTGGAGGATATGGTTAGTAGTGTACCGGTAAGCGAGAAGCTCTTCATAGGAGGAGATCTCAATGGTCATGTAGGTACAACTAACGTAGGTTTTGAGGGGGTACACGGATGTTTTGGGTGTGGTGATAGAAACCAGGAGGGTAAGGATATCCTAGACTTTGCAGTAGCCTATGACCTATTGGTAGCTAACACCCTCTTTAAGAAAAGGCTATCTCACATAGTGACCTTTACTAGTGCCCAACATTCTAGTCAAATCGACTATATCCTCACCAGGAGAAGGGAGAGAGGGGCATGTTTAGATTGTAAGGTGATTCCTGGGGAATGTGTTGTTCGACAACATTAACTTGTGGTAGCCGACTTTCATTTCCACATGCGTGTGTCACGAGACAAAGGTGTTAAAACCGCAAGAACAAAGTGGTGGAAGTTGAAGGATGAAGCGCAACAATCATTCAAAAGGAGGATGATCGCAGAAGGACCTTGGAGCGAAGAGGAAGATGCAGATAGTATGTGGGAGAAGATGGCAACTTACATTAGGAAGACGGCTAGGGAGGTGCTTGGGTGGACAAAAGGTAAGAAACTTGTAGATAAAGACACTTGGTGGTGGAATGAAGATGTACAAAAAGATATTAAGGAGAAGAAGGAGTCTTATAAGAGCTGGCATCATGAGAGAAGTGCAAGTAACATGGCGAAGTATAAAGAGGCTAAGAAAAATGCTAGGCGTGTTGTGAGGGCAGGCCTATGATGCGCTATATGAGAGGCTAGGGACAAAAGAAGGCGAAAAGGATATATACAAGATGACGAAACTTCGCGAGAGAAAGGTGAGAGATCTCAACCAAGTCAAATGCATTAAGGATGAGGCAGGCCAAATTCTATTGAAGGAGGAAGAAATTAGGAACAGATGGCGGGACTACTTCAATGGACTATTCAATGACGGGAATGAGAGTATTAGGTTCGAGTTGGATGACTCATTTGATGACACCAACAGACGATTCGTGCGGAGGATACAAGAGTCCGAGGTTAGAGAGGCCTTAAAAAGGATAAAAGGAGGAAAGGCCCGCGGCCCCGATGATGTCCCCATTGAGGTGTGGAGATGTCTAGGGGATGTAGCAATAGTATGGCTCACTAAACTATTTAACCGCATTTTTCAGTCAAACAAAATGCCTGAAGAGTGGCAGAAAAGTATTTTAGTACCCATCTTCAAAAATAAAGGAGATGTTCAAAGTTGTACTAATTACCGAGGAATTAAGCTCATGAGTCATACTATGAAGCTCTGGGAGAGAGTGATTGAACACCGCTTGAGGAAAGTGACCAATGTCACTAAAAACCAGTTTGGTTTTATGCCTGGGAGGTCCACTATGGAAGCGATTTTCTTTCTCCGTCAGCTTATGGAGAGGTATAGGGAGCAAAAGAAGGATCTACACTTAGTGTTCATTGACTTGGAGAAGGCATACGATAAGTTACCAAGACCGGTCATGTGGTGGGCACTAGAGAAACACAAAGTCCCAACAAAGTACATTAACCTTATCAAGGATATGTACGATAATGTGGTGACAAGTGTGCGCGTAAGAGATAGTGAGACCAACACTTTTCCTATCACAATAGGGTTACACCAAGGATCAGCCTTAAGTCCTTACATCTTTTCCTTAGTGATGGATGAGGTGTCGAAGGATATACAAGGGAATATCCCTTGGTGTATGCTCTTTGCTGATGATGTAGTGTTGGTAGATGAAAAGAGGGATGGTGTTGATAGAAAATTGGAGCTATGGAGGCAGACCTAGGAGTCTAAGGGGTTTAGACATAGTAGAACCAAGATCGAGTATATGAGATGCGACTTTAGTGATGTCGGGTGCGAGGATGGTAATGTTAGTTTACAAGGACAAGTAGTACCTAGGAGAGACACATTTCGATATTTAGGATCAATGTTACAAAGCAATGGTGATATTGACGAAGATGTTTGCCACATGATCAAGATCGGGTGGATGAAGTGGCGACAAGCATCTGGAATCTTATGTGATAAGAAAGTTCCACAAAAATTGAAAGGAAAATTCTATAGGACGGTGATCAGACCTACGATGCAGTATGGAGCAGAATGTAGGCCAACTAAAAGGCAACATGTCCAACAAATAAGTGTTGCGGAGATGCGCATGCTACGGTGGATGTGTGGTCACACAAGAAGAGACAAAATTAGGAACGATGTAATACGTGATAGGGTAGGGGTGGCACTGATTGAGGAGAAGCTAGTCCAACATCGCCTACGGTGGTTTGGGCATATTCAACGGAGACCTCCAGAAGGACCGGTTAACAGTGGGATTATAAAGAGTAGAGAAAATTTTAGGAGGGGTAGAGGTCGACCAAGGTTGACATGGCAGGAGGCGGTGAAACAAGATTTAAAGGAGTGGGACATACCTAGAGATTTGGCTCATGATAGGACTGCATGGAAATTAGCAATTCATGTGCCAGAATCTTAGTTTATTCGTAATTTGTTACTCTTATCTTTTTTTTTTACTTTCATCTTATTTTCTATTACTTTTCTTCAAAATTGTTGGGTTTCATTTCTAGCTGACCCCAACTTGTTTGGGACAAAGGCTTGGTTGTTGTTGTTGATAATCATTAGTAACTAACTTAGGCTATGTATATGTACATTAGAAGCATAGGAGGAGTCTTAACCTAACTCTTAGCCTAGTTCCTCTATTACCTCATTTATCCCCTTAGGATAGAATATTCTTGTGTGTGTCACACTACCTCAACTTATCATTTAACCAATCCTTGCTAGAACCCTACCTAGACCAACCTAAGCTTTTCCACTTGATGATTGTTTTACTTCCATCTAGCCTTCCTTTGGAAAAATATAAATGACACCCTTTGGGAATATTCTTTAAAGGGGAAATGCTACATCTATAGTTTCTGTGCGCGTGCGGACGTTCATTTAAGAATCAAAACCTACTAACAAGCATTTCTGGCACCACTGCTAGGGATGAATTGTTAGTAGTGCGTAGGAAATATCAACAAGCATTTCTGGCGCTGTTGTCGGGGATGAATTGTTAGTAGTGCGTAGGAAATATCAACACCCCACCATCGCTAGCATCAAGCTCTACCACATCTTGACAGATGGCGGGGCCAACCTCAACCTCATCAGCTGTGCAGTCGACAAGTTGCACATATCGGTGAACAAACTCACCCCCTCAAGCCCATTCTCGGGGGTGGGACCTGGAACCTCGTCTTGTACGGCAAAATCCATCTCCGGGTGACCTTCAGGACACCCAAGAGCTTCAGGACGAAGGACATTTTGTTCGACGTCGCGGAGGTGAGCCTCCCCTACAACGCCATCATTGGCAGGTCGACCCTATACCGATTCATGGTGATAGGCCACTATGGCTATCTTGTCTTGAAGATGCCAACTCCTTCCAGCGTCATTGAGGTATGTGGAGACCGCTCTGCTATAGTGTTAGCATTGGAGGAACTCCAAGCACTTGCAGAAGCCGCATCACCTGCCCCAGGTGATGCTGGACCAAGTCAGCCTCCGCCTGGCTCGCGCCAGAGCGAATCGGCTGCTACACCCCGTGTGCAGCCCTCTGACAGCGATGTCATCCCCATCAAAGCTCTCCAGATCGGTTTCGTACTGCCCGGACCACCTGCATAGCGTGGAGTTTGGACAACAAATAGGAATACGCGCTCATCGCCTTCTTGCGGGCTAATGTCGACGTCTTTGCCTAGCAATCGCCGCAGATGCCTGGAATCCCCATAGAGGTGATCGAGCATCATCTAAATATCTACCCCAACGCACGGTCAGCACAACAGAGGCCACATAAGTAGTCCATCGAGCGGTAGAACTTCATCTGTGAAGAGATCAAGAAGCTGCTTGATACTGGCTTCATCTGGGAGGTCCACCATTCTAGGTGGCTAGCCAATCCTGTTGTCATCCCCAAAGCTGGCGGGAAGCTTTGGATGTGCATCAACTACACCAACCTCAATAAGGTATGTCCTAAAGATCCTTTCTCTCTCACTAGGACAAATCAAATCAGAGATTAAACTTTGGGTTGCGATCTACTCTGCTTCCTAGATGCTTACTCAAGGTTCCACCAAATCCTCATGTCTAGAGAGGACGAAGAGCATATCGTATTCATAACAGTAGATGGCCTAGTAGAAGTGTACGTTGATGACATTGTTGTCAAAATCCAGACACATACATCATTGCTAGATAACCTCGCCCTAGTCTTCGAGAGGTTGCAAACCACACACACAAAGCTCAACCCAAACAAGTGTGTGTTCGGAGTCAAAGCAGAGAAGCTTATTGGTTTCTTGATCTCCCACCGAGGGATTGAGGCGAACCCAGAAAAAATCAAGGTGGTGGAGCTAATCAGCCTCCATCCCACATCAAGGATGTGTAGAGGCTTGCAGGCTGCCTGGCGGCGCTCAATCGGTTTATCTCTAGACTGTTGAGCAGGCCCTCCTATTCTTCAAGCTGTTGTGCAAGTCCGGACAGTTCATCTGGATAGAGGAAGCAAAGGAGGTGTTCCAAGAACTAAAGTGGCAACTCACATCGCTGCCCATCATGGTCGCTCCAGAGCCCAGAGAGCCCCTGTACCTCTACATCTCCGCCACAACCGATGTGGTAACCATGGTTCTCGTTGCAGAACAAGCAGGCCCCACACTACTTCAAGAGATGGTTGAGTCCCCTGTATTTGGATCCTATCCCCAGGGCTCGAAACCCATAGGGGGCCCTGACAACCAAGTTGCCTCCGGGTCCTAGCTCCTGGAGGATGGACGAGTCCCCAAAGGGGGCCCTGAAGGTCAAGATGCCTCTGGGTCCCAACCTTGAGAGGGCGTCTCAGACTCTGGAAGCTCAGAGCTCCTAGGTCCAACCCCGATGGAAGAAGATGCACCAGACCCCCTAGGAGGGCTTAGACCATCGAGCGCCCAGTCTACTTCACAAGTGAAATCTTGCACGAAGAAAAAACAAGGTATGTGGTGGTACATAAATTTCTATATGCAGTGCCAATCGCTTCGAGGAAGCTTCACCACTACTTTCAGGCACACAAGGATTCAGTGGTGACCTCGTTCCCACTAGGGGCTATGCGCCGCAACCCCAACGCAACAGGCAATATTGCCAAGTGGGCGGCGAAGCTGGCGGAGTTTGAGCTTGACTTCTTGTTGCGGCATGCGATTAAGAGCCAAGCACTGGCGGACTTCGTTGCTGAGTGGACTCCATCACCAAGAAACCCAGGGGGCCATGAAATCAGAGAGCTAGATCCCACCGGACCCCATGAGACGCTCTTCTTCGATGTCTCCTCGCGGAAGTAGGGGGCCGGAGCCAGTGTACTGCTCATCTCGCCAACAGGAGAGCAGTCCAAGTACAAGGTGTGCCTTCACTTCAAGGCGATCAATAACATGGCGGAGTATGAAGCTCTCATCTTCAGACTAACAGTTGTGTAGGGTCTCAATGTCCAACAAATGCTGGTCAAGGGAGACTCTCAGCTGATCATCAAGCAGGTCCGGGGAGAATGCTGCTGCAACAAGTCCAGAAGCTGGGGGCTGGTTTCAAGGCCTTGGACTCCTTCCATGTACATCGTGTTGACAACTCCATCGCCGATGCCTTGTCAACGATGGCATCCACTGGGCATGGTTCCTGAGGGTGTCTTCAACAGGAGATTGGTACGACCAACCGCTGGGCCTATAGGGCCTAACGAAGAAGGCGAGCCCAACACCTCGAAGTTGGCAATCTCACTGGCCCTACAATTGTGGGCCCCACTAAGGATCTTATGCATCACCGGGGACCCCATGCCACCCGACGCCCAAGGTCCAGAAGCTCAGGAGGATCCCAATGCATGGATCACACAGATCCATAATTACCTGAAGGATAACATCCTTCCCGAGGAGCAGGTATCCGCTAAGTGGATCACCAAGATGGCTAGGCGCAACCCGCTGGTGGAGGGAGACCTCTACCGACGTGGCACCAACGACATCCTATTGCAATGCATAACCCGGGAGGAGGGTTGTGGCTTGCTCGCAAAGATCTATGAAGGTGAGTTTGGGAACCACGCGACTTCCCGCACACTAGTTGGTAAAGCCTTCAGACATGGCTTCTACTTGCTGACGGCCCTCCAAGATGTCGTCCAGCTAGTAAAAAGGTCCAAGGCATGACAATTCCACGCCAAGCAGATCCACACACTGGCACAGACGCTATAGATGATCCTGCTGTAACATCCCATCTTTCGTAAATTAATAAATCGAGTTCATAAAATAATCAAGTGACTAAATAAAAATAATATCTAAATAAAATAATAAAATTATAAAACAAGACCTGTTAAATAGATGACTAGCGGACCGTCCACTTGCGACAGCAGCCCTCGGCGCGCCACTTTTTATATCCTCATAGTCTGTGCCCCGCGAACCGCGACCGTATCATCGCATCGCCCGAGTCGCATCATCCGCTAGCCAACGCACCGCCTTGACCATTCGGCGTGCACGCGTGCTGCGAATTCAGTGCGGGCAACCAGCATCACCGCACGCTCACGCAAAACGTCAATCAGTGTTCCCAGTCACAGTCCCGGTGAATTTACTGTCTTCATCTACCACAACCTACAATCTTTCCTATATCTATATAAAAATCTACCGTTCGTCCTTATCTTCACTCAACCCAACCAGAAGCACCGCACCCAACCAAGCGAGGACAGCAACGAACCATCGATCTTCTCTAGGGAGTTCATCCTGTCAGATCCCAAGTTAAGGTGAGCTCCTCCACCATCCATTCCCCATCCCTGACCAGTTCCAGGTTGTTTGTCCCCTTCACCTGAGCTAGCAGCGACTACCCGAATCCATGGCCGTCTCTATTCAAGCTGCTGCTGATTTTCCCCATCATCTAGGTCCAATCTGGCGCCTCAATCGAGTTAGCCGACCTTAGAGCCCTCGATTCCTCCGTTTTATGGTCGCCCTCACTTCTCTCTCTGCAAAATCGTGCTTCCAGGGATTTACAGTGGTGTCCAGGCGGGAGGAAGACGAAGGCTCTGTTTTTCCTCCGTGAAACTACCTCTGTAGGCTAATAAACTAGCTAGGCTTAGTGGTTAATTAAATGCCTGGCCCACAACATGAGCGCAGACCAAGTCCAGCACCAAAGAGCAGCCGGCCTTACCAGATTAAAAAATTCATTTTTGTATTTAATCTTTGACCAACAGTATTAAATCCATAACTCAACCATACAAACTCCATCTAACCCGATTCTTCTCCTAAAAATCATTTAAAATCATAATACATTTAATACAAATATTTTTGTCTGATGTATTGATATATATTTGCTTTGCTTGTATGTTGCTTGTGCGCGCATGTTGACGCAGACCCGGTGCCTGAGGAGAACCCGGAGGAGCCAGTAGACCAGTACTTCGACGCCGCCGACAGTAGCGAAGGCAAGTTTCATGGAACCCTTTTTGTTTATGTCGCACCTATGTGAGGATTATTCCTTGTTGCCCATATGATAGATTATGCATTTGCGAGTAATTGCGACTCGAGTGACCGAGAGAAGCCATACTAGTTTTCTATGGTTGCATATTGAGATGATGATATTATGTGATGATGATGTTGTTGTACATTGGGGGAGAGTATACATCAGTTGAGATCAGAGCAGACTGGTCAGTGTTGGTGTAAGGCTACCGTGGTGGTAGACTTGCGATTGTGGTTGGTGTATGGTGGCTGCCCTGGTGAGCCTTAAGGACCGAGTTTTTTTGACATCTCACCTGGATTCTTTTTGTGCGATCACATGATCCTGTATGGGCAGGGCGTAGCCTAATCCTAGTGGCTAGCCCGACAGTCGTTCACGGTGGATGGTTCGTGGGTGGAGACTCAGCTGAGTCATGACCTGGGGTTTGGGGGCGACTGGACTGGGTGATGTTACGACTGGGTGTCGGTTATGACGAACTATCGTGGATAGTTCTGTGCATGTGGGTACAACGTACAACCTCTGCAGAGTGTAAAATCCATTCGAATGGCCGTGTCCTCTGTATAGGATGGGTTACGGTGTGTTCCTGACAACTAGAGAGCTACCTGTTGTGAGTTTAAGATGATGGATATCTCGAGATGAGATGTCCTGGTGCATCGGGCTGCATTTTTTTTGTTCATCGCATGTATATTGCTGCATCCCCTCCCGTAGGGCAAGGTGGAACTTGCTGAGTACCTTTGTACTCAAACGTTGTTGATATCTTCAGAGGATCCCGACTACGTACTGGGGGAATTCGAGTAGGGATGCATCCACACCCAAGGGCTCAAGGTGGAACCATGGGCGATGAAGAGCTAGTTGCTTCCGTTATGTTGACTATTATCGTTATGTTGTTAGCTGTTAGTGTTTTTATTCACAAGACTATGCCGCTGTAATAAAGCTCTGTATGATTTGGTTCCACTTGTGGTGTAATATATTGTACCGAACATCGTTCTTGGTATTATATTACATGTTGAGTTCCGATCTACGGGTCAGGACGCTTCAAGTGGTATCAGAGCCATACTTGGCTGTAGGATGCGGGCCCTAGTACGTAAGTGACCGTAAGAGACCGTAGAAGGAATTTCCCTTAGGAACCTTTTGACCGTAGAGCCTTGGTGATAGGTTTTGCTCTTAACTAATCCTTGTGCCCCGTTCTGAGTCAAATGGCCGACGACCGTATCACTACCTTCTGCATCAATGAAGATGGCTTCCCCAAGGTGCTCTATGCCGCCACTGTTCAACTTGGTATTCCGGATCGTCCGGAGTACGTGGGTCATGAATTCATGGAGCATGTCTCCGAAAGTTGCGAGGTCATAGTGCACGTGGGTGCCACCCAGTGACAAGTTCTTGGAGATGAAGCCATGGAGCGTAACTGCTACAGGATGTCGCATGACGGATACCTGCCAGCTTGTAGCTCGCAAAGCCCTAAAGTACTTGTGCCACATGTTTGACTGGCATCTGGATTCCACACCCATGAAGTATTTCCCACCCGTGGATCGTAGTCGTCCTGCCTGGATGGCAAGGATTCACAACCTGGAAGGACTCGGGTCGACTGAAGATGACCCCACCATTGTTGCCATGTCTGGCTATTTGTTGAGCTTGGATGACCTGTGCGACCTGCTGAACCAATGTGTGAAGACCCTCATCAAGCACGCGGAGAAATTGGAGAATCGTTGGAGGAAGACTAAACTAGCACTAGCGCAAGCTGATGCCCGTGCTGCCAGCGCTGAAAGTCATGTCGCTCTGGCCGAAGAGAATCTCAGGGAGGAGGCTGACCGCCACAACCAGCTTTCGAGGGGTGTCTACCTTGTTGACCGAGCCAAGCACAAAGACCGCCACGTCAATGCAACTGCTGAATCGCCAATCCTGGAAGGAGTTCCCATGTATCACCTGTCCAACCCTTGTAGGAGGACCTGTGAGCCTGTGCCGCCCACTCCCCGACATCACCTCGTGGAGCTGAAGATGAAGATCCCGAAGACCGCAACGTAGGACCCGATAGTCAGGCAGAGGTTCCGACCGACCCTTGAAGGGATGGACTTAGGAACGACATGCCCTGATGTATCATGTACCCTTTTGCTTTGATGAATGAATGTTTGGTGTGTTGCTTGCAATGCTGGATGTTGTGTGCTCTGCGTGTTATAAATAAAATATAAAATAGTATATATTAAAAGCTTGTATATATACCTACACATGGACAGATTAATAATAAATTGTTGGCTAACTCCACCTTCCCTTGTCATAGATGTCTCAGCGTTCAAACCGACTTAGGATTGGTCAAGAAGAGAACCAAGATATCACAGAGATTCTGCGTGCACCGCAACCACACCCGTCAGTGAACAGTGCACCCAGTCTGGCGGCAACACCACTTCCACAAGCACCCATTCCCCAGGCGCCTGCCCATGACTTGACTGCTATTCTTGATCATCAGACTCGACTTATGGAGATGATGGCAAACACGTTTGCTGCTCAAGGCAACAATGGCCTCCCCAGCCGTCAGCCAGCACCTCAGAGCAACCACCAGATTGCTGACTTCAACAGGATGAACCCATCCAAGTTCGCAGGATCGGATGACCCGATTGAGGCGGATGACTGGCTGAGAGAGTTAGAGATGAAGTTAGAAGTGGTCCATGCAAATGAGATGGATAAGGTTCTACTGGCAGTGCAACAGCTGAGGGGACCTGCCTTAGCTTGGTGGCAGAGTTACAGAGATATGAATGTAGATGCAAAGACAATGATATGGGATGAGTTTGTGAGACTGTTTAGAGATCACCACATCCCTAGCAGTGTCGTGAAGATGAAACAAGCAGAGTTCAGGGATCTTCAGCAGAGGGGTATGACTGTGACAGAGTACCTACAGTTTCACTAGCTTGTCCCATTATAACCCCAATGTGGTGGACACAGATGAGAAGAAGCAGGATGCCTTCTTGCGTGGCATCAACTCTGAGATCAGAACTTTGATCAGAGCGTCTGTCTACCATGATTTCAACACCATGGTAAACAAGGCTATCACCACAGAGAAGAACAAGAAAGATGAGATGCAGGAGAGGAAAAGGAAGTATGAGAGCAATAAGATGTTCCATCATGCCAAGTCTCAGAGGACTCCTCAGTCCTCCTATTCTGGACAGAGGACCCAACAGTTTGCCTACTCAGTACCAAGGCAACAACAACCAGTATACTCAGGTCAGATGACCCAGAGTGGAGTGTCCTATAGGGCACCAACCAAGACGTTCAGACAGCCAATGCAGCCTGCTAAGCCCCAGTGGTCCTTCAACCCACAACAGTCTGGAGTAAGTCATATGGGTGACCAGAGGACTTGCTTTAAGTGTCGTGATCCTGGTCACATTGCTATGAATTGTCCTTACAAGAACCAACCAACTCCCTCAGTCTACTCCAACTCAGTTAATGGACCGAGGCAACCAGCTAGAGTTAGCCGTGGAGCACCCTCTAGGATGCAGCAACCCTTCGGAAAAGCCACGGTGAACCACGTCTACACTGAGGAGGCAGATGCAACACCAGGAGTGTTACTCGGTGAGTTTTTTGTTTAGCCAGTCTTAGCTTCAGTGCTATTTGATTCTGGTGCATCACACTCTTTCATATCATCACAATTCATAGAGGCACATGATATATCAGCAGTGGCCCTTAAGAGGCCTTTAATAACCAAATCACTGGGAGGTTATATACCCTGCTACTTAGGAGTTAGCAACATCCCTTTGAACCTAAGTGGGGTAGTATTCTTGGTTAATCTAGTAGTGCTGGATTCCCATGGAATAGATGTGATCCTTGGCATGGAGTGGTTGGCCAAGTGCAAAGGAAGCATAGCTTGTGCAGAAAGGATGGTGACGGTGACCAACCATGAAGGGAAGACTATCACTTGTCGTGTTCAGTCTAGCTTATCAGAACCAGTGATAAATCACTTGAAGGCTGCAACACTTCAAGAAATACCGGTAATCAAGGAGTACGCAGATGTGTTTCCGGAAGAATTACCGGGCATGCCACCAGAAAGAGAAGTAGAGTTCTCCATTGAGCTAGTTCCTGGAACTGCTCCGATCACCAAGAGGCCTTACAGAATGGCAGTCCGAAAACTAGCAGAGTTAAAGAAGCAATTAGATGAGTTGCAACAGAAGGGATACATTAGACCTAGTGCATCACCATGGGGTGCACCAGTTCTATTTGTGGGAAGAAAGATAAAAGCAAGAGGCTTTGTACGGATTACCGAGCTCTCAATGCGATGACCATCAAGAACAAGTATCTTCTACCTCGGATTGATGATATTTTTGATCAGTTGAAGGGAGCCAGGTTCTTCTCGAAGATTGATTTGAGATCTGGGTATAATCAAGTGAGGATCAGACCTGAGGACATACCTAAGATGGCATTTGTGACTCGCTATGGACAATTTGAGTACACAGTGATGTCATTTGGGTTAACCAATGCTCCTGCCTACTTCATGACTCTAATGAACCGGGTGTTCATGCAAGAGCTAGACAAGTTTGTCGTTGTCTTCATTGACGACATTCTGATATATTCTCGGAGTGAGGAAGAACATGCACAACATCTGCGAATGGTTCTGGAACGACTTTGAAGTCATCAACTATACGCCAAGTTTAGCAAATGTGAATTTTGGTTGCGAAAAGTTAGCTTCCTTGGACATGTTCTGACAGCTGAAGGAGTTGCAGTCGATCCAAAGAAGGTTCAAGATGTATCATCTTGGGAGCAACCAACATCAGTTTCGCAGATTCGTAGTTTTCTAGGTTTGGCCGGCTATTATCGGAGGTTCATTGAAGGATTCTCTAATCTGACTCAACCAATGACAGAATTGCTCAAGAAGGACAAGAAGTTCGTTTGGACCGAAGCATGTGAGCTGAGTTTTCAGGAGTTGAAGAAAAGGCTAACCACAACACCAGTACTAGTCTTGCCAGATATTCATAAGAACTTCATTATTTATTGTGATGCTTCGAAACGAGGTCTCGGATGTGTGCTAATGCAAGAAGGTCAAGTGGTAGCTTATGCCTCTCGCCAGCTAAGGCCGCACGAGCAGAACTATCTGACACATGACTTGGAATTGGGTGCAATCGTGCACGCTCTGAAGATTTGGAGGCACTATCTGATTGGGAACAAATGCAAGATATACACAGATCACAAGAGCCTCAAATATATCTTTACTTAGTCGGACCTCAACATGAGGCAACGAAGATGGTTAGAGTTAATCAAGGGTTATGATTTGGAAATCCATTATCATCTGGGTAAAGCAAATGTGGTAGCTGATGCTCTTAGCAGGAAAGCCTATTGCCATCACTTGGTGACACAAGTACCGCAGTTGTGCGATGCGATGTGGAAGTTGAACCTAAGGGTTTTACCTCACTCCTACAACTACAATCTTAGTGTTCAACCTGTTCTAGATGAACAATTCAAGAAGGCTCAACAAGAGGATGAAAAGTTGATGGAGATCAAAGCACAGACCGGTGAAGATAAGTCTCCAGATTTCAGAGTCGATAGAGATGGAATATTGTGGTTCAAGAAACGGTTATGTGTGCCCTCACTATGCCACTACCGGAACACCATCATGGACGAAGCTCATAACTCTGCATACACTATCCACCCTGGAGCTACCAAAATGTACTTGGATCTTAAAGAGAAGTATTGGTGGGTCGGCATGAAGGGTGACATAGCAAAGTTCGTGGCCCACTGCGATGTGTGTTAGAGGATCAAGGCTGAGCATCAGAAGCCAAGTGGTCTACTCCAGCCGTTACCAATCCCAGTTTGGAAATGGGATGAGATAGGGATGGATTTCATCACAGGCTTGCCTAGAACAAAGAATGGCAATGATTCCGTATGGGTAGTGGTCGATCGTCTCAAGAAGGTTACACACTTTATTCCTGTGCGCACTACCTACGGTGGAGACAAGCTAGCCAAGCTGTACATAGATCGTGTTGTGAAGCTTCATGGTGTGCCATCAAGGATAGTCTCAGATCGAGGTACCCAGTTCACATCCAGGTTCTGAAGAAGTCTTCAGAGAGCACTTGGTACTAAGTTAGACTTCAGCTCAGCATACCATCCTCAGACAGATGGACAGACCGAAAGAGTCAACCAAATCTTGGAGGATATGTTGAGAGCCGCTATACTCACCTACGGTAAAGATTGGGAAGACAGTTTGCCATATGCCGAGTTTTCCTACAACAATAGCTATCAGACCAGCATCAAGATGTCACCGTTTGAAGCTCTCTATGGAAGGAAATGCCGTACACCGCTCATGTGGTCAGAGGTGGGTGATCGCATCGTGGAGCGACCGGACTTCATTGTAGCAGAAGAAGACAAGGTAGCGGAAATTCGAGCAAATATAAAGGCAGCTCAGTCACGCCAGAAAAGCTATGCGGACATGAGGAGGCGAGAACTCAGATTTGAAATCGGGGATCATGTGTATCTTAAAGTGTCTCCGATCCGTGGCACACGCAGATTTCAAGTGCGGGGAAAGTTAGCCCCACAGTATATTGGTCCTTTTCCAGTCTTGCAAAAGATAGGAGCAGTAGCTTATCAGATCCAACTACCTGAAGAAATGTCAACCGTGCACAACGTCTTTCACGTATCACAACTGAGGAAATGTTTGCGGATACCTGAAGACCAAGTGGTGCAAGAAACTTTAGACCTGCAGGATGATTTACGCTATCAGGAGGTGCTAGTGAAGATCTTTGATACCGTTACTCGAGGAACAAGAACAAGTTCTGTCACACTATGTCGAGTTTAGTGGAGCAAACATTCAGAAGCCGAAGCTACATGGAAGAGGGAAGATGCATTGCGATCAGAGTTTCCGCATCTCTTCGAAGGTTAGCCGAATCTCGACAACGAGATTCAATCTAAGTGGGTTAGATCAGTAACATCCCATCTTTCGCAAATTAATAAATCGAGTTCATAAATAATCAAGTGACTAAATAAAAATAATATCTAAGTAAAATAATAAAACTATAAAACAAGACCTGTTAAATAGATGACTAGCGGACCGTCCACTTGCGACAACAGCCCTCGGCGCACCATTTTTTATATCCTCATAGTCTGTGCCCCGCGAACCGCGACCGTATCGTCGCATCGCCCGAGTCGCGCCATCCGCTAGCCGACGCACCGCCCCGACCATTCGGCGTGCACGCGTGCTGCGAATTCAGTGCTGGCAACCAGCATCACCTCACGCTCACGCAAAACGTCAATCAGTGTTCCCAGTCACAATCCCGGTGAATTTACTGTCTTCATCTACCACCACCTACAATCTTTCCTATATCTGTATAAAAATCAACCGTTCTTCCTTATCTTCACTCAACCCAACCAGAAGCACCGCACCCAACCGAGCAAGGACGGCAACGAAGACGAACCATCGATCTTCTCTAGGGAGTTCATCCTGTCGGATCCCAAGTCAAGGTGAGCTCCTCCACCATCCATTCCCCATCCCTGACCAGTTCCAGGTTGTTTGTCCCCTTCACCTGAGCTAGCAGCGACTACCCGAATCCATGGCCGTCTCTATTCGACTGCTGCTGATTTTCCCCATCATCTATGTCCAATCTGGCGCCTCAATCGAGTTAGCCGACCTTAGAGCCCTCAATTCCTCCGTTTTATGGTTGCCCTCACTTCTCTCCCTGCAAAATCGTGCTTCCAGGGATTTACAGTGGTGTCCAGGCATGAGGAAGACGAAGGCTCTATTTTTCCTTCGTGAAACTACCTCCATAGGCTAATAAACCAGCTAGGCTTAGTGGTTAATTAAATGCCTGTCCCACAACATGAGCGCAGACCAAGTCCAGCACCAAAGAGCAGCCGGCCTTACCAGATTAAAAAATTCATTTTTGTATTTAATCTTTGACCAACAGTATTAAATCCATAACTCAACCATACAAACACCGTCTAACCCGATTCTTCTCCTAAAAATCATTTAAAATCATAATACATTTAATACGAATATTTTTGTCTGATGTATTGATATATATTTGCTTTGCTTGTATGTTGCTTGTGCGCGCATGTCGACGCAGACCCGGTGCCTGAGGAGAACCTGGAGGAGCCAGTAGACCAGTACTTTGACACTGCTGACGGTAGCGAAGGCAAGTTTCATCTAACCCTTTTTGTTCATGTCGCACTTATGTGAGGATTATTCCTTGTTGCCCATATGATAGATTATGCATTTGCGAGTAATTGCGACTCGAGTGACTGAGAGAAGCCATACTAGTTTTCTATGGTTGCATATTGAGATGATGATATTATGTATGGAGCATGAAGTAATTGCGACTCGAGTGACTGCGAGAAGCCATACTAGTTTTCTATGGTTGCATATTGAGATGATGATATTATGTTTGGAGCATGAAGTATACTGTCCAGACCACCTATACCACCGCAAAGCTGGCAGAGCTATATATGGAGCATATTGTGTGCTGATATGGAGTACCGAAGAAGATAGTATCGGATAGAGGTTCTCAATTTACCTCCAGGTTTTGGCAGAAATTGCATGAAGTATTGGGAACAAGGTTGAATTTCAGTTTAGCATATCACCCTCAAACGGATGGGCAAACTGAGAGGACCAATCATATTTTGGAGGACATGTTAAGAGCTTGTGCTTTGAAGCATGGGAAAAGTTAGGACAAGAGCTTGCCATATGCAGAATTCTCATACAACAATAGTTATCAAGCAAGCTTGAAGATGTCACCATATGAAGCACTATATGGAAGGAAGTGTAGGACACCTTTGTTCTAGAATGAGACAGGAGAAAATCAATTATTTGGACTGGACATGTTGCAAGAAGCTGAGAAACAAGTTCAGGTTATTGGTGAAAACTTGAGGGCTACTCAATCAAGGCACAAAGGATATGCGGATAATAGGAGAAGGAAACTAGCCTTTGAAGTGGGAGATTTTGTTTACCTCAAGGTGTCACTAATGAGTGGTCATAAGAGGTTTAACATAAGAGGCAAGCTAGCAACTCGATACACTGAACCATTCAAGATTTTGGACAAAAGAGGGTAAGTAGCATATATATTGGAGATGCCAGCTCATCTTTTAGATGTCTATGATGTGTTTCATGTTTCACAGCTCAAGAAGTGCTTGAGGGTACCAGAAGAACAAGTGCCAATGGAAGATTTGGAACTAGAGACAGATTTGACTTATGCCGAGCAACCGGTCAAAATCTTGGAAACCAAGGAGAGAGTCACAAGAAACAAGGTTATTAGATGGTTTAAAGTTCAATGGAAGCATCACACAGAATCAGAAGCAACATGGGAGCTAGAAGATGATCTCAAGAAGGTTTTTTCCTATCTCTTCTCTTCCGCGTCGAATCTCGAGGGCGAGATTCATTTTAAGGGGGTAGGTTTGTAACACCCTCTTTTCATGCATCATGCATTGCATAAGTTCATATACATGTCTAACATTTATCATATAACAAGGAATAAGTTTAAAATTGATTTAGAGTAAAACCGCACTTAAAAATTCTAGGAAGTGCGGACTAGTCTGATTTCTCTCTGACCTCGCTCGGACATGTCCGTTTTCGTGCGGACTATTCCGGTTTTTCCCTTTGTACAGTTTAGGACTTGTACAGTCCATTGCGGACTAGTCCGGTATCCCAATTCCTTGAAATTTCCCCAAGTCCCTAGACTTGTTCAAACTTGTCCGACATCTAGCGGACTTGTCCGTTTTGCCTCTCACAAAAATCGGACTTGTCCGGTTTTGGCCAGACTTGTCTGATTTTCCTCTAACCAAGTTCAGACTTGTCCAATATAGTCCGGACTTGTCCGATATCTCTCTGTGTAACTTCGGACTAGTCCGGCCGTTTCTGGACTTGTCCGGTAAATCGCGATTCCAAGTTGATCTTCTGTTCCACGATTTGTTTTTGGGTTTTACCTTAAGTGGGCCTAAGGACGTCGTGTCCAACCCTTTTGAAGCCCTGGGACCCCACACCAGCCTCCACCCACCCTAAACTCAAAATCCATCAAACCCTAGCCTCCACCCTTATATAAACAACCCAACACCCCATCTTTTTACCTCTTTGCTTCAATTGAAAACACACCCAAACCCTAGATCATGAATACCCGCCATCAAGGAGAGAGAAGGAGATCCCAATCAAGAAGAAGAAGAGGAGAAAATGAAAGAGGATCAAAATCTCCATCAAGTTTCGTTCTTCATCAACAATTCACCTTCAAGTTCTTCATCAACCCTAGATCGTCAAGATCCAAGTGTTGCCTCCGAAACTCTTGTTTCATTGGAGTTCTAAACACCTAGTACACCTTCTATTTCCTCTTTCTCACGTGAATTAAACCCTGTTTCTCCAAATTCACATCGATCTACAAAACCCTAGTTTGATGTTCTTGCGAAGAGCGGACTAGTTCGACCCTACAGCGGAGTAGTCCGATTTTGCAATTTGTTTTCTACTGAATTTAATTTAAATTAATTTGAATAAATTCCAAAATTGTTAAAAGCTATTAGAACTAGTTAGTAAACATCATTAACAACTCATTAACTAGTTTTGCTTCGCATTTGCATTAATCATGCATGTCATGCCATATTGAGTAATATATGTGCACTTATTGACTGTGATTCTTGTCTTGTATGTTTACTGCACAGTTTAGACGGATTTGCGCTAGAGAGTGCTGCGAAGGACCTCCAGTATCAAAATTTTGAAGGCTTTGATCCCTATCAGGCCCAAGAGCAAGGCAAGTGTCCTTGAACATATTGATCTTGTTTTGACAATAAATGTTTTGTTTTCAAAATTGCATGCTTGTCAATTTGATGAGAATTCCTATGATAGGAAGTTTACTAGCTTTGTTTAACTACCCTTGTCACTTGGAATACATGGTATAGAGTCGAGAAGGGTTTTTTACCTTTTTGCTTCGCTTAATTAATTGGGATGGGAAAACAACTATACTATTTAATTATGCATTAATGAGATTACGGTTAATATGAACTAGTCAATATGATATGGCAATGGATGATCTAAGCAAGCATGGTATGTGGATGGGTTAGATGTCATGGTGGTTTCGCTTGCCTTAGACCTAAGGACCGATTCATATGAGAATATGTTAGGACAATAGTGCCACCACGAGGCCAAGTATGGGTGCAGCGCAACTGATTAATTAGGGTATTGCTAGTATTGTATGGATCATTTGGCGCACCGGGGAAGGGGAGTCGGATTAAGTTTGGATTTGAGGCGGGACTCCCTGGGATCCGGACGGCACAAGAGGGGGTCCTTGGTTGAAGATGTGCTCAGTTGGAGACATCACCACCAGTCAAACCTCAGTGGGTCCGTACATGCTAGTAGTCCATTTATAAAGGCTATTTTGTGATCTCTTGGCCATACACCTAAGGAAGTATATTTGGCATAAGGGAGGTTTCTTTAGTCGCCAACGGGTGATGAAATCACAAAAACGTGGATAAAGTGGTGCAAACTCTGCAGAGTATTAAAACTATCATGATAGTCGTGTTCCCGGTTAAGAACACTGGATCACCTACATGATTAGAGGGAACTTGGGATTTGGGATGGTTTTGGTAGTAATATGGTATGATTGGTTATGGATTAAATTATAGTATTGGATATGGTCAATGGTAATGGTGGAATCTGGTATAATAATGATGGATATGGAATATTGACTTGTACCATGTTAATCATTGTGGATTATGATGGGTTTACTTCACATACCTATAATATATTGTTTTTTTCAAATGTTCTAATGTACTTTTCAGCACTTAACCTTTATTATATTCGTCATTTGAATCAGCTACATGTCATACTTTCCACACTTGCTGAGTACGACATGTACTCACCCTTTCAATTTCCCCACCAACAGTTGCAGGTCAGATTTGGGAGTATAACGATGATAATGCGGAGTTCCAGGCCGTGTCTGCCATCATCTTTGCCCGTGAAGTTGTTTCGAGCCGCACTACCCTATGCTTAGTTGCTTATTTAGTTTATTTCCGCTGCATTAGTTCAAACTTGTCATTAATATTCATTAGAGTTTGTATTCGAGGATATTCTGAATTTTGTAATAAAAGTGGTTATTAATCTTATTCTGTGGTAATTTTCTGTATATCCTTTTGTGAATGCACTCGTGTATTTGTGTTGAACGTCCTGGGCGCACATATGTGTTCACTTGGTTCATTTTTGGAACCGGGTGTCACAGTAGACCTCCAGCAAGTCCCTAATGAGCTCTCCAAATCTTTTGTGTATGACTCGTACAAAAGTTGAAGCAGCGTTTTTGAGATCGAAAGGCATGGCAGTGTAACATTATAACCCATCTATTGTAATGGTATGCTCTTGTAACACCCTTATTTTCATGCATCATGCCTTGCATACACTCATATACATGTTTAACATTAATCCACATCAAGAGGAACAAGTTTATAATTGATTTGGAACATTTAAAATTGATATGGAGCAAAACTGCACTTAAAATGCAGGAAAGTGCGGACTAGTCCGATTTTGCTGAGGAGTAGTCCGATTTTGCTACGGACTAGTCCGATTTTGCCTCTGGAAACTTTCGGACTTGTCCGATTTTGTGCGGACTAGTCCGATATTCCAAGAATCCTTGAAAAATTGCTAAGTCCCTAGACTTTTCCGGACTAGTCTGGTGTTCCAGCGGACTTGTCCGATTTCCTCTCTGACTAAAGTCGGACTTGTCCGATTTTAGGCCAGACTTGTCCGATTTTCTCTCTGGACAACTTCGGACTAGTCCAGTCCTTTTCGGACTTGTCCGATATTTCACGACTCCGAGTTGATCTTTTGTTTTACGACTTGTTTCTTGGGTTTTACATTAAGTGGGCCTAGGGATGTTGTGCCTAACTCTTTTAGAGACCATGTGGAACCCTAAACTGGCCTCTACTCATCCCAAACTCGAAATTCATATAACCCTAGCCTCCACCTCTATATAAACAACCCCACCCCTTGGCTTGACATCTATTTGCCACTTTTCCACCCCACCCAAACCCTAGTTCGTGGGGAGCCACCACCAAGGAGGGAGGAGAAGATCCCAAGCAAGAAGAAGAAGAAGAGGAGGAAACGAAAGAGGATCAAGATCTCCACCAAGCTTTCGTTCTTCATCACCAACTCATCTCTAAGTTCTTCATCAACCCTAGATCATCAAGATCCAAGTGTTACCTCCAAGTTTCTTGATTCATTGCAGTTCTAAACACCTGGTATACCTTCTATTCTCTTTTCCTTACATGAATCTGACCCCTAATCTCCAAATTCACGTCGATCTAGAAAACCCTAGTTCGCTAGTTCTGCGAAGTGCGGACTAGTCCGGCCTTCTGCAGACTATTCCGATTTTCCAAGTTAAATTTTGTTGAATTGATTCTAAAATGGGATCTAATCACATCCAAACCTGTATAAACTTATTAAATCTATTAGAACTAGTTAGTGATCATTAAAAGCAATCTATTAACAAGTTCTACCTTGCATTTGCATTAATCATGCATGTCATGTCATATTGAGTAATATTTGTGCACTCTTTGATTGTGTTTCTTGTCTTGTATGTTTATTGTGCAGATTAGACGGATTTGCGCAAGAGAGTGCCGCGGAGGATCTCCAGCACCAAGAGTTTGAAGGATTTGACCCTAATCAACCGCAAGAGCAAGGCAAGTGTCCTTGAAGCATATTGATCCTGTTTTAAAATAAATGTTTTGTTTGCAAAATTTCATGCTTGTGTCAATTTGATGGGAACCCTATGATAGGAAGTTTACTAGCCTTGTTGACCACCCTTGTCACCTGGGATTATGATAGAGAGTCGGGAAAGGATTTTTACCTTTTGCTTCCCTTAATCAACTGGGATGGGAAAACAACTATACCACTCAATTTAATTATGCATGGATGAGATTATGGTTATCATGAATTTGTTAATATGATATGGTAATGGGTGATCTAAGCAAGCCTGGTATGTGGATGGGTTGGATGTTATGGTGGTTTTGCTTGCTTTAGATCTAAGGACCTGTTCATGGAGTGACCATCCAGGATTTATAGTGCCACCACGAGGCCAAGTATGGGTGCGGCATAGCTGATTAATTAGGGCTTTGACAATGCTATTTGGACCATTAAGGATGCTCGGGGAAGGGGTAGTTGCATTTGGTTTGTTGATGATTGGCGGGACTACCCTGGTATCCGAATGGCTCAAGAGGGGGCCATTGGTTGAAGATGTGCTCAGTGGGAGACATTGCCACCGGTGAAACCTCAGTGGGGTCTAAATAGGCTAGTAATCCCTTTGTAAAGGCTATTTTGTGATCTCTTGGCCACACACCTAAGGAAGTGTGAGAGGGCATAATTGAGATTCTATAGTCATCGAAAGGTGATGAAATCATAAACACGTGGGTAAAGCGGTACAACCTCTGCAGAGTGTGTCTAAAACTATCATGATAGCCGTGCTCCCGGTTATGAGCAACCTGGACCCTCACATGATTAGAGGAAACTTGGTATTGGGATGGTATTTGGAATGGTTATGGTTTGGTAATGGTTATGGCTGGTTATGAATTGAATTCTGGTATTGAATTTGGATATTGGTACATGATGATGGATATGGAATATGGACTGGTATTATGATAACCACATGGCTTATGATGGGTTTATTCACATACATGCAATATATTGCTTTTCAAATGTTTTTATGTACTTTTCAACACTCAACCATTATTATATTCGTCCTTTGAATCAGCCACATGTCATACTTTCCACACTTGCTGAGTACGACATGTACTCACTCTTGCAATCCCCCCAAACAGTTGTAGGTCAGGATTGGGAGTTTAACGGCTAATGCGGAGTTCTAGGCCGTGTCTACCGTCAGCTTTGCCTGTGGTGTTTTGGATCTGCGCTATACCCTATTGCTTATGCTGCTTAGCTGTTTAGTTTGCTTATTTAGTTTATTTCCGCTGCTGTCGACTGTTGGAGTCGGCAGATCTCCTGACACTACTAAAGTGTTGAAGGAGTTTGTAGTTCGGTGTGGGCGCGCGGAGACTCAAGAAGGTGAATCACGATTGGACACGAGAGACACAGTGGTTTACGTGGTTCGGGCCGCCTGAGCGTAATACCCTACTCCACGGGTGTGTGTGTGTTGTATTAGCTTGTGTGCCTGAGAGCGTTCGAGAGCCTCTTTCGTGTATCGTCGGTCTGTCCTTTTATAGTACAAGGACAAACCGTTACAAGTTAGCCTGGCCCGACATGTGGCCCCGGCGGTTACTAGTATTGATACACGATTAATTGTTGTTAATAACCCTGTAACGGGCCCCGACAGTGCCGTTACAGGTGTTAAGATTATCCAATTAAGTGTCATTAACATGGAATTAATGACAATTAATCGGGTCTTGAAGTCCGCGGCTATCCTTTGACGATCCGGAGTCGTTACAACGTCTTCCGGAGGTTTGAGGCGGCCAGCTCCGACGTTTGGACACGTGGCAGCTCCGGAGCTTGCTTGTGGGAAGCGGGAAGCTCCGGGGTGGCCTGGCACGTGTCAGGTCTAGAGCTTCTCTCGGTCAGGGGTTAAGTCCGGAGGTGCCGTTTCGGTACCTAGCCCGGAGCTTCACCCTTGTGGGTAGTAGCTCCGGTCTGGCAGTACATGTGGCAACCTAGGGGTTAACCATGTTGGAGAAGCAGGTCCGGTTATGTCTGACAAGTGGGCCTTCGAGGGTCTTCAATTTGAGTAGACGTCCTTCCCTTGAGATCTTTGTAACCTCAGGGGGTGTATGGTTTTTAGGGTACCAACAGTGGCCCCCTGGACCTACCTCCGGGGAAAGCCACCGGGGTGAAGTCATTCCGCCGGAGGTGGGTCCATACTCGCGACTCTTGAACTGGGTCTTCAAGGTTCTTCGGAGGTGCCGTTGGCGGGGCTTTACGGTTAAATCCCGACGCGTGGCGCACATCAGGCGGCAGATAAGATCTTTGACGTGCGGATCTCTCGCAATTGAAGGTCGCCGGTTCCCGATACGAAAACCGTATCGGTTCCGCGCGCCTTGTCAGTTCGCCGCCTTTGGGTTTCCCGCCTCGTGATGACAACTGTTCGCCTGGGTAAGAACCTCGACTTGATCGTCAGGGTGGTCCCGGGCCCTCTTGTCATCGGCAGGGTTGAATTCTTGAGTAGTATCCTTGACTCTCCTGCAGTTTCCATCCAAGCGTTGCGAGGGCTTACTTAAGAAGGAAAGTGCACCGTCGGGAGTTCTTTACGCTTCCCATCTGTTCTTGCGCTCAAACTCCCGACTTGTACTTTGCTCCTCTCCTCTTGCCTAGCTGTGCTGCGATGGAGTTGGGTCTGCGTGAGAGTCGCTTGAAGACGGACAGCGATCTGAAGAAGGTCCGGGCCCTCATGGGGTGGTCTTCGGACTTCTTCAACCGCTCGATCCGCGCCGGCGGAGAGCTCCCCTTTGAAAAGGAGCACTCTGGCGAAATGGTGTACTTTTCCTCGTACGCCATGGTGGGGCTGATCCCACCGTTTTCTTCTTTCTTCTTGATGCTGCTGGACTTCTATGGTCTGCAGCTGTACCACCTTGGCCCTCACTCCATTCTCCTTGTGTCCATCTTTGTCCACTTCTGCGAGATGTGGGTGGGCATCCCTCCCTGCATCGAGCTCTTCCGAACCTTCTTCACCGTCCAAACCACCGGCCGAAGCGATGAGTATCTTGGCTTCTACTACTTCGTGAAGCGCAAGAAGTGCCCATTCAAGTACCTCCGGTCATTCCCTTCCGGGAAGTGGGATGACTGGAAGAAAGATTGGGTAGTCGTCCAGGTGGAGGAGCATGAGCGGTTGGAGTTGCCAGACGGTCTGCCCGGCATTGACACGTCGGTATGGAGCGAAGTTCCGGTGCTGGCGGAAGCTTTCGACCCTGTCCTGACCAGGATCCGCCAATGTGTGGAGGGAGGATTGACTCCCCAGGCGGTGTTCTGCAACTTCCTGTCCAACAGGTGGGCGCCGCTGAAGAGGAGGGAGAAGCTCGCCTGGGCCCTCAACAGCGTGATGGACGAGGACCGGGTTGAGACCGGGTTGAAGTCCAGCATGGTGGGGAAGACCTTGGAGTTTCACCTCAAGAAATTCCAGCACGGCATCGACGTTGACGGAGATTACTTGACTCCGCTGCCGGCTTTCCTCCCTCTGAACGTGGAAGTTGAGTTCAGCAGGGAGCTCCGGCGGAAGATGCCCGCGCTTGACGACCTTGGTGTCATCGAGAGAAGATCAACCACCCGGTTGGCGATCCCCGGGTTGTCCGGAGACGGCTCTGCCCCTGTCCCACAACCTAGAGCTGAGGTCATCGGCAAGGGCAAGGAGCTGGCGGAGGAGCCGGAGAGCCGGAAGAGAAAGCTGCGACATGCTGACGGAAGGTCCGTCGGGCCTGTCACTTCCCCCCCGGTTCCCCCTCCTCAGGAAGGAAGATCCTCCGCCGCCGTGGCGACTGTCCCCGTGGTGGGGTCTTTCCGGAGCGTTACTGTTCCGGCGGTGGGGTCCTCCCGGAGTGCGACTGTCCCCGTGGTGGATCCCTCCCGTGGTGCTAGCTCCGGGCGTGCGACTCCGGCATCTGGAGCGGTGAGGGCCTCCAGGTCCAGGAGTTCCTCCCGATCAGGGAGAGCTCCGACCCGGGAAACGCCCGCGGCTGTGGCAAGTCCTGGGAGTCCTCCCGGAGCTCCTACGCCGACCGTGGCCAGCCCGAATCATCCGGGAAAGAGGTTCCGCGCAAGCTGGTGCGTGAGCCTCCCAAGGTAATTTTTCTTTTTTACCTTGATTAACTTTTTAATTGTAGCATCTGTTTGCTCAATTTCTTCGTTCTTCATCTGCAGCGTTCCCAAGAAGGGGAGTGAAGCTCCACCCCCAGCCACAGTGTCTGAGGCTGGGAGGGCTTCTGCTCCAGCCCCGGTGCCGCCCCAAGCGGAGGCTGCGACAGCTCCGGCGCTGGCTGTCGTGGTCATGGACCTCGACTCGTCTCCGGAAGTTCCCGTGGTAGCGCCGGACCACGGGAATGAAGATGCGCCAGCGGCACCCGTCCCGGAAGTGGAAGCTCCGGGTCCTGGTGCTGCAGTAGTAGAAGCTCCGGCTGTTGAGTCGGAGGAAGTAGCAGTCCCGGCTTCGGAGCCGGAAAGTGTTGAAGCCCCGACGATTGAGCCGGAGGTGGCTGAAGCCCCGGCATGCGAGCCGGAAGTTGAAGTAGTTCCGGCAGTTAAGCCGGTTACTTCCGAAGCTCCGGCCGCAGAGCCGGTGATTGTTGGAGCGCCGGTCACAGAGCCGGCGGCTGAAGAGGCGAGGGAGCTTGAGCCTCCCTCAGAAGAAGTGTCCCGGCCGGAGCCAGTGGAGGCGACGACGTCGATGGTACCTGTGGCAGAGCCAGAGTGCCTGAACGAAGTCGCCGGCCCCCAGCCTGAGGGGGCAAATGAAGACTCGATGGCGGGACCTCCTTCGATGGTGACTGAGGCCATCCCGGAGGAGGGCCCTAGCGCTTTGGAAGCTCGGGGTTCCACTCTCGTAGAGTGGGACCCAATTTTTGTAAGTGAAGACCCGCTGGAACCAGCGGAAGAGATCCCAGCAGGTCCGGAGCCCATCCCGCTGTCGATGTCCATCGACAACGCCTGCTCCAGTCTACGTCAGGTCCAACTGGCCTTCTTCCACGACAACAAGGCTCTTGAAGAGGAGCGCCAAACCCTTAGGCGGTGGCGTAATCGACTCCACTTCGAGACTAAGCTGGCGCAGTCGAGGCTTGCGGATGACAAGGAATGGATCTGGCGGGAGAAGATCCGCCTGGAGCTCTGGGGTGAGCTGCTGGACGAGAGGGAGAGCATGACTCACGCCCTCGACGCTCAATCTCGGGAGTTCCATGACCAAGCTAAGGCTGCTAACGACGCGGCCAATGCTCGGTTTGATCAGCTCGAGGCCATCAGCACCGCACTCATCAAGCGCCGAGAGGCACTTGAAGGGAGGGAAAGACGGCTCGAGGATGAGGAGCAAAAACTCCTAGAGCTACGGGATGACGTCTTGCGACGGGAAGAAGAGCTCGCTGAGAAAACAGCTCTGGCGGACAAGGGCCTCGAGGAGCGCACTAAAAAATTGGAAGAGCGCTGCCTCGAGGAAGAGGAGAAGACCTGGGTGCGGGGGCAGGAACTCTACGAATACGAGTGTGCCCTTGTCGCCCGGGAGAAGAAAGTGGAGGCTAGGGAGAAGGACCTGGTCGACCGCCGGAACAAGATCCACCTCCGGGAGGAGGAGCTCGGAAGACTTGAGAAGCGGGTTGCTGCGAAGATCCAGCAAAACGCCAAAGAAGTTGAGCACCTCGCCCTCGAGAATTCGGAGCTGACGGCGGCCCGGAGATCCCTGGAAGAGATGAAGAACTTGAGGAAGGCGGACTCCCTGCAGATTTGGGAGTTCCTGGGCAAGGCCGACGACGCGCTGACGCCGATGGGTTTCAGCCCCGTGCACCCGGATGATCCGGAGCCAGAGCCTGACCTCGCGTTGCAAGCGTTGAGCGCCACAGGCAGCAAGCTCTCCAAGGTGGGCGATGTCATTGCGGACCAGCTGGAGGTCGAGGGGCAATCCCTGGCTAGGAACGTCACAAAATATGTGTTGACGTGCTACACCAGCCGGAACTCTCGATTTCCTCTGGACCCGGTGCTTGAAGGCCCTGTCAAAGGAGAAGGCGAAGCTACCCGAGCCCGCGTGTCGGAGGTCGCCCAGAAAGTCGCCGAGTTCTTCCATAGGGTCTAGGACCGTCTCTTTTAGCCTTTACTTGTATCTTCTCTTCTTCCTCAATTTTGTAATCCCTTGTCTCCAGATGTAATCTCCGATCTTCAGATGAAATGAAATCCCCAATTTTTTGCGAATTTCATTCTTTTGTCTTCAACATCTTTATCTTCACTTGGCCCCCTGGTAGATGTGCACAATTTGATTGTGGACATGTACCAAAAGGATGTTGAGTTTTGTTGAAGACGAATTTGCTTCGAACTTGTGGAATTTAGGTCCGAAGTTTTTGATAGTGAAGGTCCCCTGAAGTTGTCGGAGCTTAGAAGCTCCGGCACTGTCCATCGCTGGAGCTTAGTAGCTCCGGCAATAGCCTCTATCAACACGTTGAGCGTCGATAGTTAATACTCCAAGGTGTCGGAGCTTAGCAGCTCCGGCAATGACCTTTGCCACACTTGGTTTGTTGGCAACAGAATCCAGTGATGGGGTCTTCTCACCATCTTTTAGTCAACGCTGACGGTTGACGCCCTGGTGGGAGTCGGAACTTGGTTAGCTCCGGTTTTCCTCCATCTACGTAGGGTTCATTTTTCCTGCACACTTAAGCCAAGAAAAATAGTAAAATTCGTTCCTTGTCTATAACTTCGTCGCGTCTTACGGTTCTTAAGAAAATTTTAAGTTGAACACGATTTTTAATACGACTGGATGAATTGTCTTTTCTTTTAGATCCAATTGTCCATGGACCCACCTTACTTCGGCCTGCCGGGATGTAGGTAGAGTGGCGTACTTAGGGTGCTTGACCAGGCTAAGTCGATAGCGCACTCCGGCCCTAGAATGGCTTAGCGGCTTTCAGGCGAGTTGGCCACAGACGATATTTAAATCCAAAAAATCTGACAATTCAACTTGAATCGTATGTAAACCGGTCAAACTAGAACTTCTTAAGAATTGCACGTTTCTGTTATAGACAAGAAAGAGAAAAATAAAAATGTCGAGCCTATGCAAAGATGAATGCACGTGGAGTCTATTTCACATGAAGATGTCTTTCATTATAGGTCCGGGGTACAGGGGAAACAAGTACACTCTTAGGGTACGGAACCAGGCTAAGTGTGTTTGGTTTCTCGTTTGACCCAGGGTAGTTAGCCACACTTTTAGTCCGGAGACTGTGTCAAGTGTTGCATGAGCTTTTCAAACCTTTCGGGAAAGGTCCGGCTGCTCTCCCGGAGGAACTACCCGACTCTGTACAATGACTCTATAACATACATTTCAAGTTACTTAAGACTCACCTCCGTGAAATTAAGTGTAGAACTTACGGAGGTGCTCGATGTTCCAAGGATTTGGGAGAGGTGTCCCATCCTTGGCAGCCAAGCGAACGCTTCCGGGACGGGATACTTTGATCACTCGAAAGGGCCCTTCCCAGCTGGGGGAGAGTTTGTTTTGCCCTTCTCTGGATAGTATTCTCCGTAGCACCGGATCGCCTTCCTCGAGCTGTCGGTTGTGTACATGCTGCTGGTGATAGCGCCGTAGAGCTTGGCGGTATCGGGCATTCCGAACAGCTGCTTGGCACCTTCCCTCCTCAAGGAGGTCTAGGTCTTCGTGCCGGAGCTGGTCCTGCGCGGCTTCGTCGAAGGTCCGGACTCGGAGGGAAGCCAAGGTGATTTCTGGAGGAAGGATCACTTCAGCTCCGTACACCAGGAAGAAGGGTGTTTCTCCGGTTGCCCGACTTGGAGAAGTCCTGTTGGCCCATAGGGTGGGCGGAAGCTCTTCGATCCAATTGGCTCCGTGCTTCTTCAAGCGTTCATAAGTGCGTGTTTTGAGTCCTTTAAGGATCTCTACATTTGCTCTCTCGGCTTGTCCATTGCTGGCAGGATGAGCTACGGAAGCGTAGCAAACTTGTATGCCGAGGTCTTCGCAATATCCTTGAAATGCGGAGCTTGTGAATTGAGTCCCATTATCAGTGATGATCTTATTTGGGACTCCGAATCTGCTCACGATGGATTGTAGAAAATTGATTGCAGATTGTTTGTTGATCGTCACAACGGGAGTAGCTTCCGGCCACTTGGTGAACTTGTCGATGGCGATGTACAGGAACTTGTAACCTCCGACGGCTCTTGGGAAGGGTCCCAAGATGTCCATCCCCCACACAGCGAAAGGCCATGTGGGAGGTATCATTTGTAAGGATTGAGCAGGTGTGTGAATTTGCTTTGCATGAAATTGGCATGCTTTGCATTTCTTCACCAGCTCAGTGGCATCCTGGAGCGCTGTAGGCCAGTAGAAGCCGTGCCGAAAGGCTTTTCCGACCAGCGTGCGGGAAGATGCGTGGTTCCCACACTCGCCTCCATGGATTTCTGCGAGGAGCTCGCAGCCTTCTTCCCTTGTGATGCACCGCATTAGGATGCCGTTGGCACCGCGCCGGTAGAGATCCCCTTCTACCAATGTGTATCTTTTAGCCAATCTGACTACCCGATCAGCGAATACATCATCGTCAGGAAGGATGTTGTCTTTCAAGTAGCTCCAGATCTCCGAGATCCATGCATCAGAACTGACTTGAGCATTTGAGTCTTGCGTGCTGGGTTGCTCGGAGCTTCCGGCAGCACCTACGACCCTTGATGGCTGCCATGGTAACAGGGCCATCGGGACCGTCAGCTTCGGGATGCTGATCTCGCCCCCTTCGTTCAGTTCGGCAGGCTGAACTGTGGGTTTCGACAACCTCCGGACAAAGGTTCCGTCAGGGGCCGGAGCTCCAGTTGACGCCTTGGTCGAGAGTTCGTCAGCTTCAGCGTTGTGAGCACGCTGAACATGGTGAAGGTCTAGGACTTCGAAGTCCTTCTGAAGCCTCTGGACTTCAAGGAGGTAAGCAGCCAGCTGGAGATTATTGTAGGAGCATTCACCCTTCACCTGCTTGATGACAAGTTGTGAATCTCCTTTGACCAGCAGTTGCTTGACACCGTATGATAGTGCCACCTTTAATCCATAGATAAGTGCTTCGTACTCCGCCATGTTGTTGGTTGCCTTGAAGTCAAGGTGTACCATGTATTTCACCTTCTCCCCAGTTGGTGCGAGGAGAAGGATTCCAGCTCCGGCTCCCTGCTTCTGCATGGAGCCGTCGAAATAAAGGGTCCAGTGAGGCTTAGTGAAGGTTGGAACTTGAGGTTCCGTCTTCTGCTCGCTGGGGCCCCCAGGGCTTAATGGAGAGGGAGTCCATTCTGCCACGAAATCTGCCAACGCTTGACTCTTGATTGCTTGTCTCGGAATGAATTCAAGATCGAATTCAGCCAATTCCGCTGCCCACTTTGCAATATTCTCAGTTGAATTGGGATTATGCAGGATCGCTCGAAGTGGATATGAGGTCACCACCGAGACTTTGTGAGCTTTGAAATAGTGTCGAAGCTTCCTTGAGGCAATAAGAACTGCATAAAGCAGTTTATGCACCTCTAGGTATCGAGTCTTGGCATCATGTAACACTTCACTGATGAAGTATACCGGGCGTTGAATGGTCCGGACCCTCCCGGAGGGGTCCGGAGCTTCCTCTTCATTGATCCGGACCCTCTCGGAGGGGTCCAGACTCTCTTCGGGGACCTCCGGGTTCTGGGTGGAGGAACCCGGAGCTTCTTCAGAAATGACCTGGACCCTCTTAGAGGGGTCCGAGTCCTCTGAAGTGGCTTCTTGTGGGTTTGAGTCTGGGAGCTGGGACCCAGACCCGCTTTCAGGAACCTCCGGACCCTCCCGAAGGGGTCTGGATTCCTGAGTATTGGGTAGTTCCGGTCTCTCCGCAACCAGAACCATACTGACGACTTCGTCAGTAGCTGAAATGTAAAGCAACAAAGGCTCACCAGGGTTCGGAGCTACCAGGACTGGTAAGGTGGTGAGGAACTCTTTCAGCTCCTGGAATGCCTTCTCTGCTTCTTCAGACCATTGGAATGGTCTGGACTTCCTCAGTAACTTGAAGAAGGGAAGTGCTCTTTCTGCCAGTCTTGAAATGAACCGGCTGAGGGCTGCTAGACATCCAGTTAATTTTTTGGACGTCTTTGATGCGGGTTGGTGGCCGCATGTCTTCAGTGGCTTTTATCTTCGCGGATTAGCCTCTATGCCCCGATGACTTACCAGGAAACCAAGAAGCTTTCCGGAACTAACCCCGAAGACGCACTTGTCTGGGTTTAGCTTCGTGCGGGTGGCCCGCAGCTTGTCGAAGACAGCCTGCAAGGTGTCCAAGAGGGACTCCTTGTTTTTGACTTTGACCACGATGTCATCGACGTACACTTCCACTATGTCTCTGATGAGTTCTTCGAAAGTTTTGTACATAGCTCGTACAAAAGTTGAAGCTGCATTCTTGAGACCAAACGGCATGGCTGTGTAACAATACAATCCATCCACTGTGATGAATGAAGTATGCTCTTCATCCTCCCTAGACATCCTGATTTGATGATATCCAGAATATGCGTCTAGAAAACACAGTAACTCGCACCCGGAGGTGGAATCCACTATTTGATCTATTCTAGGTAGTGGGAATGGATCTTTTGGACATGCCTTATTCAGTGTGGTGTAGTCGATGCACACCCGAAGTTTCCCGCTGGCCTTGGGCACAACGACTGGGTTTGCCAGCCATTTTGGATGGTAGACTTCTCGGATAAATCCGGCTTCGAGCAACTTCTTCACTTCTTGTCGGATGAAGTTTTGTCGCTCTACAGATTGCTTCCGAGGTTTCTGATGCACAGGCCGAGCGTCGGGGTAAATCTTCAGATTGTGCTCAATCACTTCCCTGGGGATCCCAGGCATTTGTGACGGTTGCCAAGAAAATACGTCAACGTTAGCCCGGAGGAAAGTGATGAGCGTGAGTTCCTATTTGTCATTCATCCCACCCGATATGCGGGTGGTTTGAGTGACATCGGAACCAATTTGGACGACTTTGACGGGGATGTCGGTGTCGCCGCTTGGCTGCACACGTGGAGCGGAGGTTGAGCCTCGTTGCCGAATGCTCGGAGGTTTTGGAGCTTGCCCCTGTCTGGAGTCCTCCTCTTGCGCAGTGGTGAGTGCATGGAGCTCCTCCAGAGCAGTTACTCCGGCGGTGCGATCTCCACGAATCCGGAGAACGCCTGCTGGTGTTGGCATCTTCAACACCAAGTATCCATAATGAGCAGCTGCCATAAATTTGTATAGGGCAGGTCTACCCAAGATGGCGTTGAATGGTAAGTTGATCTGAGCGACGTCGAAGACCAACTTCTCGGTGCGGTACTTCTCCCGTGTCCCGAAGGTAACGGGGAGAATTATAGCTCCGAGTGGGGTAATGGCCCCCGGACCTACTGCGGAGAATGGTCGAGAGGGCTGAAGATCCGAAGGTCGAAGCTGAAGATTGGTAAAAGCTTCAAAGCTTATAAGATTCAACCCCGAACCTCCATCCACCATAACATGATGGAGCTGGATGTTGTTGATGGTGGGAGATACCATCAAGGGTAATTGGCCAGCTCCGACCATGCTTTGAGGACAGTCCGAAGCATCAAAAGTGATGGGTGTGTCCATCCACTTTCGATGTGGCTCCGGTCTAGCTGTAGGAGCTACAGCAGCCATATCCCGCCGCATAGTCTTGATGACACGACGAGAAGTGATGTCCCATGATCCACCAAAGATGGTGTTCATGGTTTTCCGACGCTCGTTGTCGGAGACGTCGGAGTCATTGTCGACGGAGGTGTAGACGGCTTTCAGGACCTTTTTGGGGTCCTGAAACCCTAACTCCTCTTCAGCCGGAGCTTCGTCAACCTTCTGTTTTCCCTCCCTCTGTCGGAAAGGAGACCCTTCCCGGCGCTTGTTGTAGCGCTCGGCAAGGTTTTGGACCTCCCGGCAGTCTTCCAGCCTGTGGCTGCCCGTTTTGTGAATGGGGCACCACATTTTGGATTTGCCACCGTCTTCGGAAGACGGTCGAGGTCGCTTCTCAGGGCGTGGCCCCCGGCCACCAGGAGTTGCAGTGGCTGCAACGTTGGATGTGCCGGCCGACGGCTTCTTCTTGCCGTTGGTCTTCTTTTTCTTCTTGCCACTCCCGGAGGTAGCGGCTTCTTCTTTGGAGGATTTTTTGTGATCCTCCAAGGCTGGTTTGGAGTGCATTTCACGGCCCTCTGCAGCTCTGGCACATTTGTCTGCCAAGCTAAAGAGCTCCGTGACGCTGGTGATCTCTTTGATCGCCAGCTTCTCCAACATCTTCTTGTCTCGTACACCCTGTCTGAATGCCACAATGACAGAAGCGCTTGAGATAGAAGGGATTGTGTTACGTACCTGAGAGAACCTCTGGATGAATGACCGCAAAGATTCTCCCCCTTTTTGCACGACCGCAAAAAGATCCAGTTCAGTGCCCGGTCGGGTGTATGAACTCCCGAAGTTGGCAGTGAACTGACGGCACAGCTCCTCCCAACTGTCAATAGAGTTGGGTGGAAGGCTCATAAACCAGGACCTGGCGGTCCCAGTTAAGGCCACTGGAAAGTAGTTGGCCATTACGACCTCGTTTCCTCCAGCTGCTAAGATTGCAGTGGAGTATATCTGCAGAAATTCTACGGGGTTGACAGCCCCGTCGAATTTTTCCGGCAAGTGTGGCCGGAACTTCTGTGGCCATCTAACCATGCGTAGGTGCATGGCTAGGGCGGAACAGCCTCCTCCTACTCCTTCCAGAGTAGAAAGGTCTTGAGCATCCCGTCTTTCTCGAGCTCGCTCGATATGGACACGGCCATCCTGTTGGCGGTATCGGCGATCAAGCTCCGCCCGGAGATCGTGTGTCGAAAGCCGAGATGCCGTATGGGTGCGTCGTGCCCCAGAGGGCAACGACGTCACTTGTTGTGACGCAGCTCGTCTTCGGTTGTTGGAGACATGTGGACCAAGTCTTCCAGACAACGTCCGTCGCTGCGACGGGGCTCGCCCTGAAGGAGGAGGACCCTGGTTGTTGAGTCGTTCGGCCGCTGCTGCGACCAAATGCTCAACATCAGCCCTCCATTGCTCCATAGCATCTTGAGATGCATCCGGAGGTGGTGGTCGCTGGGGAAGAGCACGCGCTGCATGGAGCGCGTGTTCTGGGTTGTCACGACTTGCCGGCGCAGTATGTGACGCCGGCGCACCATCATGTTGCCCGGCACGTCTTGCCGGAGAAGATGGTGGTGGTGGGAGTGTGACTCCTGCTGGTGCTGAGGCTCCTGCTGGTGGCTGCATGTTGGAGGGATTGCCCCCGACAGCCTGAGCAGTAGGTTGCCCGTTGGATGATCCAGCCGCAGAATTCACCATTCTTGAAAATCTCAGGCGCCCCCCTACCTGGCGCGCCAACTGTCGACTGTTGGAGTCGGCAGATCTCCTGACACTACTAAAGTGTTGAAGGAGTTTGTAGTTCGGTGTGGGCGCGCGGAGACTCAAGAAGGTGAATCACGATTGGACACGAGAGACACAATGGTTTACGTGGTTCGGGCCACCTGAGCGTAATACCCTACTCCACGGGTGTGTGTGTGTTGTATTAGCTTGTGTGCCTGAGAGCGTTCGAGAGTCTCTTTCGTGTATCGTCGGTCTGTCCTTTTATAGTACAAGGACAAACCGTTACAAGTTAGCCTGGCCCGACATGTGGCCCCGGCGGTTACTAGTATTGATACACGATTAATTGTTGTTAATAACCCTGTAACGGGCCCCGACAATGCCGTTACAGGTGTTAAGATTATCCAATTAAGTGTCATTAACATGGAATTAATGACAATTAATCGGGTCTTGAAGTCCGCGGCTATCCTTTGACGATCCGGAGTCGTTACAACGTCTTCCGGAGGTTTGAGGCGGCCAGCTCCGATGTTTGGACACGTGGCAGCTCCGGAGCTTGCTTGTGGGAAGCGGGAAGCTCCGGGGTGGCCTGGCACGTGTCAGGTCTAGAGCTTCTCTCGGTCAAGGGTTAAGTCCGGAGGTGCCGTTTCGGTACCTAGCCCGGAGCTTCACCCTTGTGGGTAGTAGCTCCGGTCTGGCAGTACACGTGGCAACCTAGGGGTTAACCATGTTGGAGAAGCAGGTCCGGTTATGTCTGACAAGTGGGCCTTCGAGGGTCTTCAATTTGAGTAGACGTCCTTCCCTTGAGATCTTTGTAACCTCAGGGGGTGTATGGTTTTTAGGGTACCGACAGCTGCATTAGTCGAACTTGTCATCAACATTCATTAGAGCTTGTATTCGAGGATGATATGGTTTGTGTAATAAAATTTGGTTAATTAATCTTGTTCTGTGGTAATTTTCTGTATACTCTTTTTTGAATGCACTCGTGTATGTGTGTTGAACATCCTGGGCACACATATGCGTTCACTTGGTTCATTTTCGGAACCGGGTGTCACAGATTTGTATCTAAGCCACATGTTGACTGTAGGACGCATCCTAGATAGAATGGACACTTTAGAGCACATAGGAGCACTCAGGAATCAATGTGTTTTTGTCGGCATGCTGTTTGCTATATATATTGTTTTCTTGTGTGCTTAATAGAGGATTTTGGGATGCTTTAGCATTGCCATGTCCACGTAGGCTAGTTAGTTGTCAAGTTTCATATCCCTTGATGCATATAGTTGGGGACGTTTTCTAATTCTTACCTATTGCTTTTCTCCATATGGTGAGGACTCGCAACCAGAGGGATGGCAATGATGAGGAGGAGAACAATGGAGTGTCTCAGAACAACATTGGACAAGGATCTACTCAGGGAGCTATCAACATTGAGCAGCTATTGGCTATGCAAAACCAGCTCATGCAGACTATGATACAAACTATGGGACAGTTGCAGGCTGGCAACATCAATAATCAGCCCCACATGCCTCCACCGCCACCCCCGCCTCCTCATAACCGGTTGGGAGAGTATATAGGGACTAGGCCACCAACCTTTGCTCAAGCTGCTGACCCTATGGACGCCGATGATTGGCTCAAGTCCTTGGAGAAGAAACTTGCTATTTTCCAATGCAGTGAACGAGAGAAGGTGCTATTTGCTTCTCATCAACTTGCTGGAGCAGCTGCAGATTGGTGGGATGCTTATTGCAATGCTCATGAGAATCAAGAGAGAATTACTTGGGCGGAATTCAAGGAGAGTTTCCGTTCTCATTATGTGCCGGAAGGAGTTATGATTTTGAAAAGGCAGGAGTTTGAGAACTTAAGGCAAGGAAGATCAAGCGTGAGTGAATATCTCAATAAGTTCACTCAACTCTCAAGATATGCGCCTGAGGATGTTAGTCGGGACAGCCGGAAGCAATACTTGTTCATGAGAGGCTTGAACAATGAGATCCAAGTGCAACTAGTCAACTGTGATTATGCCAATTTTCAGAAGCTTGTGGACAAAGCAATTGTAGTTGAGAACAAGGTCCGTGAGATAGAATAAGATAACAAGAGGAAGGCGCCATATCAAGGACAGTCGCAAGGAAGTAATGTGCGCCCTCGCCTTGCACCACCCAATGCGCCTTACTACAACTCTTCTATTCCTGCTCAGCGCCCTGGTTATGCACCATACCCAACTCAGTTTGTGCAGCAGCGCCCTGTCATGCAAGCACCTAGGCCTCCAATGCCTTATGCACCTCGCGCTAACTTTCCTGCTGCAAGTGTTCAAAACCAAGCTCAGCCCAATAATTCTGGTGGAGTTAAGAAGTTCTATACTTGTGGAGAAGCTGGACACTTTGCGCATCAATGTCCTAAGTCAGGCCTTGGTCAAGGAAGCAATGCACCGAGGCAAAACCCAAGACCCAATGGAGGACAGCCACAAGGGAACCGTGGACAGCAGAATTTTGCTCGTAGCAACGTGAACCATGTCTCTACGGAGGATGCTCAACAAGCGGATGACGTGGTCATTGGTATGTTTCTCACCAACTCCAAACCCGCGACTATGTTGTTTGATTTTGGAGCATCGCATTCATTCATTGCATCGAAGTATGTTGCCAAGCATAGTTTTCCTATCTCTCATATGAAGTTTACTCTATTGGTTAAGTCTCCTGGAGGAGAGATGAGGACAAATATAGTATGTCCAAAAGTAAGCCTTAGAATAAGGGGGGTAGACTTGTCCGCCAACCTCATTGTTTTGGATTCTCAAGGATTGGACATTATACTTGGTATGGACTGGTTGAGGAAGTACAATGGAGTTATCGAGTGTGCCACGAAGACGGTGAAGTTGACCAATGAGGAAGGGATCACCATAGAATTTGAAGCATCTCAAACCGCACCGAAGCAATTGGAGCTGAATCATATGGATGGTGCCACAATTGAGGAGATTCCGGTGGTGTGTGAATTTTTGGATGTTTTTCCGGACGAGTTGCAGAGTATGCCACCTGATCGAGACATTGTGTTTGTTATTGATTTAATACCTGGAACTGCACCTATAGCTAAGAGGCCGTATAGGATGCCTCCTATGGAATTAGCGGAGCTCAAGAAACAAATTCAAGAGCAACTAGAGAAAGGTTTTATTCGCCCTAGTTCTTCACCTTGGGGAGCGCCCGTGCTGTTTGTGGACAAGAAGGATGGAACCCAAAGGATGTGTGTGGATTACCGAGCTCTCAACGAGGTAACAATCAAGAACAAGTACATCTTGCCATGCATAGAAGACTTGTTTGATCAGATGAAGGGTGCTTGTGTCTTCTCTAAGATCGATTTGAGGTCGGGATACTTTCAAATGAAGATTAGACTATCGGACATACCCAAGACAGCTTTTAGGACGTGGTATGGATCTTATGAATACACCGTGATGTCTTTTGGTTTGACAAATGCGCCTGCGTACTTTATGTACCTCATGAATAAGGTCTTCATGGAGTACTTGGATAGTGTCGATACCCTAGAAACCGTACACCCCTTGAGGTTATAAAGATCTCAAAGGAAAATCATCTACTTGGTTTGAAGACCCTCGAAGGCCCACATGTCAGACATAACCGGACCCGCTTCTCCAACATGGTTAATCCCTGGGTCGCCACGTGTACTACCAAACCGGAGCTACCGCCCACAAGGGGGAAGCTCCAGGCCATGTACCGAAATGGCACCTCCAGACTTAGCCCCAGACCGAGAGAAGCTCCGGACCTGACACGTGACGGGTAGCCCCGGAGCTACCTGTTTCCACAGTATGCTCCAGAGCTGCCACGTGTCCAATCGTCGGATCTTCAGCCTCTAACCTCCGGAAGACCCCACAACGTCTCCGGATCTTCAAAGGGGAATCAAGGACTTCAAGACCCGATTAAGTGTCATTAATACCATATTAATGACACTTAAACGGATGAGCTTAACACCAATAACGGTGCTGTCAAAGCCCGTTACAGGGTCATTAAGAGCAATTAAATGTGTTAAATAAGTGTCAATACTAGTAACCGTTGGGGCCACATGTCGGGCCAAACTAACTTGTAACGGCCTGCCCTTGTACTGTAAAAGGACAGGCCGACGACACGTTCAAGGGGCTAGAGAGACACACACGCAATTGACGCTAAACACAAGCTCATACAGCTAATACAACAGCAACACATCCGCGGAGTAGGGTATTACGCTCAGGCGACCCGAACCACATAAACTTTTGTGTCTCCTGTGTCAATTCCTACTCACCTTCTTGAATCTCCGCGCGCCCATACCGAACATCAAACTCCCCTATCACTTTAGCAGTGTAGAAAGATCTGCCGGTTCCAAATCACCGACAGTTGGCGCGCCAGGTAGCGTGTGACGCCCGGTTCCGAAAATGAACCAAACTAACGCATATGTGTGCCCAGGATGTTCATCACACATATACGAGTGCAATCACAAAAGAGTATACAGAAAATTACCACAGAACAAGATTAATTATCAAATTTCATTACACAACCCATATTATCCTCGAATACAAGCTCTAATGAATACTATTAACAAGTTTAACTAATGCAGCGGAAATAAACTAATTAAACAACTAAGCAACTATGCAGCATAAGCGACAGGGTATGTATGCGCAGCTCTAATCAACACCACAGGCAAAGCTGACGGTAGACACGGCCTAGAACTCCGCATTATCACCATTAAACTCCCAATCCTGACCTGCAACTGTTTGGGTGGGGGATTGCAAGAGTGAGTACATGTCGTACTCAACAAGTGTGGAAAGTATGACATGTGGCTGATTCAAATGACGACAATAATAATGGTAAAGTGCTGAAAAGTACATTAAAATGTTTGAAAAACAATATAGTATAAGTATGTGAAGTAATCCCAACATAATCATGAGTAATACCATAATACAAAACTGGATTCATTACCATCATCAATAAGTCCAGATTCCACCATTGCCAATAACCATATTCATTACCAGAGATTAATCCACAACCATCCATAACCATTGCCAAACCATAACCATAATATCAACCATAACCATTATATCAACCATAACCATTACCCAACCATAACCATCCCAATTTCCAATTTCCCTCTAATCATGGAAGTTGTCCAGGTGCTCATAACCGGGAGCACGACTATCATGATAGTTTTAGTTAACACTCTGCAGAGTTTGTACCTCTTTACCCACGTGTTCGTGATTTCATCATCCTTCGGCGACTAAGAACCTCCCTTATGCCCATGACCCGTCGGTCACATTACACACTTCCGTTGGTGTGTGGCCAAGAGATCACAAAATAGCCTTTACAAAGGGATTACTAGCCTATTTAGACCCCACTGAGGTTTCACCGGTGGCGATGTCTCCCGCAGAGCACATCTTCAACCAAGGGCCCCCTCTTGAGCCATTCGGATCCCAGGGTAGTCCCACCAATCATCAACAAACCCAATCCGACTACCCCTTCCCCGAGCATCCACAATGGTCCAAACAGCACTAGCAAAGCCCTAATTAATCAGCTACGCCACACCCATGCTTGGCCTCGTGGTGGCATTGTAGTCCTGGCTTATTCTCGCATGAACCGGTCCTTAGATCTAAAGCAAGCAAACCACCATAACATCCAACCCATCCACATACCAGGCTTGCTTAGATCACCCATTACCATACCATGTTTAACCAGTTCATGTTAACCATAATCTCATCCATGCATGAATAAATTGATTGGTATAGTTGTTTTCCATCCCAGTTGATTAAGCGAAGCAAAAAGTAAAAACCCTTCCCGACTCTCTACCATAAATTCCAGGTGACAAGGGTGGTCAAACAAAACTAGTAAACTTCCTACCATAGGATTTCCCATCAATTTGACACAAGCATGCAGTTTTGCAAACAAAACATTTATTTTAAAACAGGATCAATATGCTTCAAGGACACTTGCCTTGCTCTTACTGTTGATTAGGGTCAAAGCCTTCAAACTCTTGATGTTGTAGATCCTCCGGGGCACTTTCTAGCGCAAATCCGTCTAATCCACACAATAAACATACAAGACAAGAAACACAATCAAAGAGTGCACAAATATTACTCAATATGACATGACATGCATGATTAATGCAAATGCAAGGTAGAACTTGTTACTAGATTGCTTTTAATGATCACTAACTATCTCTAATAGATTATAACAAGTTTATACAGGTTTGGATACGATTAGATCAAATTTTAGAATTAATTTCAACACAATTTAACCAGAAAGATCGGACTAGTCCGCTAGGGACCGGACAAGTCCGCACTTGACGAGATCAGCAAATTAGGGTTTTCTAGATCGACATGAATTTGGAGATTAGGGGTTGAATTCACGTAAGGAAAAGAGAATAGAAGGTATACCATGTGTTTAGAACTCCAATGAACCAAGAAACTTGGAGGTAACACTTGGATCTTGATGATCTAAGATTGGTGATGAACTTGGAGATGAATTGGTGGTGAAGGACGAAACTTGGTGGAGATCTTGATCCTCTTTCGTTTCCTCCTCTTCTTCTTCTTGTTTGGGATCTTCTCCTCCCTCCTTGATGGTGGCTCCCCACGAACTAGGGTTTGGGTGGGTGGAAAAGTGGCAAATAGATGTCAAACCAAGGGGTGGGGTTGTTTATATAGATGTGGAGGCTAGGGTTAGATGGATTTCGAGTTTAGGATGAGTAGAGGCCGGTTTAGAGTCCCACATGGGCTCTAAAAGAGTTGGGCACGACGTCCCTAGGCCCACTTAACGTGAAACCCAAGAAACAAGTCGTAAAACAAAAGGTCAATCTCGGAGTCACGAAATATCGTACAAGTCCGGACAGGACCGGACTAGTCCGAAGTCGTCCAGAGAGAAAATCGGACAAGTCTGGCCAAAAATCGGACAAGTCCGATCTTAGTCAGAAAGGAAAACGGACAAGTCCGCTGGAACATCGGACTAGTCCGGAAAAGTCCAGGGACTTAGCAAATTTTCAAGGATTCATGGAATACCGGACTAGTCCGCACAAAATCGGACAAGTCCGGAGTTGTCCAGAGGCAAAAATCGGACTAATCCGTAGCAGAAACGGACAAGTCCGTTTTTAGACAGAGAAATCGGACTAGTCCTCAGCAAAACCGGACTTGTCCGCACTTTCCTACATTTTTAAGTGCGGTTTTGCTCCAAATCAATTTTAAACTTGTTCCTCTTGTTATGGGTTAATGTTAAACATGTATATGAGTGCATGTAGGGCATGATGCATGAAAATGAGGGTGTTACATAGCGGCGCTTGAGATTTCGAGAATGGTGAACTCAGCTGCTGGATCATCCAACGGTCAACCTGCTATTCAGGCTGTTGGAGGCAATCCCTCCAATAGGCAGCCACCAGCAGGAGCCTCAGCACCAGCAGGAGTCACACTCCCACCACCACCGTCTCCTCCAGCAAATCGTGCTGGGCAGCGTGATGGTGCGCCGGCATCAATCCCTGCATCGGCAAATCATGACAACCCAGAACACGCGCTTCATACAGCGCGTGCTCTTCTCCAACGCCCACCACCTCCGGATGCATCCCGGGATGCACTTGAGCAGTGGAGGGCCGATGTGGAGCATTTGGTTGCAGCAGCAGCCGAACGCCTCAGCAACCATGGTCCTCCTCCTTCAGGACGAGCCCCGTCGCAGCAGCAGACTTTGTTTGGTAGACTTGGTCTGCACGTCTCCAATAGCAGGAGAGGTGCTGCGTCACAACAAGTGACGTCATTGCCCTTCGGGGCACGACGTACTCACACGGTATCCAGGCTTTCGACTCATGACCTCCGGGCGGAGCTTGATCGCCGATACCGCCAGCAGGATGGCCGAGTCCATATTGAGCGTGCCCGTGAAAGACGGGAAGCTCAGGACCTTTCTACTCCTGAAGGAGTAGGAGGAGGCTGTTCAGCCTTGTCCATGCACCTGCGCATGGTTAGATGGACACAGAAGTTTCGGCCTCACCTGCCGGAAAAATTCGACGGGACTGTCAATCCCGCCGAATTTCTTCAGATATACTCCACTGCAATCTTGGCAGCTGGAGGAAACGAGGCCGTGATGGCCAATTACTTTCCAGTGGCCTTAACTGGGACTGCCAGGTCCTGGTTTATGAGCCTTCCACCCAACTCTATCAACAGTTGGGAGGAGCTGTGCCATCAGTTCACTGCCAACTTCGGGAGTTCATACACCCGACCAGGCACTGAACTAGACCTTTTTGCGGTCGTGCAAAAAGGGGGAGAATCCTTGCGGTCATTCATCCAGAGGTTCTCTCAGGTACAAAACACTATCCCTTCTATCTCTAGCGCCTCTGTCATTGTGGCATTCAGACAGGGCGTACGGGACAAGAAGATGTTGGAGAAACTGGCGATCAAGGAGATCACTAGTGTCACGGAACTCTTCAGCTTGTTTGACAAATGTGCCCGAGCTGTAGAGGGCCGTGAGATGCACTCCAAACCAACCTCAGAGGGTCACAAGAAATCGTCCAAAGAAGAAGCCGCTACCTCCGGGGGTGGCAAGAAGAAAAAGAAGACCAACGACAAGAAGAAGCCGTCGGCCGGCACATCCCACGTTGCAGCTGCTGCAGCTCCGGGTGGCTGGGGGCCACGCCCCAAGAAGCGACCTCGACCGTCTTCTGAAGACGGTGGCAAACCCAAAGTGTGGTGTCCCATTCACAAAACGGGCAGCCACAGTTTGGAAGACTACCGGGAGGTCCAAAACCTTGCCGAGCGCTACAACAAGCGCCGGGAGGAATCTCCTTTCCGACAGAGGGAAGGAAAGCAAAAAGTTGATGAAGCTCCAGCAGAAGAGGAGTTGGTGTTCCAGGATCCCAAAAATGTCCTGAAGGCCGTCTACACCTCCGTCGACGATGATTCTGACGTCTCTGACAACGAGCGTTGGAAGACCATGAACACCATTTTTGGTGGATCATGGGATATCACCTCCCGTCGCGTCATCAAGACTATGCATCGGGATATGGCCGCTGTAGCTCCTACAGTCAGGCCGGAACCTCACCGAAAGTGGATGGACACAACCATCACTTTTGATGCTTCGGATTGTCCCCGGAGCATGGTTGGAGCAGGACAGTTACCCTTGATGGTATCTCCTACCATCAACAACATCCAGCTCCACCACATCATGGTAGACGGAGGTTTGGGGCTTAACCTCATCAGCTTCGAAGCTTTCACTAAGCTTCAGCTCCGACCTTCGGATCTCCACCCCTCTCGACCTTTCTCCGGAGTAGGTCCGGGGGCCATCACCCCACTCGGAGCTATTACTCTCCCTGTTACCTTCGGGACACGGGAGAAGTACCGCACCGAGAAGTTGGTCTTCGACGTCGCGCAAATCAACTTACCCTTCAATGCCATCTTGGGTCGACCTGCCCTGTACAAATTCATGGCGGTTGCTCATTATGGCTATCTGGTGTTGAAGATGCCAACGCCAGTAGGCGTTCTCCGGATCCGCGGAGATCGCACTGCCGGAGTAACTGCACTGGAAGAGCTCCATGCGCTCACCACGGCGCAAGAGGAGGACTCCAGGCAGGAGCAAGCTCCAAAACCCCCGAGAATTCGTCAACGAGGCTCGGCTTCTGCACCTCGAGTGCAGCCAAGCGGCGACACCGACATTCCCGTCAAAGTCGTCCAAATTGGTTCCAATGCCGCTCAGACCACCCGTATATCGGGAGGATTGAACGACAAATAGGAACTCGCGCTCATCACTTTCCTCTGGGCTAACGTCGACGTGTTTGCTTGGCAACCGTCACAAATGCCTGGGATCCCCAGGGAAGTGATTGAGCACAATCTGAAGATCTACCCCGATGCTCGGCCTGTGCATCAGAAGCCTCGGAAGCAATCCGTAGAGCGACAGAACTTCATCCGACAAGAAGTAAAGAAGTTGCTCGAAGCCGGATTCATCCGAGAAGTCTTCCATCCGAAATGGCTGGCAAAACCAGTCGTTGTGCCCAAGGCCGGCGGGAAGCTTCGGATGTGCATCGACTACACCACACTAAATAAGGCATGTCCAAAAGATCCATTCCCACTACCTAGAATAGATCAGATAGTGGATTCCACCTCAGGGTGTGAATTACTGTGTTTCCTAGATGCATATTCCGGATATCATCAAATCAGGATGTCTAGGGAAGATGAAGAGCATACTTCATTCATCACAGTAGATGGATTGTATTGTTACACATCCATGCCCTTTGGTCTCAAGAATGCAGCTTCAACTTTTGTACGAGCTATGTACAAAACTTTTGAAGAACTTATTAGAGACATAGTGGAAGTGTATGTCGATGACATCGTGGTCAAGGTCAGGAACAAGGAGTCACTCCTTGACACCTTGCAGGCTGTCTTCGACAAGCTGCGGGCCACCCGCACAAAGCTAAACCCAGACAAGTGTGTCTTCGGGGTTAGCTCCGGAAAACTTCTTGGTTTCCTGGTAAGTCACCGGGGCATAGAAGCTAATCCGGCGAAGATTAAGGCCATTGAAGACATGCAGCCACCAACCCGCATCAAGGACGTCCAAAAATTAACTGGATGTCTAGCAGCCCTCAGTCAGTTCATCTCAAGACTGGCGGAACGGGCACTCCCCTTCTTCAAGTTATTGAGGAAGTCCGGACCATTCCAATGGTCCGAAGAAGCAGAAAAGGCATTCCAGGAGCTGAAACAGTTCCTCACCACCCTACCAATTCTGGTAGCTTCGAACCCTGGTGAGCCTTTGTTGCTTTATATTTCAGCTACTGACGAAGTCGTCAGTATGGTTCTAGTTGCGGAGAGACCAGAACTACCCCATACTCAGGAATCCAGACCCCTTCGGGAGGGTCCGGAGGTTCCTGAAAGCGAGTCTGGGTCCCAGCTCCCAGATTCGAATCCACAAGAAGTCGCTTCAGGAGACCTAGACCCCTTCGGGAGGGTCCAGGTCATTTCTGAGGAAGCTCCGGGTTCCTCCAGCCAGAACCCGGAGGTCCCTGAAGAAAATCCGGACTCCTCCGAGAGGATCCGGGTCAGTGAAAAGGAAGCTCCAGACACCTCCGGGAGGGTCCGGACCATTCAGCGCCCAGTGTACTTCGTTAGTGAAGTACTACATGATGCCAAGACTCGATACCTAGAGGTGCATAAGCTGCTCTATGCAGTTCTTATTGCCTCCAGGAAGCTTCGCCATTACTTCCAAGCTCACAAAGTCTCAGTGGTGACCTCTTACCCACTTCGAGCAATTTTGCATAATCCCAATTCAACTGGGAATATTGCAAAATGGGCAGCAGAATTGGCTGAATTTGATCTTGAATTTATTTCAAGGCAAGCAGTCAAGAGTCAAGCATTGGCAGATTTTGTGGCAAAATGGACTCCCTCTCCATCAAACCCTGGGGGCCCCAGTGAGCAGAAGACGGAGCATCAAGCTCCAACCTTCACCGAGCCTCACTGGACCCTCTACTTCGATGGCTCCATGCAGAAGCAGGGGGCAGAGCTGGAATCCTTCTCCTTGCACCGACTGGGGAGAAGGTGAAATACAAAGTACACCTTGACTTCAAGGCAACCAACAACATGGCAGAGTATGAAGCACTCATCTACGGACTAAAGGTGGCACTGTCATATGGTGTCAAGCAATTGCTGGTCAAGGGAGATTCACAGCTCATCATTAAGCAGGTGAAGGGTGAATGCTCCTGCAATAATCTCCAGCTAGCTGCTTACCTCCTTGAAGTGCAAAGGCTTCAGAAGGACTTTGAAGTCCTAGATCTCCACCATGTTCAGCGTGCCCACAACGCTGAAGCCGACGAACTCTCGACGAAAGCGTCAACCGGAGCTCTGGCTCCTGATGGAACTTTTTTCCGGAGATTGTCGAAACCCACAACTCAGCCTGCCGAACTGAGCGAAGGGGGCGAGATCAGCATCCCGAAGCTGACGGTCCCGATGGCCCTGTTACCATGGCAGCCATCAAGGGTCGTAGGTGCTGCCGGAAGCTCCGAGCAACCCAGCACGCAAGACTCAAATGCTCAAGTTAGTTCCGATGCATGGATCTCGGAGATCCGGAACTACTTGAAAGACAACATCCTTCCTGATGATGATGTATCCGCTGACCGGGTAGTCAGATTGGCTAAAAGATACACGTTGGTAGAAGGGGATCTCTACCGGCGCGGTGCCAACGACATCCTAATGCGGTGCATCACAAGGGAAGAAGGCTGCAAGCTCCTCGCAGAAATCCATGGAGGCGAGTGTGGGAACCACGCGTCTTCCCGCACGTTGGTTGGTAAAGCCTTTCGGCATGGCTTCTACTGGCCTACAGCACTCCAGGATGCAACTGAGCTGGTGAAGAAATGTGAAGCATGCCAATTTCATGCAAAGCAAATTCACACACCAGCTCAGCCCTTACAAATTATACCTCCTACATGGCCCTTCGCTGTGTGGGGGATGGACATCTTGGGACCTTTCCCAAGAGCCGTCGGAGGTTACAAGTTCCTGTACGTCGCCATTGACAAGTTCACCAAGTGGCCGGAAGCAACTCCAGTTGTGACAATCAAGAAGCAATCTGCTATCAACTTTCTGCAGTCCATTGTATGTAGATTTGGAGTCCCAAACAAAATCATCACTGATAATGGAACCCAATTCACAAGCTCCGCATTCCAAGGATATTGCAAAGACCTTGGCATACAAGTTTGCTACGCCTCTGTAGCTCATCCAGCCAGCAATGGCCAAGCCGCGAGAGCTAATGCTGAAATCCTTAAAGGACTTAAAACGCGCACTTATGAGCGCTTGAAAAAACATGGAGCCAACTGGATCGAAGAGCTTCCGCCCACTCTATGGGCCAACAGGACATCTCCAAACCGGTCAACCGGAGAGACACCCTTCTTTCTGGTGTACGGAGCTGAAGCAATCCTTCCTCCGGAAATCACCTTGGGTTCACTCCAAGTCCGGACCTTCGACAAAGCCGCGCAGGACCAGCTCCGGCGTGAAGACCTAGACCTCCTTGAGGAGGGAAGGTGCCAAGCAGCTGTTTGGAATGCCCGATATCGCCAAGCTCTACGGTGTTATCACCAGCGGCATGCACACAACCGACAGCTCGAGGAAGGCGATCTGGTGCTACGGAGAATACAATCCAGAGAAGGGTTAAACAAACTCTCCCCGGGCTGGGAGGGACCCTTCCGAGTGATTAAAGTATCCCGTCCCGGAAGCGTTCGCTTGGCTACTGAGGATGGGACACCTCTCCCAAATCCTTGGAACATCGAGCACCTCCGTAAGTTCTACACTTAATACCACGGAGGTGAGTCTTGAGTAACTTGAGATGTATGTTATAGAGTCATTGTACAGAGTCGGGTAGTTCCTCCGGGAGAGCAGCCGGACCTTTCCCGAAAGGTCCGCAAAGCTCATGCAACGCTTGTCACAGTCTCAGGACTAAAAGTGTCGCTAACTACCCTGGGTCAAACGAGAAATGAAACACCCTTAGCCTGGTTCCGTACCCTAAGAGTGTACTTGTTTCCCCTGTACCCCGGACCTATAATGAAAGACATTTTCATGTGAAATAGACTCCACGTGCATTTATTTCGTACAGGCTCAACATTTTTATTTTTCTCTTTCTTGTCTATAACAAAGACATGCAATTCTTAAGAAATTTTAGTTCAATCGGTTTATATACGATTCGAGTTGTATTGTCAATTCTTGGCTTAAGTGTGTAGGAAAAATAAAATCTACGTTGATGGAGAAAAGCCGGAGCTAACTAAGCTCCTACTCCCCTAGGGGGCCAGCTGTCGACGCTGAATAAAAGATGGTGAGAAGACCCCGTAAATGGAGTCTGCTGCCAACAAACTGAGTGTTGGCAAAGGTCACTACCGGAGCTACTAAGCTCCAGCACCCCGGAGGATTAACTATCGATGCTCTACGCGTTGATAGAGACTATTGCCGGAGCTACTAAGCTCCAGCGATAGACAATGCCAGAGCTTCTAAGCTCCGACAACCTCAGGGGGCCTTCACTATCGAAGACTTCGAACCTAAATTCTACAAGTTCAGAGCAAAAGAGTCTTCAACAATGCACAATATCCTCTTGGTACATGTTCACAATCAAATTGTGTACATCTACCAGGGGGCCAAGTGAAGATAAAAGTGAGTGTTGAAGACAAAAATTGAAATTCACAAAAATTTTGGGGATTTCATTTATCTGGAGACAAGGGATTACATCTGGAGACAAGGGATTACAAAATTGAGGAAGAAGAAGAGAAAATACAAGTGAGAACTATAGAGATAGTCCTAGACCCTATGGAAGAATTGGGCGACCTTCTGGGCAACCTCCGATACGCTGGCTCGGGTAGCTTCGCCTTCTCCTTCGACGGGACGTTCAAGCACCGGGTCCAGAGGAAATTGGGAGCTCCGGTTGGTGTAGCACGTCAGCACGTACTCTGCGACGTTCTTCGCCAGGGATTGCCCCTCAACCTCCAGTTGGTCGGCGATGACATCGCCCACCTTGGAGAGCTAGCTACCTGCTGCGCTCAACGCCTGCAGCGCTAGGTCCGACTCCGGCTCCGGATCATCCGGGCGCACAGGGTTGAAACCCATCAGTGTCAGTGCATCATTGGCCTTGCTCAAGAACTCCCAAATCTGTAGGGAGTCCTCAGCCCTCAAGCCCTTCATCTCTTCCAGGGATCTTCTGGCCGCCACCAGTTCATAATTCTCACGGGCAAGGCGCTTAACTTCTTTGGCGTTTTGCTGAATCTTTTCAGCAACCCGCCTTTCGAGTTTTCTGAGCTCCTCCTCCCGGAGGTGGATCTTGTTCCGGCGGTCAACCAGGTCCTTCTCTCTACCCCTCACTTTCTTCTCCCTGGCAGTAAGGGCACACTCTTGTTCATAGAGTTCCTGCCCTCGCACCCAGGTCTTCTCCTCTTCCACTTGGCAGCGCTCTTCCAATTTCTTGGCGCGCTCCTCGAGACCCTTGTCAGCCAGAGCCACCTTCTCGATGAACTCCTCCTCCCTCCTCAGGACATCAACCCTCAGCTCTAGGAGTTTCTGCTCTTCATCCTCGAGCCGTTTCTCCCTCTCTTCAAGTGCCTCTCGGCGCTTGATGAGTGAAGTGTTAATGGCCTCAAGCTGTTCGTGGCGTGCGTCGGCCGCATTATTGGCAGCTTTGGCCTGATCGTAAATCTCCCAGGATTGGGCGTCGAGGGCACGAGTCATACTCTCCCTGTCATCCAGTAACTTGCCCCAGTACTCCAGGCGGATCTTCTCCCGCTTAAGCCATTCCTTGTCATCCGCTAGCCTCGACTGCGCCAGCTTGGTCTCGAAGTAGAGCTGATTACGCCACCGCCTAAGGGTTTGGCGCTCCTCTTCAAGAGCCTTGCTGTCGTGGAAGAAGGCCAGTTGGACTTGACGCAGACTGGAACATGCGTTGTCAATGGACAGCGACAATGGAATGGGTTCTGGACCTGCTGGGGTCTCCTCCGCTGGTTCCAGCGGGTCTTCGGATACAAAAATTAGGTCCCACTCTACAAGAGTGGTCCCCTGGGTCTCCATGGCACTAGGGCCGTCCTCCGGGATGGCCTCAGTCGCCATCGAGGAAGGCCCCGCCGCCAAATATTCGTTCACCCCCTCAGGCTGGGGGCCAGCGACTTCGCTGGGGCACTCCAGCTCGGCCGTAGGTACCTCCGACGTCATCGCTTCCGGAGCAGGAGCCGCTACTGGCTCCGGTCTGGGCACCTCTTCCGATGAGGGCTCAAGCTCCGTCACCTCTTCAACAACCGGCTCAGGAGCCAGAAGATCTTCAACATCGACCGGCCTTGTGGCCGGATCTCCAACAATGACCGGCTCAGCGGCCGGTGCATCGGAGGTAGCCGACCCAACTGCCGAAACTACCTCAGTTTCTGGCGCGCACGCCGGAGCTTCAATCACCTCCGGCTCAACCGCCGGGGCTTCGACAATTTCCGGCTCAGAGGCCGGGATTACTGCTTCCTCCGGCTCAATAGCCGGAGCTTCCATCATCGCAGCACTAGAACCCGGAGCTTCAACCTCTGGGACAGGTGCCGCTGGCGCATCTTCACTCCTGCGGTCCGGCGCTACCACGGGAACTTCTGGGGATGAGTCGAGGTCCATGACCACGACAGCTGACGCCGGAGCTGTCGCAGCTTCGGCCACCACTTGGGGCGGCACCGGGACAGGAGCAGAAGCTCCCGCTCTCACAGCTTCATCCACTGTGGCAGAGGGTGGAGCCTCACTCCCCTTCTTGGAGACGCTGCAGATGATGAACAGAGAAAATTAAAAAATGGTTGCTACAATTAAAACAACTATCCAAGGTAGAAATCAAAAGTTACCTTGGGAGACTTCCGCACCAGCTTGTGCGAAACCTTTTTCCCGGGCGTTCCGGGCTAGCCATAGCCGGCGTGAAAGCTCCGGAAGGCCCCCAAGAATTCGTCGCGGCCACGGGTGTTTCCCGGGTCGAGGCTCCCCTCGATCGGGAAGAACCCCCTGACCTGGAGGCCTCCACCGGCCCAGGAGCTGGAGTTGCACGCCCGGAGCTAACACCCCGGGAGGACCCTACTGCGGGGACAGCCGCGCCAACTGTCGGTGATTTGGAACCGACAGATCTCCCTACACTGCTAAAGTGATAGGGGAGTTTGATGTTCGGTATGGGCGCGCGGAGATTCAAGAAGGTGAGTAGGAATTGACACAGGAGACACAAGAGTTTACGTGGTTCGGGCCGCCTGAGCGTAATACCCTACTCCACGGATGTGTTGCTGTTGTATTAGCTGTATGAGCTTGTTTTTAGCGTCAATGGCGTGTGTGTCTCTCTAGCCCCTTGAACGTGTCGTCGGCCTGTCCTTTTATAGTACAAGGGCAGGCCGTTACAAGTTAGCCTGGCCCGACATGTGGCCCCAGCGGTTACTAGTATTAACACTTATTTAACACATTTAATTGCTCTTAATGACCCTGTAACGGGCTTTGACAGCACCATTATTGGTGTTAAGATCATCCGTTTAAGTGTCATTAATATGGTATTAATGACACTTAATCGGGTCTTGAAGTCCTTGATTCTCCTTTGAAGATCCGGAGCCGTTGTGGGGTCTTCCAGAGGTTAGAGGCTGAAGATCCGACGGTTGGACACGTGGCAGCTCCGGAGCATACTGTGGAAACAGGTTGCTCCGGGGCTATCCGACACGTGTCAGGTCCGGAGCTTCTCTCGGTCTGGGGCTAAGTCCAGAGGTGCCATTTCGGTACATGGCCCGGAGCTTCCCCCTTGTGGGCGGTAGCTCCGGTTTGGTACTACACGTGGCGACCCAGGGATTAACCATGTTGGAGAAGCGAGTCCGGTTATGTCTGACATGTGGGCCTTCGAGGGTCTTCAAACCAAGTAGATGATTTTCCTTTGAGATCTTTATAACCTCAAGGGGTGTACGGTTTCTAGGGTACCGAAAGTGTCCCATCTTGCAGGCTATCTTCGACAAGCTGCGGGCCACCCGCACAAAGCTAAACCCAGACAAGTGTGTCTTCGGGGTTAGCTCCGGAAAACTTCTTGGTTTCCTGGTAAGTCACCGGGGCATAGAAGCTAATCCGGCAAAGATTAAGGCCATTGAAGACATGCGGCCACCAACCCGCATCAAGGACGTCCAAAAATTAACTGGATGTCTAGCAGCCCTCAGCCGGTTCATCTCAAGATTGGCGGAACGGGCACTCCCCTTCTTCAAGTTATTGAGGAAGTCCAGACCATTCCAATGGTCCGAAGAAGCAGAAAAGGCATTCCAGGAGCTGAAACAGTTCCTCACCACCCTACCAATTCTGGTAGCTCCGAACCCTAGTGAGCCTTTGTTGCTTTATATTTCAACTACTGATGAAGTCGTCAGTATGGTTCTGGTTGCGGAGAGACCAGAACTACCCCACACTCAGGAATCCAGACCCCTTCAGGAGGGTCCGGAGGTTCCTGAAAGCGAGTCTGGGTCCCAGCTCCCAGATTCGAATCCACAAGAAGTCGCTTTAGGAGACCTAGACCCCTTCGGGAGGGTCCAGGTCATTTCTGAGGAAGCTCCGGGTTCCTCCAGCCAGAACCCGGAGGTCCCTGAAGAAAATCCGGACTCCTCCGACAGGATCCGGGTCAGTGAAGAGGAAGCTCCGGACCCCTCCGGGAGGGATTGGACCATTCAGCGCCCAGTGTACTTCATTAGTGAAGTACTACATGATGCCAAGACTCGATACCTAGAGGTGCATAAGCTGCTCTATGCAGTTCTTATAGCCTCCAGGAAGCTTCGCCATTACTTCCAAGCTCACAAAGTCTCAGTGGTGACCTCTTACCCACTTTGAGCAATTTTGCATAATCCCAATTCAACTGGGAATATTGCAAAATGGGCAGCGGAATTGGCTGAATTTGATCTTGAATTTATTTCAAGGCAAGCAGTCAAGAGTCAAGCATTGGCAGATTTTGTGGCAGAATGGACTCCCTCTCCATCAAACCCTGGGGGCCCCAGTGAGCAGAAGACGGAGCATCAAGCTCCAACCTTCACCGAGCCTCACTGGACCCTCTACTTTGATGGCTCCATGCAGAAGCAGGGGGCCGGAGCTGGAATCCTTCTCCTTGCACCGACTGGGGAGAAGGTGAAATACATGGTACACCTTGACTTCAAGGCAACCAACAACATGGCAGAGTATGAAGCTGTAAGACCTATGTGTGCTGAATACATTGGCTTGTAGTGAATACACTTGGCTTTGATGATAAAAGTTTTGAATATCACCAAAACACCTTTTTATCAAGGTCCGACTCTAGCTCCAAGCTACAGCAAGGTCCGACGGTAGGTCCGACTTGTTTTGGGTAGCTCCGGCTACGTTAGATGCTAGGTCCGGCATCTTGGTAAGATCCGACTAGCTTTGGTTAGCTCTGGTGAGCTTTATCCTTAGCTCCGGCATGTCTTTGATAGCTCCGGCATATACTTGATAGCTTTGGCACGCTTTTGCTAAGCTCCGACGTACTTTGTCTAGCTCCAGTTTTGGGTTGACTAGTTTTGACTAGTTTTGGAAAGCTCCGGCGCTAGGTTCTACTAGCTTTTGTTAGCTCCGGCTCAAGCTCCGGGCTGCTCCGGCAAGGTCCGGAACTTGACCTAAGTGCTTCTGCTTTTCATTTGCAATGTTTCGTACTTGCTTTACATGATTGTAAAGATTGCTTAGTATTCATTTGCTAAGTTTTTGGTGCGTTTTGGTTGAATACGGTTGATATCGTTTCTACTGTGGTTTTGCAACATGCTTATGTGAGGTTCTCACATAAGGTGTTGTGTTCGGAACTAACTTGAGTCAAGTCGAGGACTTGGGCTCGTATGGATTGTTTGTTTGTTCATGTGCAGGTGTTGCTTGAGTTCAAGTCATGGCTGGTGACAAGATCCATTGGACTAGTCTCAGGAGGAGATGAGGTTCCAACAACCAAGTTCGGGAGGAACTGTGGTTGAGCGAGTCAGGAGGTCGCGCAGGATGATTGAATCAAGGGCAGTGCATATGAAGATCGAACGAAGGTGTTCACACGTATGCATGCGGTGCATGACGTGGCAATATGCTTCTAGAGACGGATTATGGAAAGAAGATCTGATCGGAAGGATCGGATCGTATCGGTTGAAGACTTAGGCTGCTAGCTGAGTCGGTTATGGCTCGGTATGGAAAGTATCGAGTTGGTTATATTAGGATTTCGTGTAGGTCACGAATTTGAGTTGTTTAGGAATGTGGGATACATTCCTAAGGTGTTTGTAAGTCTTAAGATTGCTTCTATCTGCGTATAGAAGAGTCCTAAGCAGTTATGGAAAGTTCCGATTGTGATCGGATTAGGATTGGAGTCCTAGTTGAGATTGGGATGGCCTAAGGGCTGGTTATATAAGCAAGGGAAGGCCAAAGCTCGTGGGAGACGACTTTGGGGCTGTTCCTCTTGTGTTCTATTGAATTAAATTCATAGTTTGAAGGAACTTTTGTGCCTTGTTCGTCCGACTTGTTCCAGACAAGTTTTACTCGTCGAGTTTCTGGACAGTACTACCTTTCGTCGGTGGTTTTATCATAACTCGAGTTTTACTGATCCAATTGACGTGATTCTTTTTTGGTTGTCTTCACAACTTTATTATCTATCATATATCAAAATTTCACGGTCATTGGATTTGTGGTTTTTGATCTACACGAGTTTCTTTGCGGCATCCCATAAACTGTTTTTCTCGGGTAGGTCAGATTGACCATAGTCTGATCTTCCGATCATAACTTGAGTTTTTTCTCGATGGATTTGAGTAATTCTTTCTGTGTTGTCTTCGTGACTTGATTCTCTCTTATATCTATCACTTTTGTCACGGTGAAACACGTTTAGATTAGTCTCATACACGATTTCTTTAACAGATCATTTTTCTACCAAAGGGATTAGGGTTTTATTGTTTCCGCTGCGTAAGATTTTTAAATCTACCATTCACCCCCCCCTCTGGTAGCTTTTCACGTGCTCTTCGATCCTACAATTGGTATCAGAGCCACGGTACTCTAATCTTTGAGATTTGCACGTGTTTTTGACTAATCATCATGGAGAAGTACTCCGCCAAACCTTGTGTATTTGCTGGTATTGATTTTCAGGTTTGGAAGGCACGCATGGAGGCTTTTATCCAGGTACAAGGCTTTGCAATATGGGAGAAGGTGTATAAGACTTATGAAGTACCACCTAATGATCAAGTCACGGCCACAAACCTAAGGGACATCGACAACAACAACAAAGCCCGAAACTTGATCATCCAAGGACTCACTCAAAGCGACTTTGATCGTGTCGCGCACCTCCGGTCAGCATACGATGTTTGGAGAGCTCTCTGTGATTATCATGAAGGCTCCAACACAATCAAGGAGGTAAAACAAGATATGTTCAAAAAGTAATATATGCGTTTTGAGATGCAACCCGGTGAGTCTATCGATGACCTCTTTGCTCGTTTCAATAAAATTCTCAGCAACTTGCGTAGCGTGAATGTTAATTTTTCAGATGCTAAAAATGCTAGACAACTCCTTAGTGCATTAGACATGTCAATTTGGGAGATGAAAGTAACGTCTATACGTGAATCAACTGTCATGAGTTCTCTTACATTAGATGTACTCTATTCTAAACTAAAAACTCATGAAATTGACATCCTAGCACGTAAGAACCCAAACAAGTCTATTGCATTTGTCTCACAACGTGATATGTCTAGCTCCGGCCAATCATCATCCTACAATACTCTTGCTCTGTTGTCCTCACCAACCCTGGAGCAGATCGAAGAATTCCCAGAAGAGGAGTTGGCACTCATCTCAACTAGATTCTCAAAAGCATTGCAAAATGTGAGAACTAGAAGGAGAGGAAGCTCCGGAACTCAACGCTGTTTTGAATGTGGTAAAACAGGACACTTTCGTACAGAATGCCCTAACCTTTCAGGTCCGACCACCCGGGAAGAAAAACAAAGCAAGGTCCGGACCTCCTCTGGAATCTCCAATAAGAAGAAGAAGGGTACCATAGGACGCAAGATGATTAACAGCTTCATCACCGCACTTCAAGAACTTAGTTCAAGTGATGTAGACTTTGAAAGTGATGAAGATGATGATGATCTGGCCAACTTATGTTTCATGGCGGGCAAAACAAGATCAAGATCAAGTCAGGAGGATGCAAAACACAGCAGTGAAGACGATGAGGTATGTTCTACCTGCAATGAAATGTGTGATGCTATTTCTCGTGCAACTATTATTGTCAAGAAAAAGGACAAAAAGCTTAGGGATAATGCTGCTAAAATTGAATCACTAGAATCTGAAATTAACCGTTTAAAAACTTTGATTCCTAGTGATGATGCATGTCCCTCATGTAACTTAATCTATGAACAATTGTCCACATTAAGAAGTGCACACTCCTCCACTCTAGATATACTTGATGAAGAAATTGAAAAAAACAAAAAGCTTGCTGCACTTAGTGATAAAAATTTAAAAGATGCTTCTTGTTCTACAGATGATTTGCATTGTTCTGCATGTGAAAATCTTGATAAGAAACTAAAAGATGCAATGAATGAAATTTCCATTCTGAACAATGCTTTACAATCTCATGAAGTTAAAAATTGTTCCAATTGCAAACTAAAAGGAAAAACTTCATCTGCAAACTGCCTAGACTTGTCTAAGAAACTTGATGACATGAATAGGACACTAGGTCAGTTTTGTAATGGGAATAAGAATCTAAACTTGCTGCTGAATTCTTCCAAGTTTTGCAAAGATAAAACTGGTTTAGGTTTTGATTCTCATGTTCACGCTAAGGCACATCCACCTAAAATTGTAAAGTCATTAGGAAGTGGTTTGACTCAAACAGTTCCTAAACAAAAAGAAGTGGTTTTCAAATCTGCAGGAGTGCTTTCTAATTCTGTTTCTAATGTTGGGTGCTCATCTAGACATGATTACAAAATTAAGTTTCATTGTACCTACTATGGTAGAGATGGTCATGTCATAGATTTTTGTTATAGACTAGCTAAACAACAGAAAAGGGAAAGAATGTCTGCTAGATCTCTTAACTTTCATACTAAACTGAAAATTAGAAACATGCAACCTGCTTTAATGAGTCAGAAATTTGAAAAGGTAGCTTCTGGAATTTTTGGCAAGAAATCTACAAAGGCAGCTCCGGTAGTTCTGATAGCTCTGAGAGCTCCCGGATCTTCTGTTGTTTCCTCCGGAGCTTCAGTTTTTGCCTCCGGATCTTCTGCTTTTACCTCTGGAGCTACTGGTTTTCACTCTAAACAAGTAACAACTTCTAAATCAATTGTTAAGAACAGAAAACCTCAACCTTTGACTCATAAACCTTCTGTTTTGTCTCAGCTTTCGCGTGTTGTTCCTGCTGCACGTCGTGTGACTCAGTATTGGATACCTAAATGCCTTTTGACTAACCTCAGTATTGAGTCATCGACGTATTGTGCTTCTATGTAGGTTACACGTTTGAGGAAGGAAAACATTTGGATTGTGGATTCAGGTTGCTCACGTCACATGACCGGTAACAAAGTTTGGTTCTCCTCCCTCTCTTTTGTGTCACGTGTAGAGAATGTTACTTTTGCCGATAATTCTTCAACTCCTATAATTGCTAAGGGTTCGGTTAGAGTAAATGATCACTACACTTTGAAGGATGTGGCAATTGTCAAAAATTTGAAATACAACTTGCTTTCTGTTTCACAATTGCTAGATGAAAATCTAGAAATTATTTTCAATAAAAACTGCTGCAAAGTTGTAGGTTCAAATAGTGAGCTTATTTTTAACATGTCTCGGTTTGGAAGAGTTTTTAAAGCTAATTTTGATATGTCTTCCTCTAAGCATAGGTGTCTAGTTGATAATGATTCAAAGGACTTATATTTTTGGCATCGTAGACTTGGTCACGTAGGCTTTGATCATCTAACGTGTGTTAGTGCTCTTGATCGCATACGTGGGTTGCCTAAGCTTAAAGGGGACACAGAAATTGTGTGCTCTTCTTGTAGACATGCTAAGATGGTTGCAGGTTCACATACTCCTCTCAAAATGATCATGACAACTGAACCATGTCAACTTTTGCATCTTGACACCGTAGGACCTTCACATGTTCAATCCTTCGGAGGTAAATGGTATGTTCTGGTTATTGTTGATGATTATTCTAGGTACTCTTGGGTTTACTTTATGGCGTCTAAGAATGAAGCTTTTAGTCACTTTAGGACTTTATTTCTTAGATTATCATTTGATCATCCAGGATCTTTAAAGGCAATTAGAAGTGATAACATAATTGAATTTAAAAATTAATCTTTTGATCACTTTTGTGCTGAAAATGGAATAGATCATCAACTTTCTTCACCATATGTACCCCAACAAAACGGTGTTGTAGAGAGAAAGAACATAACCTTAGTTGAGATGGCTAGGACTATGCTTGATGAATATCAAACTCCTAGGAAATTTTGGGCTGATGTGTTAGCAACCACTTGTTATGTCTCAAATCGTGTTTTCTTGCGTGCTAAGCTAGGTAAAACACCATATGAGCTCCGGTTTGGACATAGGCCTAGTGTTACACACTTTCGGGTCTTTGGTTGCAAATGTTTTGTTAAGAAACATGGTAATCTTGATAAATTTGAACCTAGATCCATTGATGGCATGTTTCTTGGTTATCCATCTCATACTAGAGGCTACCGTGTGCTTTTACTTGACACTAACAAAATTGTGGAGACTTGTGAAGTGTCTTTTGATGAAGCTAGCCCAGGTACTAGCTCTGGTATTGCAGGACCAGATCCGTATCCTCAGGGGGAGGGTATTTTCGAAGATGAAGAAGAGCCGGTGATACTGCCTTGTAGTTCTGAAGCTGACATTTATCCAGCTTCGGACATTGAACAAGCTCCGGCTATCACCTCTGCTGGTCCTGATCATCCACAAGTCACAAGCTCATCGATCTACGATGAACCTAATGAAGAAGAAGCTTCTGAGGCATCTGTTCCCTTACGTTTTTACAAAGATCATCCCCCACAACAGATGATTGGAAGCTTGCACGAACGAATCACACGGTCTAGGTTTTGCGATCCAAACTCTCATGCTCATTCTGCTTTTGTTGCTTCTTTTGAACCCAAAGATATATCACACGCACTCACTAATGAATCTTGGATTATTGCCATGCAAGAAGAGTTAGAAAATTTTGAAAGAAACAATGTTTGGAAACTTGTACCTCCACCTCAAGGTCACACTTTAATTGGAACTAAATGGGTATTTAAAAATAAACAAAGTGAGGATGGGGTTGTGGTTAGGAATAAGGCTAGGTTGGTTGCTCAAGGTTTCACTCAAGTTGAAGGTCTAGATTTTGATGAAAATTTTGCTCCTGTCGCTAGATTAGAAGCCATAAGAATTTTGTTAGCTTTTGCAGCATCTAAAGGTTTTAAGCTATATCAAATGGATGTTAAAAGTGCTTTTATTAATGGCTACATAGATGAGGAGGTTTATGTCAAACAACCACCGGGTTTTGAAAATTCAGATTTTCCTAATCATGTTTACAAACTGTCCAAAGCCTTATATGGTCTCAAACAAGCCCCTAGAGCATGGTATGATAGGTTAAAAACATTCTTACTTGAAAAGGGGTTTACCATGGGCAAGGTTGATAAAACTCTTTTTGTGCTTAAGCATGGCAATGACTCATTATTTGTTCAAGTGTGTGTGGATGATATTATCTTTGGTTGTGATTCTCATGATCTTGTGTCCAAGTTTTCAACAATGATGAGTTCCGAATTTGAAATGAGTATGATGGGTGAACTCACTTACTTTTTGGGGCTGCAAATCAAGCAAACCAAGGAGGATACCTTTGTGCATCAAACGAAGTATACCAAAGACCTCCTAAGGCGCTTCAACATGGACAAAAGCAAGCCTCTTCGGACACCAATGGGAACAGCAACAACACTTGAACTTGATGAAGATGGTGAACCCGTGGATCAAAAAGAATATAGAAGCATGATTGGATCACTTTTGTACCTCACGGCATCAAGACCGGACATACAATTCAGCGTATGTCTTTGTGCACGGTTTCAAGCTTCCCCACGTGTTTCACATCATCAAGCCGTCAAAAGGATTCTCAGGTACTAACATGGAACTCAAGAATTTGGCATTTTTCTTCCTTCTTCCTCAACCGTTACTTTGAAAGCTATTTCGGATGCTGATTTTGGGGGTTGTAGGATTGATAGGAAAAGTACTTCCGGTTCTTGTAATTTTATTGGTAATTCTCTTGTTGCTTGGTCCTCTAGAAAACAAAATTCAGTTGCACAATCCACACCCGAATCTGAATATGTAGCTGCTGCTAGTGCTTGCTCACAAATTCTTTGGATTGTTCAAACACTTAAGGACTATGGGGTTGATCTAGATAGTGTTCCACTGTTTTGTGATAACACTAGTGCCATTTGCATTGCTAAAAACCCCGTGCAACATTCTAGAACTAAGCACATTGACATTAGGTATCACTTTCTCCGAGATAATGTTGAAAAAAGAAACATTGTGCTTCACCATGTAGATACCGAACATCAATTGGCTTACATTTTTACAAAACCTTTGGATTTCACTCGTTTTTGTTACATTCGTAGTGAAATATGGGTTATGCATCCTCATGGCTTAAATTGAGGGGGAGTTTTTGAAACTTGGAAAGTCTATGTGTGAATCTGAAATTAAAATAATATGAGTATAGTATTTCATACATATATGACTTTGTGATTCCTTTTACATGCTGAAAGTTCTTACTACATTACTCGTGTTATACATTTTCTAGTTTTTGCCATGTCTAGTAATTGGAATAATTACTTACACCAAATCTGGTCATGGTCGAACTTTCTTGCTATTTTGAACTTGTTGCATGCTCACAAATGCTTTTAATCGTTAAGAATTAATCAAGTAATCAACTCACATGTTGAGCTTTTATGAACAAATATAAATTGAGAAAAGATCAAGAGAATATGCATACATCGCACTTCTTCTTTTGAGATGGCTTGTCATTGCACTTAGATATGAACTTGGAAGAAGTTGTGTATGACTAAAACCATGTCCTTAAGCTTCTAATTGTCAAATGACATAGGCTTGGCTTGGTTGGTTAGAATAAGGCAGATGCGCATATAATCTCTTGCAAATATCTTATGATCTAAATTTATGCTTTGAAAAATAATAAAATGCAACAACTAGTGTCATGCTTTCAGGTTTTTAAATAGTTAAGTTTGTGAGATCATGAGTTGCTTAAATTGAAAAATTACATTTGATCCCTAGCATGGCTTACACTACCTTATGTATTTCATTGATGTGATAATGTAAGGTACTTGATAGTATGACTTGGATGAGCTTTGTTTATATGTATATGTTATAATATGCTCATAACAACTAAAGAGGGAGAGATAACTTGTTGATATGCTCATGACTTGCTGAATACATTGTAAAAGGGGGGGAGATAAGCATGAAGAGAAAGAGAATATGGGTATAAGGAGAGATAATAAAGGGGGAGAGATTTTCATTTTCAAAAGGGGGAGAGATTTTCATTTTCTTCTCTTTTTTACTTTTGATTTACAAAGGGGGAGAAATTGTTTTCAAAGCTTTTATATGAATAAGCCAATGTTCGGATTTTAAATGGTGTTGCCAATGCATTCATCAAGGGGGAGATTGTAAGACCTATGTGTGCTGAATACATTGGCTTGTAGTGAATACACTTGGCTTTGATGATAAAAGTTTTGAATATCACCAAAACACCTTTTTATTAAGGTCCGACTCTAGCTCCGAGCTACAGCAAGGTCCGACGGTAGGTCCGGCTTGTTTTGGGTAGCTCCGGCTACGTTAGATGCTAGGTTCGGCATCTTGGTAAGATCCGACTAGCTTTGGTTAGCTCCGATGAGCTTTATCTTTAGCTCCGGCATGTCTTTGATAGCTCCGGCATATACTTGATAGCTTTGGCATGCTTTTGCTAAGCTCCGACGTACTTTGTCTAGCTCCGGTTTTGGGTTGACTAGTTTTGACTAGTTTTGGAAAGCTCCGGCGCTAGGTTCTACTAGCTTTTGTTAGCTCCGGCTCAAGCTCCGGGCTGCTCTGGCAAGGTCCGGAACTTGACCTAAGTGCTTCTGCTTTTCATTTGCAATGTTTCGTACTTGCTTTACATGATTGGAAAGATTGCTTAGTATTCATTTGCTAAGTTTTTGGTGCGTTTTGGTTGAATACGGTTGATATCGTTTCTACTGTGGTTTTGCAACATGCTTATGTGAGATTCTCACGTAAGGTGTTGTGTTTGGAACTAACTTGAGTCAAGTCGAGGACTTGGGCTCGTATGGATTGTTTGTTTGTTCATGTGCAGGTGTTGCTTGAGTTCAAGTCATGGCTGGTGACAGGATCCATTGGACTAGTCTCAGGAGGAGATGAGGTTCCAACAACCAAGTTCGGGAGGAACTGTGGTTGAGCGGGTCAGGAGGTCACGCAGGATGATTGAATCAAGGGCAGTGCATATGAAGGTTGAAGGAAGGTTTTCGCACGTATGCATGCGGTGCATGACGTGGCAATATGCTTCTAGAGACGGATTATGGAAGGAAGATCTGATCGGAAGGATCGGATCGTATCGGTTGAAGACTTAGGCTGCTAGCTGAGTCGGTTATGGCTCGATATGGAAAGTATCGAGTTGGTTATATTAGGATTTCGTGTGGGTCACGAATTTGAGTTGTTGAGGAATGTGGGATACGTTCCTAAGGTGTTTGGAAGTCTTAAGATCGCTTCTATCTGCGTATAGAAGAGTCCTAAGCAGTTATGGAAAGTTCCGATTGTGATCGGATTAGGATTGGAGTCCTAGTTGAGATTGGGATGGCCTAAGGGCTGGTTATATAAGCAAGGGAAGGCCAAAGCTCGTGGGAGACGACTTTGGGGCTGTTCCTCTTGTGTTCTATTGAATTAAATTCATAGTTTGAAGGAACTTTTGTGCCTTGTTCGTCCGACTTGTTCCAGACAAATTTTACTCGTCGAGTTTCTGGACAGCACTACCTTTCGTCGGTGGTTTTATCATAACTCGAGTTTTACTGATCCAATTGACGTGATTGTTTTTCAGTTGTCTTCACAACTTGATTATCTATCATATATCAAAATTTCACGGTCATTGGATTTGTGGTTTTTGATCTACACGAGTTTCTTTGCGGCATCCCAGAAACTGTTTTTCTCGGGTAGGTCAGATTGACCATAGTCTGATCTTCCGATCATAACTTGAGTTTTTCTCGACGGATTTGAGTAATTCTTTTTGTGTTGTCTTCGTTACTTGATTCTCTCTGATATCTATCACTTTTGTCACGGTGAAACACGTTTAGATTAGTCTCATACACGATTTCTTTAACAGATCGTTTTTCTACCAAAGGGATTAGGGTTTTATTGTTTCCGCTGTGTAAGATTTTTAAATCTACCATTCACCCCCCCTCTGGTAGCTTTTCATGTGCTCTTCGATCCTACAGAAGCACTCATCTATGGACTAAAGGTGGCACTGTCATACGGTGTCAAGCAATTGCTGGTCAAGGGAGATTCACAGCTCATCATTAAGCAGGTGAAGGGTGAATGCTCCTGCAATAATCTCCAGCTAGCTGCTTACCTCCTTGAAGTCCAGAGGCTTCAGAAGGACTTTGAAGTCCTAGATCTCCACCATATTCAGCGTGCCCACAATGCTGAAGCCGACGAACTCTCGACGAAAGCGTCAACCGGAGCTCCGGCTCCTGATGGAACTTTTTTCCGGAGATTGTCGAAACCCACAGCTCAGCCTGCCGAACTGAGCGAAGGGGGCGAGATCAGCATCCCGAAGCTGACGGTCCCGGTGGCCCTGTTACCATGGCAACCATCAAGGGTCGTAGGTGCTGTCGGAAGCTCCGAGCAACCCAGCACGTAAGACTCAAATGCTCAAGTTAGTTCCGATGCATGGATCTCGGAGATCCGGAACTACTTGAAAGACAACATCCTTCCTGATGATGATGTATCCGCTGACCGGGTAGTTAGATTGGCTAAAAGATACACGTTGGTAGAAGGGGATCTCTACCGGCGCGGTGCCAACGGCATCCTAATGCGGTGCATCACAAGGGAAGAAGGTTGCGAGCTCCTCGCAGAAATCCATGGAGGCGAGTGTGGGAACCACGCGTCTTCCCGCACGCTAGTTGGTAAAGCCTTTCGGCATGGCTTCTACTGGCCTACAACACTCCAGGATGCAACTGAGCTGGTGAAAAAATGCAAAGCATGTCAATTTCATGCAAAGCAAATTCACACTCCGGCTCATCCCTTACAAATGATACCTCCTACATGGCCTTTCGCTGTGTGGGGGATGGACATCTTGGGACCTTTCCCAAGAGCCGTCGGAGGTTACAAGTTCCTGTACGTCGCCATTGACAAGTTCACCAAGTGGCCGGAAGCAACTCCAGTTGTGACAATCAACAAACAATCTGCTATCAACTTTTTGCAGTCCATTGTATGCAGATTGGAGTCCCAAACAAAATCATCACTGATAATGGGACCCAATTCACAAGCTCCGCATTCCAAGGATATTGCAAAGACCTCGGCATACAAGTTTGCTACGCCTCCGTAACTCACCCAGCCAGCAATGGCCAAGCCGAGAGAGCAAATGCTAAAATCCTTAAAGGACTTAGAACGCGCACCTATGAGCGCTTGAAAAAACATGGAGCCAACTGGATCGAAGAGCTTCCGCCCACTCTATGGGCCAACAGGACATCTCCAAACCGGTCAACCAGAGAGACACCCTTCTTTCTGGTGTACGGAGCTGAAGCAATCCTTCCTCCGGAAATCACCTTGGGTTCACTCCGAGTCCGGACCTTCGACGAAGCCGCGCAGGACCAGCTCCGGCGTGAAGACCTAGACCTCCTTGAGGAGGGAAGGTGCCAAGCAGCTGTTCAGAATGCCCGATATCGTCAAGCCCTACGGCGTTATCACCAGCGGCATGTACACAACCGACAGCTCGAGGAAGGCGATCTGGTGCTACGGAGAATACAATCCAAAGAAGGGTTAAACAAACTCTCCCCCGGCTGGGAGGGGCCCTTCCGAGTGATTAAAGTATCCCGTCCCTGAAGCGTTCGCTTGGCTACCGAGGATGGGACACCTCTCCCAAATCCTTGGAACATCGAGCACCTCCGTAAGTTCTACACTTAATACCACGGAGGTGAGTCTTGAGTAACTTGAGATGTATGTTATAGAGTCATTGTACAGAGTCGGGTAGTTCCTCCGGGAGAGCAGCCGAACATTTCCCGAAAGGTCCGCAAAGTTCATGCAACACTTGTCACAGTCTCCGGACTAAAAGTGTGGCTAACTACCCTGGGTCAAACGAGAAATGAAACACGCTTAGCCTGGTTCCGTACCCTAAGAGTGTACTTGTTTCCCCTGTACCCCGGACCTATAATGAAAGACATTTTCATATGAAATAGACTCCACATGCATTTATTTTGTACAGGCTCAACATTTTTATTTTTCTCTTTCTTGTCTATAACAAAAATGTGCAATTCTTAAGAAATTTTAGTTTGACCAGTTTATATACGATTCGAGTTGTATTGTCAATTCTTTTGGATTCAAATATTGTTCATGGCCAACTAGCCTGAAAGCCGCCAAGCCAATCTAGGGCTGGAGTGTGTTATCGACTTAGCCTGGTCAAGCACCCTAAGTACCCACTCTACCTACACCTCGGCAGGCCGAAGTAAGGCGGGTCCGTGTACAGTTGGATCTAGAAGAAAAGACAACACATTCGGTTGTATTTAGAATCGCGTTTGACTTAAAATCTTCTTGAGAGTCATAAGCTGCGACGAAGTTATAGAAAAGAAACAAATTTTACTATTTTTCTTGGCTTAAGTGTGTAGGAAAAATAAAATCTACGTTGATGGAGAAAAGCCGGAGCTAACTAAGCTCCGACTCCCCTAGGGGGGCCAGGCGTCGACGCTGAATAAAAGATGGTGAGAAGACCCCGTAAATAGAGTCTGCTGCCAACAAACTGAGTGTTGGCAAAGGTCACTGCCGGAGCTACTAAGCTCCGACACCCCGGAGGATTAACTATCGATGCTCTACGCGTTGATAGAGACTATTGCCGGAGCTACTAAGCTCCAGCGATAGACAATGCCGGAGCTTCTAAGCTCCGACAACCTCAGGGGGCCTTCACTATCGAAGACTTCGAACCTAAATTCTACAAGTTCGGAGCAAAAGAGTCTTCAACAATGCACAATATCCTCTTGGTACATGTTCACAATCAAATTGTGTATATCTACCAGGGGGCCAAGTGAAGATAAAAGTGAGTGTTGAAGACAAAAATTGAAATTCACAAAAATTTTGGGGATTTCATTTATCTGGAGACAAGGGATTACATCTGGAGACAAGGGATTACAAAATTGAGGAAGAAGAAGAGAAAATACAAGTGAGAACTACAGAGATGGTCCTAGACCCTATGGAAGAATTGGGCGACCTTCTGGGCAACCTCCGATACGCTAGCTCGGGTAGCTTCGCCTTCTCCTTCGACGGGACCTTCAAGCACCGGGTCCAGAGGAAATTGGGAGTTCCGGCTGGTGTAGCACGTCAGCACGTACTCTGCGACGTTCTTCGCCAGGGATTGCCCCTCAACCTCCAGTTGGTCCGCGATGACATCGCCCACCTTGGAGAGCTTGCTACCTGCTGTGCTCAACGCCTGCAGCGCTAGGTCTGGCTCCGGCTCCGGATCATCCGGGCGCACGGGGCTGAAACCCATCGGTGTCAGTGCATCATTGGCCTTGCTCAAGAACTCCCAAATCTGTAGGGAGTCCTCAGCCCTCAAGCCCTTCATCTCTTCCAAGGATCTTCTGGCCGCCACCAGTTCAGAATTCTCACGGGCAAGGCGCTCAACTTCTTTGGCGTTTTGCTGAATCTTTTCAGCAACCCGCCTTTCGAGTTTTCCAAGCTCCTCCTCCCGGAGGTGGATCTTGTTCCGGCGGTCAACCAGGTCCTTCTCTCTACCCCTCACTTTCTTCTCCCTGGCAGTAAGGGCACACTCTTGTTCGTAGAGTTCCTGCCCTCGCACCCAGGTCTTCTCCTCTTCCTCTTGGCAGCGCTCTTCCAATTTCTTGGCGCGCTCCTCGAGACCCTTGTCAGCCAGAGCCACCTTCTCGGTGAGCTCCTCCTCCCTCCTCAGGACATCATCCCGCAGCTCTAGGAGTTTCTGCTCTTCATCCTCGAGCCGTTTCTCCCTCTCTTCAAGTGCCTCTCGGCGCTTGATGAGTGCAGTGTTAATGGCCTCAAGCTGTTCGTGGTGTGCATCGGCCGCATTATTGGCAGCTTTGGCCTGATCGTAGATCTCCCAGGATCGAGCATCGAGGGCACGAGTCGTACTCTCCCTGTCATCCAGTAACTTGCCCCAGTACTCCAGGCGAATCTTCTCCCGCTTAATCCATTCCTTGTCATCCGCTAGCCTCGACTGCGCCAGCTTGGTCTCGAAGTAGAGCCGATTAAGCCACCGCCTAAGGGTTTGGCGCTCCTCTTCAAGAGCCTTGCTGTCGTGGAAGAAGGCCAGTTGGACTTGACGCAGGCTGGAACATGCGTTGTCAATGGACAGCAACAACGGGATGGGTTCCGGACCTGCTGGGGTGTCCTCCGCTGGTTCCAGCGGGTCTTCGGATACAAAAATTGGGTCCCACTCTACAAGAGTGGTCCCCTGGGTCTCCATGGCACTAGGGCCGTCCTCCGGGATGGCCTCAGTCGCCATCGAGGAAGGCCCCGCCGCCAAATCTTCGTTCACCCCCTCAGGCTGGGGGCCAGCGACTTCGCTGGGGCACTCCAGCTCGGCCGCAGGTACCTCCGACGTCGTCGCTTCCAGAGCAGGAGCCGCTACTGGCTCCGGTCTGGGCACCTCTTCCGATGAGGGCTCAAGCTCCGTCACCTCTTCAACAACCGGCTCAGGAGCCGGAAGATCTTCAACATCGACCGGCCCTGTGGCCGGAGCTCCAACAATGACCAGCTCAGTGACCGGTGCTTCGGAGGTAGCCGGCCCAACTGCCGAAACTACCTCAGTTTCCAGCGCGCACGCCGGAGCTTCAATCACCTCTGGCTCAACCGCCGGGGCTTCGACAATTTCCGGCTCAGAGGCTGGGATTACTGCTTCCTCCGGCTCAACAGCCGGAGCTTCCATCATCGCAGCACGAGAACCCGGAGCTTCAACCTCCGGGACAGGTGCCGCTGGCGCATCTTCACTCCCGTGGTCCGGCGCTACCACGGGAACTTCTGGGGATGGGTCGAGGTCCATGACCACGACAGCCGGCGCTGGAGCTATCGCAGCTTCGGCCACCACTTGGGGGGGGGCACCAGGACAGGAGCAGAAGCTCCCGCTCTCACAGCTTCAGCCACTGTGGCCGAGGGTGGAGCCTCACTCCCCTTCTTGGAGACGCTGCAGATGATGAATGGAGAAAATTAAAAAATGGTTGCTACAATTAAAACAACTATCCAAGGTAGAAATCAAAAGTTACCTTGGGAGACTTCCGCACTAGCTTGCGCGAAACCTTTTTCCCGGGCGTTCCGAGCTGGCCATAGCCAGCGTGGAAGCTCCGGAAGGCCCCCTAGAACTCGTTGCGGCCACGGGTGTTTCCCGGGTCGAGGCTCCCCTCGATCGGGAAGAACCCCCAGACCTGGAGGCCTCCACCGGCCCAGGAGCTGGAGTTGCACGCACGGAGCTAACACCCCGGGAGGACCCTACTGCGGGGACAACCGCGCTCCGAGAGGACCCCACTACAGGAACAGTCGCGTTCTTGGATGACCCCATTACGGGAACATTCGCTGCAGCTGCAGAGGACCTTCCCCTCGGGGGAGAAGGAGTCGACGCAGAAGTAGCGGGCCCGACAGACCTTTCGTCGGCGTACTGCAACTTCCTCTTCCGGCTCACTAGTTAATCCGCCAGCTCCTTGCCCTTGCCGACGACTTCTCCCCTCAGCTTAGGAATAGAGCCGGAGCTATCCTTGGGTACTCCGGGGATCGCTACCCCGGAGGTTGGTCTTCTCTCGACGACACCAAGGTCGTCAAGCATTGGCATCTTCCGCTGGAGCTCCCCGCTGAACTCCACTTCCACGTTCACAGGAAGAAAAGCTGATGGCGAAGTCAAGTCGTCGCCTTCGACGTTGATGCCGTGCTGGAACTTCTTAAGGTGGAACTCCAAGGTTTTCCCCACCATGTTGGACTTCAACCCGGTCTCAACCCGGTCGTCGTCCATCACGCTGTTGAGGTCCCAAGCAAGTTTCTCCCTCCTCTTCAGCGGCGCCCACCTGTTGACCAAGAAATTGCAAAATACCGCCTGAGGAGTCAATCCTCCTTCCACGCATTGGTGGTTCCTGGTCAAAGCAGGGTTGAAAGCTTCTGCCAGCACCGGAGCTTCACTCCAGATTGTCGTGTCGATGCCGGGAAGACCATCGGGCAGCTCCAACCTCTCGTGCTCCTCCACCCTGACGACTATCCAGTTTTTTCTTCCAGTCATCCCACTTCCCAGAGGGAAATGACCGGAGGTACTTGAATGGGCACTTCTTGCGCTTCACGAAGTAGTAGAAGCCAAGGTACTCATTGCTCCTACCGGTGGTGTGGACGGTGAAGAAGGTGCGGAAGAGCTCGATGCAGGGGGGATGCCCACCCACATCTCACAGAAGTGGACGAAGATAGACATGAGGAGAATGGAGTGAGGGCCAAGGTGATACAACTGCAGACCATAGAAGTCTAGCAGCATCAAGAAAAAGAAAGAAAAAGGTGGGATCAACCCCACCATGGCGTACGAGGAGAAGTACACCATTTCGCCGGAGTGCTCCTTCTCGAAAGGGAGCTCTCCACCGGCGCAGACCGAGCGGTTGAAGAAGTCCGAGGACCATCCCATGAGGGCCCGGACCTTCTTCAGGTCGCCATCGGTCTTCAAGCGACTCTCGCAGAGACCCAACTCCATCGCGGCACAGCTAGGCAAGAGAAGAAAAGCGAAGCACAAGTTGGGAGTTTGATCGCAAGAACAGATGAGAGGCGTAAAGAACTCCCGACGGTGCGCACTTTCCTTCTTAAGTAAGCCCTCGCAACGCTTGGATGGAAACCGCAAGGAAGTCGAAGGTGCCACCCAAAAATTCCACCCAGCCGATGACAAGCGGGCCCGGGACCACCCCGACGATCAAGTCGAGGTTCTTACCCAGGTGAACGGTTGTCATCAAGAGGTGGGAAGCCCAAAGGCGGCGGCCTGACAAGGCGCGCGGATCCGATACGGTTTTTGTATCGGGCACCGGTGACCTTCAATTGCGTGAGATCCGCATGCCCAAGATCTCATCTGCCGCACGCGGGATATGCCACGTGGCGAGGATTTAATTCCAAGTCCTTGCCAACGGCACCCTCAAAGACCCTTGAAGACTCAGTTCAAAGGTCGCGAGGATGGACCCACCTTCGGCGGAATGACTTCCCCGGAGGTAGGTCCAGGGGGCCACTGTTGGTACCCTAGAAACCATACACCCCTTGAGGTTATAAAGATCTCAAAGGAAAATCATCTACTTGGTTTGAAGACCCTCGAAGGCCCACATGTCAGATATAACCGGACCCGCTTCTCCAACATGGTTAATCCCTGGGTCGCCACGTGTACTACCAAACCGGAGCTACCGCCCACAAGGGGGAAGCTCCGGGCCATGTACCGAAATGGCACCTACGGACTTAGCCCCAGACCGAGAGAAGCTCCGGACCTGACACGTGTCGGGTAGCCCCGGAGCTACCTGTTTCCACAGTATGCTCCGGAGCTGCCACGTGTCCAATCGTCGGATCTTCAGCCTCTAACCTCCGGAAGACCCCACAACGGCTCCGGATCTTCAAAGGGGAATCAAGGACTTCAAGACCCGATTAAGTGTCATTAATACCATATTAATGACACTTAAACGGACGATCTTAACACCAATAACGGTGCTGTCAAAGCCTGTTACAGGGTCATTAAGAGCAATTAAATGTGTTAAATAAGTGTCAATACTAGTAACCGCCGGGGCCACATGTCGGGCTAGGCTAACTTGTAACGGCCTGCCCTTGTACTATAAAAGGACAGGCCGACGACACGTTCAAGGGGCTAGAGAGACACACTCGCCATTGACGCTAAACACAAGCTCATACAGCTAATACAACAGCAACACATCCGTGGAGTAGGGTATTACTGAATGTAGGCCTAGAGGGGGGGTGAATAGGCCTTTTTGATTTTTCTCGGTTCCTGTAACACTCAACAACAAAGTCAATACCAGAGATATCTGACTAGTCCGGTAAAGTGCGGACTAGTCCGGTTTTCACGTGCTAAGTTGATCAAGTTCAGTCAATTTGATTGATTCGTAAATGTTTGCAGCGGAAATATAAACTTGAATGACAGTTTAATAGTTGTATGTCAAATTCTATTACAATTAAGGCTCTTGTTCAACAAATTAACTCAAATTGAACAAAGTGAATCAAACCCTAGATTAAGTTGATCAATTAAGATGAAGAACACAAAAGGACAAGACACAAGATTTATCCCGTGGTTCGGCTACCACGAAGGCAACCTACGTCCACGTTGAGGAGCCCACAAAAGGACCGGGTCTTCTCCAACCCTTCCCTCGTCGGATCGCCACGAAGGCCAATCCTCTTCCACTAATCACAAAGGGTAAATAACCAAGTTGAAGGGGCGTTCTCACACGTTGAGAGCTCCCTTGATTACAACTTACAAAGCCACCAATAACACACTCGAAAATTACAAATTGAAACGCAAGAGTGTGTTAGAGAATCAAACCAAGAGCTCAATGATGTGTGTCAAGTGTCTCTCCAATGATCTAGAAGTGATCTTCAATAGATTGATCGATTTTGCACTTAATTTCGTGGAGAGAGGTGGTTTTTGAGTCTCTTGGGAGGTGTGACGGCGCTAGGGTTCGAGAGATTGTAAAAGTGGGCCGTGCACCTCTATTTATATGGGGTTTCTAAAAGTGACCGTTAGGGTTTAGAAAGATCGGACTAGTCCGTGGTGGTCACCGGACTAGTCCGGTGTGCTGTGTGTAGCAAACCCTAAGTGTCCAGGAATATCGGACTAGTCCGGTTGAAAACGGACTTGTCCGATTTCACTACTGGAAATCTTCGGACTAGTCCGATTGCCATCAGACTTGTCCGGACATATGAAACCCTAAGTGTTTAGGATGACAAGTCCGCACTTGGAGGACTTGTCCGATTTAGATCAGTGTGTATATCGGACTAGTCCGTGTAGACATCGGACTTGTCCGAAGTGGATCAGAAAGAATATCGGACTAGTCCGGATCACAACGGACTTGTCCGATTTTGTGTGACTTGTGCATTGTGTTGAGGACTAGTCTGCATTGGGGAGGACTAGTCCGAAGTGGATCAGAAAGATATCAGACTAGTCCGGTAGATACCGGACTTGTCCGATCTAGTGCAGAATGTGATATCGGACTAGTCCGGCTGTTATCGGACTAGTCCAGTCCTGTAGAACTTTGTGCATTGTGTGTGTGTGCTTGAAAGTGATTGAGCTCTTGGGTGTGTTTCCTTAACACACTCCATACATAATAATCTACTATTTTCTTCTCCTTGAGCTCAAATTTACTTTGCTTCTCATTTCCCTTCTTTTTGGCATTTTGCTCATTTTTCATTATTTGCCTGCATTCATCTCAACAAAAGGATTAGGATCCCAATTGCTTGTCATAAATCATCAAAAACCCACAAGGGAGTCCTAGATACACTTTCAATCTCCCCCTTTTTGGTGATTGATGACAACCAATTGAGATTTCACAAAATAAGGCAAAAAAATGAGATTTTCATAAAGTATGCACATATGACTCAAAAATACATCAAGCAACAAGAGAACTATCCATATGTGCATTCTTTATGGTGGGATGCATACTAAGTGCATGAACACATTGAGAATGACAGAATTTACATTAATCAACCGATACAAAGTGCATATGACATTCCAGGAGCAAAAATGCAGTTCTCATCACATACTCGCAAATAAATTGAGCAAATCATCACAAGACCAAACTTAATATGAAAACAGTGTTAAACTATTACAATCACAAATAAAAGTACAGAGAAGGCTCTCTCCTCGCATCCGATTACAGCTAAAGCTAAGACTTGACCCCCCCTCAATCTCTCCCCCTTTGGCATCAAGACACCAAAAAGAGAGAGAGAGGAAGGCCCTAGGTTCTTCACTCTTCGCTGTCTGTCCTCTCGTCATCTTCTTCGTCTTCTTCGCTCTCCGCTTGACGAGGGAGGAGGAGGAGCGGAGCTGCTTGAGCCCCCAATGCCAAAATAGGCAAGCTCAGAGGGGGACAAGGGCCCGAGCTCGGAGATGTCAAGATCAGAATCTTCAGAAATTACTGGAGATCCAATGGGGTTGATCTCCAGCTTTTCACTCAGTTGCTTCACATTGGCTTTGATATATCTCATATCCTCCTTCCTCTTCTGATTGAGTTTATGAAGCTTTACTTCAGTCTTCTTGCAGGAGGAGAATATCGCGGACAAGTATTTGAGGATCCCACTGGCGGATCCTCTCTGAGGGGCTTCCCTGGAGGGGGGAGGAGCCCTAGCATCATCTCTTTCTCTTGCCGGTGCCTCAGGACTTGAGGCCGGCGAGGGAGCAGTCTGGACACTCACAGGCTGAGGCTTCTGAGGCCTCAGGGGAGTGTGCTCTACATCCTTCACAAATTCTATTCCTGTGACCTTCTCAATCATGAACATCAAGTAGGGAGCATAGCCACAGGACCGGTTGGGGGTGCTTGAGATGTTGACCATGTCGTTCCAAATGTAATCTGCAACATCAAACTGTCTCTTCTTGCTTATGACCCTCATTAGAGTCCGGAGGTAGCCCTGTACACTCCCTGCATCCCCATCCTTGGGGGCAATGGTCTTCCGGAGAACTATGTTCAGAACCACAAAGAAGGGCTTCATGTTCTTTGTGGAGGGAGGATCATATTTAGAGTTGGGCTCATACATGAACTTCATTCCGTCTCTCTCAATGACCCCTATGTTGTGGATGATCAAGAGGTCATTTCCAGCAGAGTCTAAATGGAGCAAGCTTGCAAAATCCTCCTGAGTGATGGAGTACTTGGATCCATGGGTCATACAAGTCACACTCTCTTCATCTTCACTCGAGAAGTGGCACGTTGCATAGAATTGTGCAATCACTTCATCATTCCAATTGTGTCTGAAGGCAAACAGATCCTTCAGACCATGCCTTTCTGCTGCAGCAATGACCTCATCAAAAGCTGAGCACTTCTTCTTCTCTAGGTAGGCCCAGTCAATCCACTGACTGCGCACCACCGGAGTCTTCATCGGCAGGTAAACCAGCCTGTAAAAATCTGCATAGAAGTTTGTCCAAAACCTTCCATCAGCTGCCTGCTTTGGCCTTCCATAGCAATCAATGCTTCTTAGCTTGGCTGCCACATCGCTGCCTTTCCCATTGAATTTCTCTTCATTGGGATCCCGGACCCCTTCTCTGGGAGCATGAAGCTTCAAGGGCCCAACTGGCCCCGTTGCGACCCCCTTGCCCTTTCCTTTAGCTTGACGAAGGCCGCTTGTAGACGCAACAGCCTTCGAGGCGGGCTTCTTGACACAGACCTTCCTCCGAACCTGGGGAGGGGAAGTAGCAATCTCAGAAGGTCTTTCTTGGCATTTCTTGCCAAGACCCACCGAGGACCGAGGTGCCACCTCGTGGTCCAACTTGGCCTCAAAGTTGGAGATCTCGTTGTCGGAGCTCGACATGATCTGATAATGATTGAGCAAGAATAATGACAAGTTATACAAGGCATAGGTAAGACAAGATAGCAATGGATGGCATTAAGGAATTAAGGAATTAGGTTTCAGGTTCAGAAACATCGGACTTGTCTGTGCATGGACCGGACTAGTCCGGTGTTCATCCTCAAAAACCTAACAGATTGGACAGGATACAATCCGTAATGCAAATCTAGTCTAGGATACACGTAGTACATCAACTAAACATGTAACTAGTGAAGGGTGCTAGACCAAACGATCAACAATTGAGAAAAACACGATTTCTAGGATTTTGAAGATTTTTACCGAAGAAATCGATGGAGGCTCAAAGTTTTGGGGGTTGGAGGTCGGACTAGTCCGCTAGCTTCAATCCCCAAGTCTTCAAGCTTGATCTCCACCCAAATGAGTGGCTTTTCGACGGAGGATGCAAAAGATCGCCTTGGGAGCTCGAGCGCAAGAGAGAGGAAGCCTAGAGCGAATGTGGGGTGAGGAGATTAGGGTTTGGTGGCGGCTAGGGTTATGGACACGAAAAATCGGACAATTCCGGACATGACCGGACTAGTCCGAAGTCATCCAGAGACCTATATCGGACTAGTCCTTGGTCTATCGGACTAGTCCGGCCTAACCGGCACTCTGCGGACTAGTCTGCATGGGCGGACTAGTCCGGGTAACCACAGACTAGTCCGTGGTCACCAGGAAAGAATTGCATAGCCCATTCATATATATTTGAAGGTTCAATAATAGAGAATAGAGAGGCAAAACAATTCAAGTAATCTTGATGAATTTGACCAGTAAGCATACAACAATCATACAATGATCAAAATTCATCAAGATCTAATAATTGACATAGTTTTTCGAGAGAAAAATGGAGAGGGATGATTTTCACAATTCAATCAACATTTTGAAGCAATCATACAAGTATGCAACTTTTCAAGCCACACTCCGAGAATCAAGAATATTTAGCTCATTTCGGAGTTCACAAAAACGCTTTTCATCAAGTGGCTTGGTGAATATGTCGGCCAATTGTTTTTGGGTGTTGACATTTGAGATGGTTATGTCTCCTTTCATGGAATGGTCTCTCAAGAAATGATGTCTTATGTCTATGTGTTTAGTCCTAGAGTGCTCAACTGGATTGTGGGCTATTTTAATGGCACTCTCATTATCACAAAGGAGAGGAATATGGTTCATATTGTAACCGTAATCCCTTAGAGTTTGTCGCATCCAAAGGAGTTGTGCACAACAACTCCCGGCTGCAACATACTCCGCTTCAGCTGTGGATAATGCAATGGAATTTTGTTTCTTAGATGACCAAGAAACCAAAGATCTTCCTAGGAATTGGCATGTGCCAGAGGTGCTTTTTCTATCAACTTTGCACCCGGCATAATCTGCATCGGAGTAACCAATGAGATTGAATTTGGAGCCTTTTGGGTACCAAAGACCAAGGTTGGTTGTATGAACTAAATATCTCAAGATTCTTTTTACGGCTGTCAAGTGACATTCCTTAGGGTTGGCTTGAAATCTTGCACACAAACATACACTCAACATAATATCTGGCCTAGATGCACATAAGTAGAGTAAAGATCCAATCATGGAGCGATATACCTTTTGGTCGACGCTCGGTCCATCTTCATTGAGATCCAAGTGGCCATTCGTAGCCATGGAAGTCTTTATGGGCTTTGCCTTGTCCATGCCAAACTTCTTGAGTATGTCCTGCGTGTACTTGGTTTGGCTTATGAATGTTCCTTCCCTTTGTTGCCACACTTGGAATCCTAAGAAGTACTTCAATTCTCCCATCATTGACATTTCAAACCCGTCTGTCATAATTCTACTAAATTCTTCACAAAAGGATTGGTTAGTTGACCCAAAAATTATATCATCAACATAGATTTGGCAAATAAAAAGATCATTATCTAGATTCTTTGTGAATAATGTATAATCTACTTTGCCAATTTGAAAACCATTATCAATTAATAAATCTCTAAGACACTCATACCAAGCTCTAGGAGCTTGTTTGAGGCCATAGAGAGCCTTACACAGTTTATATACGTGGTCGGGGAACTCTTCGTCTTCAAACCCGGGTGGTTGCTCCACGTACACCTCTTCCTTGATCGGTCCGTTGAGGAAGGCGCTTTTCACGTCCATTTGATACAGCTTGAAATCATGGTGAGTAGCATATGCAAGTAATATTCTAATTGATTCAAGCCTAGCTACTGGAGCAAAAGTCTCATCGAAATCCAAACCTTCGACTTGTGAGTAACCTTTGGCCACAAGTCGTGCCTTGTTCCTTGTCACCACTCCATGTTCGTCTTGCTTGTTGCGGAAGACCCACTTGGTGCCCACTATATTTGCATTGGGTCTTGCCACAAGTTCCCAAACCTCGTTTCTCTTGAAGTTGTTCAACTCTTCTTGCATTACCACCACCCAGTCCGGATCCTTCAATGCATCCTCAGTCCTGCGTGGTTCCAAAAAGGAGACAAACGAGTAATGCTCACAAAAATTAGCTATACAAGATCTAGTGGTTACTCCCTTTTGGATGTCACCGATGATGTTGTCGATTGGGTGATCCCTTTGAATGCATTGGTGTACTCTTGGGTGTGGCACTTGGAGAGTTGTGTGTTGGTGATCATTTTCTTCTCCCCCTGAGTGGTTGCCCTCGTTGATTTGTTGATCATCTTCATATTCCTGTGATTGATCTTGTATCGAAGCTCCCACTTGATTGTTGATCTCCTCTTGTGGTTCACTTTCCTCTTGTATTTGTGATGATGACTCTTGTGGTCGAACTTCGCCTAGAGCCATTCTCTTCAATGCTTGATAAGGAGCTTCTTCTTTACCTAATTCACATTGATCAACTTGCTCCTTTTGGGAGCCATTAGTTTCATCGAACACTACGTCACGTGCCACTTCAACAAGTCCGGAGGCCTTGTTGAAAACACGATAGGCGTAAGTGTTCGAATCATAACCAAGCAAGAAACCTTCATCGGACTTCGAAGCGAACTTTGAAGTCCTGGGCTTCTTGTTCAAGATATAACATGGAGAGCCGAAAACTCGAAAATATGAAATGTTTGGTTTGTTACCGGTGAGTAGCTCATAAGGAGTCTTCTTGAGTAGTCGATGAAGGTAGAGTCGATTTGCGGCGTGGAAAGTAGTGTTAATTGCTTCCGCCCAAAATCGATCCGAAGTCTTGTATTCATCGAGCATTGTTCTTGCCATCTCTATCAGTGTTCGGTTCTTCCTTTCGGCAACTCTGTTTTGTTGTGGAGAGTATGGTGCTGAAAATTCGTGCTTGATTCCCTCCTCATCAAGGTACTCCTCCACTTGTATGTTCTTGAACTCCGTGCCGTTGTCGCTCCAAATACTCTTGATCGATAGTGAGAACTTGTTTTGCGCTCGCTTGAAGAATTTCTTGAGTGTCCCTTGTGTTTCTGACTTGTCATGCAAAAAGAACACCCAAGTGAAGCGGGAAAAATCATCAATAATGACTAAACCATATTTATTACCGCCGATGCTTATGTAAGCAATTGGACCAAACAAGTCCATATGAAGTAGTTCGAGCGGTCTTGTCATAGTCATGATGTTCTTTGCGGGATGATGTGCTCCAACTTGCTTCCCGGCTTGGCACGCGCTACAAGGCCTGTCTTTCTCAAAAAAAAAACATCTTTCAAACCTCGGATGTGATCGCCCTTGAGGAGTTTTTGAAGATTCCTCATACCAACATGTGCTAGCCATCTATGCCACAGCCAACCCATGTTGGTTTTTGCAATCAAGCATGTGTCGAGTTTGGCTTTATCCTTGTTGAAGTCAACAAGGTAAAGCTTTCCCTTCAACATACCCTTGAATGCAACGGAACCATCACACCTCCTTGAGACGGTCACACCCTCGTTAGTGAACAAGCAATTATAACCTTTGTCACATAATTGAGATATGGACAGCAGGTTATAATCTAAAGATTCAACATGTAAAACATGAGAAAGAGTGTGTTCAGAGGATATTGCTATTTTACCGGTACCGAGCACCCTTCCTTGACTATTATCTCCGAAGTAGATGCCTTCATTTGGGTCCTCGTTTTCTTCATATTCCACGAACATCCTACTTTCTCCGGTCATGTGGTTGGTGCATCCACTGTCTAGCACCCATTTGGATCCACCGGAGGAATAGGCCTACAGAAACAAATTATGCCTTGGTTTTAGGTACCCAAGCTTGCTTGGGTCCTTGGAGGTTAGTTACAATACATTTTGGCACCCACACATGGGATTTTGTGTTCCCATGGCGTGGCCCAGCATAATAAGCATAAACTTTACCAAGATTGTTTCTCATTAATACATAAGAGGCATCAAAGGTTTTGAACAAAAGTTGCTGTTGTTTGTTGATCGGACTAGTCTGGGTGACCGGACTTGTCCGGAGGACCGGACTTGTCCGGACCACAACCGGACTAGTCCGGTGTTCATGAGAGTTCAGGTTCTTAATTTTCGTGTTACCAGGTTGTGAGGGTCCTCCCTTCACAAAGGTAATCCTTCCCTTGTTATTCTTATGACTTCCAGCATTTTGCTTTCCATCATAAGAGTAACCAATGCCATACTTGACATTTGGAGGTCTTTGGACCAAGTATGCACTACGTGCATAGTTGATCCTCTCCTCGTCAAATATTCCACATTGGGTAGGATTTTTATCCTTTGTGGAGGTAGACTTTTCCTTCAACCTGGTGTTGAATTTACCACATTTGCACATGTGAACAAGATTAGTTTAAGTGGGTTGAGAAGGTAGACTTGAAGAGGAGGAAGATTCACTTAGCTTGAGTGACTCAACTTGCACTTCAAGGATCTTGTTAACCTTGATCAGGTCATCAAGTTGATCCTTGATTGCAACGTTTGAGTTGGTTAACTCCAAGCAAGTTTTCTTGCTTGAAGCTAGCTCAAGCTCTAGTGAGCTGTTTTTCTCCTTTTCAAGAACTAGAAGATTGTCAAGTTCGACATACTTCTCCTTTTGGGAGATAATCATGTCCTCTTGACGATCAATTAGCTGTTCCTTCTCAACAAGTTGGTCAAGTAAAAATTTCATTTTAGCAGCAGTTTTTCTGTCTAATCCAATTAACATATCTTCATCATCACTATCTAGTTCATCATTACTTGAGTAGGAATGCATGGAAGGAGTTTTGATGTTTACCTTGCGTTTACCTTCCTTTGCCATGAGGCAAGTGCCATGTCCCTTCTTTGTACCGAGCGTGGGGAAGAGTGTGGGTTTCTTGGACGTGCTTTCAATGGCTATGCTAGCCATCTCTTCTTCATCGGATGATAAGGACTCATCATTTGAGTCCCACTCCTTTCCAATGTGTGCTTGTTCAGCTTGTTTCTTCTTCTTGAAGATTTTCTTCGGTTGAGGCTTGGCTTCTTTATTCTTCTTCTTGTTGTCCTCATACGGGCAATCGACTATAAAGTGGTTATACTCACCACAATTATAGCACACCCGCCTCATCTTCGGCTTTGTCCTCTCCTTGTACTTGCCTTCACTTGATTTTGTTCCTTGTCTTTTCTTCATTATTCTTTTGAACTTTTTCATGAACAAAATCATATCCTCTTCGTCCAGCTCACTGCTTTCATCATCGCTGTCCTCCTCAAGCTGTGCTTCTCTTGCTTCTTTGGATAGAGGCTTGAGTGTGGACTTTAAGGCAACTCCCTTCTTCTTGGCGGATGTGAGGTCGGCTATTTCTTTGACATGCTTGGCTTGTTTCTCCATCATTTCAAAGTTGATGATTTTGCCAAGCAATTCATCTGGAGTCATCCTCTTGTACCTTGGACTTTCTCTGATAATAGAGCATAGTGTGACATTGCGAGGCATAAAGGCTCTAAGGATGAGCTTTACAACCTCGTGGTCATTCCACTTCTTGTTCCCATATGATCAAACTTTGTTTACCAGTGTCTTCAATCGGTTGTACATGTCCTGGGGAGACTCGTCTTCCTCAATTGCGAACCTTCCTAGTTCGCCTTCGATCATTTCAAATTTTGCCTCCCGCACATGCCGGTCACCTTCATGGGCTGTTTGTAGTGTGTCCCATATTTCCTTGGCAATCTCCAGTCCGTCCACCTTTGTGAATTCATCTCGACTTAGAGAGGAGGTGATTACGGCTGCGGCTTGAGCGTTTCTGTGGATGGCTTGCTCTTGACTTGGGGTGAGCTCTTCGTCGTCATCTGGGATGTCTATTCCTGTGCACACAATATGCCATAAACTTGGGTTAAGGGAAATCAAGTGCATCTTCATATTTTGCCTCCACATGGAGTAATCACTCCCATCGAAGTGTGGGGCTTTTCCAAGAGGAATAGATAGGTAATGGCTGTTGTTTGAATTTAAACGATCATAGTTAAAAGGATATCGGGAGTAGTCGGTGTGACTACTCCCCTTCTTCTTTTCTTCAACTTTAGCTTTCCCTTTTGAAAGTGCTTTCTTTCTGAGGAGTGCTTTCAGCTCCAACGTCTCCTCGTCATCATCATCGAAGTCTTGAATTGCTTCGAGATACTTTTCCAGCTTTTGGTTCTTGTCGTTGTTCACTTCTTCTTGGTTGTTGATTTTCTGAACTTCCTTCATGTCCGACATGATCTCTTTGAGTGGTTGCACCCTTTCTTGAAGAACCTGCTCTGATACCAATTGAATGTAGGCCTAGAGGGGGGGTGAATAGGCCTTTTTGATTTTTCTCGGTTCCTGTAACACTCAACAACAAAGTCAATACCAGAGATATCGGACTAGTCCGGTAAAGTGCGGACTAGTCCGGTTTTCACGGGCTAAGTTGATCAAGTTCAGTCAATTTGATTGATTCGTAAATGTTTGCAGCGGAAATATAAACTTGAATGACAGTTTAATAGTTGTATGTCAAATTCTATTACAATTAAGGCTCTTGTTCAACAAATTAACTCAAATTGAACAAAGTGAATCAAACCCTAGATTAAGTTGATCAATTAAGATGAAGAACACAAAAGGACAAGACACAAGATTTATCCCGTGATTCGGCTACCACGAAGGCAACCTACGTCCACGTTGAGGAGCCCACAAAAGGACCGGGTCTTCTCCAACCCTTCCCTCGTCGGATTGCCACGAATGCCAATCCTCTTCCACTAATCACAATAGGTAAATAACCAAGTTGAAGGGGCGTTCTCACACGTTGAGAGCTCCCTTGATTACAACTTACAAAGCCACCAATAACACACTCGAAAATTACAAATTGAAACGCAAGAGTGTGTTAGAGAATCAAACCAAGAGCTCAATGATGTGTGCCAAGTGTCTCTCCAATGATCTAGAAGTGATCTTCAATAGATTGATCGATTTTGCACTTAATTTCGTGGAGAGAGGTGGTTTTTGAGTCTCTTGGGAGGTGTGACGGCGCTAGGGTTCGAGAGATTGTAAAAGTGGGCTGTGCACCTCTATTTATATGGGGTTTCTAAAAGTGACCGTTAGGGTTTAGAAAGATCGGACTAGTCCGTGGTGGTCACCGGACTAGTCCGATGTGCTGTGTGTAGCAAACCCTAAGTGTCCAGGAATATCGGACTAGTCCGGTTGAAAACGGACTTGTCTGATTTCACTACTGGAAATCTTCGGACTAGTCCGATTGCCATCGGACTTGTCCGGACATATGAAACCCTAAGTGTTTAGGATGACAAGTCCGCACTTGGAGGACTTGTCCGATTTAGATCAGTGTGTATATCGGACTAGTCCGTGTAGACACCGGACTTGTCCGAAGTGGATCAGAAAGAATATCGGACTAGTCCGGATCACAATGGACTTATCCGATTTTGTGAGACTTGTGCATTGTGTTGAGGACTAGTACACATTGGGGAGGACTAGTCCGAAGTGGATCAGAAAGATATCAGACTAGTCCGGTGGATACCGGACTTGTCCGATCTAGTGCAGAATGTGATATTGGACTAGTCCGGCTGTTATCGGACTAGTCCGGTCCTGTATAACTTTGTGCATTGTGTGTGTGTGCTTGAAAGTGATTGAGCTCTTGGGTGTGTTTCCTTAACACACTCCATATATAATAATCTACTATTTTCTTCTCCTTGAGCTCAAATTTACTTTGCTTCTCATTTCCCTTCTTTTTGGCATTTTTCTCATTTTTCATTATTTGCCTGCATTCATCTCAACAAAAGGATTAGGATCCCAATTGCTTGTCATAAATCATCCAAAATCCACAAGGGAGTCCTAGATGCACTTTCAATTACGCTCAGGCGGCCCGAACCACGTAAACTCTTGTGTCTCCTGTGTCAATTCCTACTCACCTTCTTAAATCTCCGCGCGCCCATACCAACATCAAACTCCCCTATCACTTTAGCAGTGTAGGGAGATCTGCTGGTTCCAAATCACCGACAGATAGATTCGTCGTGGTGTTTATTGTTGACATTATGATCTACTCGAAGGATGAGAAGGAACATGAGGAACACTTGAGGCTTACATTGCAGAAATTGAGGGAGCATCAATTGTATACCAAGTTCAACAAGTGTCAGTTTTGGTTGAAAGAGGTGTCGTTTTTGGGTCATATCATCTCAGGAGGAGGAGTATCGGTTGACCTCGGAAAAGTGAGAGACGTGTTGAAGTGGGAACCACCGCAAAATGTCAAGAAAATAAGGAGTTTTCTTGGGATGGATGGATATTACCGTCAGTTCATCAAGGACTTTTCCAAGATAGCCAAGCCAATAACGGAATTACTAATGAAGGGAAAGACATTCCAATGGACTCAAGCTTTTCAAGAAAGTTTTGAGGAGTTGAAGAAGAGGTTAACTACAACCCCAGTTTTGATATTGCCAGATGTAAGCAAGAGTTTCGATATTTATTGTGACGCATCGAGACAAGGACTTGGATGTGTGCTCATGAAAGAAGGTCAAGTAGTAGCCTATGCATCGAGACAATTGAAGAAACATGAGCAGAATTACCCCATGCACGATTTGGAACTTGCAGCCGTGGTACATGCATTGAAGATTTGGAGACACTACATCCTTGGACATAGGTGTGGAATTTATATGGATCATAAGAGTCTTAAGTATATTTTCACACAAACGGATCTGAACTTGAGGCAACGAAGATGGTTGGAGCTCATCAAAATTATGATTTGGGGATCAACTATCATCCAGGGAAGGCTAATGTTGTGGCTGATGCATTGAGTAGAAAGGGAGTAAGTCATCAACTCAAAGTTCGAGAGTTACCATTCGAGTTATGTAAGGAGTTTGAATGGTTGAACCTCGGGTTTGTAAATGAGATGGATATGATGGAGTTAAATCCGACCTTGGAGCAAGAAATTTGAGAAGCACAAACCACATATGAAGAGATCAAGGACATCAAGGAAAGGACCGAAGAAGGGAGATAATTCAGATTTGATGAAGACGAACATGGTACCTTATGGCTTGGAAAGAGAATCGTTGTGCCTAATGTAAAGCATATTCGGGAGACAATATTAAAGGAGGCACATGACTCGCCGTACTCAATTCACCCCAGTTGTACAAAGATGTACAAGGACTTGAAGACTTGCTATTGGTGGGATAACATGAAGAAGGACATAGCTGAATACGTAGCATTGTGTGATGTGTGTCAACGAGTCAAGGCGGAACATCAAAGGCCAGCTGGACTATTACAACCATTGAAGATTCCGAAATGGAAGTGGGAAGAGATCGGTATGGACTTCATAGTTAGTTTACCACGTACTCAGTCCGGTTACAATTTAATATGGGTAACTGTGGATCGTTTAACTAAGTCAGCTCACTTTATCCCCGTCAAGACCACCTATAATGGAGAGAAATTGGCGGAAGTGTACATGGGAAGAATAGTATGTTTGCATGGAGTTCCGAAGAAGGTAGTCTCAGATAGAGGTTCACAATTCACTTCCAGGTTTTGGCAAAAATAGCATGAAGCTTTGGGAATGAGGTTGAATTTTAGTTCAGCATATCACCCTCAAACGGATGGACAAACCGAGAGGACCAATCAGATTTTAGAGGACATGCTAAGAGATTGTGCTTTAAAGCATGGGAAAAGTTGGGACAAGAGCTTGCCATATGCAGAATTTTCATACAACAATAGTTACCAAGCAAGCTTGAAAAATGTAGCCTTATGAAGCGCTTTATGGAAGGAAATTAGGACACCTTTATTCTGCAATGAAGCAAGAGCAACTCAAGTATTTGGTCCGGAGTTGCAAGAAGCTGAGAAACAAGTATAGGTTATTCGTGAAAATTTGAGGGCTGCTCAATCAAGACAAAAGGGCTATGCGGACAATAGGAGAAGGAAATTAGCCTTCAAAGTGGGAGATTTTGCTTACCTCAAGGTGTCACCAATGAGGGGTCATAAGAGGTTTAACATAAGAGGCAAGCTCGCACCTCGTTATATTGGACCATTCAAGACTTTGGACAAAAGAGGAGAAGTAGCGTATAAGTTGGAGATGCCAGCTCATCTTTCGGATGTCCATGATGTCTTTCATGTTTCCCAGCTCAATAAGTGCTTGAGAGTACCGGAAGAACAAGTGCCAACGGAAGAATTGGAACTAGAGGAAGATTTGACTTATGCCGAACAACCGGTCAAAATCTTGGAAACTAACGAGAGGGTCACAAGGAACAAGGTTATTAGATGGTGTAAAGTTCAATGGAAGCAGCACACAGAAAAAGAAGCGACGTGGGAATTGGAGGATGAAGTCAAGAAGGAATTTCCCTATCTCTTCTCTTCCGTGTCGAATCTCGAGGGCGAGATTCATTTTAACGGGGGTAGGTTTGTAACACCCTCATTTTCATGCATCATGCCTTGCATACACTCATATACATGTTTAAAATTAATCCACATCAAGAAGAACGAGTTTAAAATTGATTTGGAACATTTAAAATTGATTTGGAGCAAAACTGCACTTAAAACGCAGGAAAGTGCGGACTAGTCCGATTTTGCTGAGGACTAGTCCGATTTCTCTCTGACTAAAAACAGACTTGTCCGATTTTGTTGCGGACTAGTCTGATTTTGCCTCTGGAAACTTTCGGACTTGTCCGATTTTGTGCGGACTAGTACGATATTCCAAGAATCCTTGAAAAATTGCTAAGTCCCTGGACTTTTCCGGACTAGTCCGGTGTTCCAGCGGACTTGTCCGATTTCCTCTCTGACTAAAGTCGGACTTGTTCGATTTTAGGCTAGACTTGTCGGATTTTCTCTCTGGACAACTTCGACTAGTCCGGTCCTTTTTGGACTTGTCTGATATTTCGCGACTCCGAGTTTGTAACACCCTCATTTTCATGCATCATGCCTTGCATACACTCATATACATGTTTAACATTAACCCACAACAAGAGGAATGAGTTTAAAATTGATTTGGAGCATTTAAAATAGATTTGGAGCAAAACCGCACTTAAAATGCAGGAAAGTGCGGACTAGTCCGATTATTGAGGACTAGTCCGATTATTGAGGACTAGTCCGATTTCTCTCTGACTAAAAACGGACTTGTCCATTTTTGCTGCGGGCTAGTTCGATTTTGCCTCTGGAAACCTTCGGACTTGTCCGATTTTGTGCGGACTAGTCCGATATTCCATGAATCCTTGAAAATTTGCTAAGTCCCTGGACTTTTCTGGACTAGTCCGGTGTTCTAGCGGACTTGTCCGTTTTCCCCTCTGACTAAAGTCGGACTTGTCCGATGTTAGGCTAGACTTGTCCGATTTTCTCTCTGGACAACTTCAGACTAGTCCGGTCCTTTCCGGACTTGTCTGATATTTCGTGACTCCGAGTTGATCTTTTGTTTTACGACTTGTTTCTTGTGCTTCACATTAAGTGGGCCTAGGGACGTCGTGCCTAACTCTTTTAGAGCCCATGAGGGACTCTAAACCGGCCTCTACACTTCTCAAACTCGAAATCCATCTAACCCTAGCCTCCACCTCTATATAAACAACCCCACCCCTTGGCTTGACATCTATTTGCCACTTTTCCACCCCACCCAAACCCTAGTTTGTGGAGAGCCACCATCAAGGAGGGAGAAGAAGATCCCAAGCAAGAAGAAGAAGAGGAGGAAACGAATGAGGATCAAGATCTCCACCAAGTTTTGTTCTTCATCACCAATTCACCTCAAAGTTCATCACCAACCCTAGATCACCAAGATCCAAGTGCTACCTCCAAGTTTCTTGATTCATTGGAGTCCTAAACACCTGGTATACCTTCTATTCTCTTTTCCTTACGAGAATTCAACCCCTAATCTCCAAATTTACGTCGATCTAGAAAACCCTAATCTGCTGATCTCGTAGAGTGCGGACTTGTCCGGTTCCTAGCAGACTAGTCCAATCTTTCCGGTTAAATTGTGTTGAATTAATTCCAAAAACCGACCTAATCAACTCCAAACCTGTATAAACTTGTTAAAAGTTATTAGAACTAGTTAGTGATCATTAAAAGCAATCTAGTAACAAGTTCTACCTTGCATTTGCATTAATCATGCGTGTCATGTCATATTGAGTAATATTTGTGCACTCTTTGATTGTGTTTCTTGTCTTGTATGTTTATTGTGTGGATTAGACGGATTTGCGCTAGAGAGTACCGCGTAGGATCTACATCACCAAGAGTTTGAAGGCTTTGACCCTAATCAACAGCAAGAGCAAGGCAAGTGTCCTTTAAGCATATTGATCCTGTTTTAAAATAAATTTTTTGTGTGCAAAATTGCATGCTTGTGTCAATTTGATGGGAGTCCTATGATAGGAAGTTTACTAGTTTTGTTTGACCACCCTTGTCACCTGGAATATATGGTAGAGAATCAAGAAGGGCTTTTTACCTTTTGCTTTGCTTAATCAACTGGGATGGGAAACAACTATACCACTCAATTTAATTATGCATGGATGAGATTATGGTTAACATGAACTGGTTAAATATGATATGGTAATGGGTGATCTAAGCAAGCCTGATATGTGGATGGGTTGGACGTATGGTGGTTTGCTTGCTTTAGATCTAAGAGTCAATTCATGCGAGAATAAGCCAGGACTACAGCGCCACCACGAGGCCAAGTATGGGTACGGCGTAGCTGATTAATTAGGGCTTTGCCAGTTCTATTTGGACCGTTAAGGATGCTCAGGGAAGGGGTAGTCGGATTGGGTTTGTTGATGATTGGTGGGACTACCCTGGGATCTGAATGGCTCAAGAGGGGGCCCTTGGTTGAAGATGGGCTCTGTAGGAGACATCGCCACCGGTGAAACCTCAGTGGGGTCTAAATAGGCTAGTAATCCCTTTGTAAAGGCTATTTTGTGATCTCTTGGCCACACACCGACGGAAGTGTGAGACGACATAATAGAGGTTCTAGTCATCGAAAGGTGATGAAATCACAAACACATGGGTAAAGTGGTACAAACTCTGCAGAGTTTTTCTAAAACTATCATGATAGTTGTGCTCCCGGTTATGAGCACCTGGACAACTTCCATGATTAGAGGGAACTTAGTATTGGGATGGTATTTGGGATGGTTATGGTTGGTATTATGGTTATGGATTTATTTCTGGTATTGAATATGGTTATTGGCAATGGTGAAATCTGGAACTATTGATGATGGTAGTGAATTCAGACTAGTATTATGATATTACTTATGATTATGATGGATTTACTTCACATACATATAATATATTGCTTTTCAAATGTTTTAATGTACTTTTCAGCACTTAGGCATTACTATTGTCGTCATTGGAATAAGCCACATGTCATACTTTCCACACTTGCTGAGTACGACATGTACTCACTCTTGCAATTTCACCCCCCCCCCAACTGTTGCAGGTCAGGATTGGGAGTTTAATGGCGATAATGCGGAGTTCTAGGCCGTGTCTATCGTCAGCTTGCCTGTGGTGTTGATTGGAGCTGCGCTACCCTATCGCTTATGCTGCCTAGCTCTTTAGTTTGCTTAATTAGAGTATTTCCGCTACATTTGTTGAACATGTCATTAATATTCATTAGAGCTTGCATTCGAGGATAATATGGTTTGTTTAATAAAATTTTGTTAATTAATCTTGTTCTGTGGTAATTTTCTATATACTCTTTTGTGAATGCACTCGTGTATGTGTGATGAACATCCTGGACACACATATGCGTTAGCTTGGTTCATTTTTCGAAACCGGGTGTCACAGATTGGTATCAGAGCCACAGGTTGACCGTAGGATGCAGCCTAGATAGAGTGGACACTTTAGAGCACATAGGAGCACTCAGGAATCAATTTGATTTTGTTGTTGCGCTGTTTGCTATATATATTGTTTGCTTGTGTGCTTAATAGAGGATTTTGGGATGCTTTAGCATTGCTATGTCCACCTAGGCTAGTGTAGCCAGTTGTTTAGTTTCATATCCCTTGATGCATATTGGGAATGATTTTCTAAATCTTACCTATTGCTTTTCTTCAGATGGTGAGGACTCGCAACCCGAGGAATGTCAATGATGAGGAGGGGAACCATGGAGTACCTCAGAACAACAATGGGCAAGGACCTACTCATGGAGCTATCAACATCGAGCAGCTTTTGGCCATGCAAAACCAGCTCATGCAGACCATGATACAAACTATGGGACAGCTGCAGGCTGGCAATATCAACAATCATCCCCACATGCCTCCACCGCCACCCCCACCCCCTCATAACCGTTTGGGAGAGTTCATGAGGACTAGGCCATCGACCTTTGCTCAAGCCGCTAACCCTATGTATGCGAACGATTGGCTCAAGTCCGTGGAGAAGAAGTTAGCTATGGTCCAATGCAATGATCGGGAGAATGTGCTATTTACTTCTCATCAACTCGTTGGAGCAGCTGCGGATTGGTAGGATGCTTATTGCAATGCTCATGAGAATCAAGAGAGGATTACTTGGGCCGAATTCAAGGAGAGTTTTCGTTCTCATTATGTGCCCGAGGGTGTTATGATCTTGAAGAGGCAAGAATTTGAGAATTTAAGGCAAGGAAGATCAAGCGTGAGTGAATATCACAATAAGTTCACTCAACTCTCAAGATATGCCCCTGAAGATGTTAGTCAGGACAGCCGGAAGCAATATTTGTTCATGAGGGGCTTGAACAATGAGATCCAAGTGCAACTACTCAATTGTGACTATGCCAACTTTCAGAAGCTTGTGGACAAAGCAATTGTGGTTGAGAACAAGATCCGTGAGATGGAGCAAGATAATAAGAGGAAGGTGCCATATCAAGGACAACAACAAGGGAGTAATGTGCGCCCTCGCATTGTGCTGTCCAATGCGCCTTATTTCAGCTCTTCTATTCCTGCTCAGCACCCTGGTTATGCACCGCGCCCAACTCAGTTTGTGCAGCAGCGCCCTGCCATGCAAGCACCTAGGCCTCCAATGCCTTATGTGCCTCGTGCTAATTTTCCTGGTGCCAATTCTCAAAACCAAGCTCGTCCCAATAATTCTGGTGGAGTTAAGAAGTGTTATACTTGTGGAGAAGCTGGACACTTTGCGCATTAATGTCCTAAGTCAGGCCTTGGTCAAGGAAGTAATGCACCGAGGCAAAACCCAAGACCCAATGGAGGACAGCCACAAGGGAACCATGGACAACATAATTTTGCTTGTGGCAACGTGAACCATGTCTCTACGGAGGATGCTCAACAAGTGGATGACGTGGTCATTGGTATGTTTCTCGCCAACTCCAACCCCACGACTATGTTACTTGATTCTGGAGCATCGCGTTCATTCATTGCATCGAAGTATGTTACCAAGTATAGCTTGCTTATCTCTCATATGAAGTTTACTCTATTGGTTAAGTCTCCTGGAGGAGAGATGAGGACAAATATAGTATGTCCAAAAGTAAACCTTAGAATAAGGGGGGTAGACTTCTCCGCCAACCTCATTGTTTTGGATTCTCAAGGATTGGACATTATACTTGGTATGGACTGTTTGAGGAAGCACAATGGAGTTATTGAGTGTGCCACGAAGATGGTGAAGTTGACCAATGAGTAAGGGATCATCGTAGAATTTGAAGCATCTCAAACCACACCGAAGCAATTTGAGCTGAATCATATGGACGGTGCCGCAATTAAGGAGATTCCGATGGTGTGTGAATTTTTGGATGTTTTTCCAAAAGAGTTGCCAGGTATGCCACCTGATCGAGACATTGAGTTTGTTATTGATTTAATACCTGGAACTGCACCTATAGCTAAGAGGCAGTATAGGATGCCTCCTATGGAATTAGCGGAGCTTAAGAAGCAAATTCAAGAGCAACTAGAGAAATGTTTTATTCGCCCTAGCTCTTCGCCTTGGGGAGCGCCCATTCTATTTGTGGACAAGAAGGATGGATCCCAAAGGATGTGCGTAGATTACCGAGCTCTCAACGAGGTGACAATCAAGAACAAGTACACCTTGCCACGCATAGAAGACTTGTTTGATCAGATGAAGGGCGCTTGTATCTTCTCTAAGATTGATTTGAGGTTGGGATACTTTCAAATGAAGATTAGACCATCGAACATACCCAAGACAGCTTTTAGGACACGATATGAATCTTATGAGTACACCGTGATGTCTTTTGGATTGACAAATGCACTTGCGTACTTTATGTACCTCATGAATAAAGTCTTCATGGAGTACTTGGACAAGTTCATCGTGGTGTTCATTGATGATATTATGATCTACTCGAAGGATGAGAAGGAACATGAGGAACACTTGAGGCTTACGCTACAGAAATTGAGGGAGCATAAATTGTATGCCAAGTTCAACAAGTGTCAATTTTGGTTAAGGGAAGTGTCGTTTTTGGGTCATATAATCTCAGGAGGAGGAGTATCGGTTGACCCCAAAAAAGTGAGAGACGTGTTGAAGTGGAAACCGCCGCAAAACGTAAAGGAAATAAGGAGTTTTCTTGGGATGGATGGATATTACCGTCGGTTCATCAAGGACTTTTCCAAGATAGCCAAGCCTACGATGGAGTTGCTAATGAAGGGAAAGGCTTTCCAATGGACTCAAGCTTGTCAAAACAGTTTTGAGGTGTTGAAGAAGAGGTGGACAACAACCCCAGTTTTGGTACTGCCAGATGTGAGCAAGAGTTTTGATATTTATTGCGATGCATCAAGACAAAGATTTGGATGTGTATTGATGCAAGAAGGTAAAGTGGTTGCATATGCTTCAAGACAACTGAAGAAACATGAGCAGAATTATCCAACGCATGATTTGGAACTCGCAGCTGTGGTACATGCATTGAAGATTTGGAGGCACTATATTCTTGGACATAGGTGTGAAATTTATACGGATCATAAGAGTTTGAAGTATATTTTCACACAAACGGATCTGAACTTGAGGAAACGAAGATGGTTGGAGCTCATCAAAGATTATGATTTGGGAATCAATTATCATCCGGGAAAAGCCAATGTAGTGGCTGATGCTTTGAGTAGAAAAGGAGTAAGTCATCAACTCACAGTTCGAGAGTTACCATCTGAGTTATGTAAGGAGTTTGAAAGGTTGAACCTTGGATTTGTAAATGAGATGGAGATGATGGAGTTAAACCCAAACTTGGAGCAAGAAATTCGAGAGGCACAAACCGCAGATGAAGAGATCAAGGAAATCAAGGACAGGACCGAAGAAGGGAGAGAATTCAGATTTGATGAAGACGAACATGGTACCTTATGGCTTGGAAAGGGAATCGTTGTGCCTAATGTGAAGCATATTCGGGAGATAATATTAAAAGAGGCACATGACTCACCTTACTCAATTCACCCTGGTTGTACAAAGATGTACAAAGACTTGAAGACTAACTATTGGTGGGATAGCATGAAGAAGGACATAGCTGAATATGTGGCATTGTGTGATGTGTGTCAACGAGTCAAGGCAGAACATCAAAGGCCAGCTGGATTATTGCAACCATTGAAGATCCCGGAATGGAAGTGGGAAGAAATCGGTATGGACTTCATAGTTGGGTTACCACGTACTCAGTCCGAGTATGACTCAATTTGGGTAATTGTGGATCACTTAACCAAGTCAGCTCATTTTGTCCCTGTGAAGACCAAATATACAGCTGCACGATTGGCCGAAATATACATGGAGCATATTGTGTGTTGACATGGAGTCCCTAAGAAGATAGTCTCGGATAGAGGTTCTCAATTTACCTCCAGATTTTGGCAAAAAATGCATGAAGCTTTGGGAATGAGGTTGAATTTTAGTTCAGCATATCATCCTCAAACGGATTGACAAACCGAGAGGACCAATCAGATTTTGGAGGACATGTTAAGAGCTTGTGCTTTGAAGCATGGGAAAAGTTGGGACAAAAGCTTGCCATACGCAGAATTTTCATACAACAATAGTTACCAAGCAAGCTTGAAAATGTCTCCGTATGAAGCGCTTTATGGGAGGAAGTGTATGACACCTTTATTCTGGAATGAGGCAGGAGAAACTCAAGTATTTGGTCCGGATGTGTTGCAAGAAGCCAAAAAGCAAGTCCAAATAATTCGTGAAAACTTGAGGGTTGCACAATCAAGGAAAAAAGGCTATGCAGATAATAGGAGAAGGAAATTAGCCTTTGAAATAGGATATTTTGTTTACCTCAAGGTATCACCAATGAGAGGTCATAGGAGGTTTAACATAAGGGGCAAGCTCGCACCTCGTTATATTGGACCATTCAAGATTTTGGACAAAAGAAGGGAAGTAGCATATAAGTTGGAGATGCTAGCTCATCTTTCGGATGTCCATGATGTCTTTCATGTTTCCCAGCTCAAGAAGTGCTTGAGAGTACCGGAAGAAGAAGTGCCAATGGAAGAATTGGAGCGAGAGGAAGATTTGACTTATGCCGAGCAACCGATCAAAATCTTGGAAACCAAGGAGAGGGTCACAAGGAACAAGGTGATTCGATGGTGTAAAGTTCAATGGAAGCACCACGCAGAAAAAGAAGAACCTTGGGAGCTAGAAGATGATATCAAGAAGGACTTTCCCTATCTCTTCTCTTTCACGTCGAATCTCGAGGGCGAGATTCATTTTAAGGGCAGTAGGTTTGTAACACCCTCATTTTCATGCATCATGCCTTGCATACACTCATATACATGTTTAACATTAACCCACAATAAGAGGAACGAGTTTAAAATTGATTTGGAGCATTTAAAATTGATTTGGAGCAAAACCGCACTTAAAATGTAGGAAAGTGCGGACTAGTCCGATTTTACTGAGGACTAGTCCAATTTCTCTCTGACTAAAAACGGACTTGTCCGTTTTTGCGGCGGACTAGTCCGATTTTGCCTCTGGAAACCTTCAGACTTGTCCGATTTTGTGCGGACTAGTCCGACATTCCATCAATCCTTTGAAATTTGCTAAGTCCCTAGACTTTTTTGGACTAGTCCGGTGTTCCAGCGGACTTGTCCGTTTTCCTCTCTGACTAAAGTTGGACTTGTCCGATTTTAGGCCAGACTTGTCCGATTTTCTCTCTAGGCAACTTCGGACTAGTCCGGTCCTTTTCGGACTTGTCCGATATTTCGTGACTCCAAGTTGATCTTTTGTTTTACGACTTGTTTCTTGGGTTTCACGTTAAGTGGGCCTAGGGGCGTCGTGCCTAACTCTTTTAGAGCCCATGAGGGACTCTAAACCGGTCTCTACACCTCTCAAACTCAAAATCCATCAAACCCTAGCCTCCACCTCTATATAAACAACCCCACCCCTTGGCTTGACATCTATTTGCCACTTTTCCACCCCACCCAAACCCTAGTTCGTGGAGAGCCACCATCAAGGAGGGAGAAGAAGATCCCAAGCGAGAAGAAGAAGAGGAGGAAACGAAAGAGGATCAAGATCTCCACCAAGTTTTGTTCTTCATCACCAATTCACCTCAAAGTTCATCACCAACCCTATATCACCAAGATCCAAGTGCTATGTGACGCCCGGTTCCGAAAAATGAACCAAGCTAACGCATATGTGTGCCCAGGATGTTCAACACACATACACGAGTGCAATCACAAAAGGATATACAGAAAATAACCACAGAACAAGATTAATTAACCAAATTTTATTACGCAAACCACATTATCCTCGAATACAACCTCTAATGAATATTAATGACAAGTTCAACTAATGCAGCGGAAATAAACTAATTAAGCAACTAAGCAGACTAAGTATAAGGGATAGCGCAGCTCCAATAACACCACAGGCAAAGCTGACGGTAGACACGGCCTAGAACTCTGCATTATCACCATTAAACTCTCAATCCTGATCTGCAACTGTTGGGGGGGGGGGTTGCAAGAGTGAGTACATGTCGTACTCAGCAAGTGTGGAAAGTATGACATGTGGCTGATTCAAATGACGACAATAATAATGGCAAAGTGATGAAAAGTACATTAAAACATTTGGAAAGCAATATATCATATGTATGTGAAGTAAACCCATCATAATCATAAATAATACCACAATACTAATCCATAGTTCACCATCCTCATCAATAATTCCAGGCTTCACCATTTGCCAATAACCATATCCAATACCAGAAATTAATCCATAACCATAGTACTGACCATAACCATTACCAAACCATAACCATCCCAAAAACCATCCCAATAACAAATTCCCTCTAATCATGGAAGTTGTCTAGGTGCTCATAACCGGGAGCACGGCTATCATGATTGTTTTATTTAACTCTGCAGAGTGTGTACCTCTTTACCCACGTGTTTGTGATTTCATCACCCATCGGCGACTAAAGAACCTCCCTTATGCCAATTACACTTCCTTTGGTGTATGGCCAAGAGATCACAAAATAGCATTTACAAAGGGATTACTAGCCTACTTAGACCCCACTGAGGTTTCACCGGTGGCGATGCCTCCAACTGAGCACATCTTCAACCAAGGGTCCCCTCTTGAGCCATTTGGATCCCAGGGTAGTCCCACCAATCATCAACAAACCCAATTCAACTACCCCTTCCCTGAGCATCCACATTGGTCCAAATAGAACTGGCAAAGCCCTAATTAATCAGCTACGCCGCACCCATACTTGGCCTCGTGGTGGCACTGTAGTCTTGGCTTATTCTCGCATGAACCGGTCCTTAGATCTAAAGCAAGCAAACCACTATAACATCCAACCCATCCACATACCAGGCTTGCTTACATCACCCATTACCATACCGTATCGACCAGTTCACATTCACCAGAATATCATTAATGCTTAATTAAATGTGTAGTGTTGTTTTCCCATCCCAATTAATTAAGCAAAGCAAAAAGGTAAAAGCCCTTCCCGACTCTCTACCATATATTCCAGGTGACAAGGGTGGGTAAACAAAGCTAGTAAACTTCCTACCATAGGATTCCCATCAAATTGACACAAGCATGCAGTTTTACAAACAAAACATTTATTTCAAAATAGGATCAATATGCTTCAAGGACACTTGCCTTGCTCTTGCTGTTGATTAGGGTCAAATCCTTCAAACTCTTGGTGTTGTAGATCCTCCGCGGCACTTTCTAGCGCAACTCCGTCTAATCCACACCATAAACATACAAGACAAGAAACACAATCAAAGATTGCACAAATATTACTCAATATGACATGACATGCATGATTGATGCAAATGCACGGTAGAACTTGTTACTAGATTGCTTTTAATGATCACTAACTAGTTCTAATAGCTTTTAACAAGTTTATACAGGTTTGGAGTTGATTAGATCAAATTTTAGAATTAATTCAACACAATTTAACCAGAAAGATCGGACTAGTCCGCTAGGGACCGGACAAGTCCGCACTTTGCGAGATCATCAGATTAGGGTTTTCTAGATCGATGTAAATTTGGAGATTAGGGTTCGAATTCATGTAAGGAAAAGATAATAGAAGGTATACCTGGTGTTTAGGACTCCAATGAATCAAGAAACTTGGAGGTAACACTTGGATCTTGATGATCTAGGGTTGGTGATGAACTTGGAGATGAATTGGTGGTGAAGGACGAAACTTGGTGGAGATCTTGATCCTCTTTCGTTTCCTCCTCTTCTTCTTCTTGCTTGGGATCTTCTCCTCCCTCCTTGATGGTGGCTCTCCACGAACTAGGGTTTGGGTAGGTGGAAAAGTGGCAAATAGATGTCAATCCAAAGGGTGGGGCTGTTTATATAGAGGTGGAGGCTAGGGTTAGATGGATTTCGAGTTTGGGATGACTAGAGGCCGGTTTAGAGTCCCACATGGGCTCTAAAAGAGTTAGGCACGACGTCCCTAGGCCCACTTAACGTGAAACCAAAGAAACAAGTCGTAAAACAAAAGATCAATTTGGAGTCACAAAATATCGGACATGTCTGAAAAGGATCGGACTAGTCCGAAGTCGTCCAGAGAGAAAATCGGACAAGTCTGGCCAAACATCGGACAAGTCCGACTTTGAATAGAGAGGAAATCGGACAAGTCCGCTGGAACACCGGACTAGTCCGGAAAAGTCCAAGGACTTAGCAAATTTTCAAGGATTCATGGAATATCGGACTAGTCTGCACAAAATCGGATAAGTCCGAAAGTTTCCAGTGCCAAAAATTGGACTAGTTTGTAGCAAAAAAGGACAAGTCCATTTTTAGTCAGAGAGAAATCGGACTAGTCCTCAGTAAAATCGGACTAGTCCGCACTTTCTTGCGTGTTAAGTGTGGTTTTTCTCCAAATCAATTTTAAACTCATTCCTCTTTATGTGGGTTAATGTTAAACATGTATATGATTGTATGCAGGGCATGATGCATGAAGATGAGGGTGTTACAAACCTACCCCCCTTAAAATGAATCTCGCCCTCGAGATTCGACGCGGAAGAGAAGAGATAGGGAAATTCCTTCTTGAGGTCATCCTCCATTTCCCATGTTGCTTCTTTTTCAGTGTGATGCTTCCATTGAACTTTACACCATCTAATAATGTTGTTCCTTGTGACTCTCTCCTTGGTTTCCGAGATTTTGACCGGTTGTTCGGCATAAGTCAAATCTTCCTGTAGTTCCAATTCTTCCATTGGCACTTGTTCTTCCGGAACTCAAACACTTCTTGAGTTGGGAAACATGAAAGACATCATGGACGTCCGAAAGATGAGCTGGCATCTCCAACTTATACGATACTTCTCCTTTTTTGTCCAAAATCTTGAATCGTCCAATATAACTAGGTGCGAGCTTACCCCTTATGTTAAACCTCTTATGACCTCTCATTGGTGACACCTTGAGGTAAACAAAATCTCCTATTTCAAAGGCTAATTTCCTTCTCCTATTGTCCGCATAGCCTTTTTGCCTTGATTGGCAGCCCTCAAGTTTTCACGAATTATTTAGACTTGCTTTTCGGCTTCTTTCAACACATCCGGACCAAATACTTGAGTTTCTCCTGACTCATTCCAGAATAAAGGTGTCCTACACTTCCTCCCATAAAGCGCTTCATACGGTGACATCTTCAAACTTGCTTGGTAGCTATTGTTGTATGAAAATTCTGCGTATGGCAAGCTTTTGTCCCAAATTTTCCCATGCTTTAAAGCACAAGCTCTTAACATGTCTTCCAAAATCTGATTGGTCCTCTCGGTTTGTCCATCTGTTTAAGGATGATATGCTGAACTAAAATTCAACCTCGTTCCCAAAGCTTCATGCAGTTTTTGCCAAAATCTGGAAGTGAATTGAGAACCTCTATCCGAGACTATCTTCTTAGGGACTCCATGTTGACACACAATATGCTCCATGTATATTTCGGCCAATTGTGCAGCTGTATATTTGGTCTTCACAGGGACAAAATGAGCTGACTTTGTTAAGCAATCCACAATTACCCAAATTGAGTCATACCCGGACTGAGTACGTGGTAACCCAACTATGAAGTCCATTCCAATTTCTTCCCACTTCCATTCTGGGATCTTCAATGGTTGCAATAATCCAGCTGGCCTTTGATGTTCCACCTTGACTTGTTGGCACACATCACACAATGCTACGTATTCAGCTATGTCCTTCTTCATGCTATCCCACCAATAACAAGTCTTCAAGTCTTTGTACATCTTTGTACAACCAGGGTGAATCGAGTATGGTGAGTCATGTGCCTCCTTTAGTATTGTCTCCCAAATATTCTTTACATTAGGCACAACGATTCTCTTTCCAAGCCATAAGGTACCATGTTCATCCTCGTCAAATCTGAATTATCTCCCTTCTTCGGTTCTTTCCTTGATTTCCTTGATCTCCTCATCTATGGTTTGTGCTTCTCGAATTTCTTGCTCCAAGGTTGGGTTTAACTCCATCATCTCCATCTCATTTACAAACCCGAGGTTCAACCGTTCGAACTCCTTACATAACTCGGATGGTAATTCTAGAACCGTGAGTTGATGACTTACTCCTTTTCTACTCAAAGCATCGGCCACTACACTGACTTTTCCCGGATGATAGTTGATCCCCAAATCATAATCTTTGATGAGCTCCAACCATCTTCGTTGCCTCAAGTTCAGATCCGTTTGCATGAAAATATACTTCAAACTCTTATGATCCGTATAAATTTCACACCTATGTCCAAGGATATAGTGCCTCCAAATCTTCAATGCGTGTACCATGGCAGCGAGTTCCAAATTGTGTGTGGGGTAATTCTGCTCATGTTTATTCAATTGTCTCGATGCATATGCAGCCACTTGTCCTTCTTGCATGAGCACACATCCAAGTCCTTGTCTTGATGCGTCGTACAAATCCAAATTTCTTGCTCACGTCTAGTAATACCAGCATCGGTGCAGTTATAAATCTCCTCTTCACCTTCTCAATGTCGTCCTAGCAAGATAGAGTCCATTTGAGAAGCTTTCCCCTTGTTAGCAACTCAGTCATGCGCTTCACTATGTTGGAGTAGTCCTTGATGATTGGTTAGCTTTGACATTTATTGCGACGCATCAACTCCAATTGCTTTGGTGTGGTTTGAGATGCTTCAAATTTTACGGTGATCCCTTCCTCATTGGTCAACTTCACCATCTTCGTGGCACACTAAATAACTCCATTGTGCTTCCTCAACCAGTCCATACCAAGTATAATGTCCAATCCTTGAGAATCCAAAACAATGAGGTTGGCGGAGAAGTCTACCCCCCTTATTCTAAGGCTTACTTTTGGACATACTATATTTGTCCTCATCTCTCCTCCAGGAGACTTAACCAATAGAGTAAACTTCATATGAGAGATAGGCAAACTATACTTGGCAACATATTTTGATGCAATGAATGAATGCGATGCTCCAGAATCAAATAACATAGTCGCGGGGTTGAAGTTTGCGAGAAACATACCAATGACCACGTCATCCGCTTGTTGAGCATCCTCCGTAGAGACATGGTTCACATTGCCACGAGCAAAATTCTGCTGTCCACGGTTCCCTTGTGGCTGTCCTCCATTGGGTCTTGGGTTTTGCCTCGGCGCATTGCTTCCGTGACCAAGGCCTGACTTAGGACATTGATGCGCAAAGTGTCCAGCTTCTCTACAAGTATAACACTTCCTAACTCCACCAGAATTATTGGGACGTGCTTGGTTTTGAGCATTGGCTCCAGGAAAATTAGCACGAGGTGCATAAGGCATTGGAGGCCTAGGTGCTTGCATGACAGGGCGCTGCTGCACAAACTGAGTTGGGCACGGTGCATAGCCAGGGCGCTGAGCAGGAATAGAGGAGCTGTAGTATGGCGCATTGGGTGGTGCAAGGTGAGGGTGCACATTACTTCCTTGTTGTTGTCCTTGATATGGCGCCTTCCTCTTGATTTCTTGCTCCATATCACGGATCTTGTTCTCAATCACAATTGCTTTGTCCACAAGCTTCTGAAAATTTGCGTAGTCACAATTGAGCAATTGCACTTGGATTTCATTGTTCAAGCCCCTCATGAACAAGTATTGTTTCCGGCTTTCCCGACTAACATCCTCAGGCGCATACCTTGAGAGTTGAGTGAACTTATTGAGATATTCACTCACGCTTGATCTCCCTTGCCTTAAGTTCTCAAATTCTTGCCTCTTCAAGATCATAACACCCTTCGGCACATAATGAGAACAGAAACTCTCCTTGAATTCCGCCCAGGTGATCCCCTCTTGATTCTCATGAGAATTGCAATAAGAATACCACCAACCCGCAGCTGCTCCAACTAGTTGATGAGAAGCAAACAAGACCTTCTCCCGGTCACTGCATTGGACAATGGCTAGCTTCTTCTCCACGGACTTGAGCCAATCATCCGCATTCATAGGGTCATCAGCTTGAGCAAAGGTCGACGGCCTAGTCCTCATAAACTCTCCCAATCGGTTATGAGGAGGCGGGGTTGGCGGTGGAGGCATGTGTGGCTGATTGTTGATATTGCCAGACTGCAGCTGTCCCATAGTTTGTATCATGGTCTGCATGAGCTGGTTTTGCATAGCCAATAGCTGCTCAATGTTGATAGCTCCCAACATTGTTCTGAGGAACTCCATTGTTCTCCTCCTCATCATTGTCATCCCTCTGGTTGCGAGTCCTCACCATCTAGAGAAAAGCAATAGGTAAGAATTAGAGAACGTCCCCAACTATATGCATCAAGGGATATGAAACTAAACAGCTAGCTACACTAGCCTAGGTGGACATGGCAATACTAAAGCATCCCAAAAATCCTCTATTAAGCACACAAGCAAACAATATATATAGCAAACAACACAACAACCAAAACACATCGATTCCTGAGTGCCCCTATGTGCTCTAAAGTGTCCATTCTATTTAGGCTGCATCCTACGGTCAACCTATAGCTCTGATACCAATCTGTGACGTCCGGTTCCGAAAAATGAACCAAGCTAACGCATATGTGTGCCCATGATGTTCAACACACATACACGAGTGCAATCACAAAATGATATACAAAAAATTACAACAGAACAAGATTAATTAACCAAATTTTATTACACAAACCATATTATCCTCGAATACAACCTCTAATGAATATTAATGACAAGTTCAACTAATGCAGCGGAAATAAACTAATTAAGCAAATAAGCATAAGGGATAGCGCAGCTCCAATAACACCACAGGCAAAGCTGACGGTAGACACGGCCTAGAACTCCGCATTATCGCCATTAAACTACCAATCCTGACCTGCAACTGTTGGGGGGGGGGGGGATTGCAAGAGTGAGTACATGTCGTACTCAGCAAGTGTGGAAAGTATGACATGTGGCTGATTCAAATGATGACAATAATAATGGCAAAGTGCTGAAAAGTACATTAAAACATTTGAAAAGCAATATATCATATGTATGTGAAGTAAACCCATCATAATCACAAATAATACCACAAGACCAATCCATAGTTCACCATCCTCATTAACAATTCCAGACTTCACCATTTGCCAATAACCATATTCAATACCAGAAATTAATACATAACCATAGTACTGACCATAACCATTACCAAACCATAACCATCCCAAAAACCATCCCAATACCAAATTCCCTCTAATTATGGAAGTTGTCCAGGTGCTCATAACCGGGAGCACGGCTATCATGATAGTTTTTATTTAACTCTGCAGAGTGTGTACCTCTTTACCCACGTGTTTGTGATTTCATCACCCGTCGGCGACTAAAGAACCTCCCTTATGCCAATTACACTTCCTTTGGTGTATGGCCAAGATATCACAAAATAGCCTTTACAAAGGGACTACTAGCCTATTTAGACCCCACTGAGGTTTCACTAGTGGTGATGCCGCCAGCTGAGCACATCTTCAACCAAGGGCCCCCTCTTGAGCCATTCGGATCCTAGGGTAGTCCCACCAATCATCAACAAACCCAATCCGACTACCCCTTCCCCGAGCATCCACATTGGTCCAAATAGAACTGGCAAAGCCCTAATTAATCATCTACGCTGCACCAATACTTGGCCTCATGGTGGCACTGTAGTCCTGGCTTATTCTCGCATGAACCGGTCCTTAGATCTAAAGCAAGCAAACCACCATAACATCCAACCCATCCACATATCAGGCTTGCTTAGATCACCCATTATCATACCGTATCGACCAGTTCACATTAACCAGAATATCATTAATGCTTAATTAAATGTGTAGTGTTGTTTTCCTATCCCAATTAATTAAGCAAAGCAAAAAGGTAAAAGCCCTTCCCGACTCTCTACCATATATTCCAGGTGACAAGGGTGGGTAAACAAAGCAAGTAAACTTCCTACCATAGGATTCCCATCAAATTGTCACAAGCATGCCGTTTTACAAACAAAACATTTATTTTAAAATAGGATCAATATGCTTCAAGGACACTTGTCTTGCTCTTGCTGTTGATTAGGGTCAAAGCCTTCAAACTCTTGGTGTTGTAGATCCTCCGCGGCACTTTCTAGCGCAAATCCGTCTAATTCACACCATAAACATACAAGACAAGAAACACAATCAAAGATTGCAGAAATATTACTCAATATGACATGACATGCATGATTGATGCAAATGCAAGGTAGAACTTGTTACTAGATTGCTTTTAATGATCACTAACTAGTTCTAGTAGCTTTTAACAAGTTTATACATGTTTGGAGTTGCTTAGATCAAATTTTTGAATTAATTCAACACAATTTAACTAGAAAGATCGGACTAGTCCGCTAGGGACCGGACAAGTCCGCACTTTGCGAGATCAGCAGATTAGGGTTTCCTAGATCGACATAAATTTGGAGATTAGGGTTTGAATTCACGTAAGGAAAATATAATAGAAGGTATACCAGGTGCTTAGGACTCCAATGGATCAAGAAACTTGGAGGTAACACTTGGATCTTGATGATCTAGGGTTGGTGATGAACTTGGAGATGAATTGGTGGTGAAGGACGAAACTTGGTGGAGATCTTGATCCTCTTTCGTTTCCTCTTCTTCTTCTTCTTGCTTGGGATCTTCTCCTCCCTCCTTGATGGTGGCTCTCCACGAACTAGGGTTTGGGTGGGTGGAAAAGTGGCAAATAGATGTCAATCCAAGGGGTGGGGCTGTTTATTAGAGGTGGAGGCTAGGGTTAGATGGATTTCGAGTTTGGGATGAGTAGAGGCCGGTTTAGAGTCCCACATGGGCTCTAAAAGAGTTAGGCATGACATCCCTAGGCCCACTTAACGTGAAACCCAAGAAATAGGTCGTAAAACAAAAGATCAATTCGGAGTCACGAAATATCGGACAAGTCTAAAAAGGACCGGACTAGTCCGAAGTCGTCCAGAGAGAAAATCGGACAAGTCTGGCCAAACATCGGACAAGTCTGACTTTGAACAGAGAGGAAATCGGACAAGTCCGCTGGAACACCGGACTAGTCCGGAAAAGTCCAAGGACTTAGCAAATTTTCAGGGATTCATGGAATATTGGACTAGTCCGCACAAAGTCGGATAAGTCCGAAAGTTTCCAGTGCCAAAGATCAGACTAGTCCGTAGCAAAAACGGACAAGTCTGTTTTAGTCAGAGAGAAATCGGACTAGTCCTCAGTAAAATCGGACTAGTCCGCACTTTCCTGCGTTTTAAGTGCGGTTTTGCTCCAAATCAATTTTAAACTCATTCCTCTTTATGTGGGTTAATGTTAAACATGTATATGAATGTATGCAGGGCATGATGCATGAAAATGAGGGTGTTACATGCTACCTCCAAGTTTCTTGATTCATTGGAGTCCTAAACACCTGGTATACCTTCTATTCTCTTTTCCTTACGAGAATTCAACCCCTAATCTCCAAGTTTACGTTGATCTAGAAAACCCTAATCTGCTGATCTCGCAGAGTGTGGACTTGTACGGTCCCTAGCGGACTAGTCCGATCTTTCTGGTTAAATTTTGTTGAATTAATTCCAAAAACTGGCCTAATCAACTCCAAACCTGTATAAACTTGTTAAAAGCTATTATAACTAGTTAGTGATCATTAAAAGCAATCTAGTAACAAGTTCTACCTTACATTTGCATTAATAATGCATGTCATGTCATATTGAGTAGTATTTATGCACTCTTTGATTGTGTTTATTGTCTTGTATGTTTATTGTGTGGATTAGATAGATTTGCGCTAGAGAGTACCGCAGATGATCTACAGCACCAAGAGTTTGAAGGCTTTGACCCTAATCAACAGCAAGAGCAAGGCAAGTGTCCTTGAAGCATATTGATCCTGTTTTAAAATAAATGTTTTGTGTGCAAAATTGCATGCTTGTGTCAATTTGATGGGAGTCCTATGATAGGAAGTTTACTAGTTTTGTTTGACAACCCTTGTCACCTGGAATATATGGTAGAGAGTCGGGAAGGGCTTTTTACCTTTTGCTTCACTTAATCAACTGGGACGGGAAACAACTATACCACTCAATTTAATTATGCATGGATGAGATTATGGTTAACATGAACTGGTTAAATATGATATGGTAATGGGTGATCTAAGCAAGCCTGGTATGTGGATGGGTTGGAAGTATGGTGGTTTGCTTGCTTTAGATCTAAGAGCTGGTTCATGCGAGAATAAGTCGGGACTACAGTGCCACCACGAGGCCAAGTATGGGTGCGGCGTAGCTGATTAATTAGGGCTTTGCCAGTTCTATTTGGACTATTAAGGATGCTTGGGGAAGGGGTAGTCGGATTGGGTTTGTTGATGATTGGTGGGACTACCCTAGGATCCGAATGGCTGAAGAGGGGGCCCTTGGTTGAAGATGTGCTCTGTAGGAGATATCGCCACCGGTGAAACCTCAGTGGGGTCTAAATAGGCTAGTAATCCCTTTGTAAAGGCTATTTTGTGATCTCTTGCCAACACACCGATGGAAGTGTGAGATGGCATAGTAGACGTTCTAGTCATCGAAAGGTGATGAAATCACGAACACGTGGGTAAAGTGGTACAAACTCTATAGAGTGTGTCTAAAACTATCATGATAGCCGTGCTCCTGATTATGAGCACCTGGACAACTTCCATGATTAGAGGGAACTTAGTATTGGGATGGTATTTGGGATGGTTATGGTTGGTATTATAGTTATGGTTGGTTATGGATTTATTTCTGGTATTGAATATGGTTATTGGCAATGGTGAAATCTGGAACTATTGATGATGGTAGTGAATTCAGACTGGTATTATGATATTGCTTATGATTATGATGGGTTTACTTCACATACATATAATATATTGCTTTTCAAATGGTTTAATGTACTTTTCAGCACTTAGCCATTACTATTGTCGTTATTGGAATAAGCCACATGTCATACTTTCCACACTTGCTGAGTACGACATGTACTCACTCTTGCAATTCCACCCCCCCCCCCAACAGTTGGAGGTCAGGATTAGGAGTTTAATGGCGATAATGCAGAGTTCTAGGCCGTGTCTACCGTCAGCTTGCCTGTAGTGTTGATTGGAGCTGCGCTACCCTATCGCTTATGCTTCCTAGCTGTTTAGTTTGCTTAATTAGAGTATTTTCACTGCATTAGTTGAACTTGTCATTAATATTCATTAGAGCTTGCATTCGAGGATAATATGTTTTGTTTACTAAAATTTGGTTATTAATCTTGTTCTGTGGTAATTTTTTGTATACTCTTTTGTGAATACACTCGTGTATGTGTGATGAACATCCTGGGTACACATATGTGTTAGCTTGGTTCATTTTTTGGAACCGGGCGTCACAAAGTTCATCTTTTGTTTTACAACTTGTTTCTTGGGTTTCACGTTAAGTTGGCCTAGGGATGTCGTGCCTAACTCTTTTAGAGCCCATGTGGGACCCTAAACCGGCCTCTACTCATCCCAAACTCGAAATCCATCTAACCCTAGCCTCCACCTTTATATAAACAACCCCACACCTTGGCTTGACATCTATTTGCCACTTTTCCACCCCACCCAAATCCTAGTTCATGGAGAGCCACCACCAAGGAGGGAGGAGAAGATCCCAAGCAAGAAGAAGAAAAGGAGGAAATGAAAGAGGATCAAGATCTCCACCAAGCTTTTGTTCTTCATCACCAACTCATCTCTAAGTTCTTCATCAACCATAGATCATCAAGATCCAAGTGTTACCTCCAAGTTTCTTGATTCATTGGAGTTCTAAACACCTGGTATACCTTCTATTCTCTTTTCCTTACGTGAACCTGACTCCTAATCTCCAAATTCACGTCGATCTAGAAAACCCTAGTTCGCTAGTTCTGCGGAGTGCAGACTAGTCCGGCCTTCTGCAGACTAGTCCGATTTTCCTAGTTAAATTTTGTTGAATTGCTTCTAAAATGAGATCTAATCACATCCAAACCTGTATAAACTTGTTAAAAGCTATTAGAACTAGTTAGTGATCATTAAAGGCAATCTATTAACAAGTTCTACCTTGCATTTGCATTAATCATGCATGTCATGTCATATTGAGTAATATTTGTGCACTCTTTGATTGTGTTTCTTGTCTTGTATGTTTATTGTGCGGATTAGACAGATTTGTGCTAGAGAGTGCCTTGGAGGATCTCCAGCACCAAGAGTTTGAAGGCTTAGACCCTAATCAACCGCAAGATCAAGGCAAGTGTCCTTGAAGCATATTGATCCTGTTTTAAAATAAATGTTTTGTTTGCAAAATTGCATGCTTGTGTCAATTTGATGGGAACCCTATGATAGGAAGTTTACTAGCCTTGTTGACCACTCTTGTCACCTGGGATTATGATAGAGAGTCGGGAAGGAATTTTTACCTTTTGCTTCACTTAATCAACTGGGATGGGAAAACAACTATACCACTCAATTTAATTATGCATGGATGAGATTGTGGTTAACATGAACTGGTTAATATGATATGGTAATGGGTGATCTAAGCAAGTCTGGTATGTGGATGGGTTGGATGTTATGGTGGTTTTGCTTGCTTTAGATCTAAGGACCGGTTCGTGGAGTGACCATCCAGGATTTACAGTGCCACAACGAGGCCAAGTATGGGTGTGGTGTAGCTGATTAATTAGGGCTTTGCCAGTGCTATTTGGACCATTAAGGATGCTCGGGGAAGGGGTAGTCGGATTGGGTTTGTTGATGATTGGCGGGACTACCCTGGGATCCGAATGGCTCAAGAGGGGGCCCTTGGTTGAAGATGTGCTCAGTGGGGGACATCACCACCAGTGAAACCTCAGTGGGTTCTAAATAGGCTAGTAATCCCTTTGTAAAGGCTATTTTGTGATCTCTTAGCCACAGACCTAAGGAACTATGAGACGGCATAATTGAGATTCTATAGTCATCAAAAGGTGATGAAATCACAAACACGTGGGTAAAGCGGTACAACCTCTGCAGAGTGTGTCTAAAACTATCATGATACTGTGCTCCCGGTTATGAGCAACCTGGACCCTCACATGATTAGAGGAAACTTGGTATTTGGATGGTATTTGGAATGCTTATGGTTTGGTAATAGTTATGGCTGGTTATGAATTGAATTCTGGTATTGAATATGGATATTGGTACATGATGATGGATATGGAATATAGACTGGTATTATGATAACCACATGGCTTATGATGGGTTTATTCACATACATGTAATATATTGCTTTTCAAATGTTTTTATGTACTTTTCAGCACTCAACCATTATTATATTCGTCATTTGAATCAGTCACATGTCATACTTTCCACACTTGCTGAGTACGACATGTACTCACTCTTGCAATCCCCCCAAACAGTTGCAGGTCAGGATTGGGAGTTTAACGGCGATAATGCGGAGTTCTAGGTCGTGTCTACCTTCAGCTTTGCCTGTGGTGTTTTGGAGCAGCGCTATACCCTATTGCTTATGTTGCTTAGCTGTTTAGTTTGCTTATTTAGTTTATTTCCGCTGCATTAGTCGAACTTGTCATCAACATTTATTAGAGCTTGTATTCGAGGATGATATAGTTTGTGTAATAAGATTTGGTTAATTAATCCTGTTTTGAGGTAATTTTCTGTATACTCTTTTGTGAATGCACTCGTGTATGTGTGTTGAACATCATGGGCACACATATGCGTTCACTTGGTTCATTTTCGGAACCGGGTGTCACAGCTCTTCATCTTCTCTAGGCATTTGAATCTGATTATATCCAAAATATTCGTCTAGGAAACACAGTAACTCATACCCGGAGGTAGAATCCACTATCTGATCTATTCTAGGAACTGGAAATGGGTCTTTTGGACATGTCTTATTCAAGGTAGTGTAGTCGATGCACATCCAAAGCTTCTCACCGGTCTTTGGTACAACGACTGGGTTTGCCACCCACCGAGGATGGTGAACCTCCCGGATGAAACCAACGTCGAGCAGCTTCTTGATTTCTTGTCTGATGAAGTTCTGTCGCTCGACAGATTGCTTCTGGGGCTTCTAATGTACTGGTCATGCATCGGGGTATATCTTCAGGCTATGCTCGATCACCTCCCTCAGGATCCCAAGCATATGTGACAATTTCCATGCAAACATGTCTACATTCGCCCAGAGGAAAGTGACGAGTGCTAGTTCCTATTTGTTGTCCAGACCTCTCGATATATGAGTAATTTGGGCAGCATCAGAACCAATTTGGACAACTTTGACGGGGATGTCGGTGTCGCCACTTGGTTGCACACGAGGTTCAGAATTTGAGCTACGTTGGTGTGAGCTCGAAGGTTGTTGTGATGGTTGCTCCTTGCCAGATTCTTCTTCCTGCGCCGTTGCAAGCACATGAAATTCTTCTAGTGTAGTGACTCCAGTAGTGCGATCCCCACGGATCTGAAGGACACCCGAAGGAGTTGGCATCTTCAACACCAGGTAGCCATAATGGGCTACGGCCATGAACCTATATAGGGAAGTCCTGTCTAGGATGGCGTTCAAGGGAAGGCTGATGTAGGCCACATCAAAGACCAGTTTCTCGAACCTATAGTTGTTTCTAGTCCCGAAGGTCACCAAGAGTGTAATTGATCCGAGAGGAGTGATGGCTCCTGGACCTACTCCAGAGAAAGGACATGAGGACCTAAGGTCCGATAGGCTGAGCTGGAGCTTCGCAAAAGCCGTGAAGTTGAGGAGGTTGAGCATCGCACCTCCATCCACCAGGACATGATAGAGCTGGATGTTGTTGATGGTAGGAGGGATCATCAAAGGCAACTGACTAGCTCCGCTCATGTTCTTCGGGCAATCCGAAGCATCAAGGGTAATGGCAGTATTCATCCACTTCGGATGAGGTTCTGCCTTGGCGGTGGGAGCTGCGGCAGCCATCTCCCGACGCATTGTCTTGAGGATACGCTACGAGGTAATGTCCCAGGACCCTCCATATATCATATGGAGAGTCTTCTGACGCTCGTTGTAGAAGATATCAGAATCGTCATCGACAGTGTTGTAGACGGCCCTCAGGGACTTCTTGGCGTCCTGAAATCCTAGCTCCTGATCAGACAGAGCTTCACCGACTTTCTGCTTCCCTTCCCATTGGTGGAAAGGGGTTTCTTCTTGGCGCTTGTTGTTGCGTTCAACAAGTCATTGGACCTCGCAACAGTCTTCAAGATTATGGGTGTTTGATTTATGGATCACACACCACATCTTCTCACTGTCGCCGTCCTCAGTCGATGGTCGGGTCATTTTTCGGAGCGTGGCCCCTGGCCACCAGGAGTTGCAGCAGCAGCAGCAATTGGCGTGCCAGCCAACGACTTCTTCTTGTCGTTGGACTTCTTCTTCAACTTCTTCTTTACACTGCCAGAGGTAGTAGCTTCAGCCTTGGAGGAAGATTCTCTGGCCTCTGCAGCTAGTTTGGAGTGCATCTCTCGGCCCTCCGCAGCCCTAGCACATTTGTCGGTCAGGCTAAAGAGCTCTGTGACGCTGCTAACCGTCTTTGGTTGCTAGCTTCTCCAGAATCTTCTTATCCCTATCTCCCCGTCGGAATGCAACACCGATAGAGGCATTGGAGATTGAAGGAATGGTGTTCCGTACTTGAGAAAACCGATGGATGAATGATCGTGGCAATTCTCACGCCTTCTAATGTACGGTGAACAGGTCCAGCTCTGTGCCAGGTCGGGTGTAGGAGCTCCCAAAATTGGCAGTGAACTGGCGGCAAAGTTCCCCCAACTATAGATGGAGTCAGGAGGGAGACTCATGAACCAGAACCTTGTTGTCCTGGTTAGAGCCACGGGAAAGTTGTTGGCCATCACGACCTTATTACCTCCAGCCGTGAGGATGGCGGTGGAGTAGATTTGAAGAAATTCAACAGGGTTGACTGTCCCGTCGTACTTCCCTGGCAGATGAGGTCGGAACTTGGGTGGCCATTCGACCATGCGAAGATGCATGGCCAAGGCTGAACAACCGCCCCCCACTCCCAGAGGAGAAGGGTTTTCTCTCGCCTCTTGCGAGCACGCTCTATATGGACGTAGCCGTCGTGCTTCATGTATTAGCGGTCGAGCTCCAACCAAAGGTCCTGCATCGGAAGACTCGATGTCGTATGAGTGTGGCATGCCCCGAAAGTGGCGCACGTCTCCTGTGCTGCGACGCCCGAAGACCAAGTCTACCAGACAAGTTCATGTTCCGAGTAGGAGCCTGCCCAGCATGGGGCAGGCCTTGGACGCTGGGGGCATTAGCTACAACGGCAACTAAATGCTCAACATCCGCACACCATTGCTCCACGGAGGTCAGAGGAGCTCTGGGCTCTAGAGGACGTTGAGAAGAGTTCGCGTTGCGTTCAGCGCATTCTCAAGGTTATTCGTCGATGCAGTGACTGACGCGAATACACCACCTTGCTGAGATGGTGGAGGTAATGGTGGTACAACACCTGCTGGAACAACAGCGTTGGCTGGCTACTGCACGTTGGAGGGATTTTCTCCAGCAGGCTGCTCAGCCAAACCGTTGGACGAAGATGCGGTGGAGTTCACCATCTTGAGATCTTAATGCCCCTACTTTTGACGCCAAATGTCGAAGTGTAGCAACGACACTTCCCCCGTTACTACTAAAGCATAGTCCGCAGAGGTTCGTATTCGGATGGGGCATGCTTAAGATCACGGACAAGATGATCACACATGAGTTTTTACGTGGTTCGGGCCGCCTGAGCGTAATACCCTACTCCACGGGGTGGTTGTTGATTGAGTATGTGGCAAGTGTCTCGGTGTGATGCCCGGTTCCGAAAATGAACCAAGCTAACGCATATGTGTGCCCAGGATGTTCATCACACATACACGAGTGCAATCACAAAAGAGTATACAGAAAATTTCCACAGAACAAGATTAATTAACCAAATTTTATTACTCAAACCATATTATCCTCGAATACAAGCTCTAATGAATAATAATGACAAGTTTAACTAATGCAGCGGAAATAAACTAATTAAGCAAACTAAGCAGCATAAGCGACAGGGTATGTATATGCGCAGCTCCAATCAACACCACAGGCAAAGCTGACGGTAGACACGGCCTAGAACTCCGCATTATCACCATTACACTCCCAATCCTGACCTGTAACTGTTGGGGGGATTGCAAGAGTGAGTACATGTCGTACTCAGCAAGTGTGGAAAGTATGACATGTGGCTGATTCAAATGTCGACAATAATAATGGTAAAGTGCTGAAAAGTACGGTAAAACATTTGAAAAGCAATATATCTTATGTATGTGAAGTAAACCCATCTTAATCATAAGTAATACCATAATACCAAACTGAATTCATTACCATCATCAATAATTCTAGATTTCACCATTGTCAATAACCATATTCATTACCAAAGATTAATCCATAACCATCCATAACCATTACCAAACCATAACCATTCCAAATTCTAATTTCCCTCTAATCATGGAAGTTGTCCAGGTGCTCATAACCGGGAGCACGGCTATCATGATAGTTTTAGTTAACTCTGCAGAGTTTGTACCTCTTTACCCACGTGTCCGTGATTTCATCACCCTTCGGCGACTAAGAACCTCCCTTATGCCCATGACCCGTCGGTCACATTACACACTTCCGTTGGTGTGTGGCCAAGAGATCACAAAATAGCCTTTACAAAGGTATTACTAGCCTATTTAGACCCCACTGAGGTTTCACCGGTGGCGATGTCTCCCGCAGAGCACATCTTCAACCAAGGGCCCCCTCTTGAGCCATTCGGATCCTAGGGTAGTCCCACCAATCATCAACAAACCCAATCCGACTACCCCTTCCCCGAGCATCCACAATGGTCCAAACAGCACTAGCAAAGCCCTAATTAATCAGCTACGCCGCACCCATAACTTGGCCTCGTGGTGGCACTATAGTCCTGGCTTATTCTCGCATGAACCGGTCCTTAGATCTAAAGCAAGCAAACCACCATAACATCCAACCCATCCACATACCAGGCTTGCTTAGATCATCCATTACCATACCATGTTTAACCAGTTCATGTTAACCATAATCTCATCCATGCATAATTAAATTGAGTGATATAGTTGTTTCCCATCCCAGTTGATTAAGCGAAGCAAAAAGGTAAAAACCCTTCCCGACTCTCTACCATAAATTCCAGGTGACAAGGGTGGTTTAACAAATCTAGTAAACTTCCTACCATAGGATTTCCCATCAATTTGACACAAGCATTCAGTTTTGCAAACAAAACATTTAAAACAGGATCAATATGCTTCAAGGACACTTGCCTTGCTCTTGCTGTTGATTAGGGTCAAAGCCTTCAAACTCTTGATGTTGTAGATCCTCCGTGGCACTTTCTAGCGCAAATCCGTCTAATCCACACAATAAACATACAAAACAAGAAACACAATCAAAGAGTGCACAAATATTACTCAATATGTCATGACATGCATGATTGATGCAAGTGCAAGGTAGAACTTGTTACTAGATTGCTTTTAATGATAACTAACCAGTTCTAATAGCTTCCAACAAGTTTATACAGGTTTGGAGTTGATTATATCAAATTTTAGAATCAATATAACACAATTTAACCAGAAAGATCGGACTAGTCCGCTAGGGACCGGACAAGTCCGCACTTGACGAGATCAGCAGATTAGGGCTTTCTAGATCGACGTGAATTTGGAGATTAGGGGTTGAATGCACATAAGGAAAAGATAATAGAAGGTATACCAGGTGTTTAGAACTCCAATGAACCAAGAGACTTGGAGGTAACACTTGGATCTTGGTGATCTAGGGTTGGTGATGAACTTGGAGATGAATTGGTGGTGAAGAATGAAACTTGGTGGAGATCTTGATCCTCCTTCATTTCCTCCTCTTCTTCTTCTTGTTTGGGATCTTCTCCTCCCTCCTTGATGGTGGCTCCCCACGAACTAGGGTTTGGGTGGGTGGAAAAGTGGAAAATAGATGTCAAACCAAGGGGTGGGGTTGTTTATATAGGGGTGGAGGCTAGGGTTAGATGGATTTCGAGTTTTGGGATGAGTAGAGGCCGGTTTAGAGTCCCACATGGGCTCTAAAAGAGTTGGGCACGACGTCCCTAGGCCCACTTGACGTGAAACCCAAGAAACAAGTCGTAAAACAAAAGGTCAATCTCGGAGTCACGAAATATCGGACAAGTCCGGAGAGGACCGGACTAGTCCGAAGTCGTCCAGAGAGAAAATCGGACAAGTCTGGCCAAAAATCGGACAAGTCTGATCTTAGTCAGAAAGGAAAACGGACAAGTCCTCTGGAACACCGGACTAGTCCGGAAAAGTCCAGGGACTTAGCAAATTTTCAAGGATTCATGGAATATCGGACTAGTCCGCACAAAATCGGACAAGTCCGAAAGTTTCCAGAGCCAAAATCGGACTAGTCCGCAGCAAAAACGGACAAGTCCGTTTTTAGTCAGAGAGAAATCGGACTAGTCCTCAGTAAAATCGGACTAGTCCGCACTTTCCTGCGTTTTAAGTGCGGTTTTGCTCCAAATCAATTTTAAATGCTCCGAATCAATTTTAAACTCGTTCCTCTTGTTGTGGGCTAATGTTAACCATGTATATGAGTGCATGTAGGGCATGATGCATGAAAATGAGGGCGTTACAAACCTACCCCCTTAAAATGAATCTCGCCCTCGAGATTCGACGCGGAAGAGAAGAGATAGGGAAATTCCTTCTTGAGATCATCTTCTAGCTCCCAAGTTGCTTCTTTTTCGTTATGGTGCTTCCATTGGACTTTACACCATCGAATCACCTTGTTCCTTGTGACTCTCTCCTTGGTTTCCAAGATTTTGACCGGTTGCTCGGCATACGTCAAATCTTCCTCTAGTTCCAATTCTTCCATTGGCACTTGTTCTTCTGGTACTCTCAGACACTTCTTGAGCTGGGAAACATGAAAGACATCATGTACGTCTGAAAGATGAGCTGGCATCTCCAACTTATATGCTACTTCTCCTCTTTTGTCCAAAATATTGAATGGTCCAATATAACGAGGTGTGAGCTTGCCTCTTATGTTAAACCTCTTATGACCTCTCATTGGTGACACCTTGAGGTAAACAAAATCTCCTATTTCAAAGGCTAATTTCCTTCTCCTATTATCCGCATAGCCTTTTTGCCTTGATTGGGCAGCCCTCAAGTTTTCACGAATTATTTGGACTTGCTTTTCGGCTTCTTGCAACACATCCGGACCAAACACTTGAGTTTCTCCTGCCTCATTCCAGAATAAAGGTGTCCTACACTTCCTCCCATAAAGCGCTTCATATGGTGACATTTTCAAGCTTGCTTGGTAACTATTGTTGTATGAAAATTCTGCGTATGGCAAGCTTTTGTCCCAACTTTTCCCATGCTTTAAATCACAAGCTCTTAACATGTCCTCCAAAATCTGATTGGTCCTCTCGGTTTGTCCATCCGTTTGAGGATGATATGCTGAACTAAAATTCAACCTCGTTCCCAAAGCTTCATGCAATTTTTGCCAAAATCTGGAGGTAAATTGAGAACCTCTATCCGAGACTATCTTCTTAGGGACTCCATGTCGACACACAATATGCTCCATGTATTTTTCGGCCAATCGTGCAGCTGTATACTTGGTCTTCACAGGGACAAAATGAGTTGACTTGGTTAAGCGATCCACAATTACCCAAATTGAGTCATACCCGGACTGAGTATGCGGTAACCCAACTATGAAGTCCATACCAATTTCTTCCCACTTCCATTCCGGAATCTTCAACAGTTGCAATAATCCGGCTGGCCTTTGATGTTCCGCCTTGACTCGTTGGCACACATCACATAATGCTACATATTCAGCTATGTCCTTTTTCATGCTATCCCACCAATAGCAAGTCTTCAAGTCCTTGTACATCTTCGTACAACCGGGGTGAATCGAGTAAGGCGAGTCATGTGCCTCCTTTAATATTGTCTCTCGAATATGCTTTACATTAGGCACAACGATTCTCTTTCCAAGCCATAAGGTACCATGTTCATCCTCGTCAAATCTGAATTCTCTCCCTTCTTCGATCCTTTCCTTGATTTCCTCATCCGTGGTTTGTGCTTCTCGAATTTCTTGCTCCAAGGTTGGGTTTAACTCCATCATCTCCATCTCATTTACAAACCCGAGGTTCAACCTTTCAAACTCCTTACATAACTCGGACGGTAACTCTCGAACGGTAAGTTGATGGCTTACTCCTTTTCGGCTCAAAGCATCGGCCACTACGTTGGCTTTTCCCGGATGATAGTTGATCCCCAAATCATAATCTTTGATGAGCTCTAACCATCTTCGTTGCCTCAAGTTCAGATCCGTTTGTGTGAAAATATACTTCAAACTCTTGTGATCCGTGTAAATTTCACACCTATGTCCAAGAATATAGTGTCTCCAAATCTTCAATGCATGTACCACGGCTGCAAGTTCTAAATCATGTGTTGGGTAATTCTGCTCATGTTTCTTCAATTGCCTTGACGCATAGGCGACCACTTGACCTTCTTGCATCAATACACATCCAAGCCCTTGTCTTGATGCATCGCAATAAATGTCAAAACTCTTGCTTACATCCGGCAATACCAAAACCGGGGTTGTTGTCAACCTCTTCTTCAACTCCTCAAAACTATTCTGACAAGGTTCAGTCCATTGGAACGCCTTTCCCTTCGTTAGCAACTCCGTCATAGGCTTGGCTATCTTGGAAAAGTCCTTGATGAATCGACGGTAATATCCAGCCATCCCAAGAAAACTCCGAATTTCCTTGACATTCTGTGGCGATTCCCACTTAAGCACATCTCTCACCTTCCCTGGGTCAACTGATACTCCTCCTCCGGAAATAATATGGCCTAAGAAGGAAACTTCCCGTAACCAGAATTGACATTTACTGAACTTGGCATACAATTGATGCTCCCTCAATTTCTGCAACGTAAGCCTCAAGTGTTCCTCATGTTCCTTCTCATCCTTCGAGTAGATCATAATATCATCAATAAACACCACAACGAACTTATCTAAGTACTCCATGAAGACCTTATTCATGAGGTACATAAAGTAGGCAGGTGCATTTGTCAATCCAAAAGACATCACGGTGTACTCATAAGATCCATACCGTGTCCTAAAAGCTGTCTTGGGTATGTCCGATGGTCTAATCTTCATTTGAAAGTATCCCGACCTCAAGTCAATCTTAGAGAAGACACAAGCACCCTTCATCTGATCAAACAAGTCTTCTATGCGTGGCAAGGTGTACTTGTTCTTGATTGTTACCTCGTTGAGAGCTCGGTAATCCACGCACATCCTTTGGGATCCGTCCTTCTTGTCCACAAATAGAACGGGCGCTCCCCAAGGTGAAGAGCTAGGGCGAATAAAACCCTTCTCTAATTGCTCTTGAATTTGTTTCTTGAGCTCTGCTAATTCCATAGGAGGCATCCTATACGGCCTCTTAGCTATAGGTGCAGTTACAGGTATTAAATCAATAACAAACTCAATGTCTCGATCGGGTGGCATACCTGGCAACTCGTCCGGAAAAATATCCAAAAATTCACACACAACCGGAATCTCCTCAATTGCGGCTCCGTCCATATGATTCAATTCCAATTGCTTCAGTGCGGTTTGAGATGCTTCAAATTCTATGGTGATCCCTTCCTCATTGGTCAACTTCACCGTCTTCGTGGCACATTCAATAACTCCATTGTGCTTCCTCAACCAGTCCATACCAAGTATAATATCCAACCCTTGAGAATCTAAAACAATGAGGTTGGCAGAGAAGTCTACCCCCCTTATTCTAAGGCTTACTTTTGGACATACTATATTTGTCCTCATCTCTCCTCCAGGAGACTTAACCAACAGAGTAAACTTCATATGAGAGATAGGCAAACTATACTTGGCAACATACTTCGATGCAATGAATGAATGTGATGCTCCAGAATCAAATAACATAGTCGCGGGGTTGGAGTTGGCGAGAAACATACCAATGACCACGTCATCCGCTTGTTGAGCATCCTCCGTAGAGACATGGTTCACGTTGCCACGAGCAAAATTTTGCTGTCCACGGCTTCCTTGTGGCTGTCCTCCATTAGGTCTTGGGTTTTGCCTCGATGCATTGCTTCCTTGACCAAGGCCCGACTTAGGACATTGATGTGCAAAGTGTCCAGCTTCTCCACAAGTATAGCACTTCTTAACTCCACCAGAATTATTGGGACGAGCTTGGTTTTGAACATTGGCTCCAGGAAAATCAGCACGAGGTGCATAAGGCATTGGAGGCCTAGGTGCTTGCATGACAGGGCGCTGCTGCACAAACTGAGTTGGGCGCGGTGCATAACCAGGGCGCTGAGCAGGAATAGAGGAGCTGTAATGAGGCGCATTTGGCGGCGCAAAGCGAGGGCGCACATTACTTCCTTGTTGCTGTCCTTGATATGGCGCCTTCCTCTTGATTTCTTGCTCCATCTCACGGATCTTGTTCTCAACCACAATTGCTTTGTCCACAAGCTTCTGGAAATTGACATAATCACAGTTGAGCAATTGCACTTGGATCGTATTGTTCAATCCCCTCATGAACAAGTATTGCTTCCGGCTGTCCCGGCTAACATCCTCAGGCGCATATCTTGAGAGTTGAGTGAACTTATTGAGATATTCACTCACACTTGTTTTTCCTTGTCTCAAGTTCTCAAATTCTTGCCTCTTCAAGAGCATAACACCTTCCGGCACATAATGAGAACGAAAATTTTCCTTGAATTCGGCCCAAGTAATTCTCTCTTGGTTCTCATGAGAATTGCAATAAGAATCCCACCAATCTGCAGCTGCTCCAACTAGTTGATGAGAAGCGAACAAGACCTTCTCCCGGTCACTGCATTGGACAATAGCCAGCTTCTTCTCCACGGACTTGAGCCAATCGTCCGCATCCATAGGGTCTGCGGCTTGAGCAAAGGTTGGTGGCCTAGTCCTCATAAACTCTCCCAATCGGTTATGAGGAGGTGGGGGTGGCGGTGGAGGCATGTGGGGCTGATTGTTGATATTGCCAGCCTGCAGTTGTCCCATAGTTTGTATCATGGTCTGCATGAGCTGGTTTTGCATGGCCAATAGCTGCTCGATGTTGATAGCTCCCTGAGTAGATCCTTGCCCATTGTTATTCTGAGGCACTCCATTGTTCTCCTCTTCATCATTGCCATCCCTCTGGTTGCGAGTCCCCACCATCTGAAGAAAAGCAGTAGGTAAGAATTAGAAAACGCCCCAACTATATGCATCAAGGGATATGAAACTAAACAACTAGCTACACTAGCCTAGGTGGATATGGCAATGCTAAAGCACCCCAAATTCCTCTATTAAGCACACAAGCAACCAATATATATAGCAAACAGCACTCCAAGCAAAAACACATCGATTCCTGAGTGATTCTATGTGCTCTAAAGTGTCCATTCTATCTAGGATGCATCCTACGGTCAACCTGTGGCTCTGATACCAATCTGTGACGCCCGGTTCCGAAAATGAACCAAGCTAACGCATATGTGTGCCCAGGATGTGCATCACACATACACGAGTGCAATCACAAAAGAGTATACAGAAAATTTCCACAGAACAAGATTAATTAACCAAATTTTATTACTCAAACCATATTATCCTCGAATACAAGCTCTAATGAATAATAATGACAAGTTTAACTAATGCAGCGGAAATAAACTAATTAAGCAAACTAAGCAGCATAAGCGACAGGGTATGTATATGCGCAGCTCCAATCAACACCACAGGCAAAGCTGACGGTAGACACGGCCTAGAACTCCGCATTATCACCATTACACTCCCAATCCTGACCTGCAACTGTTGGGGGGGGGGGATTGCAAGAGTGAGTACATGTCGTACTCAGCAAGTGTGGAAAGTATGACATGTGGCTGATTCAAATGTCGACAATAATAATGGTAAAGTGCTGAAAAGTACGGTAAAACATTTGAAAAGCAATATATCTTATGTATGTGAAGTAAACCCATCTTAATCATAAGTAATACCATAATACCAAACTGAATTCATTACCATCATCAATAATTCCAGATTTCACAATTGTCAATAACCATATTCATTACCAGAGATTAATCCATAACCATCCATAACCATTACCAAACCATAACCATCCCAAATTCCAATTTCCCTCTAATCATGGAAGTTGTCCAGGTGCTCATAACCGGGAGCACGGCTATCATGATAGTTTTAGTTAACTCTGCAGAGTTTGTACCTCTTTACCCACGTGTCCGTGATTTCATCACCCTTCGGCGACTAAGAACCTCCCTTATGCCCATGACCCGTCGGTCACATTACACACTTCCGTTGGTGTGTGGCCAAGAGTTCACAAAATAGCCTTTACAAAGGGATTACTAGCCTATTTAGACCCCACTGAGGTTCCACCGGTGGCGATGTCTCCCGCAGAGCACATCTTCAACCAAGGGCCCCCTCTTGAGCCATTCGGATCCTAGAGTAGTCCCACCAATCATCAACAAACCCAATCCGACTACCCCTTCCCCGAGCATCCACAATGGTCCAAACAGCACTAGCAAAGCCCTAATTAATCAGCTACGCCGCATCCATAACTTGGCCTCGTGGTGGCACTGTAGTCCTGGCTTATTCTCGCATGAACCGGTCCTTAGATCTAAAGCAAGCAAACCACCATAACATCCAACCCATCCACATACCAGGCTTGCTTAGATCATCCATTACCATACCATGTTTAACCAGTTCATGTTAACCATAATCTCATCCATGCATAATTAAATTGAGTGATATAGTTGTTTCCCATCCCAGTTGATTAAGCGAAGCAAAAAGGTAAAAACCCTTCCCGACTCTCTACCATAAATTTCAGGTGACAAGGGTGGTTTAACAAATCTAGTAAACTTCCTACCATAGGATTTCCCATCAATTTGACACAAGCATGCAGTTTTGCAAACAAAACATTTAAAACAGGATCAATATGCTTCAAGGACACTTGCCTTGCTCTTGCTGTTGATTAGGGTCAAAGCCTTCAAACTCTTGATGTTGTAGATCCTCCGTGGCACTTTCTAGCGCAAATCCGTCTAATCCACACAATAAACATACAAAACAAGAAACACAATCAAAGAGTGCACAAATATTACTCAATATGTCATGACATGCATGATTGATGCAAGTGCAAGGTAGAACTTGTTACTAGATTGCTTTTAATGATAACTAACCAGTTCTAATAGCTTCCAACAAGTTTATACAGGTTTGGAGTTGATTAGATCAAATTTTAGAATCAATATAACACAATTTAACCAGAAAGATCAGACTAGTCCGCTAGGGACCGGACAAGTCCGCACTTGACGAGATCAGCAGATTAGGGCTTTCTAGAACGACATGAATTTGGAGATTAGGGGTTGAATGCACGTAAGGAAAAGATAATAGAAGGTATACCAGGTGTTTAGAACTCCAATGAACCAAGAGACTTGGAGGTAACACTTGGATCTTGATGATCTAGGGTTGGTGATGAACTTGGAGATGAATTGGTGGTGAAGAACGAAACTTGGTGGAGATCTTGATCCTCCTTCATTTCCTCCTCTTCTTCTTCTTGTTTGGGATCTTCTCCTCCCTCCTTGATGGTGGCTCCCCACGAACTAGGGTTTGGGTGGGTGGAAAAGTGGCAAATAGATGTCAAACCAAGGGGTGGGGTTGTTTATATAGGGGTGGAGGCTAGGGTTAGATGGATTTCGAGTTTTGGGATGAGTAGAGGCCGGTTTAGAGTCCCACATGGGCTCTAAAAGAGTTGGGCACAATGTACCTATGCCCACTTGACGTGAAACCCAAGAAACAAGTCGTAAAACAAAAGGTCAATCTCGGAGTCACGAAATATCGGACAAGTCCGGAGAGGACCGGACTAGTCCGAAGTCGTCCAGAGAGAAAATCGGACAAGTCTGGCCAAAAATCGGACAAGTCTGATCTTAGTCAGAAAGGAAAATGGACAAGTCCGCTGGAACACCGGACTAGTCCGGAAAAGTCCAGGGACTTAGCAATTTTTCAAGGATTCATGGAATATCGGACTAGTCCGCACAAAATCGGACAAGTCCGAAAGTTTCCAGAGCCAAAATCGGACTAGTCCGCAGCAAAAACGGACAAGTCCATTTTTAGTCAGAGAGAAATCGGACTAATCCTCAGTAAAATCGGACTAGTCCGCACTTTCCCGCGTTTTAAGTGCGGTTTTGCTCCAAATCAATTTTAAATGCTCCGAATCAATTTTAAACTCGTTCCTCTTGTTGTGGGCTAATGTTAACCATGTATATGAGTGCATGTAGGGCATGATGCATGAAAATGAGGGTGTTACACTCGGGTTGCTTGCATGCGTGTGAGCTTAGTTTTTTTTTCTACCATGTGGTGCAACCCTTTATATGCCAAGGACTGGTCGTTATAGAGCATGCCTGGCCCGACAGGTGGCCCTGGCTATATTAATCACCCTATACATGATCTAATGGTACTATGAGTGATTAACAGTGTGATAATGTGCCTTAATAGCGGCGTTACCGGTATTGGCAGTCCTTTGATCGTGTGTCATTAATATTGAATTAATGATGCTTTAACCAGGTCTTGTAACGGCTGTTAGATAGCCTTTTGAATCTCTATGCTAAGTTGTTCAACACATCGGGCACGGGTTTACCCCTAGAAATACTAGGACGACTCCTGCCAAGAGCCTATGGCATAGCCGAACTTGAAGGATTACAAAGGACAGATAGGGCTGTCACCAACTACTGCCTACCTCTTCAATCTTTGGGTCTAGGAGACATCTAACGCTACTTAACTATCCTAGCACCATGCTAGCATATTAAGTAAATACCTTAAGAGCCACAGCACAAGCCATCTTAAGGTAATGAACTAAATCATCGTTGAACCAATGTTGAGACATAGCATAAGTTATTCATATTAACAGGATCATATCATAACTACTTAGACTATAGTGGGGGTTTATAGTATTTATGATAATAGTATCATGACATTAAGGCATGATTATAAAGACTATTCCTAACACATACATGGAATCCACAATCAAACAAGAAACGCTTCATCCAAGTATATGAATAAAAGAAGACTAAAGATAATACTTTATTATGCATAAAGTCACAAATATAAGAAAAGATACATGAGCCGTACCTTTCCCAACTTGGACTTGGGACTAGAGCCTCTCCTCCCTATAGCCTAACTCCACTAAGGACTAAGAGAACTAGTGTATACAATAGAATGATGCTCAAGTGGTGTGTGTTGAAGTGAGGGGTGAGGGGTCCTATTTATAGCTGGAGAAGGGTTAGTTTCCGCCACCAAAAGCGTGTGAATCTGTCTTTATCGTTATCAGGGCACCACAGGGAGTCGATACGTGGAAGTTGATCGCGTTTGGCACCAGGACCTAGTCAACCGAGTAGAGGGGTAAGCCGACCTGGTCCTGGCTCCTTTTGCGGTGTGCTTCCTCCAGGTCACTTCCAGGTGGGTCTCATTGACTCATATGGGTGATACACCATTAGATGACCTCGAATACTTCTGTTTGTGTGCCATTTTATCCATGTGGTGCAACGTGTAAGTGCTTGATTGGTTGGGATGATAATTTTTAGGATCCATCCCCTTGTTTCACCTGAATTCTGTATAAAATACCTGCATGTACTATTTTCTCCAAGGACAAGTGGAAATAGGATAAATAGAAAGGTGATGCATGCAAGAAACGATACTCCCTTCACATGATTGAGTTATATTGATGTGTGAAATTGGCATATAACAATCATCAACAAACACCCCAAAGCTTATCCTTTGCTCGTCCCGAGCAAAGTCAAGACTTTAGGTTGATGATCAGAATTTTCTACAATGTTCTACTTTTCAAAAGTACCATGTGCACAACAAAATACTCTACCTAATATTGCAAAAATTGTCATGGTACTTCACCCATCTCAAGTCATTATGGGGCTTATACCTTCTCGTATTCATGAGTGGTTGAAAGATAGAACAGCAAATGGAGCACACATAACCTAGAAATCAAGTTCCACTCAAATTTCGGAGAGTTCAATTTAGATTATAAGTACCCCAGTTTGATTTTCTCAGTCTCTCCTTTATGTGTAGTGGAAATATGTCCTCACCACGACATTTTGCCTAAATTCATCCTACCATTAAAGAAGGCTTGTATGTGAAGCTTGGTAGGGAATATAGTAGGCATATTTGTGGCACATAATATTGCTAAGTCCAAGAAGCAAGCCTTAGGAGAAATCAAGTCAAAACTATTTGATTCAAGACTTGTGTATGTGTGATGGAATGGAGGTGGATTTGGATATTTGAGATGACTCCTTTTTGAGTGGATTCCCTTATTCTGCAGGGATGAAACATGGCTACTTTCTCATTTTTTTTCTTTTTTTCTCCTGCTTTTGATGTAAGCATGCATTTTCTTTTTTTTTTTTTCTTGTAGCCATGTCTTCTGCTCCCTTTTTATGCAATAAAGTTGGAGAGAGTACTAAGCATGAATGGTATGGAGTTTCTCTTTTTAGAAATGGTGGTATGATGAGAATTTGCTTACTTCTAGTGTAGAAGTACAACATGTGCAAGTGAAGTCTTGAATTCAAAAAGTAATGAATGAAATCTCACATAGGTCTATACTAGTTTGACAAAGCTCAATGTGAAGAAAAATAGCAAATGCATAAGGTCTATCAATGTAATGTGTCATATAGCTTTGGTAGCTATTTCCAATCAAATGAGAGTAACTTAAATCTTTTTAGAATTTCTACGGAAATCTAAGTTTCACTTTCAAACTAGGAGTAGCAGCCCTATCACTATATCATATCTCATAACAACTTAGAATTGGATTAATTTTTTTCTACCCACAATTTCTAAATCAATGCAAAAATAATTCTATCCAATAAAAGCAATATTTTGTATAGTAGTAAGTTGTAAACTAGGGACTTAAGAAAATTAAAACAGAGCAACTATTCATCATTTCGTCTATGTTAATTTCAAATCATTCTTACCACACATTTTTTTTATTTTGAAAGAAAATCTACTCTACTTATTTTTAAGTTTTTTTGTATGCAGGATGGATGGTGGGTGAATGGAAAATTAATATGCAAGGGGTTTGATACAAATTACCTCAAGTGGGGGTCCTCCCCCAAGCTTGTTCTTGGTCAAGGTCCGTGCTAGGGGTTGAAACACTAATGATAGATGCAGGCCATGAGGTTGTCCTCACCTTGTTGCAGCATGGCTTTGACATTGGAGGGTTGAGTGTCGATGTTGGATTGCCTTCCATGGGTTCCATAAGTTTGGTCGAGGAGAGTGTTGTCGATGTTGCTCGTTTGCACCTCAAGGTTTCCATAAGTTGGATGTACCTTGTTATTCCTTGGCTAAGGTAGTGATAACCCTTAGCACAAAGGCATCACGTGCACTCAACATGCATTGAGTGTGTTCCATCATTCTTTAGCTAAGGTGTATCATACCTTCTTACCATAAAGGAATAACTTGTGCCCATCACGCATTGGGTGTGATCTGTCATGTCTTGGCTAAGGTACTGATACCTTTTATCCACAAAGGAGTGACATGTACTCAACATGTGTTGAGTACGATCCGTTATTCCTTGACTAAGGTACAACATACCTATAACCACAAAGGAATGACGTGCACTCAACATGGGTTGAGTGTGATCCGTTGTTCCTTGGCTAAGGTTTAAAATACCTTCTGGCCACATAGGAACAACTTGCACCCAATATTCATTGGATGTGATCTTGTCATTCCTTGGTTAAGCATCATACCTTTTAGCCACAAAGGAATAACTTACACGCAATGATGGTGGCAATTTCCTTGAGCTTGAATGAGTGCTTAGAATAGTTGAGAGCATAATGCTCTCACATATTTGTAGCAGACCATTGGTTGCCCACGGAGTGCTTCCATGTCAAATCACCAGCCTCGTATATTTATGGTTGACCTTCGGGCTTAATTTCTGATAGGTAGCAACCATCCTATTTTACTCCTTAGCCAAGAGATATTGAAATAGAATCCTCTTAGGGTTTCCAACAGTCGGATCTTTGAATGCCTGCATAGTTATTTTACTCCTGCAAACTTCCTCTCTATGATAGAGAGGGATGGTTAGCTCCCGATGCTTGTACAAATGAATTTTTGAGTTAGGTAACTGAATCTTTATTTATACGCACGGCGAAGAACAAGACCAAAGATGCATTGGGTTCAATTTCCAATGTATCCATGAACAATGTATGAATCATTGCTAGGAGTGGGGCCTTATGGATAAATCAAGTTGAACATTTTCTAAAGCTCCTACGCATATCAATGCAAGTGATATAAATACACTAGATGGATACCTTCATCTTGTAAAGTTTCTAACCATCATAGTTTTTTACAAGAGCAAATATTTATCATTCGAATCATGACAAACAAGATTCTCAATTTTATCCTCTTGGACATTTTTTTATTTCTTGCCTAGGAATTTGAAATTTAGTGATCCATGCATGAATGAGTTTCAAATAAAAATTATGGACATCTCTATTCCTAGGTTGTTACATACCAATTCAACCATTTAGTTATTCCATAAGCATTACCTAGGCAGAAAATGTCTAAGTTAATTTGAGTAATGCTTATGAAATTCTAGATACGTGTTTAAATTTATTCCTAAGTAAGATGATATTCCTTTTTGAATAATCAAAAAGGGCAATGCCAATACTTACTCTTGTGAGGATGCATAAGAGTTGAATGATGAGAAGATGTAAACATTCCTTATCAATGTAAGCAAAAATCATTCAATCCTAATGTAATTCCAACAACGGAAAATTTTGAACTTGTACCTCAATTGAAGAGCAGTCTTGGTTGAAGGTTGTTGTGTGAGAAATTCACGACCATGAATTTTGGTGTAGCCTTCATGTTTAATGTCTTCTGCCAAGTTGAGGTTGAAGTTGAATGAGATTCATCTTGTTCCTCCATTGGGCCACCATCTTGAGCATTCCTCCACCATGAACTCAAAATGAGATTTATGGAGGGATATTGTCGAAGTGTTGCAACGACACTTCCCGCGGTACTACTAAAGTGTAGCCCGCGGAGGTTTTTGTTTCGGTTGGGGCATGCAGAGATCAAGATCAAGATGGCAACACCAGATATTTACGTGGTTCAGGCCGCCTGAGCGTAATACCCTACTCCACGGAGTGTATGTGTGTGTGTTGTATTATGAATTGCTCGAAGCGTTGTCTATGGCTTAGCTTGGAGTTCGTTGTCCTTTATATTGTGCGGGTCAGTCCTTTTATAGTCCAAGGACTGACCGTTACATCATTCACCTGGCTCGACATGTGGCCTTGGCGTATTAAATTGGCTAATACACTGTCTACGGGTATTAAGCATGGTTAATAGTGTGATAACGTGCCTTAATGGGTGTGTTACCTCTATTAACGGCGCTCTGATCGTAACTGTCGCTTCGATTGTCACTTGAATGTTCGTGCTGAAGGAGATCTGCCAGTGTATACGTTGATGAAGGTCTGGAGGCTCCACACGTGGCAGCTATGAAGCTTTCCTTTGTGGGGAGATGGCTCTGACACCGTTGTACACGTGTCAACACCAGAGCTTCCCTTTGCTGGGGGTTAGCTCCGGGGTCATTATACACGTGTTCAACGTGGAACTTCCCTATGTTGAGAGGTTACCTCCAGATTTACATTACACGCGTCAATCTCCGAAGCTACCCAAATGAGGGATGCGGGTCTGGTGTATTATGACATGTGGGGCCTCAGGAGGCCTTCAATTTTGACGGGCAGAACTCTTTTGCACTTCTAGCGGTATCATAGGGTACCCAGTACGCAGGGTACCGACAGTGGCCCCCGGGCCCACCTTTGGGAGAAACCCTTTGGGTTGAGTTATTCTACCAAAGGTGGGGCCATCCTTGATTTCTGCGCTTCGACTTCAAAAGTATTGTAATGTGCCGTTGGAGCGATGGTCCGGGGTTAAACTATCGCTGTGTGGCTTGTTATGAATGCAGGAGATGAGATCTTTGAGTGTGGATCTCACGCAATTGAAGTTCGCCAGTTCCCGATACAAAAACCATATCGGTTCCGAGCGCCTTGTCAGGGTGCCACCTTTGGGTCTCCCGTCGTCCATCATAACAACAGTTCGCCTAGGTAATAACCTCGATCTCTTCGTCGGGGTGGCCCCGGGCCCATTCATCATGGACAGGGTAGATTTTTGAAATGTGACCCCACTCTGGTCGCGGTTTCCTTCCAAGCATCGCGAAGGCTTACTTAAGAAGGAAAGTGTGCGCGGTTTAGGGACTCTTTACGCTTTCGATCAAACTTGCGCTCTTAGCCTCCAAAACTTCGCTTAGCTTTATCTTCCTTCGCTCCACTTTGCCGCGATGGAGTTGGGTCTTCCCAAGAGCCACCTCAAGAGCAAGGATGATTTGATGAAGGTCCGTAACTACATGGGGTGGTCCGGTGACTCCTTCAGCCACCTGATCCACATCGGCGAGCTCCTGTTCAAGAAGGATCGTAATGGCGACATGGTGTACTTCTCTGCGTACGCCATGGTGGGATTGATCCCACCTTTTTCAAACTTTCTTTTGATGCTGTTAGACTTTTATGATCTCCAGCTGTATCACCTTGGCCCCCATTCTCTTCTTCTAGTGGCGACTTTCGTCCACTTTTGCGAGATGTGGGTGGGTGTTCCCCCTGCGTCGAGCTGTTTCGCACCTTCTTCACCATCCACACCACCTGTAAGGGGACTGAGCTTCTTGGCTTATACTATTTCATGAAGCGCAAGAATTTCCCCTTCAAATACTTGAAGTCATTTCCTTTCGGCAAATGGGATGACTGGAAGAAAGACTAGGTCATCATTGCAGTGGAGGAGCATGAGAGGTTAGAACTGCCCGAATGACTCCCCAACGTTGACACTGACGGTTGGAGTGTAGTTCCAGTGTTGTCAGATGCTCTTCAACCCCGTCCTGACCAGGATCCGCGAATGCGTGGAGGGTGGAGTGACCCCTCCGATGTTCTTCTGCAACTTCCTGGTCAATTGATGGGCTCCACTGAGAAATAGGGAGAAGCTCGCGTGCGCCCTCAACAGTGTGATGGATGACGGCCGGATTGAAGCTAGTTTGAAATCCAACTTGGATGATGAAGCTTTGAAGCTTCATCTCAAGAAATTCCAGCATGGTATAAACGTCGATGGCGGTGACTTGGTTCCGACGGTAGCTTTCCTTCCTCTGAACATGGAGGAACAGTTCAGCAGAGAGCTCCGAAGGAAGATGCTGGCGCTTGACGACCTTGGTGAGGTGGAAAGGCGTCTGACCTCCAGGGTGGTGATCCCCAGAGCTTCCGAAGGAGGGCGTGCCTCCGTCCCGAGCCGGAGGGTTCAAGACATAGGAAAAGGCAAGGGCAAGGAGCCAGCCGAACCCTCCAACCGGAAGAGGAAGTTGGAGCATGCTGACGGGGGGTCCGTCAGGGATGCTCCATCTATGACGGCTCCTTCTCCCCGGCAGGGGTCGATCCTCTGTGACTGCACCTTCTCTGACACAGGCGTATTCAAGAGCCGCCAACTCCGGGCAGTCAACCCCGCACTCAGTGCCAGCTAAAAGCTCCAGGTCCGGGAGTTCTTCCCGACCAAGAGAAGCTCCGGCCGAGAAGACTCTGGCTGCTGCAAGTGGCCCTCAACTGAGGTCCGAAGCCGTTGTCTCACCAGACTTTGTGGGCTCTGGCTCCAGGCCTCAGAAGAAGAGGTTCTGAGGCGACTGGAGTGATAGCATCCCTAGGTAAGCATTGATTGCTCACCTTAAAATGCTAGTCTTATTTTTGATGTGTCTTTAATCTTCTCTTCCCTTTATTTCTAGGGTGTCGAAGAAGGGGTCAGGAACTTTGGCACCTGTCACAGCGATCGGGGCTGCGCATGTCGAGGCTCCGGCTTCAATCATCGAGCCTCCTCCTCGTGGACTTGGATTCGGAGTCCTCGCCCGAAGCTCTCGTGGTAGCGCCGGACCACGGGGAAGAAATTGAAGATGTACCTCTGGCATTGATGTCGGAGGCTGATGCTCCAATACTGGATCCAGAGGCTCCAACCTTTGAGCCGGAGGTCGTGGAAGCCCTGGCCGCTGAGCCAGAGGCAATCGAAGTCCTGGCCACTCAGCCGGAAATCATAGAAGCTCCAACCCTTGTGCCAGAAGCAACTGAAGGTCCGGTAGCTGAACCGAAGATGCCTGAAGCTCCGGTCGCTGAACCGGAAGAAGCTGACATGTCGGCATCTGAGCCAGCGGAGGTAGAGGCCGTGGATGAAGCCCCTGCTATTGCCCCGGAGGTAGCTGAACAAGAGCCGGAGCTGCCCTCGGAGCTGGCGACAGGTCCCCCGCCGTCGGAGCTGGCGGCCGAAGACCCGGAAGCAGCGCCTTCAACTTCTGCTCCAGAGGTGGGAGTTCACCCATAGGTTCTTCTGCTGCTGAGGGGCACTCGGAGAGCGGCCCTAGCGCTGCAGGAGCGCACGGGACCACTCTTGTAGAGTGGGACCCAATTTCCGTGATGGAGAATCCTCTGGAGCCTGCAGAGTTGGTCCCAATAGGCCCGGAGCCTATCCCTCTGGCGTTGTCCATAGACAATGCTTGCTCCAGCCTACGACAAGTCCAGCTCGCCTTCAATCACGAGAGCAAGGCTCTGGAGGAGGAGCGCAATACCTTGAGGCATTGGCGCAACAGACTCCACTTCGAGACTAGGCTTGCCCAGATGAGGCTGACTGACCAGAAGGAGTGAATAAAGAGGGAGAAGGCCTGGTTAGAATACTGGGACAAGCTGCTTTAGGAGAAGGAAGTCGCCATCCGGGCACTCAACGCTAGCTCCAGGGAAATCCTTGAGCAAGCCAAGGAGAGGCGTGATGCTACTGATGAGCGTCATGAAAACCTAAATGAATTGAATGAGGTTCTCCTGAAGCGCCGAGCAGACCTGGAGGCAAGGGAAGAGAAGCTCCTTGAGCAGCAGGAGGATGTTGTAAAAAGGGAGGCAGAGGTCACCCAGAAATCTACTCTGGGTGAACAGAATTTGGCAGATCGCAGCAAGAAGCTGGATCTATGGAGCAAAGAAGAAAAGGAGAAGTACTAGAAACTGGGGTAGGAGCTCTCGAAATGAGAAGCTGACGTTGCCACCAGGGAAGGGAAGGTGAAAGGCAGGGAGAAGGACTTGGCGGAAAGGCGGAACCGCATCCACCTTCAAGAGTCAGAGCTGACCGACCGTGAGAAGCAAGTTGCTGAGAGTATGCACCAGCATGCTAAATTGGTTGAGTGCCTCGCTCGCGAAGGTTCGGAGCTAGCGGCCGCCCGGAAGTCACTAGAGGACCTGCGGAGCTTGAAGGATACGGAGTCCATTCAAGTGTGGGACTTCTTGGGGCGGGCCAATGACGCACTGACACCACTAGGCTTCAGTCTCGTACTTCTGGACAACCCGGAGCTGGACTTGGACTGAGCGTTGGTGGCCCTCAATGGTGCTGGCAGCAAACTCGATGCGATGGGTGATGTTATTGCGGACCATCTCGAGACAGAGGGGAAGTCTTTGTCTACTAACGTCGCAGAATATGTGCTGACGTGTTACGTAAGTCGAGACCCCCAATTCTCCCTGGACCCGGTGCTTGAGGGTCCCATTGCTGAAGAGGAAGACGCTGCCAAGGCCAGCATCCAAGAGGTTGCCAAGAAAGTCGCCACATTCTTCCGCAAGACTTAGATCCTCCAGTAGCTAGGACTTCTTCCTTTTGCCTTCTACTGTAATGCCAATTTTGTAATCTAGTGCTTCAAATTAATGAAATGCATTTTGCCATGAACTTCACTTTATTTTTGTCTTCAATATAGTGTGCTCTGTTTTGCTGGCCCCCTGGTATATGTGCACAATTGAAATGTGTACATGTACCAAAGGATTTGACAGTATATTGATGACTTGAACGCTTTGCACTTTTAGATTTCAGGTCCGAAGTCTTCAATTCTGAGGCATCGACGGTAGGCCCCCTGGGATTGACGGAGCTTGGTAGCTCCGACAATACCCAGTATCAACATATAAACGTTGATGATTGGAGCTTGGTAGCTCCTAATGTCGCCACACAAATAGTTGAATTTAGGCCCCCTAGGGGTTGTCGGTCCGACGTCAACCACCACCACTTTGAATTTCTGTTTTTCCTGCACATTAAATACAAGGAAAAAGTAAAATTTGTCCTCTTGTCTATAAATCGTTTGTGTCTTATCATTCTTTCTTGAGTTTTATTCTGAAGCAACTCGATATGGTAGCGAGTATATTGATGTAACTCTTCCGGACCCATATGCCTTTTTAGTACTCACCCTACTGAGGCCTGCCAGAGTGTAGGTAGAGTGGCGTACTTAGGGTGCAGGACCAGGCTAAGTCGATAGCACACTCCGGACCTATGGTTGCTTGGCATTCAGGCAAGTAGACTATACAGCATGTTAAGACCCAAAGAGATCAACAATATAACTTGCAAAGCATATGAATAACTTGGGTAAAAACTAAAAAGAATTGCATAACTTCATTATAGACAAGAAGGTTAATAATTTGATAGGTCGAGCCTTGTATAAAAATAAATACACATGGAATTTGTTTTCACACAACAATGTCTTTCATTGTTGGTCTGGATTACAGGGGAGACAAGGACACACTTAGGGTGTGGGACCAAGCTCAGTGTGCTATACACCTTGTACTAACCCAAGGTAGGTAGTTACACTTTTAGTGTTGTGACTGTATGAAGTGTACTTGAACTTCCCGAACCTTCCCGGAGGGGTCCAGATGTTCTCCCGGAGGACCTACCCCTGTCTGTTTATCGACTCTATAACATACATCATGTGTAATTGCAGACTCACCTCCGTGATTCTAAGCATAAAACTTACAGAGGTGCCCGATGTTCCAAGGATTAGGAAGTGGAGTCCCATCCTCAGTTGCCAAGCGAACGCATCCGGGTCGGGATACTTTGATCACTCGGAATGGACCTTCCCAGCTGGGGGAAAGTTTGTTCATTCCTTCAAGAGTTTGTATCTTCTGAAGCACCAGATCGCCTTCCTCATGTTGTTGGTTGCGCACATGCCTTTGATGATAGCTCCAGAGTGCTTGGCGATAACGTGCATTCCAAACAGTTGCTTGGCACCTTCCCTCGTCGACGAGGTCAAGGTATTCACGCCGAAGATGGTCCTACGTGGCTTCGTCGAAGGTCTGGACCCGGAGGGACCCCAAGGTAATCCTTAGAGGAAGGACTACTTCAGCTCCGTACACCAGGAAGAATGGAGTTTCCCCAGTTGATCGGTTTGGAGTTGTCCTGTTCGCCCATAATGTGGATGGAAGCTCCTCAATACAGTTAGCTCCGTGCTTTTTCAGGCACTCATATGAGCGCGTCTTGAGTCCTTTTAGGTTTCTGCATTAGCTCTCTCGGCTTGGTCATTGCTTGTTGGATGAGCTATTGAAGCTGAGTTGAATACTGAGGTCTTCGCAATATTCTTGAAATGCAGCACTTGTGAATTGAGTTCCATTGTCATTTATGACTTTATTTGGAACTCCAAATCTACATATAACGGACTTTAAGAACTTGATTGTTGATTGCTTGTTGATTGTCACAACTGGAGTTGGTTCTGGCCACTTGGTGAACTTGTCAATGGCGACATACAGGAACCTGTAACCTTCGACGGCTTTTGGGAAAGGTCCCAAGATGTCCATGCCCCACACAGCGAATGGCCATGTAGGAGGTATGATTTGTAGTGACTGAGCCGGTGTGTGAATCTGTTTTGCGTGAAACTGGCACGCTTCACATTTTTTTCACTAGCTCAACTGCATATTGAAGTGTTGTAGGCCAGTAAAAGCCATGCCGAAAGGCTTTACCAACTAGCGTGCGAGAAGAAGCATGGTTCCCTCACTCTCCTCCATGGATTTCCGCAAGGAGCTCGCAACCTTCCTCCCTTGCAATGCACCACATTAGGATGCCATTGCCACCGCGCCGGTAGAGATCCCCTTCTACCAACGTGTATCTTTTAGCCAATCTGACAATCCGGTCAGCGGATACACTGTCTTCGGGAAGGATATTATCTTTCAAGTAGCTCTGGATCTCCAAGATCCATGCATCGGAGCTTACTTGAGCTTCTGAGTCTTGCGTGTTGGGTTGCTCAGAGCTTCTGACAGCACCTACGACCCTTGGTGGACGTCATGGTAGCAGGGCCACCGGGACTGCTAGCTTCGTGGTGCTGGTCTCGCCCCCTTCGCTCAGTTCGGCAGGCTGAGTTGTTGGTTTTTACAACCTCCGGACGAGGATTCTGTCAGGAGCCGGAGCTTCGGTTGAGGCTTTCGTCGAGAGTTCGTCAGCTTCAGCGTTATGAAGACGCTGAACATGGTGGAGATCCAGGACTTCAAAGTCCTTCTGAAGCCTCTGGACTTCAATGAGATAAGCAGCTAGTTGAGAATTGTTGCAGTAGCATTCACCATTGACTTGTTTGATGATGAGTTGTGAATCTCCCTTCACCAACAGTTGTTTGACATCGTAAGATAGTGCCACCTTGAGTCCGTAGATGAGAGCTTCATGCTCCGCCATGTTGTTGGTTGCCTTGAAATCAAGGTGGACCATGTACTTGACCTTCTCGCCAGTCGGAGCCAGGAGAAGGATTCCAGCTCCGGCCCTCTGCTTCTGTATTGAGCCATCGAAGTAGAGAGACTAGTGAGGCTCGGTGAATACCGGAACTTTGGGTTCTGGTTTCTGCTCACTGTGGCCCCCAGGGTTTCATGGAGAGGGAGTCCATTTCGCCACGAAGTTAGCCAGGCTTAACTTTTGATTGCTTGTCGTGACACAAATTCTAGATCGAATTCGGCCAGTTCCGCTGCCCACTTTGCAATGTTCCCAGTAGAGTTAGGGTTATGCAAAATAGCACGCAGTGGAAAAGAAGTTATCATTGATATTTTGTGGGCTTTGAAGTAGTGACGAAGATTCCTTGAGGCAATAAGAATTGCATAAAGCAGTTTATGCACCTCAATGTATCTTGTCTTGGTGTCATGGAGGACTTCGCTGATGAAGTACACGAGGCATTGGATGGTTCGGACCCTTTCAGAAGGACATGGAGCTTCTTCTCCATCGACCCAGACCCTCATGGAGGGTTCCGAACCTTCATGTTGTGCTTCTTGGACCCTACCGGAGGGGTCAAAAACTCCTTCTTGTTCGACCTGGACCTTTCTAGAATGATCCAGATCATCTTGGTCGGCCAGATGAACTTCCTCAAGTAAATGATGTTGATCCCCTAGCATTTCGTCTTGATGCTCCGTGTCTGGGGGCTGTGACCCAGACATGCCTTCAGGTGATTCCGGACCCTCCCAGAGGGGTCTGGGTTCCTGAACTGGATGTGGCTCTGGTCTTTTCGCGACCAGGACCATACTGACAACTTCGGTGGTTGCCGAAATATAAAGCAGTAAAGGCTCTACAGGATTCGGAGCTACCAATATCGGCAGTGTGGTGAGGAGCTATTTTAGCTCTTGAAACGCCTTTTCTGCTTCTTCAGACCAATGAAATGGTCCAGACTTCCTGAGAAGTTTGAAGAAGGGTAGGGTCCGTTCTGCCAGTCTTGAGATAAACCGGTTGAGCGCAGCTAGACATCCAGTTAACTTCTTGACATCCTTAATGCGGGCTGGGGGCCTCATATCTTCTATGGCCTTGATCTTTGCCGAATTTGCTTCAATTCCTCGGTGAGTCACCAAGAAACCCATAAGCTTACCGGAGCTAACCCCGAAGACACACTTGTCCGGGTTCAGCTTGGTGCGCGTGTTATGCAGCTTGTCGAAGACAGCTTGTTATTGTCAAAGAGTGACTCCTTGTTTTTGATATTCACAACGATGTCATCAACGTACAGCTCCACCAAGTCTCTAATTAGCTCTCCAAATGTTTTGTACATAGCCCGCACAAATGTTGAAGCAGCATTTTTAAGACCAAATGGCATGGCAGTATAGCAGTACAATCCATCTACTGTTATGAAGGTAGTATGCTCTTCATCTTCCTTAGACATTTGGATTTGATGATATCCAGAATATGCATTTAAGAAACACAATAGCTCACACCCATAGGTGGAGTCCACTATATGATCTATTCTAGGTAGTGGAAATGGATCCTTTGGACATGCCTTATTTAAAGTGGTGTAGTCGATACATATCTGAAGCTTCCCACTGGCCTTGTGCACAACAACTGGGTTTGCCAGCCATTTTGGATGGAAGACTTCCCGGATGAATCCAGCTTCGAGCACCTTCTTGGTTTCCTGTCGGATGAAGTTTTATCGCTCGATTGATTGCTTTCAGGGCTTCTGGTGTACAGGCCGTGCGTCAGGGTAAATCTTCAGATTGTGCTCAATCACCTCCCTAGGGATCCCAGGCATTTGTGACAGTTGTCAGGCAAACACGTCGACATTAGCCCGGAGGAAAGTGATGAGCGTGAGTTCCTATTTGCTGTCCAGACCTCCCGATATACGGGTAGTCTGAGCAGCGTCGGGACCAATTTGGACGACTTTGACGGGAACGTCGGTGTCATCGCTTGGTTGCACATGGGGTGCAGATGTAGAGCCTTTATGACAAATGCTTGGAGGGTTCAGTGTTGGCTCCTTACTAGATGCTTCCTCTTGCGTTGTGGTAAGCGCATAAAGTTCTTCTAAAGCAATAAATCCTGAGATGCGATCTTCGTGGATCCGGACAACGCCCATAGGTGTTGGCATCTTAAACACTAAGTAACCATAATGAGCTACAACCATGAACTTGTACAAGGCTAGCCTACCCAGAATGGCATTGAACGGCAGACTGATCTGCGCGATGTCAAAGACCAATTTCTTAGTTATGTAGTTCTCCCGAGTCCCGAAGGTCACTGGGAGTGTGATGGAACCAAGGGGAGTAATGGTTTCCGGACCTACCCTAGGGAAAGGTCAGGATGGGCGAAGGTCCGAAGGCCAGAGCTGAAGCTTAACAAAAGCTTCGAAGCTTATGAGGTTCAACCCTGAACCTCCGTCCACCATTACATGGTGGAGTTGAATATTGTTAATGGTGGGTGACACCATCAACGAAAGTTGGCCAACCCCGATCATGTTTCGGGGGCAGTCCGAAGCATCAAAAATGGTAGGAGTATCTATCCACTTTCGATGAGGCTCCGCCTTAGCAGTGGGAGCTGCCACGGCCATGTCCCGCCGCATTGTCTTGAGGATGCGACGAGAGGTGATGTCACAAGAACCACCATAGATGGTGTTTATTGTTTTCCGGCGCTCATTGTCAGAGATGTCGGAATTGTTGTCGAGAGTGTTGTAGACGGCTTTCGGGACCTTGTTAGGGTTCTGGAAACCTAGCTCCTCCTCAGTCGGAGCTTTGTTGACTTTTTGTTTTCCTTCCCGTTGACGAAGAGGAGCTTCTTCCCGGCGCTTGTTATAGCGCTCGGCAAGATTCTGAACCTCCCGACATTCTTTCAGGCTGTGTCTATTTGTCTTGTGAATCAGACACCACGCCTTTGTATTCTTGCCGTCTTCTGATGAAGGACGAGTTCGCTTCTCGGGGTGTGGCCCCTGACCACCCGGAGCTGCAGCAGCTGCAGCGGCTGGTGTACCGGCCGACGGCTTCTTCTTGCCGTTGGGTTTCTTTCTCTTTTTGCCACTACTAGAGGTAGCGACTTCAATTTTGTAGGACTTCTTGCTGGCCTCTGGAGCTAGCTTGGAGTGCATTTCACGGCCCTCTGCAGCTCTAGCGCATTTGTCTACTAGGTTGAAGAGTTCCGTGACACTGGTGACTCCTTTGATAGCCAGGTTCTGCAACATCTTTTTATCTCGAACACCCTGTCTGAATGTAGCGATAACAGAAGAGCTCGTGATTGAAGGAATATTATTTTGTACCTGAGAAAACCGCTGGATGAAGGCTCGCAGCGATTCCCCCGATGTCTGCTTTACAGCAAACAGATCCAATTCAGTGCCAGGTCGAGTGTAAGAACTCCCGAAGTTGGCAGTGAATTCTTGGCATAGCTCCGCCCAACTATTAATGGAGTCGGGTGGAAGACTCATGAACCAAGACCTTGTTGTCCCAGTTAAGGCCATCGGGAAGTAATTGTCCATAACAGCCTCATCACCTCTCGTTGTTAGTATGGCAGTGGAGTAGATTTGAAGAAATTCGGCGGGGTTGACAGTCCCGTCGAATATTTCCGGCAAGTGAGGCCGGAACTTCTGTGGCCTTCTGACCATGCACAAATGCATGGACAGGGTAGAACAGCCTCCTCCTACTCCCTGAGGAGCAGGATTGTCTCGAGCTTCTCGCCTCTCACGAGCACGCTCGATATGGACACGGTCGTCCTGCTGCCAGTAACGGCGATCCAGTTCCGACTGAAGGTCATGAGTCGGAATCCTGGTGATGGTGTGGGTACGTCGTGCCCCGAAAGTCAACGAAGTCACCTGTTGGGATGTAGCACATCTCCTCTGTTGTGAGACTTGTGGACCAAGTCTGCCCGACAAGGTCCGTCGTTGTGATGGTGCTCGCCCCAAAGGGGGAGGACCTTGATTGCTGATGCCAGCGGTTGCAGCTGCAACCAGATGGTCAACATTAGCCCTCCACTACTTCATAGCACCCTGTGGCGCACTTGGAGGCGGTGGGTGTTGTAGGAGAGCTCGCGCAGCAATGAGCGCATGCTCTGGGTTGTCGTTCGTCGATGCAGTGATTGACGCAGAAGCACTATCTTGGTGCCCAACATTGTTTGCCCGAACAGATGGTGGCTGTGGTGTCACAATGCCTGCTGGAGCAATGGTGCTTGCTGGCTGCTGTATGTTGGAGGGATTGCCTCCAGCAGGTTGTTCAGCACAATTGCCATTGGAAGATCCTGTGGCAAAATTCCCCATCTTGAGTTCTCGGGTGACGATGTAGTCCCCTACCTGGCACGCCAAATGTCAAAGTTTTGCAACAACACTTCCCCTGGTACTACTAAAGTGTAGCCAGCGGATGTTCTTGTCTCGGTTGGGGCACGCAGAGATCAAGATCAAGATGGCGACACCAGAGATTTACATGGTTCGAGCCGCCTGAGCGTAATACCCTACTCCACGGAGTGTATGTGTGGGTGTTATATTATGAATTGCTCGAAGTGTTGTCTATGGCTCAGCTTGGAGTTCGTTGTCCTTTGTATCGTGTGGGTCAGTCCTTTTATAGTCCAAGGACCGACCATTACATCATTCACCTGGCCCGACATATGGCCCTGGCCTATTAAATTGCCTAATACACTGTCTACGAGTATTAAGCATGGTTAATAGTGTGATAATGTGCCTTAATGGTTGCGTTACCTCTATTAATAGTGCTCTGATTGTGTGTTGTTAATACAGCATTAACGACATATAATCAAGTCTTGTAACTGCCACTTCGATAGTCACTTGAATTTTCGTGCTGAAGGAGATCTGCCAGTGTATACGTTGATGAAGGTCCGGAGGCTCCACACGTGGCAGCTTCGAAGATTTCCTTTGTGGGGAGATGGCTCTGACACCGCTGTACACATGTCAACACTGGAGCTTCCCTCTGCTGGGGGTTAGGTCTGGGGTCATTATACACGTGTTGATCGTGGAGCTTCCCTGTGTTGAGAGGTTACGTCTGGATTTACATTACACGCGTCAATCTTCGAAGCTACCCAAATGAGGGATGTGGGTCTGGTATAATATGACATGTGGGGCCTGAGGAGGCCTCCAATTTTGACGGGCATAACTCTTTTGCACTTCTTGCGGTATCATAGGGTACCCGGTACGCAGGGTACTAATAGATATGAACTTGATGAGGCCTTCCCTCCTCTTTACACATTTTGTCCTGGCTGCACAAAAATCAAGAACAAACAATACAACTCGAAAATGGATTACGTTAGCTCAAAAGCATGTTGTACCCTTTGTCAAATTGTTTTGTCCAACTTGAAACAACTTGCAAATGCAATGAATATTGAGGGAAATGTTTTTGGATTGAATTAATGAGATGAATTCAAGTGGTTACGCCCAAGGTTCATATCCAAATAAATTCATTTCTTAATTCAAAATTTCAGTTTATGAAGGTTGGAAAATTTACTGTCCAACATGCAAGTGTGAAAATTTAAACATGCTAAATGCAAATGCAAAGATGGGAAATTCAAATATCCAATTGAGAAAGCAAATATGAAATAACTACCAATTAACCTATTGGCAAGGACTCACCAATTTCTGTTGAAGTCTGATGAGTGGAACTTACCTCTGTCCTATTTAGTGTGATGATTTGTTGTCTAATCCCAGAGTTGAATATGTGGACAACTTCTCTGGATTGGCAGGCCAAATCTCCTTTGGCATGTCAGTTGGACATGTGGACCACATGATGGTCCTAGCCTCTCCGTCGTCTTGATGGAGACTTGTTGATATAGCGACAGCTTCTTCCTCTTGAAGATATTCTCTTATGAGCATGGTAAGGCTTGGCTTCTTTAGGGGTGTCACTTCGACCTTCTTGATATTCCTTAAGGTCGACCCATATTGTGATCATGGATCAAAAGCTTCCTTGGGCATGATAACATGTGAACTCCAGAATCAAAACAAGAAATGTTTCATCCACAATGTCACTTGCCCTAGGTTGCATGGGCTTGGTCGAAGGGTAGGAATCCCAACAAGTGATTGTGGAATATCTTGGATCTTTAATGATCTTTAAGTTTCTTGTCCTTGGCCAAGAGCTTCATGTTGTCTTTAAGGACTCTTGGAACCTCCTCCATGCTTGGGGATGGATGACTTTGGCACCTACTAGAAGCTGAAATTCTTCCGCGAAAGACAATTGTGTTGCCTAGCGGACATTTGTTAAGGTACACCATGAATCATCTTGCAGTTGAGCACTTGCGTCCTCATTGGCCATTCCATAAAATGGGTTAGCCAACACTACCCTGTTTTCACACAAAAGGAGAAAAAAACAAGGGTAATCATCTCTAATAACTATTAGTATCTATAGCTTAATCACAAGTGATAGCTATCCTTCACTTCCTTTGCCTTCACCGGTAACGGCACCAAAAATGCTTGTTGATGTTTCTTATGTTACAGATCATCTCTCGAAAGAGATGAGGTCCGCAAGCACACAGAAATTGTCGTGTAGCATTTCACCCAAGAGTATTCTCAAGGGCATCGTATTTACCCTAAAAGAAGACAATGGAGTAAAGTAAACACTTTTCTTATGATCAAGCTATGGGATACTAATCAATTATTAAGACAGGAGTAAGTTGATAATATAAGGGTAGTGTGACACACACCTAAACAATCTATTCTAAAGGGTAGATGAGTCCTAATGGAGGTTAGACTAAGGATTGGGGAGTTGCTCCTAAAATGCTTCTAATATACATATACATAGCCTAGGTTAGATACTAATGAGTGTGTCAATGGTGAATCCTTATGCTAAGTTGTTCAACACATCGGGCACGGGTTTACCCCTATCAATACTAGGATGACTCCCGCCAAGAGCATGTGGCATAGCCGAACGTGGAGGATTACAAAGGACAGATAGGGTTGTCACCACCTACTGCCTACCTCTTCAATCTGTGGGTCTACGAGACATCCAGCGCTACTTAACTATCCTAGCACCATGCTAGCATATTAAGTAAATACCTTAAGAGCCGCGACACATGCCATCCTGAGGCAATGAACTAAATCATCGTTGAACCAATGTTGAGACATAGCATAAGTTATGCATATTAACATGATCATATCATAACTACTTAGACTATAGTGGGAGTTTATAGTGTTTATGATGATAGTATAATGGTATTAAGGCATGATCATAAAGACTATTCCTACCACATACATGAAATCACAATCAAACAAGAAATGCTTCATCCAAGTTTATGAATAAAAGAAGACTAAAGATAATATTTTTATTATGCAAAAAGTCACAAATATAAGAAAAGATACGTGAGCCATACCTTTCCCAACTTGGACTTGGGACTAGAGGCTCCCCTCCCTATAGCCTAACTCCACTAAGGACTAACAGAACTAGTGTATACAATAGAATGATGCTCAAGTGGTGTGTGTTAAAGTGAGGGGTCCTATTTATAGCTGGAGAAGGGTTGGTTCCCGCCACCAAAAGTGTGTGAATAAGTCTTCATTGTTATCAGGGCACCACAGGGAGTCGGCACATGGAAGTTGATCGCGTTTGGTGCCAGGACCTAGTCGGTCGACTAGGGGGGTCAGCCGACCTGGTCTTGGCTCGTCACTTACAGGTGGGTCCCATTGATTGATATGGGTGATAAACCATTGGATGTCCTCAGATAATTTTGTTTGTGGGCCATTTCATCCATGTGGTTCTACGTGTTGGCGCTTGATTGGATGGGATGATAATTTATAGGATCATCCCCTTGTTTCACCTCAAATCTATATAAAATACCTGCATGCACTATTTTCTCTAAGGACAAGTGGAAATAGGTTAAATAAAAAGGTAATGTGTGCAAGAAATGATATTTCCTTCACATAATTGAGTTATATTGACGGGTGAAATTGACATATAACAGCGTCAACAAGCACCCAGCTCCGACACCACCCAGGGGGCCCGCCGTCGACATTCCTACACGATTATGGGGCCTACTGTCAACGTTCTTCAATGGCGGTGGTAGGCGACGCCGGAGCATCCAGCTTTGGCACCATCCAAGGGGCCCGCCATCAACATTTTTACACGTTGATAGTGGGAGGCACCAGAGCATCCAGCTCTGGAAACTCACAGGGGCCTGTTGTCGATGTTCTTCAATGTTGATGATGGGCGACGACGGAGCAACCGAGCCCCGGCACCATCCAAGGGGCCTGCCGTCGATGTTTCTTCACGTTAATAGTGGATGGTGCCAGAGCATCCAGCTTCAACACCTCCCAGGGGGCCTACCGTCTATGTTCTTCAATGTTGATGATGGGCGACGCAAGAGCACCAACCCTAGCACCACCCAGGGAGCCCACTGTCGATGTTTCTACAGGTTGATGGTGGCAACAGACGCTGAATCATGAGTACACTCTCCCGTCCTGCTCTTGTTGCTAATAGGGTTTTGTTTTCCGTATCCTGTACACCAGGGGGCTGCCGTTGATGTTTATGCACGATTATGGTTGGAAACGCAGGAGCATCCAGCTCCGGCACCACCAAGGAGGCCCGCCGTCGGTGTTGCTCAACGTTGAGGATGGGAGCCGCCTGGCTCGACAGCTGCCGTGTCAACATTGCCATCAGAGACCTCTTTGATGATAACCATGCATTTCAAATCAAAGCCCGGTGCCCACCAAGTGGCCCGTCGGTGACAACTTTCAAAGCTCTCGTACTCCATCATGGGCCGTCAATGACATCCTGCAAACAAGTGGTAGGCGTACCCGACAAGTTGGCCGCACCTACCAGGGGGCCTCTAAGGGGTCCAATAGGCAGGACATCAAACGACATAAGAATGGCTATGTCAAGCATGTGACTGATTGGCTTCTAAAAGCTAACAAAATCAGCGAGATTCTTCGGGCCCTTATGTAGCTAAGTACCTGGAGGAACAAATTGAGAAGCACAAGACAAGCCAAGAAACTAAACATGAATTCAAATTCATTAAATGTTATTTACAAAGGGGCCATCCCCGGTTACAAAGGTGCCCTGCCTGGGGGCTGTCGGTCTCAATCGCACTGGAATAAGGAAGTTGTGAGACCTATGTGTGTTGAATACATTGGCTTGTACTGAATACATTGGCTTTGATGATAAAAGTTCTGAAATGCTGCCATAACATCTTTTTAGCAAGGTCTGACTCTAGCTCCGAGCTTCTGCAAGGTCCGATAATAGGTCCGACTTTCTTTGTCTAGGTCCGACATGTTTTTGGGTAGCTCCGGTGAGCTTTGTCTTTAGCTCTGGCATGTCTTTGTTAAGCTCTGATATGTTTTGCTAGGTCCGACATATGTTAGTTAGCTCTAACATGTTTTTCTAGCTCTGGCTTTTGGGATGACTAGTTCCGACTAGTTTTGGTTAGCTCCGTTGCTAGGTCCGACTAGCTTTGGTAAGCTCCAGCTCAAGCTCCGGTTAGCTTTGGCTAGGTTTGGAGCTTGATCGCAATGTTCCTGCTTTATCTTGCAATGTTTCGATCTTGATTTATATTCTTAGAAAGATTGATTAGTATTCATTTGCTAAGTTTTTGGTGCGTTTTGGTTGATATGTCTGATATTGTTTTGATATGTTTTGCAACATGCTTATGTGAGGTGCTCACGTAAGGTGTTGTGTTCGGAACTGACTTGAGTCAAGTCACAGACTGGGGCTCATACGGATTGGTTGTTTATTCATGTGCAGGTGTTGCTTGAGTTCAAGTCATGGCTGGTGACAGGATCCTTTGGACTAGTCTCAGGGAGGAGATGAGGTTCCAACAACCAAATTCAGGAGGAATTGTGGTTGAGCGGGTCAGGAGGTCGCGCAGGATGATTGAATCCAGGGCAGTGCATATGAAGGTTACTGGACATCGAAGAAAGGTGTTTCACGTATGAATGCGGTGCATGATGTGGCAAAATTGTTTCTAAGATGGTTTATGGATAGGAAGATCAGGTTGGAAGGATCGGATCGTATCGGTTGATGACTTTGGCTGCGGCGGAGTCGGTTATGGCTCGGTATGGAAAGTATCGAGTTGGTTATGATAGGATTTCATGTGGGTCACGAATTTGGGTTGTTTTAGGAATGTGGGATACGTTCCTAAGGTGTTTGGAAGTTTTAAGATTGCTTCTATCTGCGTATATAAGAGTCCTAAGCAGTTATGGAAAGTTTCGATTTATGAACGGAGTAGGATTAGGGTCCTGATTTGAGTTGAGTTGGCTTTCGAGCTGGTTATATAAGCAAGGGAGGCCAGAGCTCGTGCTGCACGACTTTGGGGCTGTTCCTCTTTTGTTCTATTGAAGAAAATTCGTAGTTTGAAGGAACTTTTGTGCCTTGTTCGTCTGACTTGTTCCAGACAAGTTTTACTCGTTGAGTTTCTGAACAACACTACCTTTCGTCGGTGGTTTTATCATAACTCGAGTTTTACAGATCTAATTGATGTGATTCTTTTTGGGTTGTCTTCAAAACTTGATTATATATCATCTGTAAAAATTTCAAGGTGATTGTATTTGTGGTTTCTGATCTACACGAGTTTCTTTGCAGCATTCCAGAACTGTTTTTCTCGAGTAGGACAGATTGACCTTTGTTCAATCTTTCGATCATAACTTGAGTTTCTCTCGACGGATTTGAGTGATTCTTCTTGTGTTTTCTTTGTGACGTGATTCTCTATGATATATATCACTTTTGTCATGGTGAAACACGTTTAGATTAGTTTCACACACGATTTCTCTAACAGATCATTTTTCTGCCGAAGGGGTTGGTATTTAATTGTTTTCGATGCGTAAGATTTTTTAAATCTACCATTCACCCCCCCCTCTGGTAGCTTTTCACGTGCTCTTCGATCCTACAATTGTTATCAGAGCCACGGTGCTCTAAATCATTGTGATTTGCACGTGTTTTTGACTAATCATCATGGATAAATACTCCGCCAAACCTTGTGTGTTTGCTGGTATTGATTTTCAGGTCTGGAAGGCATGCATGGAGGCTTTCATCCAGGCGCAAGGCTTCGCAATATGGGAGAAGGTGTACAAGCCTTACGAAGTGCCACATAACAATCAAGTTATGACTACAAACCTACAGGACATTGACAACAACAACAAGGCTCGCAACTTGATCATACAGGGACTCACTCAAAGCGACTTTGATCGTGTCGCGCACCTCCGATCAGCATACGATGTTTGGAGAGCCCTCTGTGATTATCATGAAGGCTCCAACACAATCAAGGAGGTAAAACAAGATATGTTCAAAAAGGAATATATGCATTTCGAGATGTAACCCGGTGAGTCTATCGATGACCTCTTTGCTCGCTTCAATAAAATTCTCAGCAACTTACGTAGTGTCAATGTTAACTTTTCTGATGTTGAGAATGCTAGGCAACTTCTTAGTACATTAGACATGTCAATTTGGGAGGTGAAAGTAATATCTATTTGTGAATCAACCGTCATGAGTTCTCTTACATTAGATGTGCTTTATTCTAAACTAAAAACTCATGAAATTGACATCTTATCACGTAAGAACCCAAATAAGTCTATTGCATTTGACTCACAACGTGATATGCATAGCTTCGACCAATCATCATCTTGCAATACTCTTGCTTTGTTGTCCTCACTAACCCTGGAGCAGATCGAGGAATTTCCAGAAGAGGAGTTAGTACTCATCTCTACTAGATTCTCAAAAACAATGCAAAATGTGAGAACTAGAAGAAGAGGAAGCTCCGGACCTCAACGTTGTTTTGAATGTGGTAAGACAGGACACTTTCATATAGAATGCCCTAACCTTTCAGGTCCTACTATCCGTGAAGAAAAACAGAACAAGGTCAAGACCACCTCTGGAAATCCCAACAAGAAAAAGAAGAGTACCATAGGACGCAAGATGATTAACAGCTTCATCACTGCACTTCAAGAACTCAGTTCAAGTGATGTAGACTTTGAAAGTGATGAAGATGATGACGACATGGCCAACTTATGCTTCATGGCAGGCAAAACAAGATCAAGATCAAGTTAGGAGGATGCAGAACACAACAGTGACGATGATGAGGTATGTTCTACCTGCAATGAAATGTGTGATGCTATTTCTCATGCAACTATTATTGTTAAGGAAAAGGACAAAAAGCTTAGGGATAATGCTGTTAAAATTGAATCACTAGAATCTGAAATCAACCGTTTAAAAACTTTGATTCCTAGTGATGATGCATGTCCCTCATGTGACTTAATCTATGAATAATTGTCCACATTAAGAAGTGCACACTCCTCCACTCTAAATAGACTTGATGAAGAAATTGAAAAGAACAGAGAGCTTGTTGCACTTAATGATAAAAACTTAAAAGTTGTTTCCTGTTCAACAGATGATTTGCATTGTTCTGCATGTGACAATCTTGATAAGAAACTAAAAGATGCAATAAATGAAATTTTCATTCTGAACAATTCTTTATGTACTCATGAAGTTAAGAGTTGTTCAAATTGCAAATTAAAAGGAAAAACTTCATGTGAATACTGCCTAGAATTGTCTAAAAAGCTTGATGACATGAATAGGACGCTAGAGCAGTTTTGTGTTGGGAACAAAAATCTAAACTTGCTACTGAGTTCATCCAAATCTTGTAATGATAAAACTGGTTTAGGTTTTGATTCTCATGTTTATTCTAAAACACATCCACCTCAAATTGTAAAATCATTTGGAAGAGGTTTCATCAAAACTGTCCCTAAACAAAAGGATGTGATCTTTGAATCCGCAGGAGTGCTTTCTAATTCTGTTTCTAATGTTGGGTGCTCATCTAGACATAATTACAAAAATTAAATTTCATTGTACTTATTGTGATAAAGATGGTCATGTCGTAGATTTTTGTTATAGGCTAGCTAAACAAATTAAAAAGGATAAAATGTCTGCTAGATCTCATAACTTTCATGCTAAACCGAAAAGTAGAAACATGCAACCTGCTTTAATGAGTCAGAAATTTGAAAAGGTAGCTTATGTACCTTCTGGTAAGAGACTTTCAAAGACAGCTCCGGTAGTTTCGATAGCTCTGAGAGATCCCGGACCTTCTGTTGTTCCCTCCAGAACTTCAGTTTTTGCACCCGGAGCTTCAGCGCTTTCTCCTGGAACTTCTGCGTTCACCTCCGGAGCTACTGGTTTTCGTGCTAAACGCGTAACAACCTTTAAATCAGGGGTTAAGAACAAAAAACCTCAACTCTTGACTCATAAACCTGCAGTTTTATCTTAGCTTTCGCGTGTTTTCCTGTTGCACCTCATGTGACTCAGTACTGGATACCTAAATACCTTTTGACTAACCCCAGTATTGAGTCATCGACGTATTGTGCTTCTATATAGGTTACCTGATTGAGGAAGGAGAACATATGGATTGTGGATTCAGGATGCTCACGCCACATAACCGGTAACAGAGAATGGTTCTCCTCCCTCTCCTTTGTGTCACGTGTAGAGAATGTTACTTTTGCTGATAATTCTTCAACTCCTATAATTGCTAAGGGTTCGGTTAGAGTAAATGATCAATACACTTTGAAGGATGTGGCACTTGTCAAAAATTTGAAGTACAACTTGCTTTCTGTTTCTCAATTGCTTGATGAGAATTTGGAAATAACTTTCACTAAAAATTGCTGCAAAGTTGTAGATTCAAATAGTGAGCTTTTGTTTAACATGTCTCGTTTTGGAAGAGTTTTTAAAGCTGATTTTGATATGTCTTCCTCTAAGCATAGGTGTCTAGTTGCTAATGATTCAAAGCACTTATATTTTTGGCATCGTAGACTTGGTCACGTAGGCTTTGATCACCTAACGTGTGTTAGTGCTCTTGATCGCATACGTGGGCTGCCTAAGCTTAAAGGGGACAAAGAAATTGTGTGCTCTTCTTGCAGACATGCTAAGATGGTTGCAGGTTCACACACTTCTCTCACAATGATCATGAAAACTGAACCGGGTCAACTTTTGCACCTTGACACCGTAGGACCTTCACGTGTTCAATCCTTCGGAGGTAAATGGTATGTTCTTGTTATTGTTGATGATTATTATAGATACTCTTGGGTTTACTTTATGGCATCTAAGAATGAAGCTTTTAGTCACTTTAGAACTTTATTTCTTAGATTATCAATTGATCACTCAGGATCTTTAAAAGCAATTAGAAGTGATAACAGAACTGAATTTAAAAATCAATCTTTTGATCACTTTTGTGCTGAAAATGGAATAGATCATCAATTTTCTTCACCATATGTACCTCAACAAAACGGTGTTGTAGAAAGAAAGAACAGAACCTTAGTTGAGATGGCTAGGACTATGCTTGATGAATATCAAACTCCTAGGAAATATTGGGCTGATGCGATTGCAACCGCTTGTTATGTCTCAAATCGTATTTTCTTGCGCGCTAAGCTAGGTAAAACATCATATGAGCTCCGATTTGGACATAGGCTTAGTGTTACGCACTTTCGGGTCTTTGGTTGCAAATTATTTGTTAAGAAATATGGTAATCTTGATAAATTTGAATATAGATCCATTGATGGCATATTTCTTGGTTACCCATCTCACACTAGAGGATACCGTGTGCTTTTACTTGGAACTAACAAAATTGTGGAGACTTGTGAAGTTTCTTTTGATGAAACTAGCCCAGGTACTAGCTCCGATGCTGCAGGACCAGAACCATATCCTCAGGGGGAGGGTATTTTCAAAGAAGAAGAAGAGCTGGTGATACTGCCTGATACTTCCGAAGCTGACACGTGTCCAGCTCCGAACATTGAACAAGCTCCGACTATCACCTATGCTGGTCCTGATCGTCCACAAGCCACAAGCTCATCAATCTGCGGTGAACTTAATGAAGAAGAAGCTTGTGATACATCTGTTCCCCTACGGTTTTACAAAGATCATCCCCCGCAACAGATAATTGGAAGCTTGCACGAACGAGTCACACGGTCTAGGTTTTGCGATCCAAACTCTCATGCTCATTCTGCTTTTGTTGCTTCTTTTGAACCCAAAGATATATCACACGCACTCACTAATGAATCTTGGATTATTGCCATGCAAGAAGAGTTAGAAAATTTTGAAAGAAATAATGTTTGGAAACTTATACCTCCACCTCATGGTCACACTTTAATTGGAACTAAATGGGTGTTTAAAAATAAAAAAAGTGAGGATGGGGTTGTGGTTAGGAATAAGGCTAGATTGGTTGCTCAAGGTTTCACTCAAGTTGAAGGTCTAGATTTTGATGAAACTTTTGCTCCTGTTGCTAGATTAGAAGCCATAAGAATTTTCTTAGCTTTTGCTGCATCTAAAGGTTTTAAGCTATATAAAATGGATGTTAAAAGTGATTTTCTTAATGGCTACATAGATGGGGAGGTTTATGTCAAACAACCACCGAGTTTTGAAAATCCAGATTTTCTTAATCATGTTTACAAACTGTCCAAAGCCTTGTACGGTCTCAAACAAGCCCCTAGAGCATGGTATGATAGGTTAAAAACATTCTTACTTGAAAAGGGGTTTACCATGGGCACGGTTGATAAAACTCTTCTTGTACTTAAGCATGGCAATGACTCATTATTCGTTCAAGTGTATGTGGATGATATTATTTTGGTTGTGCTTCTCATGATCTTGTGTCCAAGTTTTCAGCTATGATGAGTTCAGAATTTGAGATGAGTATGATGGGAGAACTCACGTACTTTTTGGGGCTGCAAATCAAGCAAACCAAGGAGGGTACCTTTGTGCATCAAACGAAGTATACAAAAGACCTCCTAAGGCGCTTCAACATGGACAAAAGCAAGCCTCTTCGGACACCAATGGGAACAACAACAACACTTGAACTTGATGAATATGGTGAATCCGTGGATCAAAAAGAATATAAAAGCATGATCGGATCACTTTTGTACCTCACGGCATCAAGACCGGACATACAATTCAGCGTATGTCTTTGTGCACAGATTCAAGTGTGACGCCCGGTTCCGAAAATGAACCAAGCTAACGCATATGTGTGCCCAGGATGTTCAACACACATACACGAGTGGTTCACAAATGATAACCAGATAATTACCACAGCTCAAATTATTAAATAAGTACTCTTATTACACAATTCATTATATCCTCGAATACAAGCTCTAATGAATATTAATGACAAGTTCAACTAATGCAGCGGAAGTAAACTAATTAGGCAACTAAGCAAAAGGGATAGCGCAGCTCCATGCAACACCACAGGCAAAGCTGACGGTAGACACGTCCTAGAACTCCGCATTATCACCGTTAAACTCACAATCCTAACCTGCAACTGTTGGGGGGGGGGATTGCAAGAGTGAGTACATGTCGTACTCAGCAAGTGTGGAAAGTATGACATGTGGATGATTCAAATGACGACAATAATAATGGTAAAGTGCTGAAAAGTACAGTAAAACATTTGAAAAGCATTATACTATGTCTATGTGAAACAATCCCATCATAACCATCATATTAACATAATATAAACCATATCCAATTATTGCCAACATCATCATTATCCATGTCCAATTACCATAACTCAAATTCATATCCAAGACCATAATCCATAAACCATAACCATTACCAACCCATAACCATAAACCAACCATAACCATTACCAGACCATAACCATCCCAAATCCCAATTCCAACTCTAATCATGTAGGTCATCCAGGCGCTCATAACCGGGAGCACGGCTATCATGATAGTTTTTAACACTCTGCAGAGGTTGTACCACTTTACCCACATGTTTGTGATTTCATCACCTTTCGATGACTAAGAAACCTCCATTATGCCATCTCACACTTCCGTAGGTGTGTGGCCAAGAGATCACAAAATAGCCTTTCAAAAGGGACTACTAGTATGTACGGCCCACTAAGGTTTCACCGGCAGGCTTGAACCTCTATTCTCCCACCCACGGGCCCCCTCGTGTGCCATGCGGATCTCAGGGCAGTCCTCCTCGACTCCCATTCCCCACGCCATCCAATGGTCCATACAATACTAGCAGCGCTCCTAATTATTCAGCTACGCCACACCCATACTTGGCCTTGTGGTGGCACTGTTGACCTAGCATATTCTCGCATGAACCGGTCCTTAGATCTAAGGCAAGCAACCCACCATAACATCCAACCCATCCACATACCAGGCTTGCTTAGATCACCCATCATATTGACCAGTTCACATTAACCAGAATATCATTGGTGCATAATTAAATGTGTAATGTTGTTTGCCATCCCAATTAATTAAGCGAAGCAAAAAGGTAAAAACCCTTCCCGACTCTCTACCATAAATTCCAGGTGACAAGGGTGGTCAAACAAAACTAGTAAACTTCCTACCATAGGATTCCCATCAATTTGACACAAGCATGCAAGTTCGCAAACAAAACATTTAATAAAACAAGATCAATATGCTTCAAGGACACTTACCTTGCTCCGACGGATGGGGTTGCTCAAGCGCTTCAAAGTCTTGGTTTTGGAAATCCTCGTATGCGGCCTCTTGAGCATGTTCCTCTACGCGTGATCATACATACAAGAAAGCATATACAATCAACATAATGCACACAAAATAATCAACATGCAATGACATGTATGCATGCACAATTCAATAATTAATTTACTACGGTCGTTTATTAATTAGATGCAACTAGTTCATACGCGTTCATATGAGTTTATGGGGGTTTTAGGGTGGATTAATGCTGCTGAAAATAAAAATACGACGCAACTACGATCAAATTACGCCTATTAGGTTCAATATGATCGCTAAAATTCGCATCGGGAACATGGCCTACTGTATATGCGATGGCTTCGATGATCGCGGGATGGGGACAATGCGTAGACGAAGTAGATGCGTCCTCCGGCGGCACGACGACGGCGACGCGATGTCGATCTCCGGCGAACGGTGGAGCCCTCCTCTTTTTCTTCCTCTTCTTCCCCTTCTTTTTCTCTTTTTTTTTCTTCCCTGGCGCAGCCCTCTGGTCCCTGGTGTTTTTTTTTTCCGGCAGCTAGGTTTTTACCTGGGGCATTGGCGTCGGGATCGTGAGCCCTTCGGGGCCTTTTATAGGCGCGACAGGCGCGGCTTGGTACCGACTCGGTACCGGCTCGACGCGGGATTCGCTGGAGGGCGGGCGAGCGCTGGGATCGGGATCAGGGGTCCACGCGGAGTCGTACCGGGGGCGGGCGAGATCGGGGGTCGCGGGACCGGGCGGGAGGCGGGAGGCCGAGCCGGGGTCGGGCGCGGAATCGCGCGCGCGCGGGCGCGCGTCGGCGTCGGGGCGCGTCGGGCGTGGGGTGGCGTCCGCGCTGCGGGAGCAGGCCGGGGCGGGGTCGCTCGGCTGGGCCGTTCGGCGGCCTGGCCGGCGGTTCCCTTTTTTTTCTTTTTCTTTTTTTTATTTAGTATTATTATTATTTTATAATTTATATTTATTTATTTTATTATTGTTTTTATACTTTCTTTTATTATATAATTTATTATATATATTTTTATATATATATTATTATTTATATTATATATATTATCTATTATTAATTATTATAATATATATTATTAATATTAATATTTTATTTATTCTTATATATTATTATTTATATATATACTTATATATATTTATTATTATTTTTATACTTATTCCTTATTACAAGTTTTAGGCTATAACTATTATTTTCTTTTTCTTCTTTTGCTACACATATTTGTGTATGCATGTTTTATTATTTTTTCTTTTATTCTACTAATGTTTAATGCATGATCATGTATGCAATGCAGGATACGAAAATTTAGGGTGTTACAATTCTACCCCCCTTAAAGTGAATCTCGCCCTCGAGATTCGATAGCGTGGAGAAAAGGTGAGGGAATTCTGTCTTCAAGTCTTCTTCGTTCCCACGTAGCTTCGGCTTCCGTATGGTGTTTCCATTGCACTTGACACCAACGGATTCTCTTATTCCTTGTGAATCCAAACAATGAGGTCGGCGGAGAAGTCTACCCCCCTTATTCTAAGGCTTATTTTTGGACATACTATATTTGTCCTCATCTCTCCTCCAGGAGACTTAACCAAATAGGGTAACTTCATATGGGAGATAGGCAAACTATACTTGGCAACATACTTCGATGCAATGAATGAATGCGATGCTCCAGAATCAAATAACATAGTCGCGGGCTTGGAGTTGGCGAGAAACATACCAATGACCACGTCATCCGCTTGTTGAGCATCCTCCGTAGAGACATGGTTCACGTTGCCACGAGCAAAATTCTGCTGTCCACGACTTCCTTGTGGCTGTCCTCCAATAGGTCTTGGGTTTTGCCTCGGCGCATTGCTTCCTTGACCAAAGCCTGACCTAGGACATTGATTGGCAAAGTGTCCAGCTTCTCCACAAGTATAGCACTTCTTAACTCCACCAGAATTATTGGGACGAGCTTGGTTTTGAACATTGGCTCCAGGAAAATCAGCACGAGGTGCATAAGGCATTGCTTGTATGACAGGGCGCTGCTGCACAAACTGAGTTGGGCGCGGTGCATAACTAGGGCGCTGGGCAGGAATAGAGGAGCTGTAATGAGGCGCATTGGGTGGTGCAAGGCGAGGGCGCACATTACTTCCTTGTTGCTGTCCTTGATATGGCGCCTTCCTCTTGATTTCTTGCTCCATCTCACGGATCTTGTTCTCAACCACAATTGCTTTGTCCACAAGCTTCTGAAAGTTGGCATAGTCACAATTGAGCAATTGCACTTGGATCTCATTGTTGAGGCCTCTCATGAACAAATATTGCTTTCGGCTATCCCGACTAACATCCTCAGGCGCATACCTTGAGAGTTGAGTGAACTTGTTGAGATATTCACTCACGCTTGATCTTCCTTGCCTTAAGTTCTCGAATTCTTGCCTCTTCAAGATCATAACACCTTCCGACACATAATGAGAATGAAAATTCTCCTTGAATTCGGCCCAAGTGATCCCCTCTTGATCCTCATGAGCGTTGCATAGTGAATCCCACCAATTGGCGGCTGCTCCAACGAGTTGATGAGAAGCAAATAGGACCTTCTCGTGGTCACTGCATTGGACAATAGCAAGTTTCTTCTCCACAGACTTGAGCCAATCATCAGCATCCATAGGGTCAGCAGCTTGAGCGAAGGTTGGCGGCCTAGTCCTCATAAACTCTCCCAACCGGTTATGAGGAGGCGGGGGTGGCGGTGGAGGCATGTGTGGCTGATTGTTGATATTGCCAGCCTGCAGCTGTCCCATGGTCTGTATCATGGTCTGCATGAGCTGGTTTTGCATAGCCAATAGCTGCTCAATATTGATAGCTCCATGAGCAGGTCCTTGTCCGTTGTCGTTATGAGGTACTCCAAGGTTCTCCTCCTCGTTATTGACATCTCTCTGGTTGCGAGTCCTCACCATCTTAAGAAGAGCAATAGGTAAGAATTTAGAAACGTCCCCAACTATATGCATCAAGGGATATGAAGCTAACCAACTAGCTATACTAGCCTAGGTGGACATGGAAATGCTAAGCATCCCAAAATCCTCTATTAAGCACACAAGCAAACAATATATATATATTGCAAACAGCACACTAAGCAAAAACACATCGATTCCTGAGTGCTCCTATGTGCTCTAAGTGTCCATTCTATCTAGGCTGCATCCTACGGTCAACCTGTGGCTCTGATACCAATTTGTGACGCCCGGTTCCGAAAATGAACCAAGCTAACGCATATGTGTGCCCAGGATGTTCAACACACATACACGAGTGGTTCACAAATGATAACCAGATAATTACCACAGCTCAAATTATTAAATAAGTACTCTTATTACACAATTCATTATATCCTCGAATACAAGCTCTAATGAATATCAATGACAAGTTCAACTAATGCAGCGGAAGTAAACTAATTAGGCAACTAAGCAAAAGGGATAGCGCAGCTCCATGCAACACCACAGGCAAAGCTAGACGGTAGACACGGCCTAGAACTCCGCATTATCACCGTTAAACTCACAATCCTAACCTGCAACTGTTGGGGGGGGGGGGGGGTTGCAAGAGTGAGTACATGTCGTACTCAGCAAGTGTGGAAAGTATGACATGTGGCTGATTCAAATGACGACAATAATAATGGTAAATTGCTGAAAAGTACAGTAAAACATTTGAAAAGCATTATACTATGTCTATATGAAACAATCCCATCATAACCATCATATTAACATAATATAAACCATATCCAATTATTGCCAACATCATCATTATCCATGTCCAATTACCATAACTCAATTTCATATCCAAGACCATAATCCATAAACCATAACCATTACCAACCCATAACCATAAACCAACCATAACCATTACCAGACCATAACCATCCCAAATCCCAATTCCAACTCTAATCATGTAGGTCATCCAGGCGCTCATAACCGGGAGCACGGCTATCATGATAGTTTTTAACACTCTGCAGAGGTTGTACCACTTTACCCACATGTTTGTGATTTCATCACCTTTCGATGACTAAGAAACCTCCATTATGCCATCTCACACTTCCGTAGGTGTGTGGCCAAGAGATCACAAAATAGCCTTTCAAAAGGAACTACTAGTATGTACGGCCCACTAAGTTTTCACCGGCAGGCTTGAATCTCTATTCTCCCACCCACGGGCCCCCTCGTGTGCCATGCGGATCCCAGGGCAGTCCTCCTTGACTCCCATTCCCCGCGCCATCCAATGGTCCATACAATACTAGCAGCGCTCCTAATTATTCAGCTACACCGCACCCATATTTGGCCTTGTGGTGGCACTGTTGACCTGGCATATTCTCGCATGAACCTGTCCTTAGATCTAAGGCAAGCAACCCACCATAACATCCAACCCATCCACATACCAGGCTTGCTTAGATCACCCATCATATTGACCAGTTCACATTAACCAGAATATCATTGGTGCATAATTAAATGTGTAAAGTTGTTTGCCATCCCAATTAATTAAGCGAAGCAAAAAGGTAAAAACCCTTCCCGACTCTCTACCATAAATTCCAGGTGACAAGGGTGGTCAAACAAAACTAGTAAACTTCCTACCATAGGATTCCCATCAATTTGACACAAGCATGCAAGTTCGCAAACAAAACATTTAATAAAATAGGATCAATATGCTTCAAGGACACTTGCCCTGCTCCGACGGATGGGGTTGCTCAAGCGCTTCAAAGTCTTGGTTTTGGAAATCCTCGTATGCGGCCTCTTGAGCACGTTCCTCTACGCGTGATCATACATACAAGAAAGCATATACAATAAACATAATGCACACAAAATAATCAACATGCAATGACATGTATGCATGCACAATTCAATAATTAATTTACTACGGTCGTTTATTAATTAGATGCAACTAGTTCATACGCGTTCATATGAGTTTACGGGGGTTTTAGGGTGGATTAATGCTGCTGAAAATAAAAATACGACGCAACTACGATCAAATTACGCCTATTAGGTTCAATATGATCGCTAAAATTCGCATCGGGAACATGGCCTACCGTAGATGCGATGGCTTCGATGATCGCGGGATGGGGACAATGCGTAGATGAAGTAGATGCGTCCTCCGGCGGCACGACAACGGCGACGCGATGTCGATCTCCGGCGAACGGTGGAGCCCTCCTCTTTTTCTTCCTCTTCTTCCCCTTCTTTTTCTCTTTTTTTTTCTTCCCTGGCGCAGCCCTCTGGTCCCTGGTGTTTTTTTTTCGGCGGCTAGGTTTTTACCTGGGGCATTGGCGTCGGGATCGTGAGCCCTTCGGGGCCTTTTATAGGCGCGACGGGCGCGGCTTGGTACCGACTCGGTACCGGTCCGACGCAGGATTCGCTGGAGGGCGGGCGAGCGCTGGGATCGGGATAGGGCGTCCACGCGGAGTCGTACCGGGGGCGGGCGAGATCAGGGGTCGCGGGACCGGGCGGGAGGCGGCAGGCCGAGCCGGGGTCGCGCGCGGAATCGCGCGCGCGCTGGCGTGCGTCGGCGTCGGGGCGCGTCGGGCGCGGGGTGGCGTCCGCGCTGCGGGAGCAGGCCGGGGCGGGGTCGCTCGGCTGGGCCGTTCGGCGGCCTGGCGAGCGGTTCCCTTTTTTTCTTTTTCTTTTTTTTTTATTTAGTATTATTATTATTTTATAATTTATATTTATTTATTTTATTATTTTTTTATACTTCCTTTATTATATAATTTATTATATATATTTTTTATATATATTATTATTTATATTATATATATATATATTATCTATTATTAATTATTATAATATATATTATTAATATTAATATTTTATTTATTCTTATATATTATTATTTATATATATACTTATATATATTTATTATTATTTTTATACTTATTCCTTATTACAAGTTTTAGGCTATAACTATTATTTTCTTTTTCTTCTTTTGCTACACATATTTGTCTATGCATGTTTTATTATTTTTTCTTTTATTCTACTAATGTTTAATGCATGATCATGTATGCAATGCAGGATGCGAAAATTTAGAGTGTTATAATTCTACCCCCCTTAAAGTGAATCTCGCCCTCGAGATTCGATAGCGTGGAGAAAAGGTGAGGGAATTCTGTCTTCAAGTCTTCTTCGTTCCCACGTAGCTTCGGCTTCCGTATGGTGTTTCCATTGCACTTGACACCAACGGATTCTCTTATTCCTTGTGAATCCAAACAATGAGGTCGGCGGAGAAGTCTACCCCCCTTATTCTAAGGCTTATTTTTGGACATACTATATTTGTCCTCATCTCTCCTCCAGGAGACTTAACCAAATAGGATAACTTCATATGGGAGATAGGAAAACTATACTTGACAACATACTTCGATGCAATGAATGAATGCGATGCTCCAGAATCAAATAACATAGTCGCGGGCTTGGAGTTGGCGAGAAACATACCAATGACCATGTCATCCGCTTGTTGAGGATCCTCCGTAGAGACATGGTTCACGTTGCCACGAGCAAAATTCTGCTGTCCACGACTTGCTTGTGGCTGTCCTCCATTAGGTCATGGGTTTTGCCTCGGCGCATTGCTTCCTTGACCAAGGCCTGACCTAGGACATTGATTGGCAAAGTGTCCAGCTTCTCCACAAGTATAGCACTTCTTAACTCCACCAGAATTATTGGGACGAGCTTGGTTTTGAACATTGGCTCCAGGAAAATCAGCACGAGGTGCATAAGGCATTGCTTGTATGACAGGGCGCTGCTGCACAAACTGAGTTGGGCGCGGTGCATAACTAGGGTGCTGAGCAGGAACAGAGGAGCTGTAATGAGGCGCATTGGGTGGTGCAAGGCGAGGGCGCACATTACTTCCTTGTTGTTGTCCTTGATATGGCGCCTTCCTCTTGATTTCTTGCTCCATCTCACGGATCTTGTTCTCAACCACAATTGCTTTGTCCAAAAGCTTCTGAAAGTTGGCATAGTCACAATTGAGCAATTGCACTTGGATCTCATTGTTGAGGCCTCTCATGAACAAATATTGCTTCCGGATATCCCAACTAACATCCTCAGGCGCATACCTTGAGAGTTGAGTGAACTTGTTGAGATATTCACTCACGCTTGATCTTCCTTGCCTTAAGTTCTCGAATTCTTGCCTCTTCAAGATCATAACACCTTCCGGCACATAATGAGAACGAAAATTCTCCTTGAATTCGGCCCAAGTGATCCCCTCTTGATCCTCATGAGCGTTGCATAGTGAATCCCACCAATCGGCGGCTGCTCCAACGAGTTGATGAGAAGCAAATAGGACCTTCTCTTGGCCACTGCATTGGACAATAGAAAGTTTCTTCTCCACGGACTTGAGCCAATCATCAGCATCCATAGGGTCAGCAGCTTGAGCGAAGGTTGGCGGCCTAGTCCTCATAAACTCTCCCAACCGGTTATGAGGAGGCGGGGGTGGCGGTGGAGGCATGTGTGGCTGATTGTTGATATTGTCAGCCTGCAGCTGTCCCATGGTTTGTATCATGGTCTGCATGAGCTGGTTTTGCATAGCCAATAGCTGCTCAATATTAATAGCTCCATGAGCAGGTCCTTGTCCATTGTCGTTATGAGGTACTCCAAGGTTCTCCTCCTCGTTATTAACATCTCTCTGGTTGCGAGTCCTCACCATCTTAAGAAGAGCAATAGGTAAGAATTTAGAAACGTCCCCAACTATATGCATCAAGGGATATGAAGCTAACCAACTAGCTATACTAGCCTAGGTGGACATGGAAATGCTAAGCATCCCAAAATCCTCTATTAAGCACACAAGCAAACAATATATATATATATTGCAAACAGCACACTAAGCAAAAACACATCGATTCCTGAGTGCTTCGATGTGCTCTAAGTGTCCATTCTATCTAGGCTGCATCCTACGGTCAACCTGTGGCTCTGATACCAATTTGTGACGCCCGGTTCCGAAAATGAACCAAGCTAACGCATATGTGTGCCCAGGATGTTCAACACACATACACGAGTGGTTCACAAATGATAACCAGATAATTACCACAGCTCAAATTATTAAATAAGTGCTCTTATTACACAATTCATTATATCCTCGAATACAAGCTCTAATGAATATTAATGACAAGTTCAACTAATGCAACGGAAGTAAACTAATTAGGCAACTAAGCAAAAGGGATAGCGCAGCTCCATGCAACACCACAGGCAAAGCTGACGGTAGACACGGCCTAGAACTTCACATTATCACCGTTAAACTCACAATCCTGACCTGCAACTGTTGGGGAGGATTGCAAGAGTGAGTACATGTCGTACTTAGCAAGTGTGGAAAGTATGACATGTAGCTGATTCAAATGACGACAATAATAATGGTAAAGTGCTGAAAAGTACAGTAAAACATTTGAAAAGCATTATACTATGTCTATGTGAAACAATCCCATCATAACCATCATATTAACATAATATAAACCATATCCAATTATTGCCAACATCATCATTATCCATGTCCAATTACCATAACTCAAATTCATATCCAAGACCATAATCCATAAACCATAACCATTACCAACCCATAACCATAAACCAACCATAACCATTACCAGACCATAACCATCCCAAATCCTAATTCCAACTCTAATCATGTAGGTCATCCAGGCGCTCATAACCGGGAGCACGGCTATCATGATAGTTTTTAACACTCTGTAGAGGTTGTACTACTTTACCCACATGTTTGTGATTTCATCACCTTTCGATGACTAAGAAACCTCCATTATGCCATCTCACACTTCCGTAGGTGTGTGGCTAAGAGATCACAAAATAGCCTTTCAAAAGGGACTACTAGTATGTACGGCCCACTAAGGTTTCACCGGCAGGCTTGAATATCTATTCTCCCACCCACGGGCCCCCTCGTGTGCCATGCGGATCCCAGGGCAGTCCTCCTCGACTCCCATTCCCCGCGCCATCCAATGGTCCATACAATACTAGCAGCGCTCCTAATTATTCAGCTACGCCACACCCATACTTGGCCTTGTGGTGGCACTGTTGACCTGGCATATTCTCGCATGAACCGGTCCTTAGATCTAAGGCAAGCAACCCACCATAACATCCAACCCATCCACATACCAGGCTTGCTTAGATCACCCATCATATTGACCAGTTCACATTAACCAGAATATCATTGGTGCATAATTAAATGTGTAATGTTGTTTGCCATCCCAATTAATTAAGCGAAGCAAAAAGGTAAAAACCCTTCCCGACTCTCTACCATAAATTCCAGGTGACAAGGGTGGTCAAACAAAACTAGTAAACTTCCTACCATAGGATTCCCATCAATTTGACACAAGCATGCAAGTTCGCAAACAAAAAATTTAATAAAATAGGATCAATATGCTTCAAGGACACTTGCCTTGCTCCGACGGATGGGGTTGCTCAAGCGCTTCAAAGTCTTGGTTTTGGAAATCCTCGTATGCGGCCTCTTGAGCACGTTCCTCTACGCGTGATCATACATACAAGAAAGCATATACAATCAACATAATGCACACAAAATAATCAACATGCAATGACATGTATGCATGCACAATTCAATAATTAATTTACTACGGTCGTTTATTAATTAGATGCAACTAGTTCATACGCGTTCATATGAGTTTACGGGGGTTTTAGGGTGGATTAATGCTGCTGAAAATAAAAATACAACGCAACTACGATCAAATTACGCCTATTAGGTTCAATATGATCGCTAAAATTCGCATCGGGAACATGGCCTACCGTAGATGTGATGGCTTCGATGATCGTGGGATGGGGCAATGCGTAGACGAAGTAGATGCGTCCTCCGGCGGCACGACGACGGCGACGCGATGTCGATCTCCGACGAACGGTGGAGCCCTCCTCTTTTTCGTCCTCTTCTTCCTCTTCTTCCCCTTCTTTTTCTCTTTTTTTTTTCTTCCCTGGCGCAGCCCTCTGGTCCCTGGTGTTTTGTTTTCCGGCGGCTAGGTTTTTACCTGGGGCATTGGCGTCGGGATCGTGAGCCCTTCGGGGCCTTTTATAGGCGCAACGGGCGCGGCTTGGTACCGACTCGGTACCGGCCCGACGCGGGATTCGCGGGAGGGTAGGTGAGCGCCGGGATCGGGATCGGGGGTCCACGCGGAGTCGTACCGGGGGCGGGCGAGATCGGGGGTCGCGGGACCGGGCGGGAGGCGGGAGGCCGAGCCGGGGTCGCGCGCGGAATCGCGCGCGCGCAAGCTCGCGTCGGCGTCGGGGCGCGTCGGGCGCGGGGTGGCGTCCGCGCTGCGGGAGCAGGCCGGGGTGGGGTTGCTCGGCTGGGCCGTTCGGCGGCCTGGCCAGCGGTTCCCTTTTTTTTTCTTTTTCTTTTTTTTTATTTAGTATTATTATTATTTTATAATTTATATTTATTTATTTTATTATTTTTTTATACTTTCTTTTATTATATAATTTATTATATATATATATATATTTTTATATATATTATTATTTATATTATATATATTATATATATTGTATATATATTATATATATATTGTATATATATTATATATATATTATCTATTATTAATTATTATAATATATATTATTAATATTAATATTTTATTTATTCTTATATATTATTTATATATATACTTATATATATTTTTATTATTATTTTTATACTTATTCCTTATTACAAGTTTTAGGCTATAACTATTATTTTCTTTTTCTTCTTTTGCTACACATATTTGTGTATGCATGTTTTATTATTTTTTCTTTTATTCTACTAATGTTTAATGCATGATCATGTATGCAATGCATGATGCGAAAATTTAGGGTGTTACATCAAGCTTCCCCACGTGCTTCACACCGTCAAACCGTCAAAAGGATTCTCAAGTACTTACATGGAACTCAAGAATTTGGCATTTTCCTTCCTTCTTCCTCAACTGTTACTTTGAAAGCTTTTTCCGATGCTGATTTTGGAGGTTGTAGGATTGATAGGAAAAGTACTTCTGATGCTTGTCATTTTCTTGTAATTCACTTGTTGCTTGGTCCTCTAGAAAACAAAATTCAGTTGCACAATCCACAGTCGAATCTGAATACGTAGCTGCTGCTAGTACTTTCTCACAAATTCTTTGGATTGTTCAAACACTTAACGACTATGGGGTTGATCTAGATAGTGTTCCACTTTTTGTGATAACACTAGTGCCATTTGCATTGCTAAAAACCCTGTGCAACATTCTAGAACTAAGCACATTGACATTAGGTATCACTTTCTCCGTGATAATGTTGAAAAGGGAAACATTGTGCTTCACCATGTAGATATTGAACAACAATTGGCTGACATTTTTACAAAACCTTTGGATTTCACTCGTATTTGTTACATTCGTAGTGAAATAGGGGTTATGCATCCTCATGGCTTAAATTGAGCGAGAGTTTTTTTTTTGAAATTTGGGAAGTCTATGTGAGAATCTGAACTTAAAAAATATGAGCATAGTATTTCATATATATATATATATGTATGTATATTACTTTGTGATTCCTTTTATATGCTGAAAGTTCTTACTACATTACCCATGTTATACATTGTGTAGTTTTTGCCATGTCTAGTAATTGGAATAATTACTTACACTAAATCTGGTCATGGTCGAACTTTCTTGCTGTTTTGAACTTGTTGCATGCTCACAAGTGCTTTTAATCATAAATAATTTATCAAGTAATCAACTTACATGTTGAGTTTTTATGAACAAATATAAGTTGAGAAAAGATCAAGAGAATATGCACGCATCGCACTTCTTCTTTTGAGAAGGCTTATCATTGCACTTGGATATGAACTTGGAAGAAGTTGTGTATGACTAAAATCATGTCCTTAAGCTTCTAATTGTCAAATGACATAGGCTTGGCTTGGTTGGTTAGAATAAGGCAGATGCACATATAATCTCTTGCAAATATCATATGATATAAATTTGTACTTTGTAAAATAATAAAATGCAACAACAAGTGTCATGCTTTCAGGTTTTGAAATAGTTAAGTTGTGAGATCATGACTTGTTTAAATTGAAAATTACATTTGATCTCTAGCATGGCTTACACTACTTTATGTATCTCATTGATGTAATAGTGTAAGTTACTTGACAGTATGACTTGGATGAGCTTTGTTTATATGTATATGCTCATAACAATTAAAATTTCTCTTTTGAACCTTGCTGAATACATTGTCAAAGGGGGAGAGATAATATGGTGAATTATGCAAGGAGGAGAAATATGTATAGGGGAGAAATTTATATCTCATTTGATTTTCAAAAATGGAGAAAATTGTTCTCAAAACTTTTCATGCCAACGTTTGGATTTAAATTGTGTTGCCAATGCATTCATCAAGGGGGAGATTGTGAGACCTATGTGTGATGAATACATTGGCTTGTACTGAATACATTGGCTTTGATGATAAAAGTTCTGAAATACTATCATGACATTTTTTTAGCAAGGTCCGACTCTAGCTCCGAGCTTCTGTAAGGTCCGACAATAGGTCTGACTTTCTTTGTCTAGGTCCGACATGTTTTTGGGTAGCTCCAGTGAGCTTTGTCTTTAGCTCTGGCATGTCTTTGATAGCTCCGGCATGTCTTTGTTAAGCTCCGATATATTTTGCTAGGTCCGACTTATGTTGGTTAGCTCTGACATGTTTTTCTAGCTCTGGCTTTTGGGATGACTAGTTCCGACTAGTTGTGGTTAGCTCCGGCGCTAGGTCCGACTAGCTTTGGTAAGCTCCGGCTCAAGCTCCGGTTAGCTTTGGCTAGGTTCGGAGCTTGATCACAATGTTCCTGCTTTTATCTTGCAATATTTTGAACTTGCTTTATATTCTTAGAAAGATTGCTTAGTATTCATTTGCTAAGTTTTTAGTGTGTTTTGGTTGATATGGCTGATATCGTTTTGATATGCTTTGCAACATGCTTATGTGAGGTGCTCACGTAAAGTGTTGTGTTCGGAACTGACTTGAGTCAAGTTGCGGACATGGGCTCGTACGGATTGGTTGTTTATTCATGTGCAGGTGTTGCTTGAGTTCAAGTCATGGCTGGTGACAGGATCCTTTGGACTAGTCTCAGGGAGGAGATGAGGTTCCAACAACCAAATTCAGGAGGAATTGTGGTTGAGCGGGTCAGGAGGTCGCGCAGGATGATTGAATCAAGGGCAGTGCATATGAAGGTTACTGGACGTCGAAGGAAGGTGTTTGCACGTATGCATGCGGTGCATGACGTGGCAACATGGTTCCGAAGATGTTTTATGGATAGGAAGATCTGGTTGGAAGGATCGGATCGTATCGGTTGATGACTTTGGCTGCGGCGGAGTCGGTTATGGCCCGGTATGGAAAGTATCGAGTTGGTTATGATAGGATTTCGTGTGGGTCATGAACTTGGGTTGTTTTAGGAATGTGGGATACGTTCCTAAGGTGTTTAGAAGTCTTAAGATTGCTTCTATCTGCGTATAGAAGAGTCCTAAGCAGTTATGGAAAGTTTCGATTCGTGAATGGAGTAGGATTAGGGTCCTGATTTGAGTTGAGTTGGCTTTCGAGCTGGTTATATAAGCAAGGGAGGCCAGAGCTCGTGGTGCACGACTTTGGGGTTTTTCCTCTTGTGTTCTATTGAATAAAATTCATAGTTTGAAGGAACTTTTGTGCCTTGTTCGTCCGACTTGTTCCAGACAAGATTTACTCGTCGAGTTTCTGGACAGCACTACCTTTCGTTGGTGGTTTTATCATAACTCGAGTTTTACAGATCTAATTGATGTGATTCTTTTTGGGTTGTCTTCAAAACTTGATTATCTATCATCTGTCGAAATTTCAAGGTCATTGGATTTGTGGTTTCTGATCTACACGAGTTTCTTTGTAGCATTCCAGAACTGTTTTTCTCGGGTAGGACAGATTGACCTTTGTTCAATCTTTCGATCATAACTTGAGTTTCTCTCAACGGATTTGAGTTATTCTTCTTGTGTTTTCTTTGTGACTTTATTCTCTCTGGTATATATCACTTTTGTCATGGTGAAACACGTTTAGATTAGTTTCACACATGATTTCTCTAACACATCGTTTTTCTGCCGAAGGGGTTGGTATTTAATTGTTTCCGCTGCGTAAGATTTTTTAAATCTACCATTCACCCCTGCCCCCTCTAGTAGCTTTTCATGTGCTCTTCGATCCTACAGAAGCCACCTACTTGGCGAGGTCCTGGACTTGGGCCCTCGCCTCCCCCTCCCGCAGATCGTAGCGGCCCTTGTCTACCAGATCTAGAGGGATTTCCGGATACCAGCTCCGGTAGCACACCAGAACGTGAGAGACCACCTTCTCTGCAAACTCCCTCCCTTTGACCTCCAGCCGCTTGGCAAGGACAGAGTTCACTGACCTCAACATCGAGCAGATGGAGTCCAAGGCTGGGAGCAGGTGGCTCACCCCATGAGATGGCTCTCCGCGTGGCACGGGACCAAGTCTGAGTGGTTCTAACACCGCCCTGACAAGGGATAGGAAATCTAGGACCCCCTGCACCTCGGCTGCGCGAGAGGCCTGGAGGTCTTGTACCTCTTTCCGCGCTGCTTCCTCCAGCTCGGCGAGCTCCCGAGCGCAACGTTCCAAGTCATCCTCCCGGCGTTTGATGGCAAGCTCTGAGTTCTGCACGGCTCGGCACCTCTCCTCCAACACGTTGAGGCTCTGGGAGGCCTCTTCTTCCTTCTATGCCAAGGACCGTTCCTGACCGGCAATAGCAACTCGCGGCGGACCAGCTCCAGCCGCATGTCCTTGCACGACTTAAGGCAGGCATCATCATCGGCGTGGGCCTTCAGGGCCTTCCCCTCGAGCTCCTTCATCTTGGCATCAACCAGCTTTACCAGGTGATGCTCTTCTGCAAGCTATTCCCACTCCCGGGCCAGAGCAGCCTGTGTCTGGTGCAAAACGGATTGGGCTGCGATAACAGCCCTGGAGAGGGGGACCAGCATGGCTGACGCCATGGACGGATGTCTTTCCGCCTTTTCGACCAACTCTGTTGCAGCCACCAGCGCTCGGGAACCTAAAGGTTCACCATTTGGAGCTTCAGGAAGCAACGTGTCGCCGCCAGGTGCCAGAACACTCTCCCCGACTGCGGGAGTGTCACCAACCGTCGTTGGCGAGTCGTCGTCTTGCGCACCAATGACATCTTGCTCTAGCGCCGTGTCAACGGCGGGCGGGTCTACCCCCCCCCCCCCAGGGGTAACCGTGATGACCAAGGTGGGCACCTCCTCGCCCAGCACTGCCTCAACCCCATCTGCTCCGTCGGGCGTAGGAGCACGAGGAACAGCCACAGGGGCAGCAGCATCGCCAGAGGCTATTGAATCCTCAAGCGCAAGATGCTCAAGAACGGGCACCATCCCAATTCTCGGAGGGGTCAGAGTCGTCAAGCCCACCCCCGGTAGCACCAAGGATGCTATGTCGGTCGTCGACGCCCTACAAAGCCAAAGCTGACCCCCGTCTGCATGAAGAAGCAATGAAAAATGGCGATGGTATAAATTGCGATTTACCAGCTAGCCTGGCAGCTCCAGAGACCCTGGCCTCCCAGCTCGCACTGCGGATCGGGGCCCCTTGAACCCGACGCTGAGGCCGGCACCATCACCTTTGGCTCCTGCTCTTGGGCGACTTGCGTCAGTGTGGCCACCAGCATGGATCCTTTCATGCCCCCTCCGGAATCGTTGCGGCTGCTCTCCTTTCCACCCATCGCAAGGACACCGGCAGCTTGGGACCCACCAGCCAAGGGTTGTGGAATCATGACACCTCCAGAGCCATCGTAGGAATCACAGACCAGATCGATGATGAAGGCATGGTTGCTCCGTCCTCCTAGCAATGGGAGACTAGGGCACCATTCCCCTGTACCAGCTTCTGCCTCTTTGGCGCAGGGGTGGCAGCACCCGCGACCGAAGTACGGGACCGCTTACCCGGCGCGGGTGTAGGTACTGGCCTGTCTTCCCCTCTATCAGAGGTTGTCGAGGTTCCCTCCTCCACCCTTACTGAAGGGCGTGGGGCGGACCATGATCCTCGCTGGACCGCGGCACGGCACCGCTCCAGGACGGTCGAAGCTCCAAACGTCTCTTCGGGGTGCACCCGAACAAGACCAAACACATTAACCTCTGTCATCAAGCTCCGCACTTCGCCCCTCTGGCCAGTGGTCATGAAAAGCGACTGGCAGTCATCTACAATGGAGACGTTCTCATCATGAATCGTGTTGCATGTCACCATCTTTAGCATCTCCACCAGCATCTCGGGGCTCAAGTCAGATTGATCCAGCTGGCACGGGTCGAGTTCGGTGGAGTAGACCGAGGCCCCGTACAAGTGTATATGGCTACTAACGTCACAGATCATCTCTCGAAAGAGATGAGGTCCGCAAGCGCGCGAAAACTGTCGTGTAGCATTTCACCCAAGAGTATTCCCAAGGGTATCATATTTATCCCAAAGGAAGGCAATGGAGTAAAGTAAACACTACTCTTATGATCAAGATATGGGATCCTAATCAATTATCAAGACAGGGGTAAGTTGATAATATGGGTAGTGTCACACACACCTAAGCAATCTACTCTAAAGGTAAGGTTGTCCTAGTGAGGGTTAGACTACGAAACGGAGATACTCCTACTATGCTCTAATTACTCATATACATAGCCTAATAAATTACACATGAATATGCTAATGTGAATACTAGGGCTTAGTGGTCCAACATATCGGGAACGGGTTTACCCCTAGCAATACTAGGTGACTCCCGCTAACAGGCTGTGGTATAGCCGAACGTACAGTATTACAAAGGACAGATAGGGCTGTCACCACCTACTGCCTACCTCTTCAATTCGTGGGTCTACGAGACATCCAATGCTACTAATTATCCTAGCACCATGCTAGCATATTAAGTAAATACCTAAACATTGTTGAACCAATGTTGGGACCAAGCACTAACATATTCATATTAACGTTATCATATTATTACCTAATTAGACTATGGTGGTGGTGTATGATGTTTATGATAACATGATAATGGAATCATATATGGATCATAACAACTTCTACACCTAGCACATACATGGACTCCACAACCAAACAAGGAACTCTTTGCCCAAGTATGTAAGTAAATAAAGACTAATAATTATATTATTATAAAGCATAAAATCACAAATACAAGAGAAGATACATGATCCATACCTTTCCCAATCTTGACATTGTACTAGAGGCTCTCCTCTTGATAGCCTAACTCCCACTAAGGAACTAGGAGAAGTAGTGTATACAATAGAGTGATGCTCAAATGGTGTGTGTTGAAGTGAGGGGTGAGGGGTCCTATTTATAGCTTGGAGAAGGGACGGTTCCCGCCACCAAAAGCGTGTGAATCAGTCACCACTGATTTCTTCAAGACGGGAGGAGCCAACACGTGGAAGCTAACGCTGTTTGGAGGAAAGACCAAGTCGGCCGACCTGGTAAGTCCTCCAAACGGTCTCTGCTTTCTCTGTGTGACTTCCAGGTGGGTCCCATCCCTTGATATGGGTGCTACACCGTTGGATGGCCTCGGATAGTTCTGTTTGTGGGCCATTTGATCCATGTGATGCCATATGTTGGCGTTTGATTGGTTTGGATGATATTTTATAGGATCCATCCTCTTGTTTCACTTTAATTCTGTACAAAATACCTGCATGCACCAATTTCTCCAAGGACAAGTGGAAATAGGTTAAATAGAAAAGTGATGTGTGCAAGAAATGATATTTTCTTCACATAAACGAGTTATATTGATGGGTGAAAATGGTATATAACAGCCATCAACAAACTCCCCCAACCTTATCATTTGCTCGTCCCAAGCAAAGTCAAGACTATAGGTTGATGATCAGGAGTTGCTACAATGTTCTTTTTTCACAAGTACCATGTGCACAACAAAATACCCTACCTAGTATTGCAAAAATTGACATGGTACTTCACCCATTTTAAGTCATTATGGGGCTTATGCCATCTCCTATTCATGAGTGGTTGAAAGATAGAACAGCAAATGGAGCACACATAATCTAGAAATCAAGTTCCACTCAAAATCCAGAGAGTTCAATTTAGATTTTAAGTATCTCAATTTGATTCTCTCAATTCTCTCTTTTGTGTGTAGTGGAAATATATCCTCACCAAGGCCATTTGCCTAAATTCATCCTACCTCTACATAAGGCTTGTATGTGGAGCTTGGTAGGGAATATAGTAGGCATATTTGCAACACATCATATTGCTAAGTCAAAAGAGCAAGCCTTAGGAGAAATCAATTCAAAACCATTTGATTCAAGACTCGTGAATGTGTGATTGAATGGAGTAGATGTGGATATTTGAGATGACTCCTTTTTGTGTGGACTCTCTTATTTTGCAGGGATGAAACATGGCCACTTTATTTTTTTTCTTTGTTTTCATGCTTATGATGTAAGCATGCATTTTCCTTTTTTTTCTTGTAGCCATGTCTTCTACTCCCTTTTTATGCATTAAATTTTTGGAGAGAGTACTAAGCTTGAACGATATGGAGTTTCTCTTTTTATTGTGGAATGATGGTATGATGAGATTTTTGCTTACTTCTAGTGTAGAAGTACAACATGTGCAAGTGAAGTCTTGGATTCAAAAAAAAATGAATGAAATCTCACATAGGTCTATACTAGTTTGACAAAGCTCAATTTTAAGACAAATAGCATATGCATAAGGTCTATCAATGTAATGTATCATATGGCTTTGGTAGGTATTTCCAATCAAATATGAGAATAACTTAAATCTTTTTATAATTTCTCTGGAAATCTAATTTTCGCTATCAAACTAGGAATAGCAGCCCTATAACTATATCATATCTCACAACAACTTCGAATTGGATTAAGCTTTGGTACCCACAATTTCTAAATCAAGGCAAAAGTAATTCTAGCCAATGAAAGCAATATCTTTGAGAGTAGTAAGTTGTAAACTAGGGACTTAGGAAAATTAAAACAGAGCAACTATTCATCATTTCATCTATGTGAATTCCAAATCATTCTTACCGCACATCTTTTATTTTATTTTCAAAGCAAAGCTACTCTACTTATTTTTAAGTTTTTTTATATATGCAAGGTGGATGATGGGTGAATGGAAAATAAATATGCAAGCGTGTGATACAAGTTACCTCAAGTGCCCCCCCCCCCCAAGCTTGTTCTTGGTCAAGGTCCGTGCCAGGGGCTGAAACCCTAACGACGGATGTAGGCCATGAGGTTGGCCTAACCTTGTTGCAGCATGGCCCTAGCATTGGAGGGTTGAGTGTCAATGTTGGATTGCCTTCGATGGGCTTCACGAGTGTGGTCGAGGAGAGTGTTGTCGATGTCGCTCATCCACACCTTAGGGTTTTCATAGGTTGGATGTACCTTCTTATTCCTTGGCTAAGATAATGATAACCCTTAGCTACAAAGAAATGACATGCACTCAACATGGTTGAGTGTGTTCCGTCATTCTTTGGCTGAGGTGTATCATACCTTCTTGCCATAAAGAAATAACATGTACCTCTCATGTATTGGGTGTGATCTGTCACTCCTTGGCTTAAGTTAATGATAACCTTTAGCCACAAAGGAGTGACATGTACCCAACGTGTGTTGAGTAAGATCCGTTATTCCTTGGCTAAGGTACAACATACCTACAACCACAAAGGGATGACGTGCACGCAACATGGGTTGAGTGTGGTCCGTTGTTCCTTGACTAAGGTATGAAATACCTTTCTGGCCACATTGGAACAACTTGCACACAATATACATTGGATGTTATCTTGCCATTCCTTGGTTAAGGTACATCATACCTTTTAGCCACAAAGGAATAACTTACACCCAATGATGGTGGAAACTCCCTTGAGCTTGAATGAGTACTTAGAATAGTTGAGAGCATAATGCTCTCACATATTCGTATCAGCCCATTGGTTGCTCATGGAGGGTTTCCATGTCAAATCTCTAGTAGGGATGAAAACGAAACGGGGAAATCCCGTTCCAATCCAAACCGTATACCGTTTTTTTCCCGATCGTTTTCGAAAAATTCGGGATACATTCAAAAACGGTACGAAAACGGGAAGAAGCAAATCGGGATCGGGATCAAAAACGGTTGAAGGGTTTTCCCGACCGTTTCTTTGATTCCCATTTTTTATTTGGTTTATCCTGTATTCATCCTGATTCGGTTTGGATTCGGTATTACGTATTAGGACCAATAGCCGGCCCAGTGCTCAGCGCCCACGGCACGGTCGCACGGCCACGATGCATCCCAGTCCCAGATTCCCAATCCCCGTTCCAGACTTCCAGTCATCGCACAGTCCTCGCCGAACCCTAGCCTTAGTCCTGTCCGCCTCCTAGCCTCCTCTCTGCCGCACCCGCACGGAGCACCGCCACACGCATCACCGCCGTATCAAGTAGTCGATTCGAGCACGGATCACCGCCGCACGCCCGCACCGGAGCAGTCAAGCAGTGGAGCACGCGCCGCTAGCCCGCCACGCACGGACCACGGTGCATCCCAACCCCAGGCCCACCGCGGTGTCCCATCTCTAGCCATCGCGGCGCGCCGCCGCGCCGGTGCCCCATAGCCAGCATCGACCGCTCGTCGTGGACCGGAAGCTCCTACTGTTGGCTGCTCCTGCTCCAGCCTCCAGGCTCCAGTGGACCAGCACCACCCGCAGCGGCAAGCCGCCAGCGGCAAACCGTCAGTGCAACACCCGTGGACCCTCACGAGCTTACTACTCAGTGCTCCCGGTAAAGACTAAGGAACTGTTAACTATATTCTCTGTTTTTTATCTTCATCTAAGATTGCAGGATTTGCTTGCTAATTGCTGTATCCTTAACTGTATCTTCTGTTAACTGTTAGTCGCCTCGCCGATTGCTTGCTGATTTGCTTTTGCAATCATATATTATGAACCCGGTTGTTGACTTATGAATTGTTTCAGCTGAATAAGTGAATATGGGACCACACACTGAAGAAGAAAGAGCCACTGTTGCTCGGTTACTGTTTGGACCGGCACCTGCACCACCACATCCCAACATTGGTAGGAACAAGAACAAAGTTAGTGAAGTGACTAGACCTGCTGCACCTAAACCTCCAGCTATACATATGTCCTCGTATTTTTGTGTTCTCATTTTATAAAAATAATCTTAGCACTCTATTAAGCTTATATGTTGTAACTTGTAGGTTCTAAAAGGAAGACAAATGAGGATGCATCATCTTCAGCACCTGCAGCTAGAAGTGTTGCTGCTGCAACTAGTACTAGCATAGCATCAACATCTGTTGGTAATGACGATGGCACATGAAAGTGCATCTACGAATCCCTTGTGGGTTTTAGATGATTTATGACAAGCAAATAAGATCCTAACTACTTTGTTGAGATGAGCACAGGTTTTAATGAGAAAATGAGCAAAGAGCCAAAAAGAAGGGAGAATGAGGAGCAATGTGGAAAAGAGCTCAAGGAACAAGTGTAGTAGATCATTGTGTATGGAGTGTGTTAAGGAAACACAGCCCAAGAGCTCAAGCACACATAATCACACACATTGCACAAGTTTATACAGGTCCGTACTAGTCCGACTGACATCGAACTAGTCCGATATCTTTCTGCAAGAGATCGGACAAGTCCAATATCACCACGGACTAGTCCGATATCTCTCTGACTAGAATCGGACTAGTCCTCCCCAGTGCGGACTAGTCCTCAAAACACTTCACAAGTTGCACAAAATCGGACAAGTCTGATCACACAACGGACTAGTCCGATATCATTCTGATGAAAATCGAACAAGTCCGATATTGGCACGGACTAGTCCGAAAACCCTCTGACCTAAATCAAACAAGTCCTCCAAGTGTAGACTTGTCACCCAATTCACATAGGGTTTCACTGATCCGGACAAGTCCGATTATTATCGGACTAGTTCGAAGATTTTCAGAAGCGAAATCGGACAAGTTCGCTTCTAGCCGGACTAGTCCAATATTTTGGGACACCTAGGGTTTGCTACACACAGCACACCAGACTAGTTCGGTGTCCACCACAGACTAGTCTGATATTCCTAAACCCCAACGGTCACTTTTAGAAACCCCATATAAATAGATGTGCACGGCCCAACTTTTACCACTCTCGAACCCCTGCGCCATCACACCTCCCAAGAGTCTCAAAAACACATCTCTCCATGAAATCAAAAGCAACAAAGATCAATCCCTTGAGGATACACTTTGGAACATTAGAGAGACGCGGTTCATCACTCATTGAGCTCTTGGTTTGATTCCCTAACACACTCCTGTGATTTTCATTGTAATCTTTTGAGTGTGTTCTTGGTGGAGTTCTAGTTGTAATCTTAGGGAGCCCTCAACGTGTGAGAAGGCCCCTTGAATTTGGTTATTTACCCTTTGTGATAAGTGAAGAGGATTGTCCTTCGTGGCGATCCGGCGAGGGTAGGGTTGGAGAAGACCCGGTCCTTTCGTGGACTCCTCAACGTGGACGTAGGTTGCCTCTGTGGGAACCGAACCACGGGATAAAATCATTGTGTTCTTTCTTTGCGCCCATTGTTCTTACATTTCATATATGCATCTAGGGTTTCAATCAATCGTGTTCACTTTACATTGAAACATTGAGTTTAAGATTAAATTGTGATACACCCTAGTTTATATTTGTGCAACACTTAAATTACAAGTATAATTCCGCTGCTTACATCCTAGAATCAAGTTAATCGATCAAATTTTATTAGCCTAGTCGGTACACACCAGATCATTCCGCACTTGACCAGACTAGTCCGTTATCTCGAGATTTGATCTGGTTGTTAAGTCTTGCGGGTTCCGACAAAATTCAAAAAGGCCTATTCACCCCCCCCCCCCCCTCTAGGCCACATTCAATTGGTATCAGAGCAAGGTTCTTCAAGAAGGAGACTAATCGCTCGAAGAGATCATGTCGGACATGAAGGACGTACACAAGATCAACAACCAAGAGAATGTTGATGAAGACAAGAACCAAAAATTGAAGAAGCTCCTCGAGGCCATTCAAGACTTCGAGGATGACGATGAGGAGACACTGGAACTCAAGGCGCTCCTAAGAAAGAAAACCATTTCCAAGGGAAAGGTTAAAATCGAAGATGAGAAGAAAAAGAAGGGGAGTAGTCACACCGACTACTCCCGATATCCTTTTAACTATGATCGCCTAAATTCTAACAACAATCATTATTTATTCATTCCACTTGGAAAAGCCCCACATTTTGACAGCAATGACTACTCAATGTGGAGGCAAAACATGAAAATGCATTTGATTTCTCTCAATCCAAGTTTGTGGCACATAGTATGCATAGGAATAAATATCCCTGCCTAGCCAAGAGCAAGCAATCCATCGAAATGCTCAAGCTGCTGCAGTTATCACTTCATCACTCAGTTGTGATGAGTTTACAAAAGTGGATGGACTCGAGATCGCAAAAGAAATATGGGATACATTGCAAACCGCACATGAAGGTGATCGGCATGTGCGAGAAGCGAAGATCGAGATGATTGAAGGCGAGCTGGGAAGGTTCGCAATTGAAGAAGATGAGTCGCCACAAGACATGTACAACCGATTAAAGACACTCATCAACAAGGTGCGAGCATACGGAAGCAAGAAGTGGAACGACCACGAGGTATTGAAGCTCATCCTTAGAGCCTTCATGCCTTGAAATGTCACCCTATGCTCAATGATACGAGAAAGCCCCGGATACAAGAAGATGACCCTGGATGAGCTACTTGGGAAAATCATCAACTTTGAGATGACAGAAAAACAAGCTAAACATGTTAAGGAAATTGCCGACCTCACCTCGACAAAGAAGAAAGGGTCGCCCTAAAGTCCACCCTTAAGCCCTTGTCTAAAGAAGCTCGAGAAGCTCAACTAGAACAAGACGGTGATGATGAGAGCAGTGACTTGGATGAAGATGACATTATACTATTCATGAAGAAATTCAAGAAGATGATGAAGAAGAGACAAGGCGCTAAATCAAGTGAAGGAAAGTACAAGGAGAGATCAAAACCAAAATTGAGGCGGGCATGCTATAATTGTGGTGAGTATAGCCACTTTATAGTTGATTGCCCATATGAAGAGAACAAGAAGAAGACCAAAGAAGCAAAGCCTCAACCCAAGAAGTTCTTCAAGAAGAAGAAGCAAGCTGAACAAGCACATCTTTGGAAAGAATGGGACTCAAATGATGAGTCCTCATCCGAAGAAGATGGGGAGATGGCTAGCATAGCCATCGAAAAGACATCCAAGAAGTCCACTCTCTTCCCTACTCTCGGCGCATGGAAGGGGAACGGCACTTGCCTCATGGCAAAGGAAGGTAAACGCAAGGTAACAACAAAACCCTCTTCCGTGCATTCCTATTCCAGTGATAGTGAAATTAATAGTGATAATGAAGATATGCTCATTGGGTTAGATAAGAAAACAGCCACAAAATGAAATATTTACTTGATCAACTTGTTGAGAAGGAGGCTGATACATCGTCAAGAAGACATGATTATCTCCAAAGAGGAGGAATATGTTGAACTTGACAAGCTTCTAGAACTTGAAAAGGAGCAAAGTAAGTCACTAGAGCTTGAATTAGCTTCAAGCAAGGAAGCTTGCTTGGAGTTAAGCGACTCAAATGCTACAATCAAGGACGAACTTGCTAACCTAATCAAGGTTAACAAGATCCTTGAAGTACAAGTTGAGTCATTCAAGCAAGGTGACCCTTCATCCTCTTCAAGTTCACCTTCTCAACCCATTAAAATTGAAGTTGCTTCTACTTGTACATGTGGTAAAGTTGACACCAGTTTGAAAGACAAGTCAACCTCCACCAAGGACAAGCATCCTTCACAAAATGACATATTTGACAAGGAGAAGATCAAATATGCATGTAGTGCATACTTGGTCACAAGACCTCCAAATGTCAATATGGCATTGGTTACTCTTATGGTGAAAAGCAACATGCTGGAAGTCATAAGAATAACAAGGAGAGCAATGTCTTTGTAAAGGGAAGACCCTCTCAAACTTGAAAATCCAAAATTAATGAATCCAACACGCATGATCACCAGACTAGTCTGGTCGGGATCCGGACAAGGCCGATCTCCCAGACTAGTCCTGTGTACAAACAACAACAGTTGCTATTTAGAACTTTTGATGCATCGTATGTCTCAACGAGAAGTAATTTTGGAAATGTTTATGCTCATTATGTTGGGCCACGCCATGGGAACACCAAGTCTCATGTGTGGGTGCCCAAAGCCCTTGTGACTAACCTAAAAGGACCCAAGCAAGCTTGGGTACCTAAAACCAAGGCATAATTTGTTTTTGCACTCCTACTCCTCCGCTGGATCTAAATGGGTGCTAGACAGTGGCTGCACCAACCATATGACTGGAGAAAGAAGGATGTTCGTTGAGTATGAAGCAAATGAGGATCCAAGCGATGGCATCTATTTTGGAGACAATAGTCAAGAAAAGGTGCTCGGTACCGGTTAAATTGTCATATCATCTAAACACACTCTTTCTCACGTATTACATGTTGAATCCTTAGATTATAACCTGTTTTCCATATCTCAATTATGTGACAAAGGTTATAATTGCTTGTTCACTAATGAGGGTGTGACCGTCTCTAGGAGGAGTGATGGTTCAATTGCCTTCAAGGGTATGTTAAAGGGAAAGCTTTATCTTGTTGACTTCAACAAGGATAAAGTTGAACTTGACACATGCTTGATTGAAAAGACCAACATGGGTTGGTTGTGGCATAGATGGCTAGCGCATGTTGGTATGAGGAATCTTCAAAAATCCTCAAGGGCGATCACATCCGAGGTTTGAAGGATGTTGTTTTTGAGAAATACAGGCCTTATAGTGCGTGCCAAGCCAGGAAGCAAGTGGGAGCACTCCATCCCGCTAAGAACGTCATGACTACAACAAGACCGCTCGAGCTACTTCACATGGACTTATTTGGTACAATTGCTTACATAAGCATCGGTGGTAACAAATATGGTTTAGTACATGTCGATGATTTTTCTCGCTTCACTTGGGTTTTCTTTTTACATGATAAGTCAGAAACACAAGGAATACTCAAGAAGTTCTTCATGCGAGCTCAAAATTAGTTTTCATTGACAATCAAGAACATTCGAAGCGACAACGGCACGGAGTTCAAGAACACACAAGTTGAGGAGTACCAAGATGAAGAAGTCATAAAGCACGAGTTTTCAGCACCTTACTCCCCTCAACAAAACGGAGTTGCCGAAAGAAAGAACCGAACCCTCATAGAGATGGCGAGAACAATGCTCGATGAGTACAAGACCTCGGATTGATTTTGGGCGGAAGCGGTCAACACCGCTTGCCACGCCATAAATCGACTTTATCTTCATTGACTACTCAAGAGACATCCTATGAGCTACTCACCGGTAACAAGCCTAATATTTCATATTTTCGAGTTTTCAGTTCCAAATGCTATATTTTGAACAAGAAGCCTAGGACTTCAAAGTTCACTTCGAAGTCTGATGAAGGTTTCTTGCTTGGTTATGATTCGAACACTTACACCTATCGTGTCTACAACAAGATCTCTGAACTTGTTGAAGTAGCACGTGATGTAGTGTTTGATGAAACTAATGGCTCCCAAAAGGAGCAAGTTGATCCATGTGTGCTAGATAGAGAAGAAGCTCCTTGTCAAGCATTGAGAAGAATGGCATTAGGCGATGTTCGACCACAAGAGCCACCCCTACATATGCATGAGGAAAACGAATCACAAGAGGAGACCAATGATCAAGGGGGAGCTTCCATACAAGATCAACCTCAAGAAAGCGAAAATGATCAATAAGTCAATGAGGGCAACCACTTAGGGCGAGAAGAAGATGATCATAAAGATTCAAGACAGCAAGTACCACACCCAAGAGTACACCAATGCGTCCAAAGGAATCAACCAATCGACAACATCATCGGTGACATCCAAAAGGGAGTAACTACTAGATCTCGCATAGCTAGTTTTTGTGAGCATTACTCGTTTGTGTCCTTTTTGGAACCACGCAGGGTTGAGGATGCATTGAAGGATCCAGATTGGGTAGTGGCCATGCTAGAAGAACTCAACAACTTCAAAAGGAACGAGGTGTGGGAACTAGTCGAAAGACCCAAATCCAATGTTGTCGGCACCAAATGGGTCTTCTGCAACAAACAAGACGAACATGGGGTGGTGACAAGGAACAAGGCACGAATTATGGCCAAAGGGTATTCACAAGTCGAAGGTTTGGATTTTGATGAAACCTTTGCTCCCGTAGCTAGACTTGAGTCCATTAGAATATTACTTGCATATGCTACTCACCATGATTTCAAGCTCTATCAAATGGATGTAAAATGCACCTTGCTCAACGGACCAATCAAGGAGGAGGTGTATGTGGAGCAACTCACCGGGTTTGAAGATGAATAGTTCCCCGAACACGTATTTAAATTGCGTAAGGCTCTCTACAGCCTCAAATAAGCTCCTAGAGCTTGGTACGAGTGTCTTAGAGATTTCTTAATTGAAAATGGCTTTAAGATCGGTAAAGTAGATTATACATTGTTTACAAAGAACTTTGATGATGATCGATTTGTCTGTCAAATCTATGTTGATGATATAATCTTTGGTTCAACTAACAAATCTTTTTGTGAGGAATTTAGTAAAATTATGACAGATAGGTTTGAGATGTCCATGATGGGAGAGCTGAAATACTTCTTGGGTTTCCAAGTGAGGCAACAAAAGGAAGGGACGTTCATAAGCCAAACTAAGTACACTCAAGACATACTCAAGAAGTTTGGAATGGACAAGGCGAAGCCCATAAAGACTCCCATGGCAACGAATGGCCACTTGGATCTCAATGAAGATGGACCAAACGTCGATTAAAAGGTATATCGCTCCATGATTGGATCTTTACTCTACTTATGTGCATCTAGGCCAGACATTATGTTGAGTGTTTGCTTGTGTGCAAGATTTCAAGTCAATCCTAAGGAGTGTCACTTGACAGCCATAAAAAGGATCTTGAGATATTTAGTTCATACACCCAACCTTGGTCTTTGGTATCCAACAGGCTCCAAATTCAATCTAATTGGTTACTCCACTACAGATTATGCCGGATGCAAAGTAGATAGAAAAAGTACCTTAGGTACATGTCAATTCCTAGGTAGATCCCTAGTTTCTTGGTCCTCTAAGAAACAAAACTCCATTGCCTTATCCACAGCCGAAGCGGAGTATGTTGCAGCCGAGAGTTGTTGTGCACAACTCCTTTGGATGCGACAAACTCTAAGAGATTACGGTTACAATATGAACCGTATTTCACTCCTTTGTGATAATGAGAGTGCCATTAAAATTGCCCATAATCCAGTTGAGCACTCTAGAATAAAACACATAGACATCCGGCATCACTTCTTGAGAGACCACTCCATGAAATGAGATATAGCCATTTCCCATGTCAACACCGAAAGCAATTAGCTGACATATTCACCAAGCCACTTGATGAAAAACGCTTTTGCGAGCTTCGAAATAAACTAAATTCCTTGATGCTAGGAATGTGGCTTGAAAATTTGCATACTTGTATGAACTCTTCAGAATATGTTGATTGGATTGTGAAAATCATCTCTCTCAATTTTCTCTGAAAAACTATGTCAATTACTAGATCTTGGTGAATAATGATCATTGCTTGATTGTTGTATGCTTACTGATCATATTCATCAAGATTATTTGATTTTATTTGCCTCCCTATTTTCTAAATATGTACCTTTGAATATATATGAATGGACTAAGATGTTCTTCCCTGGTGACCACGGACTAGTCTGTGGTTACCCGTACTAGTCCGCCCATGCAGACTAGTCCGCAGAGCGCCAGTTAGGCCGGACTAGTCCGGCAGACCACGGACTAGTCCGATATAGCCTCTGGAAAAGTTCGGACTAGTCCGATCATTTTCAGACTTGTCTGATTTTTCGTGTCCATAACCCTAGCCGCCGCCAAACCCTAATTTCCTCACCCCCCCCCCACTTGCCTCAAGCTTTATCTCTCCACGCTCGAGCTCCCCAAGGCGATTTGGCAACTCCTCCATCAAAAAGCTCCAAGTTTGGGTGGAAATCAAGCTCCTTCGCTTAGGGATTGAAGTCCACGGACTTGTACGCCCTTCAACACCCTCCTCTACGAGATTCAAGCGTTTTTTCGGTAATTTTCCCCCAAACCCTAGAAATCTCCATTTTCTTCATTGTTGATCGAATATCCTAGCTTCTTTCACCTAATACTAGTGTCCTTGATGTATTACATTGATGTTAGGCTAGTTTTGCATTGAGAAACTCCATTTCTCTCATAGTTGGAGGTGTTGAAGATGAAAACCGGACTAGTTCGGTCCATACACGGACAAGTCCGATCACCCGGACTAGTTCGTGCTTGTACACCGGACTTGTCCGATTTTTCTGAACTCAACCCTAACTTATTAGTCCCTCAATGCAATTTATTCTCATCAATACCTTGTGCAATCCATTCTTAGGGCATGTCGAACTCTCACGACGAAGTTCCCGACTTCGAAGCCGAGATGGACCAAGAAGCCCTACTTCGGTCCTCGACGGGCCAAAACAAGAAGCGCCCTTCTGAGCCAGCCCCATCTCCTCCTCACTCTCATAAAAGGGTGGCTCGACGCAAGGTGCCTGCTTCCAGGGCTTCTGCTTGTGGTGGCCCTAGCTCGGCAAGTGCTCGCCAAGCAAAGGGGAAAGGCAAAGGGATCGCAACGGGCCCGATTGGCCCTCTAAAGATGTCAGCTCTGAAGCAAGGGACTTGGGATCCCACAGAGGAAAGGTTCAATGGGAAGGGCAGCGACTCAGCTGCAAAGTTCAGGAATATGGATTGCTACAGCCAATCCAGGCAGGCTGCAGATGGAAGATTCTGGAGCAACTTGCATGTAGACTTTTACAAGTCTGTCTACCTCCAGATGAAGACCCCAGTGGTGCATAGTCAGTGGATAGATTGGGCACATCTTGAGAGGAAGAGATGCTCCGCCTTTGATGAGGTGATCGAGGCAGCTGAGAGACATGTCTTGAAGGACCTCTTCACCTTCAAGTACAACTGGAATGACGAAGTGATAGCTCAGTTCTATGCTACTTGTCACTTTGCCAGTGATGAGGAGGAGCGGGTGACTTGGATGACTCACGGGTCCAAGTACACCATTACCTACGACGAGTTTGCCAGTCTCCTCCACCTAGAGAACATCGACAACAACTTAATGGTGATCCACAACATTGGGGTCTTGGAAAAGGATAAGATGAAGTTCCTATATGACTCGTCACTGAAGTTCAATCCTCCCTCCACAAAGAACATGAAGCCCTTCTTTGCGGTGCTTAACAGAGTGCCGAGGAAGACAATTGCCCCGAAGGATGGGGATGCAGGGAGTGTACAAGGCTATCTCCATACCTTGATGAAGGTCATAAGCAAGGACCGCAAGTTTGATGTGTTTGACTATATCTGGAACAATATGGTCAACATCTCTAGCACCCCAAACAGATCCTGTGGATATGCCCCCTACCTCATGTTCATGATTGAGAAGGTCACAGGCATGGAATTTGTCAAAGATGTGGAGCACACACCATTGACGCCTCAGAAGCCTCAACAAGCAAATGTTCAAGCTGCTCCTGCTTCTAGTGCAGAGGCTCCGACGAGAGCGAGTGGAGATGTCGGGGCTTCCCCTGCCACTAGGGCAGCTCCTCAAAAGGGATCTGCAAGTGGCATTTTCAAGTTCCTGGCTGCTATTTTTGCCTCCTGCAAAAAGGTCGAGGTGAAGGCCCACAAGCTCAACAAGAGAAGAAAGGTTGACATGAAGTATGTCAAGGAAAATGTGAAGCAGATTTGCCAAAAATTGGAGATCGAGCCCATTGGATCTCTAGTAATTTCTTATGACTCCGACTCTAACTACACCGAGCTCGGGCCCTTGACTCCCTCCGAGCTTTCCTATTTTGGCATTGGGGGCTCGAGTGGCTCTGTTCCTCCTCCTCATCATCATCAGCCTGAAGATGAAGATGAAGATGAAGACGATGAGAGGACCAACAGCGAGGCTTGAAGACTTTAGGTCCCTCCTCTCCTTCTTTTTGGTGTCTTGATGCCAAAGGGGGAGAGATTGAGGGGGAGTCTTAGGTCATAGGTCTTAGCTGTAGGATGCGAGGAGAGCTTCTTTTTATGCTTTTTGTCTATTTTGTGGTTTGTAAAATTTTTAATATGCTCTTATGATACTTATGGTTCTGTTATGCAATGTTTTGAACTACTTATGAAGTAATTGATGAAATCTGTGATTTTGCTTCAAGAATGACATATATGCTTGTTGTTGATGTGTTGATGTCAATTATGTCATTCTCATCATAATTATTGCTTCGATACACTTAGTTCTGCATCCCACCATAAAGAATGCACATATGGATCATGTTTTCATTGCTTGATGTATTTTAGACTCATATGTGCACACTTTATGAAAATCTCAACTTTTTATCATATTTTGTGAAATCTCAATTGGTTGTCATCAATCACCAAAAAGGGGGAGATTGAAAGTGCATCTAGGAATCCCTTGTGGGTTTTGGATGATTTATGACAAGCAAATGAGATCCTAACTACTTTGTTGAGATGAGCACATGTTTTAATGGGAAAATGAGCAAAGAGCCAAAAAGAAGGGAGAATGAGGAGCAATGAGGAAAAGAGCTCAAGGAACAAGTGTAGTAGATCATTGTGTATGGAGTGTGTTAAGGAAACACACCCCAAGATCTCAAGCACACATAATCACACACATTGCACAAGTTTATACAGGTCTGGACTAGTCCGACTAACATCGGACTAGTACGATATCTTTCTGCACAAGATCGGACAAGTCCGATATCACCACGGACTAGTCTGGTATCTCTTTGACTAGAATCGGACTAGTCCTCCCCACTGCGGACTAGTCCTCAAAACACTTCACAAGTTGCACAAAATCGGACAAGTTCGATCACACAACGGACTAGTGCGATATCATTCTGATGAAAATCGAACAAGTCCGATATTGGCACGGACTAGTCTAAAAATCCTCTGACCTAAATCGGACAAGTCCTCCAAGTGCGGACTTGTCACCCAATTCACTTAGGGTTTCACTGATCCGGACAAGTCCGATGATTATCGGACTAGTCCGAAGATTTCCAGAAGCGAAATCGGACAAGTCCGCTTCCAGCCAGACTATTTCGATATTTCGGGACACCTAGGGTTTGCTACACACAGCACACCGGACTAGTCTCGTGTCCACCATGGACTAGTCTGATATTCCTAAACCCTAACAGTCACTTTTAGAAACCCCATATAAATAGATGTGCACGACCCAACTTTTACCTCTCTCGAACTCTTGCGCCGTCACACCTCCCAAGAGTCTCAAAAACACATCTCTTCACGAAATCAAAAGCAACAAAGATCAATCCCTTGAGGATACACTTTGGAACATTGGAGAGACACAGTTCATCACTCATTGAGCTCTTGGTCTGATTCCCTAACACACTCCTGTGATTTTCATTGTAATCTTTCGAGTGTGTTCTTGGTGGAGTTCTTGTTGTAATCTTGGGGTGCCCTCAATGTGTGAGAAGGATCTTTGAATTTGGTTATTTATCCTTTGTGATAAGTGAAGAGGATTGGCCTTCGTGGCGATCCAACGAGGGTAAGTTTGGAGAAGACCCGATCCTTTCGTGGACTCCGTGGGAACCGAACCATGGGATAAAATCATTGTGTTCTTTCTTTGCACCCATTGTTCTTAAATTTCATATATACATCTAGGTTTTCGATCAATCATGCTCACTTTACGTTGAAACATTGAGTTTGATATTAAATTGTGATACACCCTAGTTTATATTTGTGCAACACTTAAATTACAAGTATAATTCAGCTGCTTACATCCTAGAATCAAGTTAATCGATCAACTTTGATTAGCCTAGTCGGTACACACTGAACTAGTCCGCACTTGACCGGACTAGTCCGATATCTCGAGATTTGATCTGGTTGTTAAGTGTTGCAGGTTCCGACAAAATTCAAAAAGGCCTATTCACCCCCCCCCCCCCCCTCTAGGCCACATTCAGCACAAAAGATAAGGAGCAAGGTAATGACGGTACTGCAGCCATTGAAGATGATGATGGTATTGAACTTGATGACAACAATCGACCCAGAAAGAGAAAGAAGTGCACATCTTGGGTATGGGACTACTTTGAGAAGAATACTATTGAACTTGAGGTAAATGAGAAGATTTACAAGCAAGAATGGGGTTTATGTACATTTCCTAGATGCGAGACTAAGTACAGATGTGAAGGCAGGTATGGAACTACTGGATTTCTCAATCACTTAAGATCAGCACATAGCTTAGTTAAAGGGCAGCAACAACTTAATTTGGTCAAGGATCATGATAAAGATAGTGTTGTGGTGGAGCCTTACAAATATGACCAAGCTGTCAGTTTAAGGAAGTTTTATATTGCAATAATCATGCATGAGTATCCCTTTAACATATTTGAACATGAGTACTTTGTTGAATTTATCAAATCATTGCGTCCCGACTTTCCTATCAAGTCTCGTATCACCACTAGAAAAGATATTATGGACATATATTTGGAACAATAGGATTTGTTGTATGACTGTTTAAGAAAGGTTAATTGTCGCTTTAGTGCAACAATGGATATGTGGACCTCATGTCAGAATAAGTCCTACATGTGCGTTACTCTCCACTGGGTAGATGATGAATGGAATATGCAGAAGAGAATTGTGGGTTTTTTCCATGTAGAAGGCAGCCATACAGGTCAAAGGTTATCCCAAACATTTACTGAATTGATGGTTAGATTGTATGCTGAGAAGAAATTATTTTCATTAACTTTAGATAATGCAAGTGCAAATGAAGTGGCAGTTTATGACATTATTGCTGAATTGAATGACAACCATGCTTCTTTAGTTTGTGATGGACTATTTTTCCAAGTGAGGTGTGCATGTCATATACTAAATTTGGTTGATAGAGATGGCATGGCTGTAATTTCAGGAACTATTGAGAATATTAAGAAACTTGTATTGACAGTAAAGGGATCTCCCTTGCAATGGGAAGATCTCATTAAGTGTGTGAAGGAGTGTGGTCTTGATACATCAAAAGGGTTGTCATATGATGTTTCAACTAGATGGAATTCAACATACTTGATGTTGAAAGATGCTTTATATTACAAGGCTGCATTTATGAGGCTTAAATCTTCTGACCATCGTAAGTATGCAAGTATAACTCCTCCCGAAGAATGGGACATGGCTTTAAAACTTTATCAATTTCTAAAAAAAAATATGATCTCGCTGAAATTCTCTCTGGTACTTCTTATACTACTGCAAATAAATTTTATAGAGGTTTTGGTGATATAAAAGAATTGATTGATAAGTCATGCTATAGTGATGACTTTATTATTAGTAAAATGGCAGCTGCAATGAGTCAAAAATTTGAGAAGTACTGGAAAAAATCTAGTACTGCTCTTGTTGTAGGATGTTTTCTTGATCCAAGGTACAAAAAAAGGCTCATAGAGTACTACATGAATAGATTTTATGGTGCTATGGGTCGGGAGAAACTTGATGATTTTCTTAGCATTATGAAGAAACTATACAAATCTTATTCTAGTTCAGTTTCTGCACTTCCAAAGGCAAATATTAGTGCACCTGGAACTGTTAGCATTAATGACCCGTTAATGGATTCTCAAAACGAGGACCTTGATCGTTTTTTATATGATGCAACTGATGCTGATTTGGATGAGTTAAATGAATTGGATAAGTATATGGCAACACCTCTTTTGAAGCATAGTGGCGGTCAGTTTGGTATTTTATCTTGGTGGCAGTCTCATACAAGAGAATATCCTATTCCTTCACAAATTGCACGTGATATTTTAGCTATACAAGTGTTAACTGTTGCTTCTGAGTCTGCATTTAGTGTTGGTGGTCGTGTGGTTGACCCTATCCGTAGGCGGATTGATCCAGAAATGGTGCAGGCACTGATTTGTACAAAAGACTGGATCGCTGCAGCAAGAAAAGGTATATTTAATCTTGTTGTTACTTACAGTTCTGCAAAAAATATTTCTTACACATGTGGCTTTGCATATTCAGATTCCAAGCATATTACTTCTCTCGACTGATTCTGAAATCTTAAATGACTTTTCTAAATATTCCAAGCATGTGAATGAAGAGGTATGGATTCAATTGCTGGTTGTTTTCTTGGTACTACTGAGTACTGACTTGTACAATGCTGTTTTTTACTATTGATTTATACAATTCTGTTTTTTACTTGTCTGTTTCCTTGCTGTTATAGGTGAATGAAGGGGATTATGAATCTGTCCAGATAAAATGAATGATGAGGAAGAGCTTTTTGGATTATGATTTATGAACCTGTATGATTTTATTGTTGTTTCCTTGCTGTTATTGCTGCACGTATATTCTTTGTTGTTTTCTTGCTGTTATTGCTGCACATAATTTCCTTGTTGTTATTGCTGCACATAAATTGTTTCAGCTGAACTGTTTTTGTTTTATAATAATTTGCAGTTGTTTACATGCAGATGATGTGATGAAGAAAAGTAGTATGCAAGCAGGAATCAGGATGATGGTTATTTTGCTGTTATGGATGACTATTTTGTTGTTATGGACGACTATATTGCTGTTATAGACTACGTATTATGATGTACTTGTGATGTGGACTACGTACTGTAATGTGATTGTGATTGTGTATGAAATTATGATGTGGGCTATGCTATGCATGATGTATGATTGTGACGTGAACTACTTATGAAGTTATGATGTATGACTATATTAAGTTAACTAAGTTGATATCATCATCCCGATATAATTATCGTTTTTTGACCGTTATCGATATATTTTCATTCAGATTTGTTTGTTTTTGAATAACCGATAATTCCGATACCATATTCCGATCGTGTTTTTTCGTTTTCGTTTTCGTATCGTTTATAAAATATGAAAACAAAATCAATTTTGCTATTTTTCGACCGTTTTCGACCGTTTTCATCCCTAATCTCCGGTCTCGTATAGTTATGGTTGACCTTTGGGCTTAATTTCCCATAGGTGGCAACCATCCTAATTTACTCCTTGGCCAAGAGATATTCAAATAGAATCCTCTTAGGGATTCCAACAATCGGATCTTTGAATGCCTTTATAGTTATTTTACTCCTGCAAACTTCCTCTCTATGATAGAGAGGGATGGTTAGCTCCCGATACTTGTACAAATGAATTTTCGGGTTAGGTAATTGAATTCTCCATTTGTATGCACGGGGAAAAAGAAGACCAAAGATGCATTGGCCCCATTTCCAGTGTATTCATGAACAATTTATGAATCATTGCTAGGAGTGAGGCTTTATGGATAAATCAAGTTGAACATTTTCCAAAGCTCCTACCCATAGCAATGCAAGAGATATAAATACACTATATGGATCCTAACCATCATAGTTTTTTTACACAAGAGCATATGTTATCATTTTGGTCATGGCAAACAAGATTCTCAATTTTATCCCCCTGGACATTTTTTTATTTTCTTGCCTAGGAATTTGAAATTTAGTGATCCATACATGAACGAGTTTCGAAGCAAAACTATGGACATCACTATTCCTAGGTTGCTACATACCAATTCAACTATTAAGTAATTCCATAAGCATTGCCTAGGCAAAAAATGTTTAAGGCAATTTTAGCAATGCTTATGAAATTCTAGGTGCTCATTTAAATTTATTCCCAAGTAAGGTGACATTCCTTTTTGAAGAATCAAAAAGACTAATGTCAACACTTACTCTCGTGAGGATGCATACGAATTGAATGATGAGAATGTGTAAACCTTCCTTACCAATGTAAGCAAAAATCATTCAATCCTAACGCAATTCAAACGACGGGAAATTTGAACTTGTACCTCAATTGAAGAGTAGTCTTAGTTGAAGGTTGTTGTGTGAGAAACTCACAACCATGAATTTTGGTGTAGCCATCATGTTCAATGTCTTCTGCCAAGTTGAGGTTGGAGTTGAGTGAGCTTCATCTTGTTCCTCCCTTAGACCATCACCTTGAGCATTCCTCCATCATGAACTCAAAATAATATGGATGGAGGGATATGCGTTTGATGGGGCCTTCCAACCTTTTTACAAATTTTTTCCTGGCTGCACTAAAATTAAGAACAAACAAAACAACTCGAAAACGGGTTACGTTAGCTAAAAAGCAGGTTGTACCCTTTGTCAAATTGTTTTGCCCAACTTGAAGCAACGTGCAAATGCAATGAATATTAAAGGAAATATTTTTTTGTTTGAATTAGGCAGATGAATTCAAGTGGTTATGCCCAAGATTCATATCGAAATAAATTTATTTCCTAATCCAAAATTTTAGTTTTTCTATGGTTGGAAATTTAATCTTCCAACATGCAAGTGTGGAAATTCAAACATGCTAAATGCAAATGCACGGATTGATGGGAAATTCAAATATGCAATTGGGAAATCAAATATGAGATAACTACCAATTTACCTATTGGCAAGGACTCACCAAATTTTTGAAGTTCGATGAGTGGGACTTACCTCCGTCCTTTTTAGTACAATGATTTGTTGTCCAATCCCGGAGTTGAAGATGTGGACAACTTCTCTTGATTGACAAGCCAAAACTCCTTTGGCATGTCGGTTGGACATGTGGACCACATGATGGTCCTAGCCTCTCCGTCATCTTGATGAGGACTTGTTGATGTAGTGACGGTTTTCTCCCTTTTGAAGATATTCTTTTTATGAGTATGGTGAGGCTTGTCCTTCTTTAGGGGTGTCACTTCGACCTTCTTAATATTCCTTAAGATCAACCCATACTTTGATCATGGATCAAAAGCTTCCTTGGACATGATGACATGTGTACTCCACAATCAAACAAGAAATGCTTCATCCACGATGTCACTTGCCCTAGGTTGCATGGGCTTGGTCGAAGGGTAGGAATCCCAACAAGTGATTGTGGGATATCTTGAATCTTGAATGCTTTTACCAAGAGCTTCATGTAAATGTTGTCTTGATTTCTTGCTTGGCCATAGACAAGATACTTCAAGGTAGGCTAGTTGAACTTAGATCCCTTGAAATCCGCATAGCCTCCTTGATTGCAAGGGTGATGTTAATTCCACCCTTGACCTCCTTGTTGGTGATAGCCATTGGAGTTGTGTTTGGAAGGAAGAATCCCCCTGGGTCTTAAGGAAATGATTCCCCAAGTGGCCCATGTTGACATGGATTTTCAAAAATCATGTGAATATCCATGGATTGGATCATCCAAACACTTCTCCATTGGCTTGATATTTATGATACTTCAATGGGAGGTGTAGTTCCTTAGCTAGCATGTCCACCTTGTTAACTGGTGTGCATGCCAAGCTAAAGAAACTAGAGCACTCTTCAATCCACCCCTTGAGTAGAGACCATATTCTCATCCACGATGAATGATAATAGGACTCCTTCAGCTCCAGCACAGAGGTGGTCATGGATTGATGGACCAACCCATGACATGAATGTTGGACGAGGAGCCAACTATCCACCCCATGATGGAGGCAAACCAAGAAGAACTCTTGGAGCCTCCCCCAGCTTAGGGATGGACGACTTTGGTCCCTACTGGAAGTTGAAATTCTTCCGCAAAAGGCAATGGTGTTGCCTAGTGGACATTTGTTGAGGTACGCCTTCAATCATCTTGCAGTTGAGCACTAGCGTACTCGTTGGCCATCCCATGAAATGGGTTAGCCAACACTACCCTGTTTTTACCACAAAAGGAGAAAAAACAAGAGTAATCCTGTCTAATAACTATTAGTATCTATAGCTTAATCATAAGTGATAGCTATCCTTCACTTCCTTTGTCTTCCCTGGCAACGGCGCCAGAAATGCTTGTTGATGGCTACTAACGTCACAGATCATCTCTCGAAAGAGATGAGGTCCGCGAGCGCACGGAAACTATCGTGTAGCATTTCACCCAAGAGTATTCACAAGGGTATCATATTTATCTCAAAGGAAGGCAATGGAGTAAAGTAAACACTACTCTTATGATCAAGCTATGGTGTCGGTACCCTGCATACAGGATACCCCTTTGGATCGCAAAGATCATAAGGAAACTTCATCTACCAGATTTGAAGACCTCCGAAGGCCCCACATGTCAGGCATAACCGGACTTGCTTCCCCGACATGGTTAGTCCCAGGGCCGCCACGTGTATCATAAGACCGGAGCTACCGCCCACACATGGGAAAGCTCCAGACGGAATACCAGTATAGCGCCCCCGAACCTAACCCCAGACAGAGGGAAGCTCCGGTACCAACACGTGTCCAATAGCACCGGACCTACCCGTCCACGACAGTAAGCTCCGGAGCTGCCACGTGTCCGAACCGCCGGACCCTCAACTTCAACAATCAGGCTGGTGGACCCCCAGCGGCTCGGACCTTCAAGGGACAATCAAGGACTTCAAGACTCGATTAAGTGTCATTAATACCATATTAATGACACACGATCGGAAGGCCCTTAATACCAGTAACGGCACTATCAAGGCCCGTTACCACGCTATTAAGGGTAATTCATCCTATTAATTATGTATCAAACATTAGTAACCGCCAGGGCCACTTGTCGGGCCAGGCTAACTGTGTACCGATCGGTCCTTGTACTATAAAAGGATTGGTCAACGATACACAGAGGGACACTCTCCCTCTGAGCTCTCAAGACACTTACGCTCTCACACATACTCAATCGCTCAATACAACATCAACACACCCAGTGGAGTAGGGTATTGCGCTCAGGCGGCCCGAACCATATAAACCTCTGTGTCAACTTGCCTTCACCTTCTTGAATCTCTGCGCGCCCAATACCGAACTACGAACTCCACGAACTACCAACAGTAGTGTCGGGAGATCTACCGGATTCAACCACCGACAGTTGGCACGCCAGGTAGGGGCGCCCGAGATTTCAAGAATGGTGAACTCAGCTGTTGGATCGTCCAACGGCAACCCCACTGCGCAATCTGTTGGAGGCAACCCCTCCAACATGCAGCAACTAGCGGGTGCCACGGCTCCAGCAGGAGTCATGCCATCGCCGCCACCGCCTGCACTAGCAAATCAAGCTGGACAGCGGGATGGAGCATCTGCGTCGGTCACAGCGTTGGCGAATAACAACAATCCCGAACACGCGCTCCATGCAGTGCGTGCTCTTCTCCAACGCCCACCACCTCCAGGTGCATCCCAGGGCACAATGGAGCAATGGAGGGCTGATGTGGAACACTTGGTTGCAGTAGCAGCCGATTGCATCAGCAACCACCTGGTTCGCGCGTCTCCATAATGCTGAAGCTGACGAACTCTAGGCGAAAGCGTCAACCGGAGCTCCGGCTCCCGACGGAACCTTCGTCTGGAGGTTGTCAAAACCCACAGCTCAGCCCGCCGAACTGAGCGAAGGGGGCGAGACCGGCATCCCGAAGCTGGCGGTCCCGATGGCCTTGTTACCATGGCAGCCATTAAGGGTCGTAGGTGCTGTCGGAAGCTCCAAGCAACCCAGCACGAAAGACTCAAATACTCAAGCAAGCTCCAATGCATAGATCTCGGAGATCCGGAGCTACTTGAAAGACAATATCCTTCCTGACGATGATGTATCCGCTAACCGGATAGTCAGATTAGCTAAAAGAGACACGTTGGTAGAAGGGGATCTCTACCGGTGCGGTGCCAATGGCGTCCTAATGCGGTGCATCACAAAGGAAGAAGGTTGTGAGATCCTCGCAAAAATCCACGGAGGCGAGTGTGGGAACCACGCGTCTTCCTGCACGCTGGTTGGTAAAGCCTTCCGGCATGGCTTCTACTGGCCTACAGCGCTCCAGGATGCAACTGAGCTGGTGAAAAAATGTGAAGCATGCCAGTTTCATGCAAAACAAATTCACACACCGGCTCAGCCTCTACAAATGATACCTCCTACATGGCCTTTCACTGTGTGGGGGATGGACATCTTTGGACCTTTCCCAAGAGCTGTCGGAGGTTACAAGTTCTGTATATTGCCATTGACAAATTCACCAAATAGCCGGAAGTAACTCCAGTTGTGACAATAAACAAGCAATCAGCTATCAACTTCTTGCAGTCCATCGTATGTAGATTTGGAGTCCCGAACAAAATCATAATAGATAATGGGACCCAATTCACAAGCTCTGCTTTCCAAGGATACTGCGAAGACCTCGACATCCAAGTCAGCTACGATTCCGTAGCTCACCCGGCAAGCAATGGCCAAGCCGAGAGAGCAAATGCAGAAATCCTGAAAGGACTCAAGACGTGCACTTATGAGGGCCTGAAAAAATATGGAGCCAACTGGATCGAAGAGCTTCCGCCCACTCTATGGGCCAACAGGACAACTCTAAACCGGTCAATTGGAGAGACACCCTTCTTTATGGTGTACGGAGTTGAAGTCGTCCTTCCTCCAGAAATCACCTTGGGGTCACTCCGGGTTCGGACCTTCGACGAAGCCACGCAGGACCAGCTTCGGCGTGAAGACCTTGACCTCCTTGAAGAGGGAAGGTGCCAAGCAGCTGTTCGGAATGCCCGATACCGCCAAGCTCTTCGGCGCTATCACCAACGGCATGTTCACAGCCGACAGCTCGAGGAAGGCAATTTGGTGCTACGGAGAATACAATCCAGAGAAGGGTTAAACAAACTTTCCCCCAGCTGGGAAGGACCCTTCCGAGTGATCAAAGTATCATGTCCTGGATGCGTTCGCTTGGCAACTGAGGATGGGACACCTCTCCCTAATCCTTGGAACATTGAGCACATCCATAAGTTCTACGCTTAATATCACGGAGGTGAGTCTGTAATTACATGCAACACTTGTCACAGTCTCAGAACTAAAAGTGTAGCTAGCTACCTTGGGTCAAACGAGAAACGAAACACACTTAGCCTGGTTCCGTACCCTAAGAGTGTACTTGTTTCCCCTGTACCCCGGACCTATAATGAAATACATCATTGTGTGAAAATAGACTCCATGTGCATTTACTTTGTACAGGCTCAATATTTTTTATTTTCTCTTTCTTGTCTATAACAAAATTGTGCAGTTCTTAAGAAACTTTAGCTCAACCAGTTCATGTACAATTCGAGTTGCATTGTCTATTCTTCCGGGTCCAAACATTGTTGATGGTCTACTCGTCTGAATGCCGCCAAGTCAATCTAGGGCCCGAGTGTGCTATCGACTTAGCCTGGTCATGCACCCTAAGTACGCCACTCTACCTACACCCCGGCAGGCCGAAGTAAGGCGAGTCCAGTAACGATCGGACCTGAAGGAAACAAGATAGCGCCCTTGATTGTATTTAGAATTGTGTTCGACCTAAAACTTTCTCGGGAATAGTAAGCCACAATGAAGTTATAGATAGGAAACGGATTTCACTGTTTTTCTTGACTTCAGTGTGCAGGAAAAATAAATATTTCATGATGATGGTGAATGAAGCCGGAGCTGCCAAAGCTCTGACATCCTCTAGGTGGCTTGTGGTCAGTGTTCAAACATTGATATTGAGCGTCGCTGGAGCTAATCAACTCCGGTAAATCTAGGGGGCAAGCCGTCAACATGAAGAAAATATGGTGGAAAGACTCTATAGTGGAGTCTGCTGTCGACACACCACGTGTTGATAGAGGTCACTGCCGGAGCCACCAAGCTCCGACACCCCAGAGGACTAACCATCGATGCTTTACGCGTTGATGGAGACTACTGCCGGAGCTACTAAGCTCCGATGATGGTCATTGTCGGAGCCACTAAGCTCCGACAACCTCAGGGGGCCTTCACTATCGAATACTTCAGATCTACATGCTATAAAGTTCGGAGCACGCAAGTCTTCAACAATTGTTACATCCTCTAGGTACATGTTCACAATCAAATTGTGTACATCTACTAGGGGGACAAGTGCGACAAAGGTGTTGAAGACAAAAATTGAAATTCACAAAAAACTTGGATTTCATTCATCAGGAGACAAGAGATTACAAAATTGGAGAAAAAGAAGAAAGGATACAAGTGAGAGCTACAAAGAGATGGTCCTAGACCCTATGGAAGAATGAGGTGACCTTCCGGGCAGCCTCTGATACGCTGGCTTGGGCAGCTTCTCCCTCTCCTTCGATGGGGCCTTCAAGCACCGGGTCCAAGGGGAATTGAGGGTCCCGGCTTGTGTAGCACGTCAGCATGAATTCTGCGACGTCCTTCACCAGGGATTGTCCCTCGGTCTCTAGGTGGTCCGCGATGACATCGCCCATCTTGGTGAGCTTGTTTCCTGCCGAACTCAACGCTTGCAACGCCAGGTCCAGCTCCGGCTCCGGATCATCCGGACGCACGGGACTGAAACCCATTGGCATCAGTGCGTCGTTGGCTTTGCCCAGGAAGTCCCAAACTTGTTGGGACTCCATGGTCCTAGAGCCTCGCATCTCCTCCAAGGATCTTCTGGTCGCCGCAAGCTCCAAATTCTCACTGGCGAGGCGCTCAACCTCTTTGGCGTTCTGTTGAATCTTTTCAACAACTTGCCTTTTGAGTTTTCAGAGCTCTTCCTCCTGGAGGTAGATCTTGTTTCGGCGGTCGACCAGGTCCTTCTCCCTGCCCTGCACTTTCTTCTCCCTGGCAGCAACGGCATCCTCCCACCTCTGGAGTTCCTGCCCTCGCTCCCAGGCCTTTTTCTCCTCTCTCGCAGCGCTCCTCCAATTTCTTGGTGCGCTCCTCGAGACTCTTGTCACCCAGAGTTAGCCTCTGAGTGAGCTCTTCCTCCCTCTTCACGACGTCGTCCTGCGGCTCCAGGAGTTTTTGCTCTTCATCCTCGAGCTTTCTCTCCCGCACCTCAAGAGCCTCCCGGTGCTTGACGAGACTATCGTGGATGGCGTTGAGCCTCTCCCGGCGATCATCCGATGCACTATTAGCAGCTTTGGCCTGCTCGTAGATGGCCCGGGACTGGTTGTCGAGGGATCACGTCATGCTTTCCCTCTCATCCAGCAGCTTACCGCAGTATTCCAGGCGAACCTTCTCCCTCTGCACCCACTCCTTGTCGTCAGCCAGCCTTGATTGCGCCAGCTTGGTCTCGAAATGGAGTCGGTTGCGCCACCTCCTAAGAGTTTGGCGCTCCTCCTCGAGGGCCTTGCTGTCGTGGTAGAAAGCCAGCTGGACTTGACGAAGACTAGAGTAGGCGTTGTCAATAGACAACGACAGGGGGATCGGGTCAGGACCTGCCAGGGTCATCTCCGCTGGTTCCAGCGGGTTCTCCGTGACAAAAATTGGATCCCACTCTACAAGAGCGGTCCCCTAAGCTTCCATGGCACTAGGGGCGTCCTTCGGGATAGCCTCGGTCGCCGCCAAGGAAGGTCCTGCAGTAGAAGTTTCGACCTCCGGAAGTGGCTTCGAAGGTCCCGCCGCCAGATCATCAACAACTGACCCCTCAGGCAGGGGGCCGACAGCTTCATCTTGGCACCCTGGCTCAGGTGCGGGCACCTCCGGGACCACTGCTTCTGGGGTGGGTGTAGAAGATTCCGCCGGAGTTGAAGCCACGTTTGGCTCCAACGTTGGCGCCTCCTCCACCGCCGGTTCCGGTGCTAACACCTCGACCATCATGGGCTCGAGCACCGGCGCCTCTACAGCAACTGGCTCAGGCGCCAGTACTTCTTCCACGACCGGCTCTACCACCGGAGCTTCTGCAGCAACTGGCTCTACCGCTGGAACTTCTTCGACATCCGGATCAAGCACCGGAACTTCATCAACACCCAGCTCTATCGCCGGGACTTCATCAACCACTGGCTCGACTGCCGGGGCTTCAACAACATCCGGCTCTAGGGCCGGAATTGCATCTACCTCCGGCTCTGAGGCTGGAGCGTCCATCATTTCAGCATCCAAGCCCGGAGCTTCAACCTCTGGGGTTGGTGCCGCTGGTACATCTTCATTCCCGTGGTCCGGCGCTACCACGGGAGCTTCTGGGGATGAGTCAAGGTCCAAGACCACGACAGCCAGCGTCGGAGCTGTCGCAGCCTCAGCCACCTCTTGGGGCGGCGCTAGAATTGGAGTTGGAGCTTCCGCCTGCACAACCTCAGCTGCTGCTGCAGGAACCGAAGCTTCAGTCCCTTTCTTGGGCACTCTGTGAATGAAGGACGAATACACTCAAAATGCAGTTACAACAAAAAGCAATCAACTGAGGTAAAAAATCAAAATTACCTCGGAAGGCTTCTGCACCAGTTAGCACGGAACCTCTTTTCTGGATGCACGGAGCCGGACCCTGTCGCCACTGGCGTGGTGGCTCCGGAAGGTCCACCGGAGCCCGCTGCTGCTGTCGGCGCCACTCGGGTTGAGGCCCCCCTCGACCAGGAAGGACCTCTGGACCCAGAGCCTTCAGCTGGCCCTGGTACTGGAGCCGCATGGCTGGATCTAGCGCCCCGGGGAGATGCTGATGCTGGAGTAGTTGCCGCCGATGACGACCTTCCCCTCCGGGGAGAAGGAGTCGCTGTGGAAGGAGCAGGTCTGGCGGACCTCCCATCGGCATGCTTCAGCTTCCTCTTGCGGCTCGAGGGCTCGTCCAACTCTTTGCCCTTGCCCACAACTTCAACTCTTTGTTCCGGGGTGGAAGGGGGACCACCCTCAGAAGCTCCGGAGATCACCAACCCGGTGATCGAACACCTCTCAATGACGCCAAGGTCGTCAAGCACTAGCATCGTCCGCCGGAGCTCCCTGCTGAACTTCGCCTCCATGTTCAGAGGGAGAAAAGCCGTTGGCGGAGTCAAGTCGTCACCCTCGACGTCGATGTCGTGTTGGAACTTCTTGAGGTGAAACTCCAAAGTTGCACCTTCCATGTTGGACTTCAAACTGGTCTCAATCCGGTCGTCGTCCAGCACACTGTTGAGGGCCCAAGCAAGCTTCTCCCTCTTCTTCAGTGGACCCCACATGTTGGTCAGGAAGTTGCAAAACACTGCCTGAGGAGTCACCCCTCCTTCCACGCACTGGCAGATCCTGGTCAGAGCAGGGTTGAAGGCGTCCGATAACACTGGAGCTTCACTCCAAACTGCAGTGTCGATGTTGGGGAGGCCTTCGGGCAACTCCACCTTTTCATGCTCCTCCACCCTGATGATGATCCAATCCTTCTTCTAGTCGTCCCACTTCCGAGAAGGGAACGACCGCAAGTACTTGTACGGGCACTTCTTGCGCTTCAAAAAATAATAGAAGCCAAGGTACTCGTCACTCTTGCCAGTGGTCTGGACGGTGAAGAAGGTGCGGAAGAGCTCAACGCAGGGGGGGGGGGGAATGCCCACCCACATCTCACAGAAGTGGACACATATCGACACTAGAAGAATGGAGTGGGGACAAAGGTGGTACAGCTGCAAACCATAGAAGTCTAGCAGCATCAAGAAGAAAGAGGAGAAAGGTGGGATCAGTCCCACCATGGCGTACACGGAGAAGTACACCATGTCGTCGGTGTGCTCCTTCATGAAAGGAAGCTTGCCGGCGCGGACTAGGTGGTTGAAGAAGTCAGGAGACCACCCCATGAGGGCCCGAACCTTCTTCAAATCACCATCAGTCTTCAGTCGGCTCTGGCAAAGACCCGACTCCATCGCGGCACAACGAGGCGAGAGGGGAAAAGCAAGCGAAATTTGGAGGATTTGAGCGCAAGTTTGAATTAAAGGCGTAAAGAACCCCAAACGGTGTGTGCTTTCCTTCTTAAGTAATCCCCCGCAACATCACCCTGCCAACAATGGGGCCCGGGGCCACCCCGACGATCAAGTCGAGGTCCTTACCCCAGAGGAACCGATGGAAACCGCAGAGGAACCGATGATACCATTCAAAAACATCACCCTGCCAATGATAATGGGGCCCGGGGCCACCCCGATGATCAAGTCGAGGTCCTTACCCCAGGCGAACGGTTGTCATCATGAAAGGCGGGAAACCCGAAGGCGACGGCCTGACATGGCGCGCGAAAGAACCGGTGACCTTCAATTGCGTAAGATCCACACGCTAAGATCTCACCTGCCGCATTCAAGATATGCCACGTGGCGGTGGTTTAACTGCGAACTACCGCCAACAGTACATCCGAAGACCCTTGAATACACGGCTCAAAAACCGAAGAATGGAGCCACCTCCGGCAGAATGACTTCATCCAAAAAGTCTCTCCCAGAGGTGGGCCCAGGGGGCCACTGTCGGTACCTTGCATACCGGATACCCCTTGGGATCACAAAGCATATATGGAAACTCCATCTACCAGATTTGAATACCTCCGAAGGCCGCACATGTCAGGCGTAACCGGACCTGCTTCCCCGACATGGTTAGTCCCAAGGCCTCCACGTGTATCATAAGACCGGAGCTACCGCCCACACACGGGAAAGCTCCGGACGGAATACCAGTATTGCGCCCCCGGACCTAACCCCAGACAAAGGGAAGCTCCGGCACCGACATGTGTCCAACAGCACCGGACCTACCCGTCCATGACGGTAAGCTCCGGAGCTGCCACGTGTCCGAACCACCGGACCCTCAACTTCAACAATCAGGCTGGTGGACCCCCAACGGCTCGTACCTTCAAGGGACAATCAAGGACTTCAAGACCCGATTAAGTGTCATTAATACCATATTAATGACACACGATCGGAAGGCCCATAATACCAGTAACGGCACTATCAAGGCCTGTTACCACACTATTAAGGGTAATTAATCTTATTAATTGTGTATCAAACATTAGTAACCGCAGGGCCACTTGTCGGGCCAGGCTAACTGTGTACTGACTGGTCCTTGTACTATAAAAGGACTGGTCGATGATACACAGGGGACACTCTCCCTCTGAGCTCTCAAGACACTTACGCTATCACACATACTCAATCACTCAATACAACATCAACACACCCCGTGGAGTAGGGTATTACGCTCAGGCGGCCCGAACCACGTAAACCTCTGTGTCAACTTGCCTTCACCTTCTTGAATCTCTGTGCGCCCAATACCGAACTACGAACTCCACGAACTACCAACAGTAGTGTCGAGAGATCTGCCGGATTCAACCACCGACATATGGGATACTAATCAATTATCAAGACAAGGGTAAGTTGATAATATGGGTAGTGTGACACACACCTAAGCAACCTACTCTAAGGGTAAGGTTGTCCTAGCGAGGGTTAGACTACGAGACGAAGATACTCCTACTATGCTCTAATTACTCATACGCGTAGCCAAATAAAGTACACAAGAATATGCTAATGGTGAATACTAGGGCTTAGTTGTCCAATATATTGGGCACAGGTTTACCCCTAGCAATACTAGGCGACTCCCGCTAAGAGTCTGTGGCATAGTCGAACGTGGAAGATTACAAAGTACAGATAGGACTGTCACCACCTACTGCCTACCTCTTCAATCCGTGGGTCTACGAGACATCCAACGCTACTTAACTATACTAGCACCATGCTAGCATATTAAGTAAATACCTAAGGGCCGTGGCACAAGCCACCCTAAGGCAATGACTAACCTAAACATCGTTGAACCAATGTTGGGACCAAGCACTAACGTATTCATATTAACATTATCATATTATTACCTAATTAGACTATAGTGGTGGTGTATGATGTTTATGACAACATGATAATGGATTTATGTATAGATCATAACAACTTATACACCTAGCACATACATGGACTCCACAACTAAACAAGGAATGTTTTGCCCAAGTATATAAGTAAATAAAGACTAATAATGATATTATTATAAAGCACAAAGTCACAAATACAAGAGAAGGTACATGAGCCATACCTTTTCCAATTTGGACTTGGGACTAAAGGCTCTCCTCTCTATAGCCTAACTCCCACTAAAGAACTAGGAGAACTAGTGTATACAATAGAGTGATGCTAAAGTGTTGTGTGTTGAAGTGAGGGGTCCTATTTATAGCTTGGAGAAGGGTCGGTTCCCGCCACCAAAAGCGCGCGAATCAGTCACCACTGACTTCTTCAAGCCAGGAGGAGCCAACACATGGAAGCTGACTGAGTTTGGAGGAAAGACCAGGTCATCCGACTATAGGGGTCGGCCAACCTAGTAGGTTCTTCAAACGGTATGTGCTTTCTCTGGGTGACTTCTTAGTGGGTCCCATCCCTTGATATGGGTGCTACACCATTGGATGGCATCGAATAGTTCTGTTTGTGGGCCATTTGATCCATGTGGTGCCACATTTTGGCGTTTGATTGGTTGGGATGATATTTTATAGGATCCATCCTCTTGATTCACTTCAATTCTGTACAAACAGGGCCCATGTGTTGTTCAACCCATAGCACCCATGACAACGGGGCCCAAGTCCCCTGTAAGAAGAACTAGCTCGAGTAGTCAGACACCTAGGAAGACAGCTGGTGCGGCTCCCATAAAGGTGGAACAAGCAGAAGTGCTACAGTCACATTGGAAATCGTCGCGATTAAAGGCGCTGCAGTGGGCAAAGATATTGTGGCAAGTAAAGATCCTGTTGCCACAACCTCTCAACCGGGAGAGGACGCGTGGCCGTGATGGCAAAGGCGCACACTACTTCGGCTGACCAAGACAAAATCAAAAGACAGCGCAAGAAAGCAAGGTTTGGGCTCCACCTTCGGGCTCATCACCTCCTCCTAGGGTGGACCCAGGGGCACTATCGGTACCCAACATACTGGGTACCCTTGCGCAAAGGCAAAAAGCAACTAAGTACCCTGCCTCCCTAGCTCCCTACTGAGGTAGGGTCCGATGGCACCACGTGTCAGAAGACTCGGACCCCAGCCTTCCTCGGGTGCGGGTTTCGACACTACCACATGGACCTCAAGATGGTGCCTAGCTCTCCCGAAGAGACGGGCTCCCAAGCTGCCACACGTCCAGTGAGACGGGACCCCACCCTTCCATAAGGGTGGGCTTTGGTGCTGTCACATGGCCCGAAGCACCAGGTCGGCCACCTCGGAACAAAATATTTTGCGGCAGGGCCGCACGACATCACTCGTGCGACCCTACCCAGATATCGTTCGTTTGTTGTTGCCGCACGAATCTTAAATGATACATAGAAACTTGTCTGGCTCACTTGCCCATCCTTCGGCTCGCTTGCCCGCCCTTCGGCTCGTTGCCTTGTCGTTTCGATTGCATCTTTTGATCTCGATCACGATTTCCTTCCGCCAAATTGTCACCGCAGGAGATTAGTTTCTGTCAGGCCGTTCCGTCTTTGCCTGCCAGAAAGACGATTTGCACTAGTACTACACGGCGTCTTGCCGGCGGCATCTTCCATCGTAGCGGTTGCATTGTCTCCAGTTTATGTGAAAAGATTAGCACAATGGGAGTTTGGAACTGAAACTTCGGATGATGCGGAGCCGGATGCGAGAGCCGAGGTACCTTTCAGAGCGGGGCACGATCCTTCGAAGCCGAAGGACGGGCAAACGAGCCAAACGAGTTTCTACGTATCGTTTAAGATTTGTGCGGCAGTAGCAAACGGACCATATTCGGGCAGGGTCGCACGGGCGATGCCGTGCGGCCCTGCCGCAGAATATTTGGTTCCGACCACCTCCTGCGGAGGCGGGCACCAGCACCGCTACGTGTCCTGCAATCCCGGATCCCCAGCTCACCTCGGAGGTGGGCTTCGGAGCTACCACGTGGGCCGCAGTACATGACCCAGCCTCCCCCGTAGAGGCTAGCTCTAGTACTGCCGCGTGTCTTGCAACTTGTCCTGGACGGTAAGTTGCAGGAGATAAGGGGCGGTGCGCCTCGTCTAAATCAAGCATTAAAGTCATGTGCCTTCCCCTGGCGCACGACGCGGGGCACATCTTCTGTTAGGTACTGTTGTGCCCTAATTGCATCAATATGAAGACGTTGCAGGCCTATCACACACCGCCAAGTGGGTAGCTTACGGCGACAAGATAGTTGGATGGGACATTCCCTGCCAACATCAACGACTACGCATGGGCCACTGGCGATCGAGACAGCAAGACAGCGAGACTTCAAGTCATGGTCAGAGGCAGCGTAGCGGAGAAGCTTCACCCCTTTTAAGATAAGATCGCCATGGGGACACCTGTCGAGCCTCGAGCTCCACTTGTAAGGTGCTCGGTCTTACTATAAAAGGACCGAGTAGTCTACGTTACACACGCATTTCACCACTCAGACAACACTCTTAAGCAATACATCTCACACCGTAGAGTAGGGTATTACGCTTCAGCTGTCTGAACCACGTAAAATCACTGTCCCTATATCTCTCACCAGCGTAACCTCATCTGAGGACTAGCCCTCGCCGATCAAGAACCTCTGCGGGCTGCTCGCATAGCAGGTCCGAAGAAAGTGTCTCAAGAACACTTCGACGGTCTTCAAAATTGATTATATGAGACCCTACTTAGTAAAAATGAAACCTCCATTAAGAGCGGTCTTTCTCCCAATAGAGGTTTCATTTTTATTAAATAATGTGTCATGTTAACTTTTTTGAAGATGTGACATATAATTAATAAGAAAAGACATGAAAGAGGTTTCGTTCAGATGAAACTATATGTAAACTGTTTCCAAGATAACTTGTTTCTTTGATGTGTGTTTCTGTGAAACAATAGAAATAAAACCATGTATTATGTACGGTGCATTTCATCCATCAAATGGAAGTCTTATTGCTTGGCACCCTTGAAAAAAAACTCTACATTTTTAATACAAATGGATAGGTCTGAAACGACTTGAAAAGTGTCGGCACGACTTTGTCTTAAACACATTGATCTAATATAGTACTCTCCCCGTTTTGAAAATGTTATTGTTTTGTAGTTTATTTTTGAACTAAAAAGCGACAAGCATTTCGGAACGGATGATGGAGTATATACTGTCAGTTATTTCGTTTTCGTTTAAAATGGATCTCACAAAGAGAATGCACACCACATATTACAGAATGAGACACTAAAAATTATAGCTCAGACCATGAGGATACGGTAATACATAGATTAATATGTGGGGAGAGGGGACTGAGGGGTCAGTAGGCCATGCTGCTCTCTGCGTCGTCTGTGGTTCTACAGTATTAGTAATACAGACAGTCCCATTTGACTTTTCAATCAATAAGTCATCTTCAATGTATAGACCTCATGTGTCCTCCAAATTTAAGGCCCATTTGACTTCCCAATCAATAGGTAGCACCACGGCACCATTCATTGGCTAGAGAAGGACGAGAACGTTAAGTTTCTAAAAAAATAATTTTTCAGTATATGGCGTCATAGCTGATTGTCTAGCTGAGCTCAATACCAGGGGACGAAGAAGGATCGCACTGGTTTTGATTTAAATCTTGCCATAGAAAGATAAAAAATTTTGTGACGCCAGTGTTTTATTTATTATTTTATTAGGACGCTTTCCATATATTTTACTTAAGCCCCACAGCATGCGTGGTCCACTGTGTTATCATATATCTGCTTGTGCTTGTCAGGACAGCGGGAAGTATTATTTGTCGAATTTCAAGGTATTTTGGTCTATAATTCCTGCTACCAAATGAGCAACTGGTAGCGGCTTAATATCGTTAGAATTTCAAACAGCAAAAAATGTGTGGTCTCTTCAATTTTTCTAAAACTTGAATTGAAGCTTTCAATCGGAAAAAATACTCTTTCCGAATCTTTTTATTTGTCACTGGTTAGTTCAGAAATGAACTAACCGGTGATAAATAAAAAAATTCGGAGGGAATAATTATTTATAGAAAGCTTCATTAACTTTTTCGCTGCAAGAAGCACGGCACAACTGAATGTCTCAAACGAAAGCTAACCACCTAGTTAACAAACATCATCTTCCAAGCCGAGCTAGCATAGCTACTATAGATATGGAGATCCCTCGATTAATTCAAATGCATGTATCTTGTTACTAGCATGAAAGTGAATGTGTAACGAGGTTGTTACACGTATGAGCTCGACCCGATGAGACCATTAATTGTGATACGGACCAGCATTAGACCGATACATGTACGAAGTTAATGACATAACAAGATGCCTATCCCGCCTGTTCAATTGTCCACATCGCGTATTTAGACGAAGCTAATGACTCACAATTAGTTTGGTTTAATTGGGAGAGTGAACACACATTTCATCATACGCGGTGATATGTACAAGTTTGCCTCGAGGTAGAACAACAACATCTTACGGGTCTGTTGATATTTGAAAAGACATGTATTTTCTGGTAACGGGAAGAATCCATCTAGTACGCGAGCAAAACGAAGTGATACAAATATTGTCCATATTTTGTTTTACGACTTTTTAGGAAAACCAATAATACAACTATGTTATCTTAGCAAACCATATAAAAATTTTGGGTACGACCTTAATCCTTTGCATTTCGACCGGAGCTAGACAAATAAATACAGTAGAACTCTTTGTCAACAGAATTTCAATGGCGACGCTAGCTTTTCAAGTGACGTGTCGGAAGAGATGGCGCGGGAGGTCCCTGGTGTGAAAGAGGGGGGCCGCCACGTACATACGTGTCAGTTTGTCAAAGCTGCGGCTACGATGTGACGCTGCGAGGTCGTGCGATGAATGCAGCCATAATCTCCACGGGCACAGGCTGACTTGTGTGCGTCATGGAGTCCATGGTGAATGCAACACTTCCTTTCGATTTATTTACCGTGGTCCACGTCCTATTCAGCTAGTCTAGTACCATTTCGTTACGGTTCTTGGCATCTCGTCCGTCAAATTCTGTCGTTATTGGATTATCCAAAATATGTGAGAGTTGAACTAAGATTTTAGTTTCTTTGGGATGAGAGAATTTCACGAGGAAGTTCCAAGAAGCAAAATACTTTATCCACGGACATCCGGTAAATCTCTTGGGTTTATTATACCTCATGCGAAGGTTTTTGGTACTGGATTCAGCTACGGTTTGGCCCACTACTATTTCATTTTAACAAGTTTTATACCGTAAAAAAATCAAGGGATACCCGCTTTTCACCTGTTCTTTTCAAAATACAGCTGCAGTTGAACAAGAGTCAAACTTTTTTTAGTACGAAACTGAAGTCTCGGTTAAGGAGATAGCGAGGCAACTTGGATTTGTTGCAGTTGGTGGGACTTGGCAGTGAGACGAGGTCACTGCTGCAGCGACGCAAGCTGCAGATAGTCAGTTATCATACGGCCTTAACAGTTCATGCTTTGTCTGCATGCACAGGAGAAAGCGAGGACATAATGATTTATCGAAACCCTTTTGCTATCTGGGAGTGGAAAAGAGATGGCAATGTTGATCTTGTCCTTCGCTCAGAAATGGACTTGACAAGCTTCCACCAAACCAACGCTTTTAGCTACCGTTATACGCGCGTCAAGAGGAGGAGGAAGGAGGGGTAATCAGAGCCCTCGATTGCGGATTGCCTTCCCCGTTCGGGTTTGGAAAGATAGAAACGGATCAACTGATGGGAGAAAGCTGGTGATGGAGGCTGGCAAGATTAAAAGGATTATATTCTCTCCAAAAGAGAATTGAAGAACTACAGTTCTACACCAGAGAGCCCCTTCCTATCCGGAAAGAAAGGGCATTTTGGACCTGTTTTGAACATAAAAACATATTTCACAGAACCTTACCCCTTGTTTAAACGGAGTCTTAATTATTACTCCATCCATTTCATTTTATTTGACACAGCAAATGGAGGTAGTACTGACTTGGACAAAGGAAGTATCATCTTTAAAACTTTTAAACAGCTTGGGCATGAATTTCTTTTTGTGGACGTGTTCAATGACAACTTTTCACGATATTCTTTTCCTCAGTGTAACGTTTCTGTATCCCCTGAGAAAGACTGCAATGGCGATTGCTGGGCCCTGATTCTTCACCGGCTTGATCCTCTCCACCACAAGAGTGTAAACTGCAATGCTGTTGCTTGGAACAGCGTTGCTGTAACCCATCTGCCCCCAGTCCCCCACGCAATCTTAAAACAATGAAGTACCATCACCACACGTATACGCCCTGTATCCTACCAATTCATTCAGGCAAATCAAGGGCCCTATCTCGCCGCATTTAATCGGCGACGACGCGGCGCTGTCCGTTCCATCCCCTCCTCCATGGAACCTCTAGAACCCCCAGCTGGTTGTTACACCTCAGCAAGGTTTCAGAGAAAGTCCACCTCCAAACTGGGACACCTCACTTGCCACTTGGACTTCCCTTTCTCTCCCTTAAATGCCGTTCCCTCTCACCCGCGCCGAGCTCGATGACGAGGTGCGTGGCACGAGGCTACCTGGGGCGTCGTTGACGTGACGTCGCGGCGGACCATGCCGCCACGGTAGCTTTCGCCGCCCGGGGTCATGCCGGGCCACCACCGTCGGTAAACCCGGACGAGGATGCAGCGGCAGTGCGCGGCGAGGTTGCGTGCCCACGGCCGCCGTGCTGGCCCGGGAGGCTTCACTAAATGCAGCATTGATAGCTGCGGCAAGGCCGGCCGCTGGAATCATGCGCCAATTATTGAGCAGAATCTGTATACGACTCCGTAAGTGTTACTGTGCCAGCTTCCAGCGGCACAGCAGCACCTGTCGGCCTCAAAACGTTGGTGCCCCCAGTGAAAGTAGAGCATTCACATGTTTACAGAGACGATGCATTTTGTGTGAAAATGTGACAGAGGGGAGGTAAGAAATGTTTATCTCAGGCTGACTCCAACGGATACCTCATCCGGAGACCCCAAGTGCGATATGAGTCACGAGACCTGTTATTTCTGCCTCCAACGGGATACCGAAGATGGTGACCGTATTTGCGTTCTCCCTCGCCCATTCCCGATATATCGGTCCTTCTCAGCTCGATACCGAACATTGTGCGTAGTGAGCGAGCGCGTGCCGTGTCCGGTGTTTTGGCGCGCTGACTGATTTCGCGCGTGGACGCACAGGCAGTTTTGGCGCGCAAGGGGGCGATTTCGTGTTGCCGCCGGCGCGCAGGAGTGGAAAAATTTTCGGTACCGTGTACTGCGTCCTACGTTGGAGTTGCTTTCTTTTGGGGAGTCAGAAACGGGCTGGATGGTGACGCAAAAGGGGATATCGGTACTCGGATATGGGTGACATCGTTGGAGTCAGTCTCAGAGACCAAACGCCGTATTGCTGTTGACTATCCACGCACTAACGAGTCATGTAGACATCAACACGTCAACACCATGGTGAAATGTACTGGGAAGAAAGAAACATTTACCCCAGGAGACCAGGTTCTTCCATGCCTTTGATCATCAACTGGAAAGAGCCAGGATCAGGGGCTGAGAAGAGTAGGAAGAACTGCTGCAACCATGTGCAATCAATTGACCACAGCGAATCAAAGGGTTAGGCTCCGATGCGATCAGATTGGAACCATGATGTGCTTGGTCGAAAACTGCAATTACTGATCAAGGCGGCATGATTTACACACACTGGCACTGTATGGGATGGTTGTTTTGTCAAAAGCAGAATTGAGAGTATGGTTCTCGAGAAGTGAATAAGTGATGCTCCTTTATTGCGCTAAATCCTTTTAGTACAGTATAGCAGGTTCATGAAGTTATCACACTGTATGGGACTGGATCTCACAATGGTGTAATTCTGCACAATCACATTCATTTTCTTGCTGAGAATGATTCCTGCAGAAACTTGTAGAGTTCCTCTGCAACCGCTAAGGGGTACTCTTCCTGCGGCAGAAGAGCACCTGGCACTTCCACAAATTTGGTCACACCCTTAGCGCCTCTGAGAGTCTCCATCTCAGCCTTTGATCTCTTGGGAGCATTGAGCGTTGAAACAGTCAGAACTGGTATGTCCCCTTCCAACTTGGCGAACAACTGCAGGAATTCTTCCCTTGATTGAACAGGATCAAGAAGGCCCGTCAGAAATGCAGCAGGGACAAACCGTGCACCTTTTCGTTTTGTTAACTCGTATCGGCTCTCAATAATATATGGGGTCACATTCTCAGGGTTGGCATAGACATGAGATTTGTATTGGGACTGGATGGACTTCTCGTTGCTCACCAAAACATTGTACATCATCCAGCCAATTGCTGGAGCCCTGAGGGTTCCTCGTAGAAGCCCGTACCTATTAATAAGAGTTGATGAAAAAGTATTTTCAGTAAAATGAACTGGAATCATTAGCATTCATAGGCTAAAGTATCTGTATCCTAGCGGGAATGAGCATGCCACACAATTTTCTTCATCAGTATCTTTTGTAACATCTAACAAACAGTACAGAATAGTGCTTAACTCAAGGGAAACTCCAGACTAATTCAGCTAATCAGTTAGACATACATATTAATATGTTAAGCAAATGATACAGACATGGAATGAATGAGAATCATTGCAGGAAAGCAGAATTGGAGAGTGGTGTTCCCCTTTATCAGGTTAAGCATCGAGCTAATTTGGAAAACTGCCTGCAAAACCATGCCTTTGCCACTTTTCTCCAGACAAAACATGGACATATTCATTGCACCCCAACCATGAGGCCTACTCTTCATGGAGTCACAAGCTGCAGATAAATGAATACATTTTTATGCCTAGTAGCGCTGCAATACTAAACATTGAAAATGTAAAGGAGATTTCAATATTTAGATGGAATGTTTGGTGCTCATAGTGATTTTTAAGAGGGAATATTTCTCCTACAGATGATAATGTTGTCTTGACAACTTCACGATCAACACAAGATATATGTCTGGAATACTTTTGTGTAGTCATTTGTGAAGCTTATGCACCCATGACAGATGATAAACATCAAGCAAAAGGAAAGTTATGAAAGAGTCGAGGATATGCTAAAGGCATGAGGCATGCAAATAGAACGTATACTGTAAAGACAAATAAGCAGAGAGTAAAAATTAGCAATGAAGTTAATTGAATAAACATTAGTTAACTTAAGTTCTCTCAGGGAACAAAGTGCTTCAATGAAATAAGAAATGTCATAGGTCAGAAGATTTTCTGGGCATTCTTTGACAAGTATGCATAATAAAACGGTTCAATACTTTGTGCTATATCATTTGACGTATGATTTATGATATTGCTTCAACTCTAGAAATCTTCCACCAAAAGATCGACTAATTAGTTATATATACATGTCAGCAAAATGAGAAAAGGTAACGTAAATGAGTGATAGCAATACACATGAGAATGGCACATGGGCGTGAAAGCGGAATTGGCGATCTCCTTAATACGCTTAATTGAAGGAAACAATTTGGAAAATAAGGGGCCAGTAAAGCCATGCTGCTGCCACTTTCTCTAAATGAAACACAGACAAGATCATAACTGTATAGCAGGCCTTATTGCCTGCTATTTATTTCTTGGCAAGTGGTATATGAAATAAACCATTTGTATACAAAGCAGCATCGCACTAGTAAACAAAGAAGATAAATGTGTTTTATTGATGCAATAGAGCAGTAAGAACGTGTGATTTAACTAGTAATGTTTTTGTGTTGTTAGGTGTACAGATGAATGTGTCCATGAGAATCAATAATCAACATATTTCAAAGGAAACGAATGTCAAATATAGTGAGGAACAGGTTCAGGTTGTCCTATAGGCCTGTGGCACAGTCTATAAGCAGTGTCCCCATTAAAATGCACAGTATTGGCGAAAAAAAACTAGCAAAGTAAGCATAGAGATATTAGATAAATACTAGAATTATCCAAAGTTCTCGTGGCAGGGGAAGAGGTTCAATCCAAATGTTAAGGATGTAAAAAAAGTCAAAGGTTAAGAGTCAAAAGCATTTGCAGACATAATCTGAAATGCAAAAACAAAAGAAGTTCATACACTGGAAATAGTACCTTGTTTCCATATCAGAACCTCGCCCAAATACAATAGGTAGAGGCCCAGCCCAAGTAGGTGCAACAGCAGCAATGGCAGATGGTCTGATAAGGCCCTTACCAGCTGCACGGACTGCTATAGTTGCGGCATGACCACCGCCAACTATGACCAGTTCACCATCTGATCACATGGAATAGACAGACAACTTTCTGTTTAATTGAAAACGAAATTTAAGGGGCAAGGTAATTTCAAAAGTATTAACTCAACGACTGCAGTTTTTCTTTTTTATAAAGGGAATAGTTGCAGTTTCTTGCTTGCAAAGCAATTGGACATCAATAATCATATTGATAGGCACAGTCTATTGCAGTCAAAAACTGGTGCAATTTGTTTCTTAACGTGTAGTATATGATTACCTCATAAATACATCATAAGAGATTAATTCCAGTGTGAAATACTGTTCTGGCTGATATATAGGCTCTATTTAAACTGACTTTTTACTCGACCTATTTATTTATGTTTATTAGTGTTCAGGATCTCATTAGATGCCAGTTTCCAGATGCCAATAAGAAGCCACTGACCAGCAAAGAAGGATTTTCCAGGAAATAAGAATGGATGTACTTGGCCTCAGGCAGGCAGTGTTTCTGGCTGAACCACTGAACGGCCTGAATGTTGAGCCACATATCTCTTACCCCAAATAGTAACAGTAAGGATGTGCATGTAGGATAGGAAGCTATAATCTAGGGTACATAAGAATGAAATGGAATATTCATCGACAAAGTACCGCTAATTGAGTGTATTGGAAGTTCCATTGGAAAGGTAGAAACTAGAAACTCTCCTCTGGATGAGTAAAAACTTGGTTTACCTGCATTTCCCACCGAACTATTTGGTGAATTCATTAGCTGAACTAGAAAACTCTCCATCACATCAGCATTGTAGTTAAGAGATGGCCTATCTGAATAACCAAGACCAGGCCAATCAACAATAGTAGCACGGTAGCCTAGCTCTCCTTTTCGCCCGACAATATCTTTGGCGACCGCCCTCCATTCCTCCACTGTGCTAACATCAGATATTGTAGGGATCATCAGGATGTTCTTCACATTCTCAGCAGTTTCTTGCCCATGTTCCTCGTAATAAATGTTAACCGGCTGATTCTCAAACTTCCACTGCCACTTCCCAGTCTGGAAATACATCAACAGTGTAATAGAACAAATAAAATCAGAGGGAAAAAAGTATGGCTATTGTTGAAACTTGAAAAACATCATGCTAAAAGTATAATGCTAGGGTATTTCCCGCTGTAGTAACTGATTTATGTTATCGTCATTTTTTAATATCTTGAATAGTACGACAGTACCATGATGCAGCAAAATCTAACATGTTTAGCCTACCCCAACGTGCTTGGGACAAAGGCTTTGTTGTTGTTGTTGTTGCTAAAGGATGTAAAACTTGCTCCTTAGCTCTTGCGAGGTGTCTGGTAAATGATCAACAGATCTCCTCCCTCTTCCCACTCAGGGTTGAAGTTCAAAGATTTGCTACATGTACAGTCGAACGGAAGAAACTAAAAGCTGTAGCCATGTATAATGCATGTCGCATGTTGACTACTCCAACTCAAATCAATGAATACCTCATGTTTCCTTCAGGTTCAGAACTATTGCATTTTCATATTTGTACCTACATGACAATTTCTTCATTATCTGCATCTCTACACATTTCAAAACCGTGAACAGACTCAAATGTCACGGAATCTAGCCATCGCATTGCTGATTTGACCGTCACGGTGACAGGATATCAACGCCTAGTACCCGAAAACATGAGATTCAAACTCCAAAAACCGAATGGAAGCAGTTCGCATTCCGGTCGCGCTATGACTCCCAGCTTATTCAGATATTTCTTCAGTTGCCATATTCAGCGTCTCAGTGAGACACTCGGCGCAATCAGGATAACAATCATGCCATCTTACATTACATTATTACCAAAAGAGAAGAGTAAGAGCCGGGCGATCGGACCTTGGAGGGCGCAGCGGCAGCCTTGGAGGCGGGAGGGGATGCGACGGCGCGTACGGCGAGGTGCCTCGCCCGCCGGAGCGGAAGCGCGGCGCTGGAGACCGCGACCGCGGGGGAGAAGACGGCGACGGAGGCCGCCGGGGGCATCGCGGCGGGACGGGGCGGTGGTTGGACGCGGAAGCGGGCGCGAGGTGAGGGGAGAGGAAGCAGCAACGTGTGCAGCAGTAGACTGCGGGAACTCTGACTGGACCGCAGCGGAGGAGCCTGCCTTCGCTGTGTTGCAATCAGTTTCATCTCCATTTTACTACCTGCGGTGTGGATTAACTTCCCATTTGGATCCATTTTGTTCAATATGTTTAGGACTCCTCATTTTCCAAATTGTATATGCCTATTATAGGTGAAAAAATAAATCAGCTGGTAAGTCGTGTGCTCCTAAGTTTTATCTTTGCTTTTACCATTTTTTTGTTCGAATCGTTATTTGATACAAATCTTTGGATACGCGTATGTTTGAATGCTCTTCTTAATCTAGCAACGTAATGGCTGCACGGGTTGTCTCTACACCAAGAGGCGTTCTTGTCTGTTCGTGTCAGCTCCGTAACCACATTTTTTCAGTGGAACTTGTTTTTTCTAGAGGATTTAGAGGTAGGAAATTGGACATTCACGTGGATATTTCACAAACCACAATTTAGATGGACAAATTCGGGAACAAACAGAAGACGAATACGGGCCTACAGCCTACTGGACTAAATCTAGCCCAAAAGCCCGTGTGTAACGAAACTGAATTGACAAAGAAAACAAAGGCGCAGCCCAACAAAATCGAAGTTTTCTGAGGTTGATCGATGGGCTTGTGATGAGCAGTGTTGAACGCACGGCTGTTGGCTGTTGGTGTCGATCGATAGGCTTGCGAGCCCACATGTGAACTTCGTAGCATTCCTATACGGGCATGCGGCACCACGCAAGGAAGCGTGAGAAAACTCCAAAACTGAGAAGGCCACGCTTCCGATCACGAGAAAACCACACGGAACGGGTTGAGCAGTGCAACAACCGGAACGAAAAAGCATGACACCAGCAGCGTAACCGACCCCCAACAAACTGAGGCCAACACACACGGGCCGACGTCGTTGCGCCCCGCCGTCGGAACCCTTTGATCTGCCGCGCGTCGTCATGCCCCACGCGTGTCCAACAGATGATTCCGCATCCGAGCACGGCAGCAGCCGAACCGTGGCACAAAGGGCCGCCCATCCAGCTCGTCCACGGCCGTCCCGGATGGCAAGTACTCCATACTACTCATTACTTTCTACAATAATTGTTATTTTGAACAAGATTTTTAGTTCAAAATTGAATTACAAATCTTGTCGAAAATGGCAATTATCGTGAGAAGTAGGAAGTACACGGTAGCTGATGAGTGCACAGGCCGTCCGTTCTTTTTCCGCACCAGTGCAGCTTGGAATATGTAATCAACGGTGCGGCTTCGTTGAACTGCTTATTCGGCCGCATCTGAGAAAGCTGGCCTCGTCGCTCTCGTTCTGCCAATTGTTCCATGAGGAGGCCACGACGAATATTTGAGGCGACCAAACCGAAACGAAACACACGGCAAGCAGGCAGAGAACACACGGCCCGTGCCGTTCCCGTTCCCGTCCACCTTGTTTCCACGCGCAACCAGCTGGAAGCAGCCATGACCGTATCCGTATGAAGGAAAGGAACGGAGAGAAGAGTAGCTTTTGTTGATGATGCTCGATCCTGCTTACGACGTGCACATAAACCCTTTGCCTGTGCGGTAGCTGATCGAGTGTCCACTTCAGGAATCTACTAGCGTTTCTACGTGACAGTTCCGTCCAGAGTCCAGATCCTCCACATACACGCTTGCTTCCTCCTCTCTCTCCTGTTGTTGCTCTCCGAAGAAAACCTTTTTTTTCGCTCGTGCACGACGCGCGTTGATCGGTAGCTGAAAAACGACACAAAGCTACTAGCTCCAGCAGATCGTATCTTGGAGCTGCTGCTGCTGCGACGTGCCACTCGCGCCTCCTTTTTGGACGACGGCCGTGTGCCTCGTGGCCCCCTGAAAACCTCGCGCTCACCCGTCCCGTTCTGAAAACAATCCGCGCCAACAACAAACAGGTGGTCACTGAAAATTGAAATCCAGGGGGTTGGACCTGATGAGCTACTAAGCTCGACGTAGCTGACGAGCGTTAGGTGCCTGAGAGGCCGGCCACCGTTCTCCACTTAATTGCCGTGAGCGACAACAAATAGCACCAAACAGATTTGCAGGGGGTTGGACGAGAGCCGTGCGCCATCCGAAATATTGTAGTTTTCCGGACGAAATCAGATCGAGTCATGGACTGATAATTAATAAGTTGGCCGAAATTGGGCACGATTCTATGTTTCTGGGACCGGCACGATATGACAGCTGCGAATAAATCTGTTGCAACAAATGAATACGACGATTCAGGAGTGATTAATTCAATGGCTTCGGATGTGCATTAACTGATGATGAAAACAATCAAGCGGTTCTGATTATTCTCTGAAGATTTTAGATGGAATGGAAGGATGACAATGGTGGTTGTGTGCGTCTGGTCGGCGTAGTTGGGCGCAGCGTGGTTTTTCATGGTGTTGACTTGCTGTCAGCATAGTACGTAATTCAGCACGGAATTTTAGGTGAACTGCATTCTACGCACATGCACGCGGTCTCAAAACTTCGACGTTTCAAAAAGAAATTGTCAAAAACTTGTATTGTCGTGAACACCGAGCGTCTTTAGACCATTCGCATTGGCACGCTGTAAAGTATACTGTATACACTCTATCGCAGTGTAATTTAGAAGAATACTGTATAGAGTATGTTTTATAGTACGCTGGTACGGATAACCTTAATTACTGGACACCTCTTCCCGCTCTGACGAAAAAAATGGATTGTTCCATCTTTTAGAAACTCAATGTAAAGTCGTCAAAAACTGGAAAAAAGTTTGAAGATGAGAAAAAAATAGAATTTCCTTTGACTAAGTTTAAAACACTCGCTCCTAGTTTTTCCCCTCTCTTTCAATAGACATCAACTCGTCTACTTTTGGGGTGGACTCCTGATTGATCATGCTTGTTTTTTTTTCCACAAGTATTTCTAGTTTCCTTTCGCTTCGTCCAATTGATCACGCTTGTGTTTTTCTCTGCAAACCAAATCAATATTTTTTCTGGTCTCTTTCAGCCGCGCAGTCCCTATCCCGGCCCATGTGGCGAACACATTGCCAGTTTTTACTCCATCATATCATACACGAATCTTTTCCCTCCCTATTATGTATGAAAGCGAAGCTCACTGTTTCTGCAAATGTTAATTGGAAGAGAAGATCAAGCAGCTATTCCCAAGCAGCAAAAGAACTGCAAGTGCATGAGCAGGAACAGCGCTGCAAGCTGCACCCGTGATCACGACATGACTGACGCCTAACCTTTAGACAAATTCCTGTCCAAGGATCACCAGCGTACGTGGTAAAATAGAGTGAAACGCACACAAAGGCGGTGCACTGCCCTAATGGAACCCACTCGGGATGACCCATGTAACAGGTAAAGCGGCAACGTAACTGCCAAAACCGGGCACTCGTGAAGAAAAAGATCCAAATTGAAGGTGACTTGGAGGCCACCTCCACTGATTTCTTTCCGGTCACCATCCTAAACCACCTCGCCGCCGTAGCACGGGTGTTTAAGTTTAGCCGAAGCAACCCCCATGAAAGGCGAGACCTTACTTACCTTCGCTGATGGAGGCGTCGTTGGTCGAGGACATGCTGAACATCGTTTTCTCGACACCGTACCTACAAATCGCTGTGATGCCGTGGATCAGTTTTGACGAAGACGCACCCTTCCAAAACACAGTAAGCCAGTGACGCGATCGCGAAGTATTCAAGTTCACAGCACATACGTGCAGAGAAACGGGCTCTCGTTGTCATGGCCAGGTCGTCAATGACGATGACTCGTTGCCGTGTGTGATCAGGTACAGTCCAATGCATATTTTTCTCTCCGTGTGACAAGCGGGTTAAGCGAATGGTGTCGTCGCCGCGACCCAGCTGGAGTGGTGCCGGTGCATCTAACGCATTTGCCGCGTTCGCCTTTTGCGGATTATTCTTCGTCAAATCTTGTGGATTCGCTAAATATGACATGTCCACCGAGACCATTATATTAGACCGGGCGTTGGTGCAGTTGCTGCAGTGCAGGCAAATTCGTGGAGCAAAACAGTGACGCCTCCCCGCAGAATGGGGCAGGTGCGAAGAGTCGCGGCGCGTGCGCGCACGCCGACGTGCGGAGCCGGAGCCGTGGACCAGCTCCGCCCAGCTTTGTCTCGGCGTCAAGTCTCGCTCGCGGGCTCGCGGCCAAGACGAGCAACCGATCGGATCATCGAAAGCCATGGCCCGCGGACGCTGGTGCAGTGGCAGTGCAGGCCCCTCGCTGCGATTTGGACGGATCAGTGGTGCTCCGAGCCTCCGATCTGGTGGCTTGCGAGGCAATTAAGCACCGCTTGGACTGGAGCAGTGGGTTTGGGCGTGCAGATTTGACGCCATGTCACGATTTTGCCTTTTCGTTTTGTCGCGACGGGTTGGAGTGCGGTGTGAGGTGACTCGCCTCTGTCTTAGCGTGCATAGGGTCGGTAAAGAGACTAGGCACATTGACCCTTTTATAATTTAAGTTGAACTTTAGTATATGTTAGATTAAAAAGAGTAAAGTGCATCACAAATCTTTGTATTTGACCAACTATGTCATCTATATTCATAAACTTTTATTTTGTATTTTTAGTTCTATGAACTTGTCTATATGTATCATTTGGATGCATGAATTTTTCATTTATAGTTATACATGTATGAACTTTTTAAGTGATACACTATGAGTCAACACCCTTTCATTGAACATTTAAATTCGACAAATTTTATTAGTTTTTGAAGGAGAGAAACGACAAATTGCAACCGTTTCCATCTTGTATCTGGGTTCGTGGATCTAGATGAGACAATTTGACAAGTTCATGTACATTTACCGTGTTTTACTCCATAGAAAAGTACATTTAATCTGTAGCTATTTCATCTTTTCTCAACCCCATGTCAGGCTTACGGTCGTCCAAAATGTGGCTGCTTTTCTTTTCCGTTGTCTGCGTGGCCGTGGATGGTCATCTGTGTGGTTTGGAATTCGCGCAAAATTACTTGCACGGAAGTGCCTGTCCAAACGTTGGGAAAGAGACTCGGAAGCATTCATTTTTCAAGCAGTGGAGAATCGCCATCTCCGAGTGCTTTACGTTGCAGTCTACCTGTCCACTTTTGGCAGAGCTTTTACGCAGTAATGTCAAAATGACACCCCACCCCCATCGATACGCGTGAGTGATCAGTGATGTAATTTCTTCACGAAATTCCTTACCACGGGCCGGTGGAACACCAGGATTCTGTTTAAATCACGGATGACTGGGATCGCTGACTTTATAATGACCTAAAGCTGGAGACAAAGAGTGAACCTCGATCGCAGCATTTTCCAAGCCCGCACGGATGCACCATAAAAAGAAGCGAATCAAATCTCACATGAAGCACGCATTTGATGAGCCCATTATTGATGGGCAAAAATCTTATCTATAAGAAAAGCAAATCATAATGAAATACAGAGCCTGTAATGGAAGGCGCCAATGCAATCACTCAGCAAGAAAACACGAACCGAAAAAAGGCAAACAATGGTGTCCGGTCATTATTATGCTAGCACTATTATGCTAAAATATCCGGTCATTATTTTAGGACTATTATGCTAAAATATGCGGTCTTTGGGTGTAGAAAATTGAGTTCCGTTCATACGAAGATCCCGCCCGTCGTCGTTTTGGAGCGCCTGAGGTGGACTCCGCTAAGATGAACCAACGTCGTGTTTCGTCTGCCGTGCTGAGGGGGTTAAAGTATGGTGCAAGGAAAGAATAATAAAACCCCAGGGTTTGTACTACGTGAAAGGTGAAGAATGGGACGAAGGCGACGGCGGCGGTGGCGCCGGCTTTGTTGGCTGTGGCCGCGGCCGAGGCGAGCCGAGCCGAGCCGGGCGGGCGGGTGTGGGTCACAGGTTGTTATTTGGCTGGGTCAGCATCCACACGAACCTAACCCCTCGCGCGACACCTGGTCGCACGCGAAGCGGACGCCTCACCCGTTCCACAGCCCCCGTCTGGTGCGCGGGAGAAAAGCTCGGAACCGCCTCGCCGGCCTGGTTGGATCGGCCTTGCGAACGAGTGCGCGTCCGCGTCGTGGGGTTCCTCGGGCTCGGCAAGGCGGGGGTCATGTTAAGTCTGTAGGTGCGACTCTGCTGTAGCGCGACGCGGTCGTTTTGAAGCGCCAGCCAAGGCACGCCCCCTCCTCTGCTCTCTGCCCCCGCTCGCCGTGGCGGCTGCCCCATCCGAATCAGTCGCTCTCCCTCCTCCGCCCCCCGCTGCCCCCGGAGCTCTCTCTCTCTATCTTCCTTCCTCGTCCCGTCTCGTCTCAGCTACCTGCTCGCTCCATACGGCCGCTGCCGCGTTGTTTTCTTCGCCTCGCGTGTGTCAAGACTGGTAGAATAGAAAGCGGGGCGGTGTGAGGCAGGATCGGTAGTCGTCGTTCGTCCCGTCGCCCTGCCGCTACGTACCTCTTGGTGGTACGTACCCAGCATGGTGTGCTGGGTCCGACGGTGAATGAATCGGCCGCCGGGCGGGCGTCTGGTTGTGGGTCCATCCATGGACGCCGGAGGGGGAGATGGTGCCGGTTCGGGGGAGAGCGCCGCCGCATACGGCGCGCGTGGACTCGTCCGCGCCGTGGTGTGGTGCTCCTCGTCGCCCCTATTCTTCTGGCTGCTCACCGTCGCGCTCGTCGCCGCGATCCACGCCGCCTCCGGATTCATCTCCTCCAGGTAAACAACATGTTCGCCGCCACACTTATGGAAATTCTGAATTTCGACTGATCGTGGCTGTGTTCTTCGACACTTAACTATCGACGGTGTTCGTTCCTTGGTCCCGGCAGGAACGAGGAGAAGGAGAGGGAGGAGAAGAAGGCGCGGCGCGGCGGGTTCGCCGCCGCCGGCGAGGAGAGAGAGGTGGCGGAGAGGAACGATGACAGGATTCTGGAGATGATGCGCAGTTTCAGCTTCGTCCAGGCAACCGAGGAGGAATTCCTGGAGGGCGTGGCGGCGTTCGATCACGTTGTCGCCGGGGAGGTGACCGAGCCGGATGCGCCGTCGCTGGCGTCCACCTTCAGCTTCAAGTTTCAGCATCAGATGCCCGAAATTCCACGGGAGACTGCGGTGGTTTCGAGAGAATTACCAGACCGAGAAGAGGAAGAACAAGAGCAGGAGGAAGTGAAGGTTCCATCAGTACCGTTGGAATCAGAACAAGAGTACATAGCAGAGGAAACAGAGCTCGCAGTTGAAGAACGGGTGCAAGAGCAGAGGAGAGAGGTCGAGGTAGCAGCGCCGTCTAAGGTCGTTGCGGCCACGCACAACTACCAGTTCCTGACGGAGCGCGACTTCCGGGGCTTCATCAGGGAGCCCGAGGCCATGACGGTGCGCGTCGAAGAGTCCTTCGCGCCGCCGCCGCCGCCAGCGGTGCAGCGGGAGGAGCGAAGTGTGGTCCAAGTCGCGCCCCGTGGCGGCGGCTTCCTCACGGAGGCAGACGTCAGGCCCGCGGACGAGCCCGACTCGTGCGAGAGCATGGCGTCATCCGGGAAGAGGACGCCATCCGGCACCCGGAAGCCGGCGACCTCCCCGTCCTACCTGTGTGAGAGCGTTGCGTCGTCCGGTAAGAGAACGCCGTCGCGGGCCGGGAAGCCGGCGACCTCCCCGCCCCACATGAGCGAGAGCGTAGCGTCGTCCGGGAAGAGAACGCTGCCGCAGACCCGGAGGCCGGAACAGTCACCGTCCGCAGCGTCCAACGGCAGCGCCGTTGGCGCGAGGATGAGCTTCGCGTCGGAGTTCTCCGGCTTCGGCGACTCCGACTCCGAGTCCAGCGCCAGCGACGGGTACTCGGTGAAGGAGCTGATCGTCGACTCCGACAGCGACTGGTTCCTGTCGGAGGACTTGCCGGGTGCTGCCCGTGACGCCGGCATCCGCAGAAGTTACGAGGCCAAGGTGCTCAAGGCCATCGGAGCCCTGGAGGAGGCTGCCAAGCTGGAGCATTCTTACGAGGACTCAGAGACGACGCTGTCGCCGAGCTCTGTTCGGCAGGGTTCGCCGGAGAGCATTCCCGACGGCTCTGTGAAGTACCCTGAGGACATGTGGTCTCGCAGTCCTTCGCCGGACATGGAGTACAAAGACGGTGAGGATAAATTAGCAACAGAAGCAGAAGAGGCTGAGGAGAGAAACATGGAGGAGGAGCAGAGCTCTGATACGAGCGACGACGAGCACTCGTCGAGCTGCAAGAAGTTAGAATTCGCACCAGTGTGTGATGCTGCTTCTGTTGGAGACAAAAGTTTGGATCTTTCAGAGAAGGACACAATCACCATAAATGATCACTCAGGTGAAGTTGTTTCTGATGATGTTCAGAGAATTCCACAGGCTGTTTCTGGGAGAGGCTTTGATGTTTCATCAAATCAAATTGATGGTCCTGATGTTAGGAGAAGCCCAGAGTCAGGTGAAATACTTTCTGATGTTCAGAGAAGTCCAGAGGCTGTTTCTGAGAGAGGATCTGCTGTTTCATCAAATCAAGTTGATGGCCCTGATGTTCTGAGAAGCCCGGAGCCATTAGAGCACGGATTCATCGATATGATTGATCATTCGCTTAACCACATTTCTGATGACAGTAGAGAGACTGCCAGTGAAAGTGATAAATCATATGAAATAGTTTTTGATGACAAGAGACGTCCAGAGCCATTGGATACAGGATTTGTCGGTACAAATGATCGATCACATGAACTTATTTCTGATGTCTGGAAAGAGAGTGTCAGTAGAAATGATCAGCCCTGCGCAGTGGATTCTGATGATAAAGGAGTCCTTGATGCCGCAGACAAAGAATTTGTTGGCGCAAATGATCGTCGGAATGAGATTATTTCTAATTCGAAGAAAGTGACTTTTAATATTACAAATGAGCGTTCGTATGAGGTTCTATCTGATGATAATCGTACTCCAGAGACGCCAGAGCGAGAATTCAGTGCAAATGACCATCCATATGCAATGGTCTCTGACGCCAAGCACAATTTAGAACATAGAGAAGAAGAGGAACAAGCTAGTGCAAACGATCATTCAGACAATTTCGCTCGACAAGCCTACGTTTCAGTCACCGGAAAGGCGAAGATGTACGAAGACGATGGGGAGGACCCTGAGGTCAAGTGGAAAGATTTAACAGAGGAAGAGGAGGACGAGTTAGAATCATTGTGGGAGCACCAGGACCTGGTAGAGCAGCTGAAGCTTGAGCTGAAGAAGGTGCGTTCGATTGGGCTTCCGACGATACTGGAGGAGTCTGAGACACCAAAGGCGCCAATGGAGGACCTCAAGCCATGGAGGATGGATGCTAAGTTCCTCCGCGAGGACCCGATGGATGAGCTGAATAAGTTTTTCAAGAGCTATAGGGAGAGGATGAGAAAATTTGACATATTGTGCTACCAGAAGATGTATGCAATAGGTATGTTTCAATTTATCAGTTCCATTTTATTCCTTTGATTTATCTCTGATTTCATTATTTTCTGTCACTTCATTTACCTGGGTGCAACCGCAATGATATTCTTAATTGACATGTTGAAATCAGTGAAAAGAATCAAGAGTTCAAGACCTGGACATTAACAAAGCATTGCATTTCCTTAAAAAGTCAAAGGAATACTGAAAGTTTGACATGCTAGTCAACCACGCTGTTGACAACTTTTTGCAACAACTAAGCATCGAACCTGCATTTTAAAGCTAGTTCAGGACTGATCTAGCTATATACTCAAGCTTTGCCTAGCCATTATTTTTTTTGTTTCTTCACCTGAGGTAGTGAACATGCTTGAATAAAAAGAAGCTTCTTCGGGCACTAATTTTGTACTATACTGAATTTGATCGCAGATTTCCTACAGCTCAGAGGGGCTAAGCAGTACAATTCTATAAAGTCCTTGTCGCCGACGGTGGCATCCATCCTGTCACACAATTTCCGGTCATCGCGTCGGAGATCTCCCGAGGACCCATCGGAGCGTTTCCTCAAAGAGCTCCGGTATGATCTGGAGACGGTGTATGTCGGTCAGATGTGCCTGTCCTGGGAGTTTCTCCGGTGGCAGTATGAGCAGGCTCGTGATCTGCCGGAATCGGACCCTTACCACAGCCATCAGTACAACCAGGTGGCTGGGGAATTCCAGCAGTTTCAGGTGGTAGTGCAGAGGTTCGTCGAGGATGAATCGTTCAAGGGTCCAAGGTTACCAAACTACATCAACAATCGATGTGTCCTTCGCAACCTGTTGCAAGTACCTGTAATAAAAGGTTAGCGTTGCTTCAGATTTCATCGTAGGCGAAAAAAGGTAGTTAGTCCATCTTACTTCTGAAGTTTTAACCAAAAGACTGACCTCGACATTTGTTCTGTTGGGTTACAGAGGACAACTTGAAGAATAGGATGGAGGATCAGCGGAAGGGTAACTATGTTATAACCAGTGAGGAGCTGGAGGATATCATGGAGGAGGCGATGCATGTTCTGTGGGAGTTCATCAAGGCCGACAAGGTCGAGACGACGTCGGTGCTCAAAGGACTGTCGAACACTCACGTCGAGCTCCAGGACCCTTCAGACCATGATCTGATGGCGCAGATCCATGCCGCGTTACAAAAGGTAAGTTTACACAAAGCACACTGCCGGCAAGAGATCATTCGCTACAGTGTACTAATAAAAGTACCCCCTCATGACACTGAGGTCTGAAACGTGTGCAGAAAGAGAAGAGGCTCAAGGATCTCCTCAGGACCGGCAACTGCCTTGTGAAGAAGTTCAAGAAGCCCAAGGAGGACAGATCAAACCAGAACCTTTTCTTCTCGCAGGTTGACATGCGACTCGTGGCACGGGTGTTACGGATGCCGAGGATCACCAGCGATCAGCTACAGTGGTGCAAGGCGAAGATGGACAAGATCATACTGGTAGATAGGGTCAGGATCCACAGGGAGCCTTCATTTTTGTTGTTTCCCTGTTGAGAGAGTACGTATATACGTATGTTTCTTTTGCCACTTATCATATCACCATGTAATCCACGATGATAGGATTTTCTTTTCACCATTAGTAATTTAGTCGTTTACGCAGGTCAGTAATTATAACTGTAACCTCAACCTGTCGCATGTTACAGAATCCATACGCCATTATTACCTACATCGGCTATAAATTACAGTGTAAACAATTTGTCTACCACGTAACAGAATCATGTAGACAGACAATATTACAGTGCACATCAACTCTTCTAGATGAACATTCTTCCCCTCTGTCGCCACATTCAGAGAATCAAGCATGTTACGTTCTTTGATGTTAGTTGTCGAGGCCGCTGCAATTCTAAGGAAATACTACCTCCGGATTTATTTATTTGACGTTCGGACCAGTTAGTTGAACTAAAAAACAACTGTGGGATGTGTCCGGACGTCAAATAAATCGAGCGAGAGGGAGTAATCAACAAGGATTGTACTCAAACAAACACCAGCGAATCGCTTGCCCAGTTTCAGCCGCCGGGCTGTACTGCTGGACCACTGAACTTCAATGCCACCTTTAACCTGCTGGTCCTAACAATAACAACCCAAGTACTAACTGCAAACAGAGCTCACTGCAGCTACAAACAGACGACTCGATTGATGCAGCTGAGTAGACTGAACAGTGCTGGCTAGATCTTGGGGCGCAGCAGCTTGAGCAGGAGGCTGTGGCCAGATAGGCGGCATTCAGTGTGGCGGTACGGCGTGAGGCTGCGGAAATGATGGAGCTGAGCTAGATGAGGGGACGAGGCCACCAAGATCCCGAAACGACAGCAGGTCTACCAGCTTGGCCTTGTGTGTGGTGTGGGAGGCGCCGGCTGCCGGGGACCTGGCCTCCATTATCGGCAGGAAATGCGAGCTTGGCGCCACAACGGCAGATGCAACAAGATGCGCCAGCATCCCAATCCTACCTCCCGGTTGTTGGCAGTGGCGCAGTCGACCAGTTATTATGTTCAGAAAAGTTATAAGGCAATTACCAGACAAATGGGCTGTAAGCCAGTAAACAGAGGCCCATACAATCTACCAGTTCATGGCCTATCTATACCGGCCCGGCCTATTATCGCATCAACCCGATCCTAGCCGTCCGATCTAGGTCAGCTCCCACGAGCCAGCCCTTTATAGTCCTCGCCGCCGCCACGCTCACGTTTCCTCTCCTCCAGAGTCTCCACCCCTTCCTCCTACCAGGGTTTATCCATCGGCGCGTCCGTGGCGGCGGCGAGATGGTGCAGCGTCTGACCTACCGGAAGCGGCACAGCTATGCCACCAAGTCCAACCAGACGCGGGTCGTCAAGACCCCAGGTCCTCTATATCACCTTCTCTCGCCCGCTCGTTTGCTCCATTGGTTTCCTCCATTTTTTTGGCGGTTTATTTATCTGCTTTGGATGCGATTCTGATTTGCACGATCGGTTTGTGGATTGTGCTTGCAGGTGGCAGGCTTGTGTACCAGTACACCGACAAGAGGGCGAGCGGCCCCAAGTGCCCAGTGACCGGGAAGAAGATCCAGGGGGTGAGTGGACTGCTTAGCTTATCCTTGCTTGTGTGACACTGTGATATCAGCCTGCGTGATTTAGTTCTTGATTGTTTGGTTAAGTCTTGGTAGCGCGGTTTGGGTTAGAGAGTACTCAGTATGGTGTTGGGGCCTTGCGGGTAGGGTTGGAGTTGTGAGGTTGTTGGCATAAAATGTATTGGAGTTATTTCTTAGTCTGAATCTTGCTTTATGCTGTTATAGAATGTCGAGCACGTTAGGTGGCTTTTCATGCACAAATGTTGACTGAATTTGTTGGAATATCCAACTGTTAGTTTCTGAGATAGCTTGTTAGGTATGAGATTGGTAACCATATGACACTCCGAGTCCTGCATCCTTTAGTGTAAAATATGTTACCTTCTGGCTAGGTGAACTTGGTTGTGTGGGAAGGTACCTTAAATTTGCTGCACTGAATGCTAGGTGTTGGCATTTCCTATCGTGCTATAGACGTTTAGAATGCATTAGGATAGCCTCTGAACATTTTGACAATGGCTGGTCAGACTTGTTTACTCTGTTTATGCATGGTTTCTTGCATGGTGCAGCACTTTTTTGGGTGTCAATAGTTTCATCCCTCATCAAGTTACAAATACGTGATGGCTCTTCTGTGATGTTGTTTTTGTAGGTTCATTTATGTTTTGGTTTGTAATGTGCCAAATACTATTAAGATTCTACTGTTGAAATGTGTATTGCCATAATGCTTTCTAGTCTACATGATTGATGTTAGCATTGCATGAATCAATGCCAACATTTCAATACTGGTTTCTTCTCTGCATTAGAAATGTTTTGTTCTCCAGTGTGGTATGTTGTGACTCAAAGCTATGTTATGCTCTACAGAACACATGCTTACATTTTGTGAACAATATGTGCATCAATATGAAACAATATCCGTTTGTTGTAATAGCATCCATTTGCTCATTTGTAATGATAGCTTTTCATGTGTGAAACTTATGTTTGTTTTAATTTTAACCAGTTTTTTATTAGCTACCTCAGATTGCATTCATGGTTCTGTTGCTAGCTTATAGTTACCTTCATGTAATGATATTTTTCTTTTGTGATACACCGATACTTATGTGTTATGATGTCTACTCCAGATTCCCCACCTCAGGCCTGCTCAGTACAAAAGGTCCAGGTTATCTCGGAACCGCAGAACTGTTAACCGTCCCTATGGTGGAGTGCTATCTGGAACTGCTGTTAGAGAAAGGTTAGCATATATGCTCAAAATATTGATGCGATGTTCCCAAATGAGAAAACATGATTTGTCTGCAATCTCATGTCTATCTCATTATCTTGCAGGATCATCCGTGCATTCCTGGTTGAAGAGCAGAAGATTGTGAAGAAGGTGTTGAAAATACAGAAGACCAAAGACAAGACTTCCTCAAAGTAACTATGAAGCAAGACCGTTCTGTAAACAAGAGAGGATATTTTTTGTCTGTTGATGATCTAAGCCTTAGTCTCGTCTAGTGTGTCAAGGTGGCATCTGTTGAATTAGACTACTTGAAATCTGTCTACTATTGTGATGTCAAAGATTGTGAGACAATTTAATCTTATGTTGCTTTGGTTTCTGGAACCCAATGTTGATTTCACACAAGTTGGTTTAAGTGGCATTTGATTTCATCCTGCTGCAATTTTAGGTCTCCTTTTATTTATCCTTATGCTCATTATTCTGTCAGGTGTTCTATAATACATCTGGTCTTCTGATTTTCGTGTACAGGTAAACTGCAGTGCTGGTTATGAATCATTGCGCTGTGGAGCCTTCTGTTTATACATGTGTTTGCTGTGGATCCTATATTGTTAATTTGAACACTGAGTATGAACTTTTTTAGTGCTGGCTATGAACCTTTTTGATTTAATATTATATAACAGGGATTGATAAGATTAATGTGTCTACGAGCCATAATATTAATATTGGAACTCTCGAAATTTGTCAATTCATTAAGATGGTCAAGAACTGAAAACAGTAGAGGCTTTATCTGGTTATGAATCTTTGCGCTGTGGTGCCTTCTGTTTATACCTGTGAGTTTGTTTTGAACACGGATAATGAACCTTTTTTAGTGATGGCTATGAACCTTTTGATTTTATATTATGTAACAGGAAGGAAAAAAATAATGCGTCTACTAGCATGAGCGATAAAATTACTGTCGGAACGCTTGAAATTTGTCCATCCAATGACAATTGTAAACCCAAAAAAAAAAGATGGACAAGAACTGACAATAGTAAGGCTATCAAAACGGCACAAATTAAAGTTGTCTGCATTCATCTGTACTTTCCTGAAACTATTCGTTGAGCACCTCTTGGCAGCTCCCCATTATTTACTGATGATCACATTGATCAGAATGTGTTTTTCTTTCCGATGAATATATTGGACGGTATTAACCTAGTTATAGGAAAAATAAATCTTTTCTCGTTAAGTATGAATCCTGTCAATTATACTTATACTCCTTTCAATTTTAAACTGTTAACATTGACCGGTGCAAATCGAAGACATTCGGTTCCACTCTTGATCGTGATAACGAGAGAATTGGGAAACAGTACCCAAGCAATGGCGCGCGCTTAAGCAGCTTCCCTCCTCTGCCTCTCCCTCTCACTCTCACCACCCTGCCGCTCCGCTCTTCCACGGCCCCAGTGCAATGCCTCCATCCTGCCTCCCGCCCGCCCACGCCCGCGTCCTCTCTGCGCGCTTCTCCTCGTCGCCCCCGGCCCGCGCGCCCCACCCGCTCGACGGAATGCCGCGCCGCGTCGCGGGCCTCCCCGCCGCTCTGGCGGGCTTCGTCCGCGCGCGCGCCGCGAGAACCGCCGCCGCCGCTCCGTGCCGGTTCTCATACGGGAATGCGCTCGCCGCCTCGGCTGGGACGCACCCCGCGCTCGCGTCCGCCTTCGCCGAGCAGCTCTACTGCGCGGCCTGGAAGGACGGGCTCTCCGGCGACGCCTACGTCTGCAGCGCCGCGGTCGACCTGTTCGCCAAGGTGGGTCGCCTGGGGGACGCGCTGAGGGCGTTCGAAGACGGGGACCAGACGAGCGCGGTCTGCTGGAATGCGGCGATCTCCGGCGCCGCGCGGAACGGGGAGCACGCGCTCGCCGTCGAGATGTTCAGCGACATGGTCAGGGGCTCGTGCGAGCCGAACTCGTTCACTTACTCCGGGGCTCTCAGCGCGTGCGCGACGGGCATGGATATGCGGATTGGTACGGCGGTGCACGGGATGGTGGTCCGTCGTGATCTCGAGTACGACGTCTTCGTAGGTACATCCATCGTCAATATGTATGCGAAATGCGGTGATACGGCCGCGGCCATGAGGGAGTTCTGGAGGATGCCTGTGCGGAATGTCGTTTCCTGGACCACCGCAATCGCTGCTTTTGTGCAACAAGAGGAGCCGGCAAACGCGCTGCTGCTGCTCAGGGAAATGGTGCGGACTGGCGTGGCGATTAACAAAGTTACAGCTACGAGCATATTGCTTGCTTGTTCTAAGATGGTTACGGTGCGAGAGGCTAGCCAGGTGCATGGCATGATTATGAAGACAGAGCTGTACTTGGATCAAGTTGTCAAGGAGGCTCTGATTTCCACATATGCATATATTGGGGATATTCAGTGCTGTGAGAAGGTGTTTGAAGAAGTTGGCACAGTTAGCAACAGAAGCATTTGGTCTGCCTTCATATCCGGGGTTAGTAGCCATAACCTGGAAAGATCAATTCAGCTGTTAAGGAGGATGTGTTGGAAGGGCATAAGACCAAATGATAAATGCTACACCAATATTTTCAGTTCTGTCGATTCTATTGAGCTTGGCAAACAGCTGCATTCGTCAGTCATAAAAGATGGGTTTGTTCAGGGTGTTCTTGTGGGAAGTGCTCTGTCCACTATGTACTCTAGATGTGATGATTTGGATAACAGCTACAAGGTTTTTGATGAGATGCAGGAACGAGATGGAGTGTCATGGACATCAATGGTTGCTGGGTTTGCAACACATGGTCGTTCAGTTGAGGCATTCCAGGTGTTCAGGAATATGAGTCTTGATGGTTTTATGCCCGATCCTGTGTCGTTAAGTGCCATTATTTCAGCTTGTTGTGGACCAGAGTGTTTGCTCAAAGGAAAGGAAATTCATGGATATGTCCTTCGTATCTATGGAGAAACCACATTCATTAACCATTGTTTTGTCTCCATGTATTCTAAATGTCGAGATGTACAGACAGCTCGAAGAATTTTTGATGCAACTCCATGCAAAGATCAGGTGATGCTATCATCTATGATATCTGGATACGCAATAAATGATTGCGGTGAGGAGGCAATCTCAATGTTTCAGCTTATGGTGGCAGCTTGTTTTCACATTGATAGATTTATATGCTCATCTATTCTTAGCCTCTGTGCTGACATGGCAAGACAATCATGTGGTAAACTATTACATGGATATGCAACTAAAATAGGAATACTCCATGACCTATCTGTAAGCAGTTCACTTGTGAAGCTGTACTCTAAAAGTGGAAATCTGGATGATTCTCGGAAAGTTTTTGATGAAATAAGCACCCCAGATTTAGTTACCTGGACAGCTATAATTGATGGATATGCTCAGCATGGGAGTGGTCATGATGCTTTGGCAATGTTTGACTCGATGATCAGATGTGGAGTAAAGCCAGACACTGTCATACTAGTGAGTGTCTTGTCTGCTTGTGGCCGTAATGGATTGGTTGAAGAAGGCATTGAACGTTTTAAATCGATGAGAACTGTGTATGGGGTTGAGCCTACGTTGCACCACTACTGTTGTATGGTTGATTTACTTGGTCGATCTGGGAGGCTTGCAGAAGCAAAAAGTTTTATTGAAAGTATGCCTGTGAAGCCTGACTTGATGGTATGGAGCACACTACTTGCTGCTTGCAGAGTTTATGATGATGCTGAAGTTGGACACTTTGTAGAAACAAAGATACGTGAAGAAAAATATGATTCAGGATGTTTTGCAACTCTTTCAAACATTCGAGCAAATTCTGGAGACTGGGAGGCAGTAGAGAAAATTAGAAAATCAGTCAAAAGTGTGAAAAGAGAACCTGGATGGAGTATGGTATAAGAATAGAAATGCTTGAGATACATAGGGAGAAGTAAATGCAACACAGAATGTAGAAACATGTGTTGTTGGTACAAATCGACTATATAAATTTGCCAAATCACATTGCAGGGTATGTTCTTAAAACTCTGTACCCTTGAAATATTTTAGAAAAAAAATATATGCTCTAATTTGCTTTCTTTTAACTTATCTTCTACTTGCATCCTTCTTTTTTGTTCTCATGGGTTTCATCTATAGCCTACCCCAACTTGCTTGGGACTAAAAGGCTATGTTGTTGTTATATGATCAAATTTAATAATGAAGGTATTACATTGGTGTTTGATTAGAGGGACTAGCTCATTTGGCCTGAGCAACCCCTTAATTGTATGATAATTACATACTTTTTTTGTGGACTGATCGAGTCACTCATTACAAATCATATGGTAATGAGGAATTATTTTGTACCCTTATTTTTCTAACCAAAAGCACTGGGCTAAGGTAGGAGTTATGGTTATATAGTTCTGCTGAAGAACTTATAGCTCGATACCATCTTAAAGAAGTAAATAATAAAACCAGGCTATTCTTCTCTCTTATAGCTTTTCTGTTAAACAGGTGTAGTCTATAATATACAGACCTAACTGAAAATACACTGTAGGTGGTCTTATGGTAGGACATGCTTAAAGTAACAGGAAGGAGGCTCTTAGTTTATATAACTATGTATATTGTATACTACTTTAGTAGATATATTAGACATTTTGGTGTGAGGTGGGAGACAAGGCAGAGAATCACTTAGAATGTTGCTTGTCCAATCATCCCCTAAATCAAATGAAAACTCTATTTTCTGTGGAATTCCACTAATTTCCTGAATCGTATTCATTACCAGATTTTCTTGTATGTGGATCGTCATATCTGTGTACAATACCTCCATTTATATCTATGGCCCAATCAACTTTGTATCCGTTGGATGGTTGAAGCGTATAAACTCTGTTGATTATTCAAGGGGCTATGCTTATAAGCACTGATGTGACATCTGATGATTTCTGCAGAGTTTGTGTTTCAAATGGCAAGATTATTGGACTGTTATGAATATCTTTCTCTTTCAGAGGAACTAGTGATGGACTGTGGTTGAAGTTTCTGACTTTATGGGACGAGTCATCTTGTGAACTGGTGAGCTCTGCTGCCACACCTGCAAATACTGTTTGGATATTGAACCGATTTGCCGACCAAGTGGATCTTTCCGAATTGACTCTGAATGAGATAATGAGAAGAGTGTGATACATTTAGGTGTTTTCTGAAACTCTGTTATAACAGAATGCTCCGAGTAAATAGCTTTGTTTGTGGTTCAACAGATGACGCAGGTTCTATAAACGACAGCTAACGCCGGCTGGTCACCGGCGGCCGCAGCAAACGCTGCTCATCTCCTTTAGCAGCTGTGCACCCAGTTCTTTGAGAGGTGATTTGCCTTCGCTGCTTCGAGAGGAAGAGGGATCTGCATAGGAGCGGACGCAGGAGGATAAGAGGGACCGGCGACGACGTCGGCGAAGCCATCGGTGAGACCTTCGTTCTGCCACTGCCAGGAGATGAAGTGAAGTATCATGGTATCGTGGGGGCTTTTTCGAAATTAGAAACTCTCTGGGGGAAGAGGAATAAAAAGTAACTAAGGGGTAACTGATGAAATATGGTATGGCTGGGGGCAAACTAAAAAGTTATCATCCTGACCTTTTTTTTCGAGGAAGTCACACCCTGCCTTCCTTCTAGCGATTCGACGCTTTGGCGGCGGAGCAGCGGCGATGGCGGCGTCGGCGAGCACGTCTGGCGAGTGGCTCACGGGCGCCCTGCGGGAGCTTCGGGAGCGGAAAGAGGGCGCGCTGGATCTCGACACCGACCTCATCTCCGGCCTCGTCTCATTCTGCGAGCTCGCGCCTCCCCACGACGCTGCCGACTACCTCGCTGTTCGTGAAACACTGCCTAAACCTTGATACGACGCGTACAGTACGCGGATCCTCCGGCTTGTCGATTTAGATTCTGATCAGGGCTTTGTTTGTGCGCGCGTGCTTAGCGATGACCTGATCTGACCGCCAATGTTTTGATATCTGGTTAGGGTTTGTGTGCTGTTTGACCTCGATGATGTTATTAGTTTTTAATAATATGATCACTGGTGTGTTGTTGTCGTTGGTGGTAAATTCGCTAAGTTGTGCCGCTACCAATTACTGTGTTTTTCATTTTTCTGTGTGGGTTCTATTGCAAGGCAAAAATTATGAGGGTTGAAGTGTTTTATCATTAAAAGGGTCTGTCGTACTAGAAGTCGTCTCTGATGAGTAGAAAATTTAGTGCATCAGTGCATTGTATCATCATAAATGTTCTTTAGGGGAGTTCCTGCCATCAGAATGACTTTTACAACCGGATGCAGTATCAGAAGTGGCAAGCACAATCGATCTATACAAATGCTTGAGAGCTGTCAATGTCAGGTTGAGCTATAGGTTATCAGTTATGTTCTTGTACAAATGTTAGTGCCCAAAGCCTTAAAAGATGTTAGTTTTGGTTCTGCTATTCTTTGTGACTTTAGTTCAATGGATCTGCAGAATCTTTATAAGCCATCCATTTTCCGTAAAAGGTGGATTAGGATATCAGATTACGAATTCTAGCGCTGTTTTGCCTTGCTTTTTTGTCGATGCAAAATCATTTCCTGTGTCTAGTCTGATTGATGCGTATGTATTGTTCTCTCAATCAAGGTTTCTCTATTGCTTGCAGTGTATGTTGAAAATGTTTTGCTTTCTAGGGAATGCCACCTTCAAAGTTGCAACTCTAGGTTTGAATTTGCAGCATTATATATCTCTTGCTCTTTGCAAAGTTGATGTGCTGAGATATACACATTTAGGCCAAATATTCATGCAGCCATGGTTGTTGAATAAGACTGCAGTATTTCTTTTTGCTTGAAACTGCTTTCTCAATCTATCATGTGCATTATGAAGAGTTGCTAATTCCGTTAGTTCATTTTGGTTTGGTTTATTATGTGTTCTGTACTGCTTCTTCCTGATTGACATCACTAGTTAGCTGGTCCCATTAGTTATTTTTTATGTTATATATATATATATATATATATATATAATGTACAAATACATTTGGAAACTGTTGTTACTTAGTTGATGTGAATATTGATTGTTACCTGTGCATTTTAATGGTGCAGAATATTATTGGAGCAGAAGCTGCTCAGGACCTTATTCAGGAGTACTTGCGGAGGAGGGGTCACATTGCTCCTTCTAATGGAAATGAAAGCTTGCAATCGCCTAGCCTTCAGCCTTATATGAAGTCATCTGCTGGCACAGCGACTAGCCAAACAAAGAAACAGGCCCGCACACAAAAAGATACAGTGTCTTCTTCTAGTCAGAGTTCCAAGGGTCAATCAGAAGTTGATGAATCCAGACTTGCCTCCAAGAGAGGTTCAAGAAGGAAAGGAGTAAAAGCTATCTCCCTTGCTGAGGCAGCAAAGGGTTCTATTGTCTTTAAGCAGGGAAAACCTTGTTCCTGCCAAGCACGGCAGCATGACCTTGTTAGCAATTGCTTATCGTGTGGCAAAATTGTGTGCGAACAAGAAGGCGAGGGACCCTGTAGTTTCTGTGGTGCACTAGTCTTGAAGGAAGGTAGTACATATGCTGGTTTAAGTGAAGTTGGGGTCCCTCTTTCAGAATCAGAAGCTGCAGCTGAAGAGTACGCAAAAAGGCTTGTCGACTATGACAGAAATTCTGCTGCAAGGACTAAAGTTTATGATGACCAAAGCGACTATTATGAAATGGAAGGAAACAGTTGGCTCTCTTCAAAGGTAAATTGTCATCGGTTCTTTCTATCTGATTGGCCCATTTCGTTTATTATTTGTTCATATTTTAACGGAGTTCCGTCCATTGATCTTCATTGTGGTTGTGCTAACTTGCTTCTGATATCAGAATTACATATTAATTACAATATTTATGGCTGAGTGTTATTGTTTACATTTTTACTGATATATATAGAACTGATTCTCATAGTTATTAACCTTCATATCATATACATCTTTTGTAAGAACATGTCTTTTGTAAGAACATGTACCTTCATGTGTAATACAAAATCTATTATATGGGTGTTTTGTGATATAACATTGTTTAGTGAAATGTGATTAAGGATGTTAACCACAGTGATCTAATTTTGGCACTACAGGAAAAGTCAAATCTAAAAAAGCAACAAGAGGAAGCTCAGGAAGCAGCTGCAAAGCAAAAGGGGAAAGTTACTGTTACATTTGATTTGGTGGGACGCAAGGTAATTATTTGTTCCTGCTATACAGAAGGTCGTGTAGGCTTTGTTAAATTATCAGTTAACACATAGAAGCTTCAGCAGAACATATGGAAGCAAACATAATTTAGCAAATGTTTTCTGCAGGTGATTTTGAACAATGACGGTGCCACAGAGCTGGAATCTGAGCGCTCGATCTTGAGACCATCTGAAGAGAAGGATCAGAGCCACCGCATACAACCCAACCCGACAATCAGAGAACAACCAGTGTTTGTTGAAACAGGTCCAGTGAAGCTGAAAACCGACAGAGCAAGGCAGAGCAAGAGACTTGGCAAGAATGGCCTGTGCCTGGAAGTGACCGGGAGGGTTCAGCATGATGACAAGGACTTGCAGAGGATTCAGGGTGGCAAGATGAAAGAGGGTGACCACTTGGCTTTCAGCTCCTTTGGTCAACCGCGTGAAGGGGATGACTACGAGTGCTCGCCAGATTTTGATTGAATTACATATATAACTTCGTTGAGTCTATTTGGCAATGAGGCAATCTTGAAACAGCATGTAAAATGCCACGATCCGGTACAACTATGTTTGCAAAAATATATTTTGGACCTTTTATCATCAAAAGATATGAGAATGTTCCATTTCTTCCTTGTGAATAGAGACGCAAATCAGAAATTCGGGTTTTGAGGAAATAATCAGCGAAAATAAGAAATTCATGGTGAGGGTCGATGCACTAGGGTTCTTTTGGGCCTATCTGTACCATCTTGAATTGGTAAACTGGATTTCTATGGGCTGATGAGATCATTGTGCCACGGATTGGATCGCTGGAACAGAGCCTCATTTCCGCCGCCGCGCTCCCATACGGCGGTTGTGGCGGCGATGGAGCGCGGCGGTTTCCATTGCGACGAGGGACGCTGTATAGGTAGCCATGTGCCGGGTCAGATGGGTCGGGGTCCGCAAAAAACGGCACGGTCCAAAAAAAAAGGCCCGTGCCAGCCCGCCCGCGGTCTAGTGCTGGTCGTGTCTGGGCCTCGACCTCCGGCCCGTTGGGCTCACCAGCATGACCCATTAGGCCGTTAGACCAGCCCAGCTTGTTTAGACCATAACGATTTTTTCATTTTTTTTTAATATATTTTTAACTGAAACGAGCTGCAGACCAGACCAGCCCGCCATACATAAAATGAAGTTAGGCCATGCTCAGGCCTTGACCTTCAGTCTAGCACAACCTAATTTTTTTTTTTTTCAAACCGTACCAGGCCAAGACTTCTAAGGCTCGAGCCCGGCCGGGCTCGGGCGGCCGGTTACTATAGGATGCCGCACCATTTGTCAAAAGTTTGTCGGATCGTTGAACACTACAAGTTCAAGATAAACATTTGTCATCCTCGCAGTAGTCTTTGACGCTATTTTCAGATTTGCATGTACTGCCTGAGCATTTCGATCAGGATTCGAAGGAATTGTTTCCAGAAGCCGCATTGCAATCTCACTCTGAAGAGAGGTTAGCATTCATGTGAAATCCTGGTTGATTTCTCGAACCCACTTGAGGAAGCACTAGCTTTCACCTTTGGGGGGCATGAGAAGCAGATAACATTCTTATACACTCCTTAGTCCTTCCTGGCCGAGCACAACGCGCCAGCAAAATCCAAAACGCGAGTGGGAGAAATCCCCATATATCTTTACACTCAGTATAGACTGATATAACATAAACTTGGCACAAACTTATCTGGTTTTGCACTACACAGCAACCATGAACCTTGTGAAAATCCGTGCAAATGAGCAATCTGGGGTCGCCACGGCTGCGGTTGCCGCCAACCTCTTACACCTCAATGTACCTTTACGGCTGTGGCTCATGCTGAGGTGTGGCAGGAGAGTCTGGTGCGATGGTGAAGTGCACCCCCCTTCCTTGCCCCGACTGCAGGATGAATGCCACCTCCGTTGCAGCTAAGGCAGCTGCCTCCTGAACATAATATCCGCAGTTAAACGTGACACACAGGTCAAGCATTTACTGAAGGCCTAAAGAGACACTGAAATACAGCAATCGGGAGATCTATAGCACAACACAAAGGCACGCTTAACAGAAGCAGTACAAGATTTCCCCAGCAAACCGAAGTTTGTCAGAACCATTTCTAATATAAATTTCCATCCTTACAGGCCATGCATGCACCGACTCATCAGTTTCCACTTTCCAGCATGTTTAAGACATCCACTATTGAGAAACATGGCAATGAATTAATGGCATAATTAAGTTCCTGACCTTACTTGCAGCATCAATTCACACTATTATGGCATAACGAACTCCCCAAAATCCATAAGCTACTATGTAGGTGAATAACAATTCAATATCTTAGGAGTATAGCAATAGAGAAGGTAGAAAAGAAGAATGCCAATATTCATTGGAAACGAATACTGACCTGCCTCTGCCTGCGGCGCTGCAAGATACTGATTGCCCAAGCCATAATGTAGAACGGTAGCAGAAAACCAGCAGCGCGCAACAGAAAAAGCTGTCGAACATGAACCATCAATACCAAGTGCTAATGGATGCCTTTAGAAGAATATGCTAACAACCTATTTTCAAGGGTGTTATTTCACTTACAGAAAACATCGCAGAAGTATCATCGTCGTCTTCATCAGTTAGAGCCAGTGCATGTCTTAACAATAAGAGAGCCATTAACTGAACAAACAAAAACGTAAACAAATGTTACGCATAAATAAGCAATCCCTATTGTGCATAATGTGGTTTTGTGCACCTGCAAGGATACTAAATCCATATGGTCTGTGAGGACTCACAACAAGAGCAGCAGAGCGGCAGAAGTCAGTAGTGCTGGCATTAGTGGCAGAATAATCATCATATTCAGCTTCCATGATGTGGTTTTGAGCCATTGCAAGGATCCTAGGGTCACGCAAGTCAAAGGCAGTACCAGTAATGGTCCAGCCGCCACTATAAACCGCAAAAAAATGAGAGATGACTTGCAATTAGATGATATTTTATTGACAAAATAAGAATGATATTATACTAGTATTCCTCATGCAAAACGGCAAGTATACATTGAAAATAGTGTTCTTCCATCCCAAGTTTGAACAGTAAAGGCACAATTTCCTACCTTATATCAATGGTAGTTTCATCTGGGTGAGCTCTGGGAGGTGCTGTATAGCCATGTTCGTATGGCTACAAACATATTTTTTCAACATTTCAGGATAAATGTCAAATCCATGAAATCATAAATATTATATTAGAATGTAAAGTCACCTCATGACAGATTTCACATGTTACATCTCCTTTCTCATTGCACCATCGCTGTACGCAAACCCGATGAGCATACTGCACAGCACAAACTAAATGTCTTAGAACAGCACCCACAAAAAATACTTCTAAAATAAGTATCCAAAGGAAATGCATGATTTCAAGGGTATAACATGAAAAACTTAAATTCTAATACTTTGGTTTTAGAAACAAAGAACGAAAGCATGAATCAAAGAACCAAATTCAAAAGGTTTTTCAGCTAGATGCAAGAACAGGGGTAAGAGCAGACACACAATTTACTAGGTGATGTTCCCAAAGAATAGTCCAGTAGTAGAACAAATCAAATATTTGCACTTTACAAGAATTTAAGTCTATCATGAAAATAGTTTCATCACATTGAGGTTGTCAAATAAATAAGGGAAATTACATTTATGTTTTCTTCCAGAATCCAGAGTTTCATCAGGCATCATGTTTCAAAATGCTAATACCAAGGTATAAAATTTTACCACTTTTAATAAATACTTGGATCATACTCATAAACTGTAAAATTGGCCTGGCTTGTCTGGACAACCGATTTGGTCACCGAAATGATGGTAAAATTATGAAACAGTACATAGTTTTTTTTAATGTAGTGCCTTGAACACAATCGTCTTTATGCCACTAGTACTACATGTTACTCCCTCCCGGGTTCAGGAAGGCGGCATTATGCATGCGCCCAGGCGCGAATACGCGCAAGGCGAGCGGTGTACGCGGAGCCTAGAGGGGTAGGCGGAGGCAAGGCCTCCCACGCACTTTCCTCTTCCTGCCCGTTTCTTTCTTCGAGGTCTTTTCCTATGCCGACGTGCGCCGCTTCGTCGATACTCCGTCACTCGTCTCTCCCGGTGAGTCGCGTCGCTGCCCTCTCCTCCCCCTCTGCCACTACTCGTCCTTCTCCGGCTGCCCCTCTCCTCCCATGCTCCTTCTCTGGCGCCCTCTCCGCCCCCTCCGCCCCTGCTCCTCCCCCTCCGCCCCTGCTTCTCCTCCTCCCCTTCCGCCCGTGCTCCTCCTCCTCTTGCCGCGACCACCATGGTCCCTCGCCTTCCTGCATCTTCCCCTCCTCCGGCCGCCCTAATGCATCCCCCCTCCCCCCATTGCCGGCCATTGGCGGTGCCCCCCTCCCCCACCTCTGTTCTGTAACTTATGTGTCCTTTGATTTTTATTTCTCATCTGTTTTTCTTTCTAACATATTCTGACATGATGCAATGATCTATTAGGCACTGAAGATTCTTCAATCTCAAAAGCTTGCACTATGGTTTGGTTCAGTTCAGTGGGGAAGTTCAAGCCTTGAAGGTAATATTTAAATCAAGTTGTAGTCTGAATGTATGTTATACTCTGAATGTTGTATAAAAATGTAAAACAGAGATTGTATCAAAGATTCAATGTCAATGTATGTTGTAGTCTGAATGTATTTAACTGTGAATGTTGTTGTACACTGAAATCTGAAATGTATTTAATCTGAATGCATGTCTCTGAAATTCTAAAGTCTGAAATCTGAATGTATTTAACTCTGAATGTACACTTGTACTACGTGTTAGACTGTTTGCTGTATAAAAATCCATGTCTCTGAAATCTGAATGCATGTCTCCCTTGTACAGTTGTACTCCCTGTACTCTCTGAAATCTGAATGCATGCCTTCCTTGTTTTATGTTATGCAATATGCATCAAGGTTGTAGTCTGAAATCTGAATGTGTATGCCTCTGATATGTCATATGTGTCTTTCATAAAAGGTAAGATGGGAGCTAAGAAGCTAATCAAGAACTTTACTTATGAGTTTTTCAAGCATTTTGAGATATTTGTGTACCATACATTAGATGATTAGAAATCAAATCAGAAGATGTTACGCAAGAAAGTCACAGATGATGGAATAAGTCTTGTAGTCATTTGGTCTTTGGCCCCCTAGTCCCTTGTACCCTTGTCCTTAGTTTGTTGTACCTTAGTCCTTGGTCTTTGGTCCTTGTTGTACTCGTCTTAGACTAGAGGACAGCATCTTGACTGCTTTTAGGACAGCAGTTAGGACAGCAACATCTTGACTGCTTTTAGGACGGTTGTTAGCATCTTTAGGACAGCACCTTGCATGACATCTTGGACTAGCAAGAAGGCATATGCTTGGCTGGTTGGCTGCCCTTGGGCTGCTATAAATATGTAGCCTCAACCCCTTGGGTTGGCATGGCATTGTGTGAGGAATAGACAAGAAAAATTGCTCCAACTCTCTAGTGTCATCCTCTCTTCAATGAGAGTAAAAATTCAGCTCCTAACACTTGGTATCAGAGCCGTTCTATCCTGTAGCCTAAACATCTCTTGCTCATCTCCCTCCCGCGCCTCTCCTTGTCCGCAACCGGTAGCAGGAACACCGGCTGCCCCAGCTCATCCCTCTTCCCCACACACCAGCTCCCCACTAGTGCGCAATGTCCGTCGGACAGTCTCAGCGTTCGATCGCCTCGAGCGCGCGACAGATAGAGGTCGCTGCGGCGGAGGAGCGCGAGCGAGCGGCGGCACTAGCGGCGAGGTTGGCGGCGGCGGAACTGGCAGCAGCGAGGGCGGAAGTGGAAGCAGCAGCGGCGGCGGCGCGTGCAGCGGCAGCAGAGCTGGAGGCTCTGCGCGGCAGTAGCTCCAGCGGCTCTGTCGACGGCGGCGTCGACGATGAGCTCAGGTTGGCAAGGGAAGTGGCGCAAGCACAGGAGATGCATCGAGTAGCCGCGCGTCCCCATGGGCGCGATAGCCGCAGCCCAGGCCGGCGCGGACGTGCCGGTGGCGCTCCCAGCGGCGGCGGCGCAGTCGACGGAGAACGCGGCCGTTACAGGCAGCGCGGTTCTCCCTCCCCAGATCGGTACCATGGACACCATGGGGTCCAGACCATTGTCAGGGATGTCGGTCCCGGCGGTGGGTGGCCTACCCTCACCAAGACCAACTACGTCGAGTGGGCTGCGGTGATGAGGGTGCGGCTCCAGGTGCGACACATGTGGGAAGCAGTTCGGTACGGCGACGTCGACTACTACGAGGATCGACGGGCGCTGGATGCCCTCATTGCTGCAGTCCCGCCCGAGATGCAGTTCTCGCTTTCCAAGAAGCGGACTGCTAAGGAGGCTTGGGACGCCATCGCTGCGGCACACATCGGCAGCGACCACGCCCGCAAGACCACACTACAGGCGCTTCGCAAGGAGTGGGAGAACCTGGCCTTTAAGCCAGGTGAGGACGTCGATGACTTTGCTCTCCGTCTCAACACTTTGTTGCAGAAGTTGGAGCAGTTCGGCGACGGCACCTACGACGAGGAGAGAGCTGTCGAGAAGCTCTTCCGTTGCATCCCCGAGAAGTACAAGCAGATCGCTCGCTCGCTCGAGTCTCTGCTGGACCTCTCCACGATGTCGATCGAAGAGGCGATAGGTCGCCTCAAGGTCGTCGACAGCGACGAACCACAGCCTCTCTCGGGGCCTATCACCATTGGCGGGAAGCTTCATCTCACTCGCGAGCAGTGGGAGGCTGGCCAGGGTGACCAGAAGAAGGGGGAGTCCTCTTCCTCGACCGGCGGCCGCAAGCGCGGCAAGCCGCGCAAGGGGCACGGAGGCGCCCAGACCGGGGCGCAAGGACGTGCCCGCGGAGGCGCCCAGGGCGGTGCCGCCGGCAACCACAAGCCGACACGAGACAACACCTGCCACAACTGTGGCAAGCTTGGTCATTGGGCCAGGGAGTGTCGACAGCCACGACGTGGTCTGACCCACGTCGCACAAGTGGAGGAGGAGGCCCACGTCGCACAGGTGGAGGAGGAGCCAGCTTTGCTCATGGCACATGGAGGCATCAAGCCACCTCTAGCGGCATCGACCGCAGCGGCTCTCTTTCATCTTGATGAGCCGAGAGCACACGCTCTCCTCGGCGACGGCTCCAGCAACGACAAGACTGACGGGTGGTGCCTCGACACCGGCGCCACCCATCACATGACCGGTCGACGGGAGTTCTTCGCCGAGCTTGATCCCAATGTCCGAGGCTCCGTCAAGTTTGGTGACGCCTCCGACGTGGAGATCAAGGGTGTTGGCTCCGTCCTCCTCAGCGCTAAGTCCGGTGAGCACAAGCTGCTCGTCGGAGTCTACTACATCTCCGCGTTGCAAAACTCCATCATCAGCTTGGGACAGCTGGATGAGAGTGGTTCGCGCGTGGAGATCAAGGACAGAGTCATGAGGATTTGGGATTGCCATTGTCGCCTTCTTGCCAAGGTAACTAGAGGCACCAATCGACTCTATGTCCTTCACGTGCAGGTAGCACAGCCCGTCTGTCTTGCCACTCATCGGGAGGACGAGGCATGGCAGTGGCATGAGCGCTTTGGGCACCTTCACTTCGAGGCCCTGAAGCAGCTCAGTGCCAAGGAGATGGTGCAAGGCATGTCATGCCTTGACCACGTGGAGCAGCTCTGCGACGTCTGCGTGGTGACGAACCAGAGGCGGCTTCCTTTTCCCCAGCAGTCGAGCTTTCGAGCCAAGGAGCAGCTCGAGCTCGTTCACGGGGACTTGTGTGGCCCGGTGACACTGGCTACACCAGGAGAACGACGCTACTTCCTGCTGCTCGTCGACGACCTCTCCCGCTACATGTGGGTGGTGGTCCTTGGCAGCAAGGGAGAGGCTGCGAACGCCATCAGGCGTGCACAGGCCACTGCGGAGGCAGAGTGTGGCCGCAAGCTGCGCGTACTCCGCACTGACAACGGCGGCGAATTCACGACGGCTGAATTCGCGTCGTATTGCGCGGATGAGGGTGTTCAGCCACTACTCCGCGCCCTACAGCCCGCAGCAGAACGGCGTCGTCGAGCGGCGCAACCAGACGGTTGTGGGGATGACTCGGGCCCTCCTCAAGCAGAGGGGAATGCCGGCTGTCTTTTGGGGAGAGGCGGTGGTGACCGCCGTCTACATCCTCAACCGTTCGCCCACCAAGGCCCTCCACGGCAGGACGCCGTACGAGGCTTGGTATGGGCGCAAGCCGGCGGTCTCTCATCTACGGGTCTTCGGCTGCCTCGCGTTCGCCAAGGAGCTTGGCCAGATCGGCAAGCTTGACGACAGGAGCACCCCCGGGGTGTTCATTGGCTACACGGAGGGCTCGAAGGCCTACCGCATTCTCGACCCAGAGACACAGCGTGTGCACACGACGCGCGACGTTGTGTTCAACGAAGGGCGAGGATGGGCATGGGACAAGGCGGTGGACGATAGTTCGACCTCGACGAACGACGACTTCATCGTCGACTACGTCTACTCCAAGGGAGCTGGGGGAGTAGGCAGCTCTTCTCCACCGAGCGTGTCTACCCCTGCCCCAGAGCGTCCACCTCCATCTCAGCCGGCGACCCCACGCACTCCAGCACCGACGACCACCCCTCCGGCCACGTCCACTCCGTCGCCAGCTCGTGTCGAGCACGACCCAGTGGAGTTTGTCACTCCGCTCTCCCACGACGAGGAGCGCCTCGACAGGTGCTACGACGGCGAGCAGTTGTGGTATCGCAAGATGGAGAACATTCTCGGCGACCAGCCGGTGCCGGGATTGGCCCCTCATGATCTGGATGATCAAGATCCGGAGGCGCAGTTGCACCTTGCGTGCGACGACGGCGAGCCTCAGTCTTTCGCGGAGGCCGAGAAACACGCGGCATGGCGTGCCGCGATGCAGTCGGAGATGGACGCGGTTGAGACGAATCGCACTTGAGAGCTTGCTGACCTCCCTCGCGTTCATCGCGCGATCACCCTTAAGTGGGTGTTCAAGTGGGTGTTCAAGTTGAAGAGGGACGAAGCTGGCGCCATCGTCAAGCACAAGGCTCGCTTGGTGGCACGCGGCTTCGTGCAGCGGGAGGGGATCGACTTCGACGATGCCTTTGCCCCCGTGGCACGGATGGAATCCGTGCGACTCCTTTTTGCGCTGGCTGCCCAAGAAGGTTGGCGTGTCCAGCACATGGACGTCAAGTCGGCGTTCCTCAACGGCGACTTGAAGGAGGAGGTCTACGTACACCAGCCGCCGGGGTTTGCGCTCCCTGGCAAGGAGGGCAAGGTGTTGCGCCTGCGCAAGGCCCTCTACAGCTTGCGGCAGGCACCACGGGCGTGGAATGCCAAGTTGGATTCCACGCTCAAGAGGATGGGCTTCGGGCAATGCCCGCACGAGGCGGCCATCTACCGGCGGGGCAATGGGGGAAACACCCTACTGGTGGGTGTCTACGTCGACGACTTGGTGATCACTGGCACCAAGGATGCGGAGGTGGCAGCGTTCAAGAAAAAGATGAAAGCCACCTTCCTGATGAGTGACCTAGGATCCCTCTCCTTCTATCTAGGGATTGAGGTGCACCAGGCCGACTCCGGGATCACACTTCGACAGACCGCCTACGCCAGGCGTATTGTTGAGCTAGCTGGGCTCACAAACTGCAATCCAGCCCTCACTCCGATGGAGGAGAGGCCGAAGCTGAGCCGCGACAGCACGGCGGAGGAGGTGGATGCTACACAGTACCGACGTCTTGTGGGGAGCCTTCGCTACCTCGCCCACACACGACCGAACTTGGCATTCTCCGTCGGCTACGTTAGTCGGTTCCTGCAGCGACCGACGACGGAGCACCAGCAGGCTGTGAAAAGGATCATCCGCTATGTTGCGGGGACTCTTGATCACGACCTCCACTACTCGAGGTGTCCTGGAGAGGCACACCTTGTCGGGTACAGCGACAGCGACCACGCTGGCGACATCGACACCAGCAAGAGCACCAGCGGGATCCTCTTCTTCTTCGGCAAGTGCCTCGTTAGCTGGCAGTCGGTCAAACAGCAGGTGGTGGCCATGTCCAGTTGCGAGGCCGAGTACATAGCGGCCTCCACCGCTTCGACTCAGGCGCTCTGGCTTGTTCGACTGCTTGGTGATCTCCTCGGCAGAGACACTGGAGTGGTGGAACTCAGGGTGGACAACGTGTTTGCTCTGGCCCTCGCAAAGAACCCCGTTTTCCATGAACGGAGCAAACACATTCGGGTGAGGTACCACTTCATCCGAGGCTGCTTGGAGGAAGGCATCATCAAGGCGATCTACATCAACACCAAGGACCAGCTTGCGGACCTGCTCACCAAGTCCCTTGGGAGGCTCAAGTTCATTGAACTTTGCTCCAGGATCGGGATGGTCCCACCCTCCCAGAAGCCGACGTACAAGACTTAGGGGGAGAATGATGGAATAAGTCTTGTAGTCATTTGGTCTTTGGTCCCCTAGTCCCTTGTACCCTTGTCCTTAGTTTGTTGTACCTTAGTCTTTGGTCTTTGGTCCTTGTTGTACTCGTCTTAGACTAGAGGACAACATCTTGACTGCTTTTAGGACAGCAGTTAGGACAGCAGCATCTTGACTGCTTTTAGGACGGTTGTTAGCATCTTTAGGACAACACCTTGCATGACATCTTGGACTAGCAAGAAGGCATATGCTTGGCTGGTTGGCTGCCCTTGGGCTGCTATAAATATGTAGCCTCAACCCCTTGGGTTGGCATGGCATTGTGTGAGGAATAGACAAGAAAAATTGCCCCAACTCTCTAGTGTCATCCTCTCTTCAATGAGAGTAAAAATTCAGCTCCTAACAACAGAGATGAGTATTCCTATTTATTTATTACTGATTTAAATTTTGTTTACTGTTAGTCTGTTATGAGTTCTAATAATATTATTATTTTGATTGTAGGGGCTGAGATGGAGTTAAATCATCACATGGTTCTAGTGGCAGCAAACATAAAGAAATAAGGTACATTTCTTGCACTTTTTGTATTATACATACTGTTTATAGTGTTGTACACGAGTAGGTATATATATATTAAAAATAATAAATATGCCTAGAAAACACCTAGGCACGCCTAAGCTCTAGGCGGTGGGTCACCGCCTGCCTAGCGCCTAGCACCTTCCTGACCCCTGACCCCCTCCATCCCAAAATACTTGTCACTCTTTAGTTCAAAAATGAACTAGAGAGTGACAAATATTTTGGGATTGAGGAAGTACCCGTGATGATGTTACTGGATCCTTTCCTAGCTACTGTGTTCCATTCTATTAATTAGTGTTGGATTTCAGAAATGTTTTGTTGAAATGGAAACAAATTCAATTGAGGTGCTTACAAATTGGTATAATTGAAATGGCGAGAAAAATTTCATATCTATTAGGTTCTATGCACAAGGTTCATAAGAGAAGAAAATGAAGGCGGAAGGCCCAAGCAAAACACCACAGAGTACTACAAGGCATCTGCAAACAACATATCGATGGCAAAAGTTAACTAAAACAATAAGAACATCTTGTACGATATGCAGAGTGTTTCACTTTCTAAGAGACCAGATTCATGAATAAAATAACAACCAACCATAACCATTTGACACTCAACAATTAGATATGAGGTAGAATGAACATTGATCTTATCTATCCACTGGTGCTCCCAATTAAACAGTAAAGCCCAAATTGATTGTTGCAGCACGAAGAAGAAAACAAAACTTGAATTTGTAATGTGAACCTTTAGGCTGCCAGTGCAAGCACATGGACTCTCCAGATTTTTTATATTGTCTTCCTCCTGACAAATGCGACACTCAACCATTTGTAGAAGAGGTTCTTCTTCAGAATCCATGCTTTCTCCAACTGCCAAAAGGGTATGAACTGAAGCGGATGGTTGTGCAATGGCCGTCCCAGATGCTGTGTTCTTGAATGTCCCAGTGACCTCAGTGGGCTCGGGAACACTCAGGTCATCAACATTGACCATCAGATGATCCTTCATTGTTGCAAACAATTAATAAATTTTCCGATAAACAAATTTTGTAAAAGTGGCTACGTCAAATTAGCATCCTGCTGAAAAACAAAAAAAAAGGATGGGTCAGCCAATGTCATGATTATTAGTTGTAGTGCTAAAGCAGATAAAGGAACTTGCCTAAACTTGTGAAATGGGACACCAGAGTCCTTATTGAACGAAAAAAGAGGCACCAATGATCCAAGCCCCACCTTCTGTAGAGAAGTTACGGTCTCAGCATATAGTAGGCATAACATCAACCAATGATAGGTATATAAACATTTTTTATCAAAGGTATTCAAAATAAGCACCCCAGGCAAGCTATATTGAATGATGGATTGTCTTCACAAGTGTTGATGTTCCTCCCATGAAATAAGTAATTTGTTCCCACACCAGCAAACAATAAGTTCGCACCGACAGCACCATACACACAAAAAAAGGAACATGTTGATATAATATGCAGGCATTGTCACGAAGGGCTCACTGATTCATAATAATCGAAGAAAGTTAATAACATTATATTAAATTTCACCCAACAGCATACATAAATTTTACCCAAATAGTATCAAAACACCGCACAGCATTACAAACAGAAAAATGCACACATGTAAGTCAAGCAAAACATCTTTAGGAAAAACAAATGAAAACATAGCAATATGGGGTTCCAACCTAAAGTGAGTCGCAGAAGAAAATCTCATTGCCAATTAAATTAAATTATTAATCGTTGCTTCACCTCGCCGATTAACCTCAATTCCATCAATCCCAAAGGAGGTAATGCAGCAGACGGACAAACAGAACCAAACTACAAAACTTCCCCCTAGCGAATTCCAAGAAAATAACCTCCAAGACGTTCCAAACCTCATAGGTTACGACCTATGCAAATGGAAACCTAAAGCCCGAATTCCTCTGATCCCAAATCCCAGCGCGCATAGTCAATTTCAAGGAAATAAACCTGTAGAATCCCCTGGGAATCAATCGATCGAAATACAAACCAGAACGACGGATTATATGAGACGCCACGCAGTCCTAGACTCGCACAATCCCAAAGGCATATCGATTCTAATCCACAAAAAGGACGCGCCTCCCCCGCACGAAATGCGCGAACGTTTTCGAACAAATTAGACGCCCCAGAAAAATATAAAGCCTAATCCAGCCTCTCCAACACCAAATACTGGCCCTAGGATCCGAAGCCGCGACGAACAAACCGATCAACAAAAATCGCAAAAAAATAATTGGGGGAAATGCGGGGGGAGGAATTTTTCGTTACCAAAGGTAGAACTCAAGTGCGGCTCAGGCCTCGTCCTCGATCCCGCCGCGTGGGTGCCACTAATATATGCCGGTATGGGAGCCTGCCGCGCGGGACCCATGGGGCGGGTAAGTAGCCCTTCCTCCGGGCGTGGGCCCGGAATACCGCTGAAAGCGAGGGACATGGGAAGCGTGGGGCCCTTTTGTCAGCGAAGGGGTTGCACTATACGAGGCTCTCCTTTTTTGTTCCCACCTTCCCGTTTTTCTATTTCTTTGTAACAAAAAACTTTTGATTAACATTTTTATGGTAATAATCTTGATTACGAACTTATTTTGGTGATTGGTCATGGGGTCGTGTTTCTACTCGTTCCAAACTGAGAGCGATTGAGAAATCCATGTGGAATTTCATTTTTTGTATTAGTTCATCGCAGCGTTGATATATCAACTAGATGGTGAATTTTGCCATTTTTAAGATTAGATCATGTGGCATCCATATTTTGACATCCGCCTTGTTGGCTTCCACAAAATGACATTTTGTCCTTCTCAAGTTACTCCATCCTTTCTCAAATTTATGTTGTCATGATAGCAATTTAAGTTTAAAATTAAACTAAAAGCATTGTCCTAACGACAATAATTTATGAACAGTGATAGTATTTGTTTTGTTTTGCAGCCTGAAATGAACATCCAATCCACATGCCTCTCCTAGGATGTACATCAAACATTATGCTGTCCTGTAGCAATTTCAATCAGAATTTGGGTTTGGCCATATAGCACATTCAATCAGAAACAAACGTGGCATCAACTGAATTGCGTCCTCAATGTGCAAAGTACTTACAAGTCAGCATCTATAAGCAAAAGTTTGTCAGCAGGTTCCCATTTTGTCATGTTAATGTTCAATTCACTAAGGATCCTACAAGCACTATCAAATCCAGGACAAGACTCATCACCAGAGATGAACCGCTGGAAATGCCCTCCAACCTCAACGCAGCTCTCGCCCGCCATTTTCTTCATCCCTCCTTCCCTCATCACCCTCCTCGCCTTGGCTGCCTTATCCCACGACCCAATGTCAGAGTAGATGTTTGCAACAATGATGTAGTTCCCACTTCTCCGGGGCTCCAGCTCCAGCAGCCTACCCTGCACCTTGTCAACAATACCAATACAGTCCTTGGACGTGTGCAGCTGACAGGCACTCAACAATGTCCTCCAGACGACTGGGTCTGCCTTGACTGGCATGCGCATAACAAAGTCATAAGCTTCTTGGAGGCGGCCGTTGCGCCCCAGAACATCAACCATGGCACTATAGTGTGTCATCATTGGCTTGATGCCATACACATGCTGCATTTCGTGAAAGAACTGGCGCCCCTTGTCAACCAAGCCAGCATGGCTGCATGCGCAGAGCAGCCCAAGGAATGTCACATAATTGGGCGCAACCGACACACCCTTCATCCTCTCGAACAGCTCCAGTGCTTCCCGTGCCATTCCATTCTGTGAATACCCCGCGATCATTGCACTCCATGTCCATACATTCCGCACCGTCATCCTCTCGAACAAGCGCATTGCATAACTCACTGAGCCACACTTAGCGTACATATTCACAGCTGCCGTGCCAAGCTGAAGCTTCATGTCCAGAAGCCGGGTAACGACCTGCCCGTGCGCCCACTTGCCGAGCGCCAGGTTGCCCAGCTCTGCAGCGGCGGTAAGCATGACCACGAACGTCGTCTGGTCGGGCTCGAACCCAGCCTCTACCATCTTAACGAACAGTCCGGCGCACCGGTCGTGGCAGTCGTTATCCGCGCAAGCGGTGAGCGCCGTGTTCCAAGACACCACCGTCCGGCGCGACATTTCGTCGAATACCTGTGTGGCGCGACCGAGGTGACGGCAAGCCGAGTAGGCAGCCATGAGGGCGTTCGGGACGTACACCACGGCACGGTCGAGCCCGCTCTTGACAGCCTCGGCGTGCATGGAGGAGATGAGTGGCAGGGAGCCCGGCGCGAGGCGCGCGAGGGCCTTGAGGACGTGCGGGAGCGTGTGGGCGTCCGGGCGCAGGCCCACGCGCCGGAGACCGACAAAGAGGTCCGCCGCGGCGGCTGGGTCGTGCGAGGAGGCGAGCGGGGGCAGGAGAAGGTTGAAGAGGTCGAGCGGCGGGGACGGGAGGGAGAGGAGGACACGGTGGGCGATGGGGAGGTGGAGGTGCGGGGAGGGCAGCGAAATGAGGCGGTGGAGAAGGGCGTGACCGAGCGTCGCGAGGCGGCCGGAGGTGAGGCGGTGCGCGTGGAGCTGGAGGACGTGCGGTACGGTGGTGGCCGTGGTGATGAGGGCGCGGACGGCGGCCGGGGTCGTGGCCATGCCCTTGTCATTGAGGTGTTCGAAGCTGGCTCGCTGCACGAGGTAGACAGACCGAGATAACTGACCATGGGCCGGCGCTGCTTGGCCCAGAGGCCCATTTAAATTGATTGCATGCCCATGTCTTCAGTTTACCAGCTCTAATGCGTTTTTGTTAGTACTACCGGACTAGTCCGATATAAGACCAGACTAGTCCGATGTTGTCCAGTAAGGACATCGGACTAGTCCGGACATCGACCGGACTGGTCTGGTCTTTTCAGTTAATGTCAGTTTGAACTCGAAAATAACATGTGTTCTAATTGAAAGGACACAACTCACCGACAATTATGATCGGGGGACTTAACTGTCTCTAAGGGTGGGAGGCCCCCTCTTGTGTCTCTTGATCATATATAAAGAGAGAGTTATGTGTATGATTGAGTGTGGTGTTGTGAATACACATTAGACACAAGAACTCTCTCAATTCTCATAATCCGATCAACAATACCAAGAGAAGAACAAGGGAAAACGTCTCCTGTCGTCGTTCTACTTGCGGCCTCGCCTTGTTGGCTTGATGGCCGCATCATCAAGCAACAACAAAGATGAAAGTGAAGGTATTATTGATGTTCTTGTGCTATTTGAGATATAACATTTGGTGTTGATCTTGTATTCAGTTTTCTTCTGAGTAATTCAAAATAATTTAGTGGCTATTTGATCTTTGGGCTCCTTTTTCGTTTCTAACAATGGTATCAGAGCCGTTTAGACCACTAATCATTTCGAATTGAGTTTTGATCGAAGTTTTTCGCTTAAAGTTTTTGAATGTTCCGACTTGTCCGGTCTAAGGGTCAGACTAGTCCGGTGTGTCACAGTAAAGTGGTTAGGTTTTCGGATCAGGGTTTTTTGACGCGTTCATCTGATTGAAAACCAATTAAGCACTTTGAATTGAAATCCGTTGTGAAAATTAAGTTGGATGGTAAGATTAATATTCCCTTTTGGGTATTTCGACATTTTTCCAGTTTTTTATATGAAACTTTTTTGGGGTTGGTCGTACTAGTACGGAATAATACGGACAAAACTCAAAAAGTTCAATAAAGAATGGATCAAATGTTTTTGGATCAGTACTGGACTTGTCCGGCGTATGGACCGGACTAGTCCAGTTTCCATACTGTAAGAGTTCGGACTAGTCCGGCCATGTGCGGACTAGTCCGTTCTATACAATTAAGTTTGCTTATTTAATAAGTTTCCACTGTGAATTAAGTTTATTGTCATAGCAATTTGATCGAGTAACCAAAGCAAAAGATAAATTGCTATGTCAATTTAAGTTGCATGGAATTCTATTGAGTAACCAAAGCGAAAAATAGAATTTCCATGCTTTTAAACAATATTATGTCATTATTGGCCGAGTAACCAAAGCGAAAGGCACTAATGACATTTTCTGTTTAAGTGCATAGTAATTTGGTCAAGTAACCAAAGCAAAAGATAAATTACTATGTATTTCAATTGTTCTCCAATGTTAAGTTTTAATGTCATTATTGGCCGAGTAACCAAAGCGAAAGGCATTAATGATATTCTCTTTTAAGAACATATTAATTTGGTCGTGTAACAAAAGCGAAAGATAAATTACTATGTTGTTTTTCAGTTATTTTCAAGTGTTGAGTTTTGGTCAAGTAACCAAAGTGAAAGATAAAACTCAATATTATCGTATGATTAATATCAATGCATTCGCTTATGATCTCGTTTTTAATTAAGAAGTTTTCTCAAATGAGAATTCAACACTGAGTTTTATGGGAGATGGAGAGAAAGTTGGAGATTGCTTTGGCAGTCTCTGAGATGGACTTTGCTCTCACAACTCCATATTGTAAAGTTGATAAAACTCAGTAAGCCTTTGTTGTGAGGACAAAGGACTATACTAGTAAGCTATTGGCTTGTGATATAGCCAAAGTTAAGTGGAAACAATCAAACAAGTAATGTTTGATGGTTATTAAGGGCACTATCACTGAAATCATTCGGGGAGCAATCCCTGAATGTGAGATTGTCACTGAGTACCTCCAAAAGATTGAGAATCAGTTTACTGGTTCTTCTAAGTCATTAGCAAGTACTCTTATCAAGAGACTTGTCGATGAAAAGTATTATGGAGGTGATGTACGAAAGCACATTTTAAGGATGACAAATATGACTGCAAAGTTTAAGCCTATAGATTTGGGGATTAAAGATGAGTTCATTGTGCATCTCATTTTCTAAAGGAATTTGAGACTTTTGTCATCAACTATGACTCAACCTGAACTACGAAACATAGAAAAACTCATGTCTATGTGTGTTCAGGAGGAAGAGAGGATTAAGTCTCTTCATGGTAATTATGCTATTAATTACGTGAAGGGAAAAAGTAAGGCTAAGAAGAATAATCATGGTTCTTAGTATCATGGTAATTATTCTTCTAAGCAATTTTTAAGTATCATAGTTCTTCTCACCATGATAAAGATAAGGGTAAGGCTCTACAAAGCCATCCTTAACGTAAGGATGTGAAAGTAGAGAAAAATCAGTATCATTTTTTGTTTAGACAAAGGTCACCATTAAAAGGAATGCATAGGCTTCCTTAAATGGTGTTGTAAGCGACTGTCGACTGTTGGAGTCGGCAGATCCCCTAACACTATGAAAAGTGTTTGAAGGAGTTTGTGGTTCGGTCTGGGCGCGCGGAGATCTAAGAAAGTGAAATGCGATTTGGACACGAGTGACACGGTGGTTTACGTGGTTCGGGCCGCCTGAGCGTAATACCCTACTCCACGGGTGTGTGTTTGTTGTATTAACTTGTGAGTTTCAGAGTGTTCGAGAGTTCTCTCCTGTGTATCGTCGGTTTGTCCTTTTATAGTACAAGGACTAACCGTTACAAGTCAGCCTGGCCCGACATGTGGCCCTGGCGGTTATTAGTATTGATACACGAGATTAATTGTTGTTAATAACCCTGTAACGGCTCCGACAGTGCCGTTACAGGTGTTAAGGCTGTCCGATTAATTATCATTAACGTGGAATTAATGGTAATTAATCGGATCTTGAAGTCCGCGGCTGTCCTTTGGAGATCCGGAGCCGTTACAACGTCTCCCGGAGGCTTTAAGCATCTAGCTCTGTCGTGTGGACACGTGGCAGCTCCGGAGCTTGCTTGGGAGAAGCGGGAAGCTCCGGGGTGACCTGGTACGTGTCATGTCCGGAGCTTCTCTCGGTCGGGGGCTACCTCCGGAGGTGCCGTTTCAGTACTTGGCCCGGAGCTTCACCCTTGCGGGTAATAGCTCTGGGCTGACAGTACACGTGGCAACCTAGAGGTTAACCATGTTGGAGAAGCGGGTCCGGTCACGTCTGGCGAGTGGGCCCCCGAGGGTCTTCAATTTGAGTTGATGTCCTTCCCTTGAGATCTTTGTAACCTCAGGGGGTGTATGGTTTTTAGGGTACCGACAGTGGCCCCCTGGACCTACCTCCGGGGAAGACCAACGGGATGAAGTCGTTCCGCCGGAGGTGGGTCCATACTTGTGACTCTTGAACTGGGTCTTCAAGAGTCTTAGGAGGTGCCTTTGGCGGGGCTTTATGGTTGAGTCCCGACGCGTGGCGCACCTCAGGCGGCAGATAAGATCTTTGACGTGCGGATCTCTCGCAATTGAAGGTCGTCGGTTCCCGATACGAAAACCGTATCGGTTCCGCGCGCCTTGTCAGTCCGCCGCCTTTGGGTTTCCCGCCTCGTGATGACAACTGTTCGCCTGGGTAAGAGCCTCGACTTGATCGTCAGGGTGGTCCCGGGCCCTCTTGTCATCGGCTGGGTTGAATTCTTGAGTAGTATGCTTAACTCTCCTGCAGTTTCCATCCAAGCGTTGCGAGGGCTTACTTAAGAAGGAAAGCGCACCGTCGGGAGTTCTTTACGCTTTCCATCTGTTCTTGCGCTCAAACTCCCAACTCGTGCTTTGCTTCTCTTCTCTCGCCTAGCAGTGCTGCGATGGAGTTGGGTCTGCGTGAGAGTCGTTTGAAGACGGAGAGCGATCTGAAGAAGGTCCGAGCCCTCATGGGGTGGTCGTCGGACTTCTTCAACCGTTCAATCCGCACCGGAGGAGAGCTTCCCTTTAAAAAGGAGCGCTCCGGCGAAATGGTATACTTTTCATCGTATGCCATGGTGGGGCTGATCCCACCATTTTCTTCCTTCTTTTTGATGCTGCTGGACTTCTATGGTCTGCAGCTATACCACCTTGGCCCTCACTCCCTTCTCCTTGTATCCGTCTTTGTCCACTTCTGCGAGATGTGGGTGGGCATTCCTCCCTGCATCGAGCTCTTCCGCACTTTCTTCACCGTCCAAACCACCGGCCGAAGTGACGAGTACCTTGGCTTCTACTACTTTGTGAAGCGCAAGAAGTGCCCGTTCAAGTACCTCCGGTCGTTCCCTTCCGGGAAGTGGGATGACTGGAAGAAAGATTGGGTAGTCGTCCGGGTGGAGGAGCACGAGCGGTTGGAACTGCCAGACGGTCTGCCCGGCATTGACACGTCGGTGTGGAGCGAAGTTCCGGTGCTGGCGGCAGCTTTCGACCCCGTCTTGTCCAGGATCCGCCAATGTGTAGAGGGAGGATTGACTCCCCAGGCGGTGTTCTGCAACTTCCTGTCGAACAGGTGGGCGCCGCTGAAGAGGAGGGAGAAGCTCGCCTGGGCCCTCAACAGCGTGATGGACGAAGACCGGGTCGAAACCGGGTTGAAGTCCAGCATGGTGGGGAAGTCCTTGGAGTTTCACCTCAAGAAATTCCAGCACGGCATCGATGTAGACGGAGCGTACTTGACTCCGCCACCGGCTTTCCTCCCCCTGAACGAGGAAGTTGAGTTCAGCAGGGTGCTCCGGCGGAAGATGCCCGCGCTTGACGACCTTGGCGTCGTCGAGAGAAGATCGACCGCCCCGTTGGCGATCCCCGGGTTGTCGGAAGGCGGCTCCGCCCCTGTCTCTCAGCCAAGAGCTGAGGTCACCGGCAAGGGCAAGGAGCTGGCGGAGGAGCCAGAGAGCCGGAAGAGGAAGTTGCATCATGCTGACGGGAGGTCCGTCGGGCTTGCTACTTCCCCGCCAGTTCCCCGTCCTCAGGGAGGAGGATCCTCCGCTGCTGTAGCGTCTGTCCCCGTGGTGGGGTCTTTTCGGAGCGCTACTGTTCCGGCGGTGGGATCCTCCCGGAGTACGGTTGTCCCCATGATGGGTCCCTCCGGAGGTGCCAGCTCCGGACAGGCGACTCCGGTTCGAGAAGCGGTGAGGGCCTCCAGGTCTAGGAGTTCCTCTCGGTCAAGGAGAGCTCCGACCCGGGAAACGCCCGCGGCTACGGCAAGTCCTGGGAGTCCTCCCGGAGCTCCTACGCCGACCGTGGCCAGCCCGGAACGTCCGGGAAAGAGGTTTCGCGCAAGCTGGTGCGTGAGCCTCCCAAGGTAATTTTTCTTGCTTACCTCAATTAACTTTTAATTATAGCATCTGTTTGCTCAATTTCTTCATTCTTCATCTGCAGCGTTCCCAAGAAGGGGAGTGAAGCTCCGCCCTCAGCCACAGTGTCTGAGGCTGCGAGGGCTTCTGCTCCAGCCCCGGTGCCGCCCCAGGCGGAGGCTGCGACAGCTCCGGCGCCGGCTGTCGTGGTCATGGACCTCGACTCGTCTCCAGAAGTTCCCGTGGTAGCGCCGGACCACGGGATCGAAGATGCGCCAGCGGCACCCGCTCCGGAGGTTGAAGCTCCGGGCCCTGGTGCTGCAGAAGTAGATGCTCCGGCTGTCGAGCCGGAGGAAGTAGCGGTCCCGGCTTCAGAGCCGGAAAATGCTGGAGCTTCGGCGGTCGAGCCGGAGGCAGCTGAAGCCCCGGCGTGCGAGCTGGAAGTTGAAGTGGTTCCGGCAATTGAGCCGGTTACTTCTGAAGCTTCGGTCGCAAGGCCGGTAGTTACTGGAGCGCCGGCTGCAGAGCCGGTGGTGGTGGAGGCGGGGGAGCTTGAGCTCCCCTCAGAAGAAGCGTCCCGGCCGGAGCCATTGGAGGCGACGACGTCGATGGTACCCGTGGCGGAGCCAGAGTGCCTGAACGAAGTCGCCGGCCCCCAGCCTGAGGGGGCGAATGAAGATTTGGTGGCGGGACCTTCTTCAGTGGCGACTGAGGCCATCCCGGAGGAGGGCCCTAGTGCCTTGGAAGCTCGGGGTTCCGCTCTCGCAGAGTGGGACCCAATTTTTGTAAATGAAAACCCGCTGGAACCAGCGGAGGAGACCCCAGAAGGTCCGGAGCCCATCTCGCTGTCGATGTCCATCGACAACGCTTGCTCCAGTCTGCGCCAAGTCCAACTAGCCTTCTTCCACGACAGCAAGGTTCTTGAAGAGGAGCGCCAAACCCTTAGGAGGTGGCGTAATAGACTCCAATTCGAAACCAAGCTGGCGCAGTCGAGGATCGCTGCGGACAAGGAATGGATCAAGCGGGAGAAGGTCCGCTTGGAGCTCTGGGGTGAGATGCTGGACGAGAGGGAGAGCATGACTCACAACCTCGACGCCAAATCCCGGGAGTACCACGACCAAGCTAAAGCTGCCAACGATGCGGCCAACGCCCGGTTCGATGAACTCGAAGCCATCAGTACCGCACTCATCAAGCGCCGAGAGGCGCTTGAGGGAAGGGAAAAGCGGCTCGAGGATGAGGAGCAAAAACTCCTGGAGCTACGGGATGACGTCTTGTGACGTGAAGAAGAGCTCGCCGAGAAGACAGCTCTGGCGGACAAGGGCCTCGAGGAGCGCGCTAAAAAATTGGAAGAGCGCTGCCTCGAGGAGGAGGAGAAGACCTGGGTGCGAGGGCAGGAGCTCTACGAGTATGAGTGTGCCCTCATCGCCCGGGAGAAGAAAATAGAGGCTAGGGAGAAAGACCTGGTCGACCGCCGGAACAAGATCCACCTCCGGGAGGAGGAGCTCGGGAGACTCGAAAAGCGGGTTGCTGCGAAAATTCAGCAAAACGCCAAAGAAGTTGAGCGCCTCTCCCGCGAGAACTCAGAACTGGCGGTGACCCGGAGGTCCCTGGAAGAAATGAAGGGCCAGAGGAAGACGGATTCCCTGCAAATTTGGGAGTTCCTGAGCAAGGCCGACGATGCGCTAGCGCCGATGGGTTTCAGCCCCGTGCTTCCGGATGATCCGGAGCCGGAGCCGGACCTTGCGCTGCAAGCGTTGGGCGCTGCGGGCAGCAAGCTCTCCAAGGTGGGCGACGTCATCGCGGACCAGTTGGAGGTCGAGGGGCAATCCCTGGCTAGGAACGTCACAGAATATGTGTTGACGTGTTACACTAGCCGAAACCCTCGATTCTCTCTGGACCCGGTGCTTGAAGGTCCCGTCGAAGGAGAGGGCGAAGCTACCCGAAGCAGCGTGTCGGAGGTCGCCCAGAAGGTCGCCGAGTTCTTCCATAGGGTCTAGGACTATCTTTCTTAGCCTTTATTTGTATCTTCTCTTCTTCCTCAATTTTGTAATCCTTTGTCCCCAGATGTAATCTCTGGTCTTCTGATGAAATGAAATCCCCAATTTTTTCGTGAATTTCATTTTTTGTCTTCAACATCTTTGTCTTCACTTGGCCCCCTGGTAGATGTGCACAATTTGATTGTGGACATGTACCAAAAGGATGTTGATTTTTGTTGAAGACAGATTTGCTTCGAACTCGTGTAGTTTAGGTCCGAAGTCTTCGATAGTGAAGGTCCCTTGAAGTCGTCGGAGCTTAGAAGCTCCGGCATTGCCCATCGTCGGAGCTTAGTAGCTCCGGCAATAGCCTCTACCAACACGTTGAGTGTCGATAGTTAATACTTCAAGGTGTCGGAGCTTAGTAGCTCCGGCAATGACCCTTGCCACGCCTGGCTTGCTGGCAACAGACTCTAGTGATAGAGTCTTCTCACCATCTTCAAGTTAACGCCAGTGGGAGTCGGAGCTTGGTTAACTCCGATTTTTCTCCATCAATGTTGGGTTTATTCTTCCTGCACACTTAGGCCAAGAAAAACAGTAAAATTCGTTCCTTATCTATAACTTCGTTGCGGCTTACGGTTCTCAAAAGAATTTCAAGTTGAACACGATTTTTAGTATGACTGGATGAATTGTCTTTTCTTTTAGATCTAATTATCCATGGACCCACCTTACTTTGGCCTGCCGGGGTGTAGGTAGAGTGGCGTACTTAGGGTGCTTGACCAGGCTAAGTCGATAGCGCACTCCGGCCCTAGAATGGCTTGGCGGCTTTCAGGCGAGTTGGCCACAGACGACATTTAAATCTAAAAAATCTGACAATTCAACCCAAATCGTACATAAACCGGTTAAACTAGAACTTCTTAAGAATTGCACATTTCTGTTATAGACAAGAAAGAGAAAAATGAAAAATGTCGAGCCTTATGCAAAAATGAATGCACGTGGAGTCTATTTCACATGAAGATGTCTTTCATTATAGGTCCGGGGTACAGGGGAAACAAGTACACTCTTAGGGTACGCAACCAGGCTAAGTGTGTTTGGTTTCTCGTTTGACCCTGGGTAGTTAGCCACACTTCTAGTCCGGAGACTGTATCAAGTGTTGCATGAGCTCTTCAAACCTTTCGGGAAAGGTCCGGCTGCTCTCCCGGAGGAACTACCCGACTCTGTACAATGACTCTATAACATACACTTCAAGTTACTTAAGACTCACCTCCGTGGAATTAAGTGTAGAACTTACGGAGGTGCTCGATGTTCCAAGGATTTGGGAGAGGTGTCCCATCCTCGGTAGCCAAGCGAACGCTTCCGGGACGGGATACTTTGATCACTCGGAAGGGTCCTTCCCAGCCGGGGGAGAGTTTGTTTTGCCCTTCTCTGGATAGTATTCTCCGTAGCACCAGATCGCCTTCCTCGAGCTGTCGGTTGTGTACATGCCGCTGATGATAGCGCCGTAGAGCTTGGCGGTATCGGGCGTTCCGAACAGCTGCTTGGCACCTTCCCTCCTCGAGGAGGTCTAGGTCTTCACGCCGGAGCTGGTCCTGCGCGGCTTCGTCGAAGGTCCGGACTCGGAGGGAACCCAGGGTGATCTCCGGAGGAAGGATCGCTTCTGCTCCGTACACCAGGAAGAAGGGTGTTTCTCCGGTTGCCCGACTTGGAGAAGTCCTGTTAGCCCATAGAGTGGGCGGAAGCTCTTCGATCCAATTAGCTCCGTGCTTTTTCAAACGCTCATAAGTGCGCGTTTTGAGTCCTTTAAGGATCTCTGCGTTTGCTCTCTCGGCTTGCCCATTGCTGGCAGGATGAGCTACGGAGGCGTAGCAAACTTGTATGCCGAGGTCTTCGCAATATCCTTGAAATGAGGAGCTTGTGAACTGAGTCCCATTATCAGTGATGATCTTGTTTGGGACTCCGAATCTGCTCACGATAGATTGTAGAAAATTGATTGCAGATTGTTTGTTGATCGTCACAACAGGAGTAGCTTCCGGCCACTTGGTGAACTTGTCAATGGCGACATACAGGAACTTGTAACCTCCGACGGCTCTTGGGAAGGGTCCCAAGATGTCCATCCCCCACACAGCGAAAGGCCACGTAGGAGGTATCATTTGTAAGGGCTGAGCAGGTGTATGAATTTGCTTTGCATGAAATTGGCATGCTTTGCATTTCTTCACTAGCTCAGTAGCATCCTGGAGCGCTGTTGGCCAGTAGAAGCCGTGCCGAAAGGCTTTTCCGACCAGCGTGCGGGAAGACGCGTGGTTCCCACACTCGCCTCCATGGATCTCTGCGAGGAGCTCGCAGCCTTCTTCCCTTGTGATGCACCGCATTAGGATGCCGTTGGCACCGCGCCGGTAGAGATCCCCTTCTACCAACGTGTATCTTTTAGCCAATCTGACTACCCGGTCAGCGGATACATCATCGTCAGGAAGGATGTTGTCTTTCAAGTAGTTCCGGATCTCCGAGATCCATGCATCGGAACTGACTTGAGCATTTGAGTCTTGCGTGCTGGGTTGCTCGGAGCTTCCGGCAGCACCTACGACCCTTGATGGCTGCCATGGTAACAGGGCCATCGGGACCGTCAGCTTCGGGATGCTGATCTCGCCCCCTTCGTTCAGCTCGGCAGGCTGAACTGTGGGTTTTGACAACCTCCGGACAAAGGTTCCGTCTGGAGCCGGAGCTCCGGTTGACGCCTTGGTCGAGAGTTCGTCAGCTTCAACGTTGTGAGCACGCTGAACATGGTGAAGGTCTAGGACTTCGAAGTCCTTCTGAAGCCTCTGGACTTCAAGGAGACAAGCAGCCAGCTGGAGATTATTGCAGGAGCATTCACCCTTCACTTGTTTGATAACAAGTTGTGAATCTCCTTTGACCAGCAACTGCTTGACACCAAAGGATAGTGCCACCTTTAATCCATATATGAGTGCTTCGTACTCCGCCATGTTGTTGGTTGCCTTGAAATCAAGGTGCACCATGTATCTTACCTTCTCCCCGGTTGGTGTGAGGAGAAGGACTCCAGCTCCGGCTCCCTGCTTCTGCATGGAGCCGTCGAAGTAAAGGGTCCAGTGAGGCTTAGTGAAGGCCGGAACTTGCGGTTCCTTCTTCTGCTCGCTGGGGCCCCCAGAGTTTGATGGAGAGGGAGTCCATTCTGCCACGAAATCTGCCAACGCTTGACTCTTGATTGCTTGTCTTGGAATGAATTCGAGGTCGAATTCAGCCAGTTCCGCTGCCCACTTCGCTATATTCCCAGTTGAATTGGGATTATGCAGAATCGCTCGAAGTGGATATGAGGTTACCACCGAGACTTTGTGAGCTTGGAAATAGTGTCGAAGCTTCCTTGAGGCAATAAGAACTGCGTAGAGCATCTTATGTACCTCTAGGTATCGAGTCTTGGCATCATGTAACACTTCACTGATGAAGTATACTGGGCGTTGGACGGTCCGGACCCTCCCGGAGGGGTCCGGAGCTTCCTCTCCATTGATCCGGACCCTGTCGGAGGGGTCCAAACTATATTCGAGGACCTCCGGGTTCTGGGTGGAGGAACCCGGAGCTTCTTCAGGAATGACCTGGATCCTATCAGAAGGATCCGGGTCCTCTGAAGTGACTTCTTGAGGATTCAAGTCGGGGAGCTGGGACCCAGACCTGCTTTCGGGAACCTCCGGATCCTCCCGAAGGGATCTGGATTCCTGAGTATTGGGTAGTTCCGGTCTCTCCGCAACCAGAACCATACTGACGACTTCGTCAGCTGCTGAAATATAAAGCAATAAAGGCTCACCAGGGTTCGGAGCTACCAAGACTGGTAGAGTGGTGAGGAACTGTTTCAGCTCCTGGAATGCCTTCTCTGCCTCTTCAGACCATTGGAATGGTCCGGACTTCCTCAGTAACTTGAAGAAGGGAAGTGCCCTTTCCGCCAGTCTTGAAATGAATCGACTGAGGGCTGCTAGACATCCAGTTAATTTTTGGACATCTTTGATGCGGGTTGGTGGCCGCATGTCTTCGATGGCTTTTATCTTCGCCGGATTAGCCTCTATACCCCGGTGACTCACCAGGAAACCAAGAAGCTTTCCGGAACTAACCCCGAAGACGCACTTGTCTGGGTTTAGCTTCGTGCGGGTGGCCCGCAGCTTGTCGAAGACAGCCTGCAAGGTATCCAAGAGGGACTCCTTGTTTTTGACTTTGACCACAATGTCATCAACGTACACCTCCACTATGTCTCTGATGAGTTCTTCGAAAGTTTTGTACATTGCTCGTACAAAAGTTGAAGCTGCATTCTTGAGACCAAAAGGCATGGCTGTGTAACAATACAATCCATCCACTGTGATGAATGAAGTATGTTCTTCATCTTCCCTAGACATCCGGATTTGATGATATCCCGAATATGCGTCTAGAAAACACAGCAACTCACACCCAGAGGTGGAATCCACTATCTGGTCTATTCTAGGTAGTGGGAATGGATCTTTTGGACATGCCTTATTCAGGGTGGTGTAGTCGATGCACATCCGAAGTTTCCCGCCAGCCTTAGGCACAACGACTGGGTTTGCCAGCCATTTTGGATGGTAGACTTCTCGGATGAATCCGGCTTCGAGCAACTTCTTCACTTCTTGTCGGATGAAGTTCTGTCGCTCTACAGATTGCTTCCGAGGTTTCTGGTGTACAGGCCGAGCGTCGGGGTAAATCTTCAGATTGTGCTCAATCACTTCCCTGGGGATCCCAGGCATTTGTGACGGTTGCCAGGCAAACACGTCAACATTAGCCCGGAGGAAAGTGATGAGCGCGAGTTCCTATTTGTCGTTCAAGCCACCCGATATACGGGTAGTTTGAGTGACATCGGAACCAATTTGGACGACTTTGACGGGAATGTCGGTGTCGCCGCTTGGCTGCACACGGGGTGCAGAGGTCGAGCCTCGTTGACGAATGCTCGGAGGTTGTGGAGCTTGCTTCTGTCTGGAATCCTCCTCTTGCGCTGTGGTGAGTGCATGGAGTTCTTCCAGAGTAGTTACTCCGGCAGTGCGATCTCCACGGATCCGGAGAACGCCTACTGGTGTCGGCATCTTCAACACCAGGTATCCATAATGAGCAGCTGCCATGAATTTGTACAAGGCAGGTCTACCCAAAATGGCGTTGAATGGTAAGTTGATCTGAGCGACGTCGAAGACCAACTTTTCGGTGCGATACTTCTCCCGGGTCCCGAAGGTAACAGGGAGAGTGATAGCTCCGAGTGGGGTTATGGCCCCCGGACCTACTCCGGAGAAAGGTCGAGAGGGCTGGAGGTCTGAAGGTCGAAGCTGAAGCTTAGTGAAAGCTTCGAAGCTGATGAGATTAAGCCCCGAACCTCCATCTACCAGGACATGATGGAGCTGGATGTTGTTGATGGTGGGAGATACCATCAAGGGCAGCTGTCCAGCTCCGACCATGCTTTGAGGACAATCCGAAGCATCGAAAGTGATGGGTGTGTCCATCCACTTTCGATGTGGCTCCGGTCTAGCTGTAGGAGCTACAGCAGCCATATCCCGTCGCATGGTCTTAATGACGCGACGAGAGGTGATGTCCCATGATCCACCAAAGATGGTGTTCATGGTTTTTCGACGTTCGTTGTCGGAGACGTCGGAATCATCGTCGACGGAGGTGTAGACGGCTTTCAAGACCTTTTTGGGGTCTTGAAACCCTAACTCCTCTTCAGCCGGAGCTTCATCGACCTTTTGTTTTCCCTCCCTCTGGCGGAAGGGAGACCCTTCCCGGCGCTTGTGGTAGCGCTCGGCAAGGTTTTGGACCTCCCGGCAATCCTCCAGCTTGTGGCTGCCCGTTTTGTGAATGGGGCACCACATCTTGGATTTGCCACCGTCTTCGGAAGACGGTCGAGGTCGCTTCTCGGGGCGTGGCCCCCGGCCACCAGGAGTTGCAGTGGCTGCAACGTTGGATGTGCCGGCCGACGGCTTCTTCTTGCCGTTGGTCTTCTTTTTCTTCTTGCCACTCCCGGAGGTAGCGGCTTCTTCTTTGGAGGATTTTTTATGATCCTCCAAGGCTGGTTTGGAGTGCATTTCACGGCCCTCCGCAGCTCTGGCACATTTGTCAGCCAGGCTGAAGAGCTCCGTGACACTGGTGATCTCTTTGATCGCCAGTTTCTCCAACATCTTCTTGTCTCGTACACCCTGTCTGAATGCTACAATGACAGAAGCGCTTGAGATAGAAGGGATTGTGTTACGTACCTGAGAGAATCTCTGGATGAATGACCGCAAAGATTCCCCTCCTTTTTGCACGACCGCAAAAAGGTCCAGTTCGGTGCCCGGACGGGTGTATGAACTCCCGAAATTGGCGGTGAACTGGCGGCATAACTCCTCCCAACTGTCGATAGAGTTGGGCGGAAGGCTCATAAACCAGGACCTAGCAGTCCCAGTTAAGGCCACTGGAAAGTAATTGGCCATTACAGCCTCATTTCCTCCAGCTGCTAGGATCGCAGTGGAGTATATCTGTAGAAATTCTACGGGATTGACAGTCCCGTCGAATTTTTCCGGCAAGTGTGGCCGGAACTTCTGTGGCCATCTAACCATACGCAGGTGCATGGCTAGGGCGGAACAGCCTCCTCCTACTCCTTCCAGAGTAGAAAGATCTTGAGCATCTCGTCTTTCTCGAGCTCGCTCGATGTGGACACGGCCATCCTGTTGGCGGTATCGGCGATCAAGCTCTGCTCGGAGGTCGTGTGTCGAAAGCCGAGATGCAGTATGGGCACGTCGTGCCCCAGAGGGCAACGACGTCACTTGCTGTGACGCAGCTCTTCTCCGGTTGTTGGAGACATGTGGACCAAGTCTTCCAGACAACGTTCGTCGCTGCGTCGGGGCCCGCCCTGAAGGAGGTGGACCCTGATTGTTGAGGCGTTCGGCCGCTGCTGCGACCAAATGCTCAATATCAGCTCTCCATTGCTCCATGGCACCTTGAGATGCATCCGGAGGTGGTGGTCGCTGAAGGAGAGCACGCGCTGCATGGAGCGCGTGTTCTGGGTTGTCACGACTTGCCGGCGCTGAATGTGACGCCGGTGCACCATCATGTCGTTCGGCATGTCTTGCCGGAGAAGATGGTGGTGGTGGGAGTGTGACTCCCGCTGGAACTGAGGCTCCTGCCGGTGGTTGCATGTTGGAGGGATTGCCTCCGACAGTTTGAGCAGCAGGTTGCCCGTTGGATGATCCAGCTGCAGAATTCACCATTCTTGAAGATCTCAGGCTCCCCTTCCTGGCGCGCCAACTGTCGACTGTTGGAGTCGGCAGATCCCCTAACACTATGAAAAGTGTTTGAAGGAGTTTGTGGTTCGGTCTGGGCGCGCGGAGATCTAAGAAAGTGAAATGCGATTTGGACACGAGTGACACGGTGGTTTACGTGGTTCGGGCCGCCTGAGCGTAATACCCTACTCCACGGGTGTGTGTTTGTTGTATTAACTTGTGAGTTTCAGAGTGTTCGAGAGTTCTCTCCTGTGTATCGTCGGTTTGTCCTTTTATAGTACAAGGACTAACCGTTACAAGTCAGCCTGGCCCGACATGTGGCCCTGGCGGTTATTAGTATTGATACACGAGATTAATTGTTGTTAATAACCCTGTAACGGCTCCGACAGTGCCGTTACAGGTGTTAAGGCTGTCCGATTAATTATCATTAACGTGGAATTAATGGTAATTAATCGGATCTTGAAGTCCGCGGCTGTCCTTTGGAGATCCGGAGCCGTTACAACGTCTCCCGGAGGCTTTAAGCATCTAGCTCTGTCGTGTGGACACGTGGCAGCTCCGGAGCTTGCTTGGGAGAAGCGGGAAGCTCCGGGGTGACCTGGTACGTGTCATGTCCGGAGCTTCTCTCGGTCGGGGGCTACCTCCGGAGGTGCCGTTTCAGTACTTGGCCCGGAGCTTCACCCTTGCGGGTAATAGCTCTGGGCTGACAGTACACGTGGCAACCTAGAGGTTAACCATGTTGGAGAAGCGGGTCCGGTCACGTCTGGCGAGTGGGCCCCCGAGGGTCTTCAATTTGAGTTGATGTCCTTCCCTTGAGATCTTTGTAACCTCAGGGGGTGTATGGTTTTTAGGGTACCGACAGCGACAATCAGTTTCCTCACATCAGAGTAAGAGTAAGAGAATCGATTCCGAAATGTCTTCAAAATTATGGCATTGTCGCTTAGGCCATATTTCGAGGGGGAGAATTGAACAATTGATTTCACAATCGATTCTTCCTCATTCGGATTTTTCAGTTTCAGAAGAATGCATAGACTAAGAAAAGTAAGAAATGGTGCTATATACAGTGCGGGAATTTGGAATAATCCATACAAACATTTGTGGTCTATTTCCTTTAGTATCTCTTGATGGTTTTGATTCATTCATAACCTTCACGGATGACTATTCTCGCTATGGCCATATTTATCCAATTAAAGAACGCTTTGAAGCGTTGGATAAATTAAAGATATTTAAGGCTGAAGATGAAAATCAGCACAACAGTAAGATAAAAGTGGTAAGATCCAATCGTAGTGGTGAATACTACGGTCATCATACCCCTATGGCCAAGTTCCTGGACCATTTGCTCGGTTCCTACAGGAAAATGACATAGTTGCCCAGTATTCAACACCAGGCGAGCCTCAGCAAAATAAAGTAGCAGAACGGTGCAACCGTACGCTAATGGATATGGTAAGATCCATGTTAAGTCAATCAGATTTGTCGGTTAGCTTATGAATAGAGGCATTAAAAACCGCTATTCATGTGCTAAATCGGATCTTTAGTAAGTTGGTGTCTAAAACACCGTATGAGTTGTGGAGAGGACGTAAGCCCTCATTAAGTTATATGCATATATGGGGTTGTCCTGAGGCAAAAATGTTTAACCCAAACTGTCGGTACCCTAAAAACCATACACCCCCTGAGGTTACAAAGATCTCAAGGGAAGGACATCAACTCAAATTGAAGACCCTCGGGGGCCCACTCGCCAGACGTGACCGGACCCGCTTCTCCAACATGGTTAACCTCTAGGTTGCCACGTGTACTGTCAGCCCAGAGCTATTACCCGCAAGGGTGAAGCTCCGGGCCAAGTACTGAAACGGCACCTCCGGAGGTAGCCCCCGACCGAGAGAAGCTCCGGACATGACACGTACCAGGTCACCCCGGAGCTTCCCGCTTCTCCCAAGCAAGCTCCGGAGCTGCCACGTGTCCACACGACAGAGCTAGATGCTTAAAGCCTCCGGGAGACGTTGTAACGGCTCCGGATCTCCAAAGGACAGCCGCGGACTTCAAGATCCGATTAATTACCATTAATTCCACGTTAATGATAATTAATCGGACAGCCTTAACACCTGTAACGGCACTGTCGGAGCCGTTACAGGGTTATTAACAACAATTAATCTCGTGTATCAATACTAATAACCGCCAGGGCCACATGTCGGGCCAGGCTGACTTGTAACGGTTAGTCCTTGTACTATAAAAGGACAAACCGACGATACACAGGAGAGAACTCTCGAACACTCTGAAACTCACAAGTTAATACAACAAACACACACCCGTGGAGTAGGGTATTACGCTCAGGCGGCCCGAACCACGTAAACCACCGTGTCACTCGTGTCCAAATCGCATTTCACTTTCTTAGATCTCCGCGCGCCCAGACCGAACCACAAACTCCTTCAAACACTTTTCATAGTGTTAGGGGATCTGCCGACTCCAACAGTCGACAGTTGGCGCGCCAGGTAGGGGCGCCTGAGATCTTCAAGAATGGTGAATTCTGCAGCTGGATCATCCAACGGGCAACCTGCTGCTCAAACTGTCGGAGGCAATCCCTCCAACATGCAACCACCGGCAGGAGCCTCAGTTCCAGCGGGAGTCACACTCCCACCACCACCATCTTCTCCGGCAAGACATGCCGAACGACATGATGGTGCACCGGCGTCACATTCAGCGCCGGCAAGTCGTGACAACCCAGAACACGCGCTCCATGCAGCGCGTGCTCTCCTTCAGCGACCACCACCTCCGGATGCATCTCAAGGTGCCATGGAGCAATGGAGAGCTGATATTGAGCATTTGGTCGCAGCAGCGGCCGAACGCCTCAACAATCAGGGTCCACCTCCTTCAGGGCGGGCCCCGACGCAGCGACGAACGTTGTCTGGAAGACTTGGTCCACATGTCTCCAACAACCGGAGAAGAGCTGCGTCACAGCAAGTGACGTCGTTGCCCTCTGGGGCACGACGTGCCCATACTGCATCTCGGCTTTCGACACACGACCTCCGAGCAGAGCTTGATCGCCGATACCGCCAACAGGATGGCCGTGTCCACATCGAGCGAGCTCGAGAAAGACGAGATGCTCAAGATCTTTCTACTCTGGAAGGAGTAGGAGGAGGCTGTTCCGCCCTAGCCATGCACCTGCGTATGGTTAGATGGCCACAGAAGTTCCGGCCACACTTGCCGGAAAAATTCGACGGGACTGTCAATCCCGTAGAATTTCTACAGATATACTCCACTGCGATCCTAGCAGCTGGAGGAAATGAGGCTGTAATGGCCAATTACTTTCCAGTGGCCTTAACTGGGACTGCTAGGTCCTGGTTTATGAGCCTTCCGCCCAACTCTATCGACAGTTGGGAGGAGCTATGCCGCCAGTTCACCGCCAATTTCGGGAGTTCATACACCCGTCCGGGCACCGAACTGGACCTTTTTGCGGTCGTGCAAAAAGGAGGGGAATCTTTGCGGTCATTCATCCAGAGATTCTCTCAGGTACGTAACACAATCCCTTCTATCTCAAGCGCTTCTGTCATTGTAGCATTCAGACACGGTGTACGAGACAAGAAGATGTTGGAGAAACTGGCGATCAAAGAGATCACCAGTGTCACGGAGCTCTTCAGCCTGGCTGACAAATGTGCCAGAGCTGCGGAGGGCCGTGAAATGCACTCCAAACCAGCCTTGGAGGATCATAAAAAATCCTCCAAAGAAGAAGCCGCTACCTCCGGGAGTGGCAAGAAGAAAAAGAAGACCAACGGCAAGAAGAAGCCGTCGGCCGGCACATCCAACGTTGCAGCCACTGCAACTCCTGGTGGCCGGGGGCCACGCCCCGAGAAGCGACCTCGACCGTCTTCCGAAGACGGTGGCAAATCCAAGATGTGGTGCCCCATTCACAAAACGGGCAGCCACAAGCTGGAGGATTGCCGGGAGGTCCAAAACCTTGCCGAGCGCTACCACAAGCGCCGGGAAGGGTCTCCCTTCCGCCAGAGGGAGGGAAAACAAAAGGTCGATGAAGCTCCGGCTGAAGAGGAGTTAGGGTTTCAAGACCCCAAAAAGGTCTTGAAAGCTGTCTACACCTCCGTCGACGATGATTCCGACGTCTCCGACAACGAACGTCGAAAAACCATGAACACCATCTTTGGTGGATCATGGGACATCACCTCTCGTCGCGTCATTAAGACCATGCGACGGGATATGGCTGCTGTAGCTCCTACAGCTAGACCGGAGCCACATCGAAAGTGGATGGACACACCCATCACTTTCGATGCTTCGGATTGTCCTCAAAGCATGGTCGGAGCTGGACAGCTGCCCTTGATGGTATCTCCCACCATCAACAACATCCAGCTCCATCATGTCCTGGTAGATGGAGGTTCGGGGCTTAATCTCATCAGCTTCGAAGCTTTCACTAAGCTTCAGCTTCGACCTTCAGACCTCCAGCCCTCTCGACCTTTCTCCGGAGTAGGTCCGGGGGCCATAACCCCACTCGGAGCTATCACTCTCCCTGTTACCTTCGGGACCCGGGAGAAGTATCGCACCGAAAAGTTGGTCTTCGACGTCGCTCAGATCAACTTACCATTCAACGCCATTTTGGGTAGACCTGCCTTGTACAAATTCATGGCAGCTGCTCATTATGGATACCTGGTGTTGAAGATGCCGACACCAGTAGGCGTTCTCCGGATCCGTGGAGATCGCACTGCCGGAGTAACTGCTCTGGAAGAACTCCATGCACTCACCACAGCGCAAGAGGAGGATTCCAGACAGAAGCAAGCTCCACAACCTCCGAGCATTCGTCAACGAGGCTCGACCTCTGCACCCCGTGTGCAGCCAAGCGGCGACACCGACATTCCCGTCAAAGTCGTCCAAATTGGTTCCGATGTCACTCAAACTACCCGTATATCGGGTGGCTTGAACGACAAATAGGAACTCGCGCTCATCACTTTCCTCCGGGCTAATGTTGACGTGTTTGCCTGGCAACCGTCACAAATGCCTGGGATCCCCAGGGAAGTGATTGAGCACAATCTGAAGATTTACCCCGACGCTCGGCCTGTACACCAGAAACCTCGGAAGCAATCTGTAGAGCGACAGAACTTCATCCGACAAGAAGTGAAGAAGTTGCTCGAAGCCGGATTCATCCGAGAAGTCTACCATCCAAAATGGCTGGCAAACCCAGTCGTTGTGCCTAAGGCCGGCGGGAAACTTCGGATGTGCATCGACTACACCACCCTGAATAAGGCATGTCCAAAAGATCCATTCCCACTACCTAGAATAGACCAGATAGTGGATTCCACCTCTGGGTGTGAGTTGCTGTGTTTTCTAGACGCATATTCGGGATATCATCAAATCCGGATGTCTAGGGAAGATGAAGAACATACTTCATTCATCACAGTGGATGGATTGTATTGTTACACAGCCATGCCTTTTGGTCTCAAGAATGCAGCTTCAACTTTTGTACGAGCAATGTACAAAACTTTCGAAGAACTCATCAGAGACATAGTGGAGGTGTACGTTGATGACATTGTGGTCAAAGTCAAAAACAAGGAGTCCCTCTTGGATACCTTGCAGGCTGTCTTCGACAAGCTGCGGGCCACCCGCACGAAGCTAAACCCAGACAAGTGCGTCTTCGGGGTTAGTTCCGGAAAGCTTCTTGGTTTCCTGGTGAGTCACCGGGGTATAGAGGCTAATCCGGCGAAGATAAAAGCCATCGAAGACATGCGGCCACCAACCCGCATCAAAGATGTCCAAAAATTAACTGGATGTCTAGCAGCCCTCAGTCGATTCATTTCAAGACTGGCGGAAAGGGCACTTCCCTTCTTCAAGTTACTGAGGAAGTCCGGACCATTCCAATGGTCTGAAGAGGCAGAGAAGGCATTCCAGGAGCTGAAACAGTTCCTCACCACTATACCAGTCTTGGTAGCTCCGAACCCTGGTGAGCCTTTATTGCTTTATATTTCAGCAGCTGACGAAGTCGTCAGTATGGTTCTGGTTGCGGAGAGACCGGAACTACCCAATACTCAGGAATCCAGATCCCTTCGGGAGGATCCGGAGGTTCCCGAAAGCAGGTCTGGGTCCCAGCTCCCCGACTTGAATCCTCAAGAAGTCACTTCAGAGGACCCGGATCCTTCTGATAGGATCCAGGTCATTCCTGAAGAAGCTCCGGGTTCCTCCACCCAGAACCCGGAGGTCCTCGAATATAGTTTGGACCCCTCCGACAGGGTCCGGATCAATGGAGAGGAAGCTCCGGACCCCTCCGGGAGGGTCCGGACCGTCCAACGCCCAGTATACTTCATCAGTGAAGTGTTACATGATGCCAAGACTCGATACCTAGAGGTACATAAGATGCTCTACGCAGTTCTTATTGCCTCAAGGAAGCTTCGACACTATTTCCAAGCTCACAGAGTCTCGGTGGTAACCTCATATCCACTTCGAGCGATTCTGCATAATCCCAATTCAACTGGGAATATAGCGAAGTGGGCAGCGGAACTGGCTGAATTCGACCTCGAATTCATTCCAAGACAAGCAATCAAGAGTCAAGCGTTGGCAGATTTCGTGGCAGAATGGACTCCCTCTCCATCAAACTCTGGGGGCCCCAGCGAGCAGAAGAAGGAACCGCAAGTTCCGGCCTTCACTAAGCCTCACTGGACCCTTTACTTCGACGGCTCCATGCAGAAGCAGGGAGCCGGAGCTGGAGTCCTTCTCCTCACACCAACCGGGGAGAAGGTAAGATACATGGTGCACCTTGATTTCAAGGCAACCAACAACATGGCGGAGTACGAAGCACTCATATATGGATTAAAGGTGGCACTATCCTTTGGTGTCAAGCAGTTGCTGGTCAAAGGAGATTCACAACTTGTTATCAAACAAGTGAAGGGTGAATGCTCCTGCAATAATCTCCAGCTGGCTGCTTATCTCCTTGAAGTCCAGAGGCTTCAGAAGGACTTCGAAGTCCTAGACCTTCACCATGTTCAGCGTGCTCACAACGTTGAAGCTGACGAACTCTCGACCAAGGCGTCAACCGGAGCTCCGGCTCCAGACGGAACCTTTGTCCGGAGGTTGTCAAAACCCACAGTTCAGCCTGCCGAGCTGAACGAAGGGGGCGAGATCAGCATCCCGAAGCTGACGGTCCCGATGGCCCTGTTACCATGGCAGCCATCAAGGGTCGTAGGTGCTGCCGGAAGCTCCGAGCAACCCAGCACGCAAGACTCAAATGCTCAAGTCAGTTCCGATGCATGGATCTCGGAGATCCGGAACTACTTGAAAGACAACATCCTTCCTGACGATGATGTATCCGCTGACCGGGTAGTCAGATTGGCTAAAAGATACACGTTGGTAGAAGGGGATCTCTACCGGCGCGGTGCCAACGGCATCCTAATGCGGTGCATCACAAGGGAAGAAGGCTGCGAGCTCCTCGCAGAGATCCATGGAGGCGAGTGTGGGAACCACGCGTCTTCCCGCACGCTGGTCGGAAAAGCCTTTCGGCACGGCTTCTACTGGCCAACAGCGCTCCAGGATGCTACTGAGCTAGTGAAGAAATGCAAAGCATGCCAATTTCATGCAAAGCAAATTCATACACCTGCTCAGCCCTTACAAATGATACCTCCTACGTGGCCTTTCGCTGTGTGGGGGATGGACATCTTGGGACCCTTCCCAAGAGCCGTCGGAGGTTACAAGTTCCTGTATGTCGCCATTGACAAGTTCACCAAGTGGCCGGAAGCTACTCCTGTTGTGACGATCAACAAACAATCTGCAATCAATTTTCTACAATCTATCGTGAGCAGATTCGGAGTCCCAAACAAGATCATCACTGATAATGGGACTCAGTTCACAAGCTCCTCATTTCAAGGATATTGCGAAGACCTCGGCATACAAGTTTGCTACGCCTCCGTAGCTCATCCTGCCAGCAATGGGCAAGCCGAGAGAGCAAACGCAGAGATCCTTAAAGGACTCAAAACGCGCACTTATGAGCGTTTGAAAAAGCACGGAGCTAATTGGATCGAAGAGCTTCCGCCCACTCTATGGGCTAACAGGACTTCTCCAAGTCGGGCAACCGGAGAAACACCCTTCTTCCTGGTGTACGGAGCAGAAGCGATCCTTCCTCCGGAGATCACCCTGGGTTCCCTCCGAGTCCGGACCTTCGACGAAGCCGCGCAGGACCAGCTCCGGCGTGAAGACCTAGACCTCCTCGAGGAGGGAAGGTGCCAAGCAGCTGTTCGGAACGCCCGATACCGCCAAGCTCTACGGCGCTATCATCAGCGGCATGTACACAACCGACAGCTCGAGGAAGGCGATCTGGTGCTACGGAGAATACTATCCAGAGAAGGGCAAAACAAACTCTCCCCCGGCTGGGAAGGACCCTTCCGAGTGATCAAAGTATCCCGTCCCGGAAGCGTTCGCTTGGCTACCGAGGATGGGACACCTCTCCCAAATCCTTGGAACATCGAGCACCTCCGTAAGTTCTACACTTAATTCCACGGAGGTGAGTCTTAAGTAACTTGAAGTGTATGTTATAGAGTCATTGTACAGAGTCGGGTAGTTCCTCCGGGAGAGCAGCCGGACCTTTCCCGAAAGGTTTGAAGAGCTCATGCAACACTTGATACAGTCTCCGGACTAGAAGTGTGGCTAACTACCCAGGGTCAAACGAGAAACCAAACACACTTAGCCTGGTTGCGTACCCTAAGAGTGTACTTGTTTCCCCTGTACCCCGGACCTATAATGAAAGACATCTTCATGTGAAATAGACTCCACGTGCATTCATTTTTGCATAAGGCTCGACATTTTTTATTTTTCTCTTTCTTGTCTATAACAGAAATGTGCAATTCTTAAGAAGTTCTAGTTTAACCGGTTTATGTACGATTTGGGTTGAATTGTCAGATTTTTTAGATTTAAATGTCATCTGTGGCCAACTCGCCTGAAAGCCGCCAAGCCATTCTAGGGCCGGAGTGCGCTATCGACTTAGCCTGGTCAAGCACCCTAAGTACGCCACTCTACCTACACCCCGGCAGGCCAAAGTAAGGTGGGTCCATGGATAATTAGATCTAAAAGAAAAGACAATTCATCCAGTCATACTAAAAATCGTGTTCAACTTGAAATTCTTTTGAGAACCGTAAGCCGCAACGAAGTTATAGATAAGGAACGAATTTTACTGTTTTTCTTGGCCTAAGTGTGCAGGAAGAATAAACCCAACATTGATGGAGAAAAATCGGAGTTAACCAAGCTCCGACTCCCACTGGCGTTAACTTGAAGATGGTGAGAAGACTCTATCACTAGAGTCTGTTGCCAGCAAGCCAGGCGTGGCAAGGGTCATTGCCGGAGCTACTAAGCTCCGACACCTTGAAGTATTAACTATCGACACTCAACGTGTTGGTAGAGGCTATTGCCGGAGCTACTAAGCTCCGACGATGGGCAATGCCGGAGCTTCTAAGCTCCGACGACTTCAAGGGACCTTCACTATCGAAGACTTCGGACCTAAACTACACGAGTTCGAAGCAAATCTGTCTTCAACAAAAATCAACATCCTTTTGGTACATGTCCACAATCAAATTGTGCACATCTACCAGGGGGCCAAGTGAAGACAAAGATGTTGAAGACAAAAAATGAAATTCACGAAAAAATTGGGGATTTCATTTCATCAGAAGACCAGAGATTACATCTGGGGACAAAGGATTACAAAATTGAGGAAGAAGAGAAGATACAAATAAAGGCTAAGAAAGATAGTCCTAGACCCTATGGAAGAACTCGGCGACCTTCTGGGCGACCTCCGACACGCTGCTTCGGGTAGCTTCGCCCTCTCCTTCGACGGGACCTTCAAGCACCGGGTCCAGAGAGAATCGAGGGTTTCGGCTAGTGTAACACGTCAACACATATTCTGTGACGTTCCTAGCCAGGGATTGCCCCTCGACCTCCAACTGGTCCGCGATGACGTCGCCCACCTTGGAGAGCTTGCTGCCCGCAGCGCCCAACGCTTGCAGCGCAAGGTCCGGCTCCGGCTCCGGATCATCCGGAAGCACGGGGCTGAAACCCATCGGCGCTAGCGCATCGTCGGCCTTGCTCAGGAACTCCCAAATTTGCAGGGAATCCGTCTTCCTCTGGCCCTTCATTTCTTCCAGGGACCTCCGGGTCGCCGCCAGTTCTGAGTTCTCGCGGGAGAGGCGCTCAACTTCTTTGGCGTTTTGCTGAATTTTCGCAGCAACCCGCTTTTCGAGTCTCCCGAGCTCCTCCTCCCGGAGGTGGATCTTGTTCCGGCGGTCGACCAGGTCTTTCTCCCTAGCCTCTATTTTCTTCTCCCGGGCGATGAGGGCACACTCATACTCGTAGAGCTCCTGCCCTCGCACCCAGGTCTTCTCCTCCTCCTCGAGGCAGCGCTCTTCCAATTTTTTAGCGCGCTCCTCGAGGCCCTTGTCCGCCAGAGCTGTCTTCTCGGCGAGCTCTTCTTCACGTCGCAAGACGTCATCCCGTAGCTCCAGGAGTTTTTGCTCCTCATCCTCGAGCCGCTTTTCCCTTCCCTCAAGCGCCTCTCGGCGCTTGATGAGTGCGGTACTGATGGCTTCGAGTTCATCGAACCGGGCGTTGGCCGCATCGTTGGCAGCTTTAGCTTGGTCGTGGTACTCCCGGGATTTGGCGTCGAGGTTGTGAGTCATGCTCTCCCTCTCGTCCAGCATCTCACCCCAGAGCTCCAAGCGGACCTTCTCCCGCTTGATCCATTCCTTGTCCGCAGCGATCCTCGACTGCGCCAGCTTGGTTTCGAATTGGAGTCTATTACGCCACCTCCTAAGGGTTTGGCGCTCCTCTTCAAGAACCTTGCTGTCGTGGAAGAAGGCTAGTTGGACTTGGCGCAGACTGGAGCAAGCGTTGTCGATGGACATCGACAGCGAGATGGGCTCCGGACCTTCTGGGGTCTCCTCCGCTGGTTCCAGCGGGTTTTCATTTACAAAAATTGGGTCCCACTCTGCGAGAGCGGAACCCCGAGCTTCCAAGGCACTAGGGCCCTCCTCCGGGATGGCCTCAGTCGCCACTGAAGAAGGTCCCGCCACCAAATCTTCATTCGCCCCCTCAGGCTGGGGGCCGGCGACTTCGTTCAGGCACTCTGGCTCCGCCACGGGTACCATCGACGTCGTCGCCTCCAATGGCTCCGGCCGGGACGCTTCTTCTGAGGGGAGCTCAAGCTCCCCCGCCTCCACCACCACCGGCTCTGCAGCCGGCGCTCCAGTAACTACCGGCCTTGCGACCGAAGCTTCAGAAGTAACCGGCTCAATTGCCGGAACCACTTCAACTTCCGGCTCGCACGCCGGGGCTTCAGCTGCCTCCGGCTCGACCGCCGAAGCTCCAGCATTTTCCGGCTCTGAAGCCGGGACCGCTACTTCCTCCGGCTCGACAGCCGGAGCATCTACTTCTGCAGCACCAGGGCCCGGAGCTTCAACCTCCGGAGCGGGTGCCGCTGGCGCATCTTCGATCCCGTGGTCCGGCGCTACCACGGGAACTTCTGGAGACGAGTCGAGGTCCATGACCACGACAGCCGGCGCCGGAGCTGTCGCAGCCTCCGCCTGGGGCGGCACCGGGGCTGGAGCAGAAGCCCTCGCAGCCTCAGACACTGTGGCTGAGGGCGGAGCTTCACTCCCCTTCTTGGGAACGCTGCAGATGAAGAATGAAGAAATTGAGCAAACAGATGCTATAATTAAAAGTTAATTGAGGTAAGCAAGAAAAATTACCTTGGGAGGCTCACGCACCAGCTTGCGCGAAACCTCTTTCCCGGACGTTCCGGGCTGGCCACGGTCGGCGTAGGAGCTCCGGGAGGACTCCCAGGACTTGCCGTAGCCGCGGGCGTTTCCCGGGTCGGAGCTCTCCTTGACCGAGAGGAACTCCTAGACCTGGAGGCCCTCACCGCTTCTCGAACCGGAGTCGCCTGTCCGGAGCTGGCACCTCCGGAGGGACCCATCATGGGGACAACCGTACTCCGGGAGGATCCCACCGCCGGAACAGTAGCGCTCCGAAAAGACCCCACCACGGGGACAGACGCTACAGCAGCGGAGGATCCTCCTCCCTGAGGACGGGGAACTGGCGGGGAAGTAGCAAGCCCGACGGACCTCCCGTCAGCATGATGCAACTTCCTCTTCCGGCTCTCTGGCTCCTCCGCCAGCTCCTTGCCCTTGCCGGTGACCTCAGCTCTTGGCTGAGAGACAGGGGCGGAGCCACCTTCCGACAACCCGGGGATCGCCAACGGGGCGGTCGATCTTCTCTCGACGACGCCAAGGTCGTCAAGCGCGGGCATCTTCCGCCGGAGCACCCTGCTGAACTCAACTTCCTCGTTCAGGGGGAGGAAAGCCGGTGGCGGAGTCAAGTACGCTCCGTCTACATCGATGCCGTGCTGGAATTTCTTGAGGTGAAACTCCAAGGACTTCCCCACCATGCTGGACTTCAACCCGGTTTCGACCCGGTCTTCGTCCATCACGCTGTTGAGGGCCCAGGCGAGCTTCTCCCTCCTCTTCAGCGGCGCCCACCTGTTCGACAGGAAGTTGCAGAACACCGCCTGGGGAGTCAATCCTCCCTCTACACATTGGCGGATCCTGGACAAGACGGGGTCGAAAGCTGCCGCCAGCACCGGAACTTCGCTCCACACCGACGTGTCAATGCCGGGCAGACCGTCTGGCAGTTCCAACCGCTCGTGCTCCTCCACCCGGACGACTACCCAATCTTTCTTCCAGTCATCCCACTTCCCGGAAGGGAACGACCGGAGGTACTTGAACGGGCACTTCTTGCGCTTCACAAAGTAGTAGAAGCCAAGGTACTCGTCACTTCGGCCGGTGGTTTGGACGGTGAAGAAAGTGCGGAAGAGCTCGATGCAGGGAGGAATGCCCACCCACATCTCGCAGAAGTGGACAAAGACGGATACAAGGAGAAGGGAGTGAGGGCCAAGGTGGTATAGCTGCAGACCATAGAAGTCCAGCAGCATCAAAAAGAAGGAAGAAAATGGTGGGATCAGCCCCACCATGGCATACGATGAAAAGTATACCATTTCGCCGGAGCGCTCCTTTTTAAAGGGAAGCTCTCCTCCGGTGCGGATTGAACGGTTGAAGAAGTCCGACGACCACCCCATGAGGGCTCGGACCTTCTTCAGATCGCTCTCCGTCTTCAAACGACTCTCACGCAGACCCAACTCCATCGCAGCACTGCTAGGCGAGAGAAGAGAAGCAAAGCACGAGTTGGGAGTTTGAGCGCAAGAACAGATGGAAAGCGTAAAGAACTCCCGACGGTGCGCTTTCCTTCTTAAGTAAGCCCTCGCAACGCTTGGATGGAAACTGCAGGAGAGTTAAGCATACTACTCAAGAATTCAACCCAGCCGATGACAAGAGGGCCCGGGACCACCCTGACGATCAAGTCGAGGCTCTTACCCAGGCGAACAGTTGTCATCACGAGGCGGGAAACCCAAAGGCGGCGGACTGACAAGGCGCGCGGAACCGATACGGTTTTCGTATCGGGAACCGACGACCTTCAATTGCGAGAGATCCGCACGTCAAAGATCTTATCTGCCGCCTGAGGTGCGCCACGCGTCGGGACTCAACCATAAAGCCCCGCCAAAGGCACCTCCTAAGACTCTTGAAGACCCAGTTCAAGAGTCACAAGTATGGACCCACCTCCGGCGGAACGACTTCATCCCGTTGGTCTTCCCCGGAGGTAGGTCCAGGGGGCCACTGTCGGTACCCTAAAAACCATACACCCCCTGAGGTTACAAAGATCTCAAGGGAAGGACATCAACTCAAATTGAAGACCCTCGGGGGCCCACTCGCCAGACGTGACCGGACCCGCTTCTCCAACATGGTTAACCTCTAGGTTGCCACGTGTACTGTCAGCCCAGAGCTATTACCCGCAAGGGTGAAGCTCCGGGCCAAGTACTGAAACGGCACCTCCGGAGGTAGCCCCCGACCGAGAGAAGCTCCGGACATGACACGTACCAGGTCACCCCGGAGCTTCCCGCTTCTCCCAAGCAAGCTCCGGAGCTGCCACGTGTCCACACGACAGAGCTAGATGCTTAAAGCCTCCGGGAGACGTTGTAACGGCTCCGGATCTCCAAAGGACAGCCGCGGACTTCAAGATCCGATTAATTACCATTAATTCCACGTTAATGATAATTAATCGGACAGCCTTAACACCTGTAACGGCACTGTCGGAGCCGTTACAGGGTTATTAACAACAATTAATCTCGTGTATCAATACTAATAACCGCCAGGGCCACATGTCGGGCCAGGCTGACTTGTAACGGTTAGTCCTTGTACTATAAAAGGACAAACCGACGATACACAGGAGAGAACTCTCGAACACTCTGAAACTCACAAGTTAATACAACAAACACACACCCGTGGAGTAGGGTATTACGCTCAGGCGGCCCGAACCACGTAAACCACCGTGTCACTCGTGTCCAAATCGCATTTCACTTTCTTAGATCTCCGCGCGCCCAGACCGAACCACAAACTCCTTCAAACACTTTTCATAGTGTTAGGGGATCTGCCGACTCCAACAGTCGACACAAACATTGGTAAGTTGGATGCTAAGACAATAAGTTGTCAATTTATTGGCTATTCAGAAAAGAGTAAGAAATATCGTTTCTACTGTACAGAACGATATACTAAGTTTGTGGAAACAAGGCATGCCGTCTTTTTAGAGGATGCCATAATCAGGGGGAGTACGGTAAGACGAGAAGTTAATCTTGAAGAGAAGTGAGTTTATGTATCCACTCTTATGATTCAAGAATCATATTTCTCATTACCTACTGTTGTTGAATCATCAGTGTCTATTAGTAAAGATTCAACACCTGTTGTTAGTTCTCTATTAACAACGGGATTATTAAGAAAGGTTGAATATTCTCAGCCCGTTGTCATTAATAATGAAGAGCAACAACAGACTCAAAATGAGGATAATGTGCAAATAAGAAGATCTCAAAGAGAAAGAGAATCGGCCATTTCAGACGATTATGAGATCTATTTAAGTGAGGCAATTCAAGTAGATGGTGATCTCACCACATTTGAAGAAGCTATAAGAAGTCGTCAAACATCTGAATGGCGTAAAGTCATGGAGGATGAAATGAGGTCTATTGAAGCAAACAAAGTCTGAAATTTAGTTGAGATTCCTAATGGAGCCAAAACAGTAGGCTGTAAATGGGTCTACAAAACTAAACGTGGCTCCAAAGGGAATATTAATAAGTTTAAGTCCAGACTTGTTGCAAAAGGTAAGGATTCGTTCAGAATCATTATGACATTATTTGCACATTACAATTTAGAATCACATCAGGTGGATGTAAAAGACGACGTTTCTCAATGGTGATCTATATGAGAACGTCCATATGACATAATCAAAAAGTTTTGTTATTAAGGGTAAGGAATATATGGGATGTCACTTAAGAAAGTCCATTTATGGACTTAATCAAGCAGTAAGGCAGTGATATCTTAGGTCCAATAAGACAGTAAGAAAATTTGGGTTTAAACAAAATAAGGAGGACAATTGCATTTATGGTAAGTTTAAAGACGAGAAATTTATTTTCCTCGTGCTTTATGTAGAGGATATACTACTTGTAAGTAGTGATGTCAATCTACTATTAAAAACTAAGAAGTTATTGTCCTCTAATTTTGATATGAAAGATCTTAGTGAAACATTCTATGTACTAGGTATAGAAATTCACTGATATAGAATAAAGGAGTATTAAGTTTAGCACAAAAGGCATACTTAAGGAGCGTACTTGGAAAGTACGGTATGCATAAAAATAAATCTTTGTCTGCTCTAATGAGTCAAGGTTGGTAAGTATGGAACCAATAAGAGGTCGACCTAATAAGAATCGGTTCCAAAACTTCTTTCTGTCAGAAGTTTTAAGTTTTGCTCAATTCCTAAGTTACCTTGACAAAGTTTCAGTATCGGGTTAATTTTGGCATAAGTAAGTCCAATCCAGATGACTGGATGGAAATAAGTATTACTTGCAGTTTTGCAAGTATCAAGGTCTCATGGTAAGTTAAGTATAAGATTAAGTCATTGGAATAATGACTTACTAAGACTCAGTTTGTGCGAGATGTGTAGTAAATCTACATCAGTAATCAACACTCGCACATTGGAGCTTTATTGTGGAAAAAGCTCCTAATTTAGGGTCACTGCGTCATGTGTGATGCATACCAATATATTATAAATGAGACCACTGAGCAGACACAGTAAGTAAACCCGAATTGTGAGTGGTTGACAACATTAAACCACTTAAGGTTTTTGTACTCCAGAGACAAAAGTCATATGTGATGCCAAACACATTGACATAAGGTATGTGTTGTAAAAGAGTAAATCCAGGATCATATTAAGTAATGATTATTGAGCAAATTAGTACCAAGCGAATGCTTGCGGATCCGCTTACAAAAGGTCTTCCACCCAACGTGTTCAGTGAACACGTGGCTAGCATGGGTTTAAGGAAGAACCTATGATCACTGGATATTTAGGGGCCAAGTAAGAGTAAGGTTCATTTTTAAGTGTGAGATGTATTGTGGTCCTCGAGTCCAACAATACGTAAATGGTTGTTGTGATGCGTTTTGTCCTATATGTCAAGCATGAAAAAGTGGACACTAAGTTTAGTATTAAGTAAGTTGTTAAGTTTCAGTTTCGAGTTCAATAGAGAGAATGTTAGCACTACCGGACTAGTCCGGTAGTGGACGGACTAGTCCAGTCCGGACTAGTCCGATATAAGACCAGACTAGTCCGATGTTGTCCAGTAAGTACATCAGACTAGTCCGGACCTTGACCGGACTAGTCCGGTCTTTTCAGTTAATGTCAGTTTGAACTCAAAAATAACATGTGTTCTAATTGAAAGAACACAACCCACTGACAATTATGTCCCTGATCGGGGGACTTAACTGTCTCTAAGGGTGGGAGCCCCCTCTTGTGTCTCTTGGTCATATATAAGGAGAGAGTTATGTGTATGATTGAGTGTGGTGTTGTGAATACACATTAGACACAAGAACTCTCTCAATTTTCAGAATTCGATCAACAATACCAAGAGAAGAACAAGGAGAAACACCTCCCGTCGTCCTTCTACTTGCGGCCTCGCCTTGTTGGCTTGATGGCCGCATCGTCAAGCAACAACAAAGATGAAAGTGAAGGTATTATTGATGTTCTTGTACTATTTGAGAGATAGCACTTGGTGTTGATCTTGTATTCAATTTTCTTCTGAGTAATTCGAAATGATTTAGTGATCATTTGATTTTTGGGCTCCCTTTTCGTTTCTAACAATCTAAAAAATCTGCCTAATGGTCTAAAAAATCTAAAAAATTATGCATAATGGTCTAGAGTTGATAGATTTCAAATCCATCTGCCTCTTCAATATAAATTTTACTCCAGAGAAATCTTCTTTCACTCTTGCACTGAATTATCTAGAGATCCCATTCCCATAATCCCATCCGAGTTTCAGCCAGAACCTGGAACGCCGAGTCTTTTATGGGAAAGAGAGAGGGATAGGTGGGCTCTACTTGTCAGAAGCAAGGACTTCGAGCGGCACGTTAAATTAGGCGGGCGACCAGACCAGACTCGCATGCTCAAGCGGCAAGCCACCCCGGCAGTTTCGAAACCTCCGAAATCCTCATTAAAGCCGACGGAGAGCACACCAGCCCGCATCGTCCTCCTCCTCGATTCCAACCCCATCCCGCCCTCTGTTTTCTTCATCATCCACGTCCCTTACTCTCTTCTCTCTCTCACCGGCGGCGATGGTACTCAAGCCACGGTTTCTCACTCTTCTCCTGGCCACGGCCCTCCTCACGCTATCCTTCTCCTAAGTACGTGTACGCAATCAAGTTAGACCTCAATGCTGTTCTAATAAATTCTCTCCATTTTGGTGCGACTGATCCTCTGTCTGAAGCCGTGCCATGGATGCGTGTGCAGGGTTCGTGGAAGGGAGGAAGGTGCAGGTGATGCGGGAGCTGCGGCACGACGGTCGCCTGCTGCCAGAGGAGATGGCGACCACGGTGATGGACTACGGCGGCCCCAAGCCCAACACCAACACCCGCGGTGGCATGCTCCCTCCTGACCCTGAGGAACCCCTTGCCGCCGGCGCACTGATTCCATCGACGGACACAGCGCGCATGAACCGGATAATCGCTATAGATGCTTGGATCTGATGCTGTCAACTAATGCTGACTTATCATTTTATTAAGATGATACTAAATCAAGAGGCAGTTATTGTTTTACTCCCTCCGTTTTTTTATTTATCACCTTCAAAAATGAACTAGCCGGTATTAAGTAAAAAGAAACAGAGGGAGTATTAAGTACCACATACATATCGAGTATTACACGTATATACCACGCATGATATTGATATGATGTACTAGAGCACGCATGTAGGCATGCATCAATGCATGATATAGAATAGAAGCTTCCAGGCTCCTGGTGAAAGGACGGAAGGTGTGAGCAACCTGTTTGCCGCCAGCCAGCCAACCAGCAACCGAAGCGAAGCAAAGCAAGGAGCAGGAGCGAGCTAATTAAGCACTGTGTGGCTGATGCTTCTTCTCATCGATTGGAAGAACATGACATGCACATATGCTATCCTCGTGTGAGAGCGCCGTGGATGGATCATTGGCCCACTGCGTTGATGGATCGTCGATGCCGCGCCCTTCCTCCGTCCAATCACGGCATCTTTCGTCCGACGAGGTGACGTGCGATCGTTTTCTGCACGCGACGGGCGATCGTTTTCAGGCTCGACAACAGACGCTCAACTCGGCTCAGGGTCTTTTTTGCATATTTGCAGCTCAGTAGGGGGGACTTAAGTGCTAAATATTCATCCATCATAGAATCCCAATCCTAAAGCCAAGAACCGCTGCTTGCAGGATTGCAGAAAAGGGCCGCTTGCATCGTAGTCGGATCCGTCAACTAATGCTGACTTATCATTTTATTAATATGATACTATTTGGTGCAGTACTAGGAATCAAGAGACAGTTATCGTTTTACTCTCTCTGTTTCTTTTTATTTATCACCGGTTAGTTCAAAAATAAACTAGTCGATAACAAATAAAAAAACAGATACCATACATATATCGAGCATTGCACATATATACCACGCATGATATTGGTATGATGTACTGGAGCACGCATGTAGGCATGCATCAATGCATGATATAGAATCGAAGCTTCCAGGCTCCTGGTGAAAGGACGGAAGGTGTGAGCAACCTGCTTGCCGCCAGCCAGCCAACCAGCAACCGAAGCGAAGCAAAGCAAGGAGTACGAGCGAGCTAATTAAGCACTGTGTGGCTGATGCTTCTTCTCATCGATTGGAAGAACATGACATGCACATATGCTATCCTCGTGATCCCCTGCGTCACTCGAGTCGATGGCACATGCCTTCGTGGCACTTATCCGGTTCATCCAACGATCGACGCCGGCATGGGAATCGCAGCAGGGAATATCAGAGCAAGGTCAACCGTTATTGAGGAAAAAATACGTGCGTGCGTTTATCACATCAATTTTTCATTCCTCAGAGATACTGCCACCATCCCCAAATATACTGAGGAAAAATATGTGCATGCGAACGAACCCCTTACCGCCTGTATTCGAGCGCTCCTCGCGCAGGACTTTTGCACCAGGGAGCCCCATTAACAAGTTTTTTTTTTTTTGCATCTCATACGCGGAGCCATAACGGTAAGATGATGTCCACGTCGCACATTAGATTCTGAGGACTTTGATGACCTTTCGAAGGACGTGGTATTATAAATTATGTGTAGTTGTAGCCTTGTAAGGCTAATCATGGACTGGGGGTTGTGGTGTGGTGTGTGTGGGTGAGTACACATGAACAGATACTACAACGGTACTATTCCGAGAGACTTAAAAAATGATGTTTTAGTTCAAAATATTAAGGGATGGAGCGATAGTACTATACTAGTACTTGTAAATATAATCCGGTAAAAAGTTTTTGCTGAAAACGCACGTCGTATTACTGATTAAATCCATGGTGTTGAAGTGTGCGATCGACACTTTCCCCGTACTACTAGATCGTAGCCTACGGAGGTTCTTGGTTGGCTGGAGCGTGAGTGAGATTATGAACAAGATGATGACACGAGGGATTTTATGTGGTTCGGGTCGTCTGAGCGTAACACCTTACTCCACGAGTTGTGTGTTGTATGTATGAATTTGAGTGACGCTAGGGAGCGTGTGAGCTTGCTTGTCCATGTACCGTTCGATGCAACCCTTTTATAATCTAAGGATTGGCTGTTACATCACTTGCCTGACCCGATATGTAACCCTGACGTAGTTAACTGTTTAATACACGATCGCCGAATACTAAGTGTGGTTAATAGGATGATAACGCGTCTTAATGATGGCGTTACCCCAATTAACAGTCCACTGATCATATGTCATCAATATGGTATTAATGACACGTAATCAGGTCTTATAACTGTCGCTTTAACTATCTCTTGAAAGTCTGTGTCGTTGGAGATCCCTCTGTCTTCCGTTGAAGTCCTAGCTCCGGAGGTTCGACACGTGGCGGCTCCGGAGCTTCCCATCGTGGGGAGGCAGGTCCAGAGCCACTATACACGTGGCAACACCGGAGCTTCCCTCTATTGGGGGTTAGGTCCGGAGTCCTGGACACGTGGCACAAAGCTTCCCTATGAAGGGAGTTAGGTTCGGCCTTGTGTTACGCATGTCGTTTCCGGAGCTACCCAAACGAGGGAGGCGGGTCCAGTACTATGTAACACGTGCAGTCTTCAGAGGTCTTCAACTTGTACGGATGGAACTCCTTAGCTTTTCTTGCGGTATCATGGGGTACCTAGTATGTAGGGTACCGACAGTGGCCCTCGGGCCCACCTCCGGGAGAAATCCTTTGGGTTAAGTTATTCTACCGGAGGTGGGGCCATCTCTGATTTCCGCGCTACGGCTTCAAAGGTCTTCTAGTGTGTCGTTGGGGCGATGGTTCGCTGTTAAACCATCACCGTGTGGCTTATTTTGAATGCGACAGGTGAGATCTTCGCGTGCGGATCTCACGCAATTGAAGTTCGCCGGTTCCCAATGCGAAAACCGTATCGATTCCGCGCGCCCTTTCAGGCTGCTGCTCTCGGACTTCCAACCTCCCATCATGATAACGATTCATCTGGGGTAATAACTTCGGCTTTTCTGCCAAAGTGGACCCGGGCCCATTCACCATTGGCAAGGTAGATTTTTGAAAACGTGATCTCGGTCCCATTGCATTTTTCATCCAAGCGTTGCAGAGGCTTACTTAAGAAGGAAAGCCCACACTGTTTGAGGACTATTTACGCTTTCAATCAAACTTGCGCTTAGAGCCTCCCACCCTTCGCTTAGCTTTCTCTTCTTTCGCTCCACTTTGCCACAATAGAGTTGGGTCTTCCCCGTAACAGGATAAAGACCAAGGAAGATCTATCGAAGGTCCGGACCTACATGGGGTGGTCCAGTGATTCCTTCAACCTCGACATCCGCTTCGGCAAGCCCCCCTTCAAGAAGGAGCGCGCTTGAGACATGTTGTACTTCTCAGCGTACGCCATGGTGGGTTTAATCCCACCTTTTTCAACCTTCTTATTGATGCTGCTGGATTTCTATGGCCTCCAGTTGCATCACCTCGACCCCCACTCACTCTTGATAGTGGCGACTTTTGTCCACTTTTTCGAGATGTGGGTGTGCGTGCCTCCCTGCATCGAGCTGTTTCGAACCTTCTTCACGGTCCACAACACTAGAAAGGGGACGGAGCTGATCGGCTGCTACTACTTAGTGAAGCGGAAGAACTGCCCCTTCAAGTACTTGAAGTCCTTCCCCTCCGGCAAGTGGGACGATTGGAAGAAATATTGGATGATCATCTATGTGGAGGAGCACGAGAGGCTGGAGCTGCCCAAGGGCCTTCCCAACGTTGACACTGACTCCTGGAACATAGTTCTGGAGCTGTCAGATGCGTACAAGCCCATCCTGAAAAGGATTCAAGAATGCGTAGAAGGAGGAGTGACCCCTCAAATGATCTTCGGCAACTTCTTGATGAACTGGTGGGCTCCGCTGAAGACCAGGGAGTGGCTCACATTGGCTTTCAATGGTGTGATGGATCACAACCAGATTGAAACCGGTTTGAATTCCAATTTGGATGATGAAGCCTTGAAGCTCCATCTGAAGAAGTTCTAGAATGGGGTCATCTCCCCCGACGCCTTAGCTCCACCGGCTGCTCTCCTGCCTCTGAACATGATTCCAGAGATTAGTAGGGATCCCCGGAGAAGAATGCCATTGTTGGACAACCAGGGCATGGTGGAGAGGCGGTCAACCTCTGGGGTAGCAATCCTCGGGGCTTCTGATAGAGTGTCTCCCACTGCCCGAGCCAGAAGGTGGATGACGCTGGCAAGGAAAAGGGCAAGGGCAAGGGCAATGAACCGGCCGAATCTTCCAGCCGAAAGAGGAAGTTAAGACATGTTGACGAAAGCCTCATCAGGTCAGCTCCGTCTTCAACAACCCCTTCTCCCCGGCAAAGGAGATCTTTGGTGGCTACGCCTGCTTCGATGTTTGTGCCCTCGAGGGACGCAAGCTCCGACAGATCACCTCCAGCTTCAGTGCCAGCTGTGGGCTCCGGGTCCAGAGGTCCTTCCCAATCGGGGGAGGTTCCGACTGAGAAGACCCCAATTACTGCAACTAGCTCCCAGCCAAGGTCCGAGGTTTTTGTCTCACTAGATCTGGTGGGATCTGACTCCGGGCCTCATAAGAAGAGATTCCGCATCGACTGGGGCGGTAGTATCCCTAGGTAAGCATCATCAACTCACCATGAGGTGCTAACCTTGTATTTGTTATATCTTTAATCTTCCCGACCTTTTGTTTCCAGGGTGTCGAGAAAGAAGTTTGAGGCTTCGGCACTTGCTGCAGCGACTGAAGCTGAGCGTGCAGAAGCTCCGGCTTCAACCACTGAGCCTCCCCAAGTGGTGGAAGAAGACACAGCAACTCCGGCGCCAGCTGTCATAGACTTGGATCTAGAGGAGACGCCAGAGGCTCCCGTGGTAGCATCGAACCACGGGGGAGAAGTTGATGAAAATGCACCATCAGTAGCAGCACAAGAGAATGAAGCTTCAGTGTAGGAGTCGGAGGTGGCGGAAGCTCCGACACTTGAGCTGGAGGTAACCGAAGCTTCAACGCCCATGTCAGAAGTGGCTGAAGATCCGACAATTGAGCCGGAGGTGCCCGAAGTTCGGGTCTGTGTGCTGGAGATAGTTGAAGCTCCAACCTCCATGCTGGAGATGGTTGATGTACCGACGCCTGAGCCGGGGATGGTGGGGACTCTGGACGAAACTCCAATGTCCGCCCCGGAGGTAATTGCTCCGGAGGCGCCCATGTCTGAGCTGGAGCGCCTAGAGGAGTCGGTAGTGGGCCCTCCACCTCTAGAGCCGTCGGTTGAAGATCCGAAGGTGGGACCTTTGACGTCAGCCCAGAAGTTGATGTTCCCACAGTGGGACATCGTTGGCGGCAGCAGAAGAAGAAGAGCTTCCAGGGGGCGGCCCTAGTGCCGCAGGACCGCAGGGGACCACCCTTGTGGCATGGGACCTAATTTTTGTACTGGAAGACCACCTTGGAAGGTCCGAAGCCTATCCCTCTGGCGTTGTCTATCGACAATGCATGCTCCAGTCTCCGTCAAGTTCAGCTCACCTTTGACCATGAAATAAATGTCCTAGAAGAAGAGCGCCACACCTTGAGGTGTTGGCGCAACAGGTTTCACTTCGAGATGAAGCTAACGCTGTCGAGGCTAGTGGACCAACGCGACTGAATAGATCGGGAAAAGGCCCGGCTGGCAAGGTATGAGCGCTTGCTCACCGAGAAGGAGGGTTTGATCAAGGCTCTCGACGACCAATCCCGGGTGCTGTTTGAGTAGGCCAAAGAGACCAACGAGGCGACGAATGACCGCGAGGAAAACCTCAAAACTTTTCATGAGACGCTTCTCAAGCATCAGGAGGCATGAGCGCTTGCCCAAAGACTATCTCTAGGAGAGCAAAACTTGGCTGACCGCACAAAAAAGCTTGAGTTGTGGTGCAAGCAGGAGGAGGAGAAGTATTGGAAGCTGGGCAGGAGTTCTCTAAAAGAGAGGCTGATGTTGCCACTAGAGAGGAGAAGGTGAAGGGCAGGGAGAAAGACCTAGACGATTGGAGGAACCGCATCCACCTCAGGGAGATGAAGCTCGCTGACCTTGAGAGGCAAGTGGCTGAAAGCATTCAGCAACGCGCTAAAGAGGTCAAGCGCATCACCCGGGAGAGTTCGGAGCTTGCGGCAGCTAGGCGATCGCTGGGAGGAGCTACGGAGTGCAAGGACGACTGGGTCCTAGCAGGTCTGGGACTTCTTGGGGGCATGCCAATAATGCTTTGGTACCTCTCGGCTTCAGTCCGGTATGTACGTATGATGCTGAGTCGGAGCTGGACAGAGCGCTGGTGGCATTGAGTTCTACCAGCAACAATATGGACGCGATGGGGGACGTCATCATTGACCAATTGGAGACAGAACGAAAGTCTTTGGCCAAGAATGTCGCAGAATTTGTGTTGACGTGTTTCAAAAGTTGAGACCCCCAACTTTCTCTGGATCCGGTGTTCGATGCTGCCAAAGCTAGTGTCCAGGAAGCTGCCCAAAAAGTTGCCTTGTATTTCCATAGGACCTAGTGCCTTTTTCTTTCTGCCTTTTCCTTTGTAATCCTCATTTTGTAATCCAGTACCTCAGATGAATGAAATTCACTCTTTGAATGAATGATTTCCATTTTATGTTTTTTTCTTCAACACATTGCCCTTTATCTTATTGGCCCCGTGGTAGATGTACACAATTTAATTGCGAACATGTACCAAAAGGTGTGATAATGTTTTGATGACTTGAACACTTTGTGACATCAACGGCGGGCCCCCTGGGAGGTGTCGGAGCTTGATAGGTCTGACGGCGCTCATTATCAACGCATAAGACGTCGATGGCGGCCCCCCTGGGGTTGTCAAAGCTTGGTAGGTCCGACGGAATCCACTGTCAACTCATAAAACGTCGACGACGGGCCCCCTGAGGTTGTTGGAGCTTCCCGACTTCAACGATATCCACCATCAATCGTAGAATACGTCGACGACGAATACCCTTGGGTGGTTTCACTATCTTCACTTGAATTTCCATTATGCTTCACGTCGACGGCGGGACCCCATGGGAGTTGTTGGAACTTGTTAGCTCCGACGGCGCCCACTTTCAACATCTGAAACGTCGACGGCGGGCCCCCTTGGGGGATGTCGGAGCTTAGTAGCTCTGACATCATCCACCATCGTCATGAGTTTTCATTTTTCCTGCATATCAAAGACATGAAAACCCGTAAAATTTGTCCTCTCATCTATAACTATTTTGTGACTTATTATTCTTATTTGAATTTTAGATCCGAAGAAACTCGATGTGATAACAAGTACATTGATGTAATTTTTTCAGATCTGAATGCCTTTAGAACCTGCCTTACTGAGGCCTGCCGGAATGTGGGTAGAGTGGCGTAATTAGGGTGCTAGACCAGGCTAAGTCAATAGCACACTCTGGACCTATGTTGGCTTGGCGTTCAGGCGAGTAGACCATCTAGCAATGCTAAGATCCGAAAAATCCACAATATAACTTGTATAACGTATGACTGTATGAGTAACTCGGACTAAAGATTAAAAAGAATTGCACAACTTTGTTATAGACAATAAGGAAAAGGATAATAAAAGAAATTGAGTCTGTACAAAATTAATGCACGTGGAGTCTGCTTTCACACAACAATGTCTTTCATTATAGGTCCAAATTACAGAGGACACAAGGACACACTTAGGGTACAGAACCAGGCTAAGTGCACTATACATCTTGTACTAACCCAGGGAAGGTAGCTACACTTTTAGTGTTGTGACTGTGTCAAGTGTTGCTTGAACTTCCCGGACCCTCTCGGAGGGGTCTGGATGTTCTCCCGGATGACCTACCCGACTCTGTGTATGGACTCTATAACTTACATTGTGTGTAATTACAGACTTACCTCTGTGATACTAGGCGTAAAACTTACGGAGGTTCTCGATGTTCCAAGGATTAGGAAGCGAAGTCCCATCCTCAGTTGCCAAGCGAATGCATCCAAGACGAGATACTTTGATCACTCGAAAGAGACCTTCCCAGCTGGTGGAAAGTTTGTTCATCCCTTCATGAGTTAGTATTCTCTGCAACACCAGATCGCCTTCCTCGAGCTGTCGGTTGCGCACATGCCTTTGATGGTAGCGTCGAGCGCCTGGCGATAACGTGCATTCCAAACAGCTGCTTGGCACCTTCCCTCGTCGACGAGGTCAAAGTCCTCATGCCGGAGTTGGTCCTGTGCGGCTTCATCGAAGGTCTGGACCCGAAGTGACCCCATGGTGATCTCCGGAGGAAGGACTACTTCAGCTCCGAACACCAGAAAGAAAGGAGTCTCTCTAGTTGACCCGTTAGGTGTAATCCTGCTTGCCCACAGTGCAGACAGAAGCTCCTCGATCCAGTTGGCTCCATGTTTTTTCAGGTGCTCATAAGTGCGCGTCTTGAGTCCTTTTAAAATTTTTGCATTTGCTCTCTCGGCTTGGCCATTACTTGTCGGGTGAGCTACTGACGCGTAGCTGACTTGAATGCCGAGGTCTTTGCAATACTCTTGAAATGCTGCACTTGTAAATTGAGTTCCGTTGTCAGTGATGACTCTGTTCGAAACTCTAAATCTGCAGACTTTGGACCTCAAGAACTTGATAGCTAATTGCTTATTGATAGTCACAACTGGAGTTGCTTCCGGCCATTTGGTGAACTTGTCGATTGTGACATACAGGAACTGGTAACCTTCGACAACTTTTGAGAAAGGTCCCAAAATGTCCATACACCACACAGCGAATGGCCATGTAGGAGGTATCATTTGCAGTGATTGAGCCGGTGTGTGAATTTGTATTGCGTGGAACTGGCACGCTTCACACTTTTTCACCAACTCAATTGCATCCTCGAGTGTTGTAGGCCAGTAGAAGCCATGCCGAAAGGCTTTACCGACCACCGTGCGGGAAGACGCATGGTTCCCACACTCGCCTCCATGGATCTCCGCGAGGAGCTTCTTCCCTTGCAATGCACCGCATTAGGACGCCATTGGCACCGTGCCGGTAGAGATCCCCTTCTACCAACGTGTATCTTTTAGTCAATCTGACAATTCGGTCAGCGGATACACTATCTTTAGGAAGGTGGTTGTCTTTAAAGTAGTTTTGGATCTCCGAGATCCATGTATTAGAGCTATCCTGAGCTTCTGAGTCTTGCGTGCTGGGTTGCTCGGAGCTTCCTGCAGCACCTACGACCCTTGGTGGACGCCATGGTAACAGGGCCACCGGGACTGCCAGCTTCGAGGTGCTAGTCTCACCCCCTTCACTCAATTCGACGTGCTGAGCGGTTTGTCTTGACAATATCCGGACAAAGACTCTGTCTGGAGCCGGAGCTCCGGTTGAAGCTTTCGTCGAGAGTTCATCAGCTTCTGCGTTGTTGAGACGTTGGACATGACAGAGGTCCAGGACGTGAAAGTCCTTCTGGAGCTTCTGGACTTCAAGGAGATAAGCATCGAGTTGAGGGTTGTTGTAGCTACATTCACCTTTGACTTGCTTGATGATAAGCTGCGAGTCAACCTTCACTAGCATCTGCTTGACGCCATAAGATAGCACCACCTTGAGCCCATAGATGAGAGCTTCATACACCGCCATATTATTGGTCACCTTGAAATCAAGGTGCACCATGTATTTGACCTTCTCCCCAGTCGGAGCGAGGAGAAGTATTCCAGCTCTGGCCCCTGCTTTTGCACGGAGCCGTCAAAGTAAAGGGTCCAGTGAAGCTTAGTGAAGACCGGGACCTTTGGTTCCAGCTTCTGCTCAATGGGGCCCCCAGGATTTGATAGAGAAGGCGTCCACTCTGCCACAAAATCAGCCAAGGCTTGACTCTTGATAGCTTGTCTCGATAGGAATTCGAGATCAAATTCTTCCAGCTCCGCTGCCCACTTGGTGATGTTCCCAGTAGAGTTGGGATTGTGCAGTATGGCACGCAGTGGATAGGAGGTTACCACTGATATCTTGTGGGCTTCGAAGTAATGACAAAGCTTTCTTAAGGCAATAAGAACTGCATAAAGTAGCTTATGCAGCTCAATGTATATGGTCTTGGCTTCGTGGAGTACTTTGCTGATGAAGTACACAAGGCGCTGTACAGTCCGGACCCTCTCGGAGGGGCCCAGAGCTTCTTCTCCATCAACCCGGACCTTCCCGAAGGGGTTCAAACCTTCTTGTTGATTTTCCTAGACCCTCCCAGAGGGGTCCAAGACTTCTTCTTGTTCAATCTGAACCCTCCCGGAGGGGTCCGGATCTTCTTGAACATTTGTGTGAACTCCCTCAGATGAGAGAGGTTGATCCTCTAGCATTTCGCCTTGAAGATCCATTGTAAGGATCGAATGCCCAAGAGGGGGGGGGGTGAATTGGGCTTCTTTTCAAAAATCTAAACAATAAAACTTAATTCCTAAAAGCCCAATTCCCTACGCAAACTATCTATGCATTGAAGTAAATAGCAACATCGCGGAATATAAAATGCATAAATGTAGGGGAGAGGAAGAGGATGCAAACTCCCGAGGAGACACGAGGATTTATCCCGTGGTTCGGCAAGATCGTCAAGATCTTCCTACATCCACGTTGTGGCACCCACCAAAGGGTTTAGCCACACCCAAGTCATTGAGACGAGGGATCTCCACTATTCTTCTCCGTTTGCCAACCTTGGCAAGGTGGAGCTCAAGCCTTGTACAACTTTGACCCTCCGGGCTTCCACAAACGCCTTGGCAAGCTCCGGAAGTCTCTCGCGGTTACAAACACCAAGGGGCACTCCCCTGAGGCTCTCACTATCCTAGAGATTCCACTCATCCAGAATGGAGGCACACAAGCTCTCTCTCTAGCTAGCTCTAGCCTATCTCTTGGTGTGTAGGTGGTCGAAATGATGTAGAAGTGATGGCTCTTGGTCTTGAATGCTTATGGATGTGTTGAGAATGTTTGGTGATCAAGACTTGTCGAAATGATCGGTTTAGGGGGTATTTAAAGCCAACCTCCACGAAATATCTATTGGAAAAGTAGGCTGACAGAACTTTTCTGCGAACATCGGATGATCCGATGTCTCCCCTTTAGTTATCATCGGTCAAGTTTACTTTAGCTGATGTCATTGTGTCAGATATGACCGTTGTTAGACCGATGTTGCACTTGTCTTCTCATCGGATGATCCGGTGGCTCTTCCTCCAGAATTGACTCAACCTTGATGCTTACTAGAGTGATTGACTGATGTGTGTATTTCTGTACATCGGATGATCCGGTGCTACACTTGGTCCAAGGATATTGCAAACTATACTGATGGACCGATGTAGCTGCGCCCTTAACATCGGATGATCCGGTGAGTGCTTTGTTCTGAGGTCTTCTTCTTCTACTGAACCAACTCGACCGATGTGTTTTTCTTTGGAATCACCAGTTGATCCGGTGAGTTGATTTTGTTTGCTTCGAGTTGTTTCTAAGTGATTCTTTTGTGTCTTGCTCGATTGACCTCTTAGACTCTTGTTGGAAATGTACTTCTGATGGTTGTCAAGCATTAAGTGTCATCAATTATGGTTGAATGACTTTGACATAAGAGCTTTCACTTTTTGTCTTCATATCATTGATTTGATCTCATAAAGTGATTGTATATGGGTCTCCAATGACATATAGATTTCATTTGATTGAGTGATTATGGGGACCTTGCATTCACAAATTCATTAGTAAAATCCAATGGTTGTCATTAATCACCGAAACCGTACCTCATGGGGGCCTAGATGCTTTCAATCTCCCCCTTTTTGGTGATTGATGACAACACAACAATTAAAGCACAATAGTAATGAATTTGATAGTACGAAGCTTAAGAGGATATGCAATGAATACAAGATTATTACAATTAAAATTTGAAAGCTCAATCAAAGAATAACTCAAGTGAATAAGTGATCATAAGATAGGCACCAAATAAGCTCAATCGATTGATAACTTAAGAGTACTCAATAAACACCAAATGAGTAGCAAAAGTATCGAATTACAAAAGATGATAATATCGAATTACAAAAGATGATATAGGTAAACTCCTCCTAAGGCTAGGACACTCCCCCTGTGACTAAGCTATCCTATCCCTGACTGCTCTAACTCTTCTCCCCCTTTGGCATCAAGACACCAAAAAGGGATCCGAGTGCCTAAGGACCCTGCGTACTAGGCGCGATGACGAACTGGTCACCGTTGCTGTCGTCGGAGCTGCTGCCTGGAGTAGAGGTAGAAGGAGCTGCCGGAGCCGTAGGATCCGTAGGAGCCGTCGTCGGTGCCTGCTGGGTAGGAGCTGCTGGAACAGGGGCACTGATGACGCATGCTGGCGTCTACTGGAACAGTGTCGTGGCCGGCAGTGGAGAGTGAATCGGCGCGCCCGAAGCCAGCAGTGGAGACATGCTGATCGAAGGGATCGGTGTGGTCGGCACCGGAGCGACAGCTAGAGCGAGGACACGTGGAAGTGGAGCAACTCCTGGCAGCTGCGACGGGAGGGCAATCCCGGTCTGGGTGTAGAGGTTGGTGATCAACCCCAGGATGCCCATCATCGCCTGCTACGTCTGCTGCTGCTGGTCGAGGGAGCGCTGGTGCATCTGGTCGATCAGCCCAGTCAGTCGGTCAGTGTCCTCTCGCCTCTCACGGGCGATCTGGCGCTGCATCTCCTGCTGCTGCCGCTGGAGCTCCAGAAGGCGTGCGGCCTGCTCCGCTTGGGCCTGCTCAGCTGCAAGCCGGTCCAGGCGCTGCGGCTCAACCATTTGCTGTAGGAGGGATGTGAGCTCGGACGGCTGAGAAACATGTGCCTCTGAGATGGGAGGTGGAGTAGGGGGTGGCACTGTAGAGCCTCCAGCCTCCGCGTCGTGCTGCTTGGGTGAGGGAGGAGGAGGGAAGTACTCCTTGATACTGTCATCCGTGTCGCTCTCGGACCATATGTGCTGCAAGTCCTCACCCTGAGCCTCTGCCTCGGCCAACCTCTCATCCTCCTTCTCCAAATCCGACCAGTCCTCCTCAGATAGACGAGCCCTGACCTGACGCTCGACTGGGCGGCCAAGGCGGCGGTCTCCAGGAGCTGGGGCACGGTAGTGACCGAACCGTGTGACACTCTCGTCAGTGAGACGGTCATGCACGGCGGACTCCTCAGGGACCATCATGGTGAGCAAGTAGCTAATCCAGTGTCCATATACGAGCTGCCTCATCATGCCCACTCCATCAGTGATCACATCCTCCATCTCGCATATGAGGACGTCCACTATATCGAACTCCATCCCGTTCATGATGTAGAACAGGAGGGTATGCCGCAGATTGGTGAACCCCTCTAAGTAACCGGACCTCGGCAAGAGCGTGCGGCGCAAGGCAAGGTGCACTGTGCGCGCAGCTGGAGTCAACAGAGCTGGTACCCTCGGCTGGTCTGGAGAGAAGGTCGGTCCGAACAAAGAACGTATCTCCTCCAGTGGTGGTGCCACTCCCCCAGTGAGCGGCCTCCGCGGTGGGTCTGCCTGACCGTATACTCTCTCATGCACGCAAGTGTCGTGCAGGTCCACCCCTAGCAGCTGTGCCAGTGTCTGCCTCGTCAAGTGATAGTGCTGGCCCATGAACATGAAGTCAATCGACCTGCGGCCCTCAGAGACGTAGAGGGTAGCGTAGAACACGCGTACCCAATCCTCCACATAAGCACTCCTCTCATAGGACATCAACTGAACTAGCCCCCTGTACCTCTCAAAGTAAGGGCGTATCTCTGTCTCTCCAGCCAGGGCGAGCTGATCCCAGTCCAGAAAGTTGTGCTGGAATAACTTGTGGCCTCAGCGTCTGTATGTCTCATAGAGCGACGCTTGTGTCACAGTCCAGAAACGACTGTCCACAAGAGCCTCTCAGGGCTGCGGGTACCACTCCTCAAGCAAGATACTCCATCTGAGTCTTCGGAGCTGCTTGTCCTTCATCTTCCGGTAATCAGCCAAACAGACACCTTCATCGACACGGACGGAGGTGTCCATCTCGTAGATGTCTCTCTGGGCCTCCCTGTCCTCACGACGATCGGCAGCCGTCGGTCCCGGACGTGGTGCTGCCGGGGGATGCCCCCCACGGGTCCGGACTGAGCACCGGCAGACAAGTGGCTCTTCCGGCTCTTCTTCAGCCTCGGACTCATCGATCACGGGAGGCTACCTCGGACGAGCCTCGCGGATCCTCAAAGATCCTCCTCGGCCACACTCTCGCTCCTCGGCGGAGTGAGCGGCCATCAATGCCTTCTTCTCCTCCTTCGAGAGCTTATGCTTCTTTGCGACCGGCTCCGCAATGGCCTTGCCCTTGTTCTTCTTGTCACGAGCCATTGCGATCGGGCGCGTGAACGAAGTCGACGACGTCGAATGCACGGAACGGTGACATGGAGATCAACAGGCCGGGAAACCCTAGCGACGTGGTGGTGGCCGTAGAGGGAGGCACCACGATGGTGGAGAGAGGCGGTGGCGGCGCTTCGGTGGAGCGGCAGCGGCGACTGGGTGGAGCAGCGGCGGCGGCTGCGGTGGAGGCGAGTGGCGGTGGCGCTGCGGTGGAGGCGAGTGGCGGCAGCGCTGGAGAATGGCGGCGGCGGCCGGAGGTGGGCGGCGGTGACCGGAGGACGGCGGCGACCGGAGACGGTGGTGGCGCGACGGCGGCGGTGGAAGGTGAGGCGCGGGCGACGGGATCGGGGAGAGAGAAGAGCGGGAGGCGAGACGCCGTTTAAAGTGGGTCCCAAACCCTAGCCTAAACTTTAACACCGGATGGACCGACGTTGATCGTTAGAAGCATCGGTCGAATGGCACAGTAAGGGTATTCAAAAGGCACCGTTGACATCAGATGGACCGACGTGCAAAGAAATAGCATCGGTCGAATGTCACAGTATGGGTATTCAAAAAGATACCGTTGACATCGAATGGACCGACGTGGAAGGTAATATCATCGGTGGAATTCATCACAGTTCCAGAATTGTGAACACCGGATGAACCGATGTTTCTCCAAATGAACACGTCGGTTGATTTGTGTTGCTGACTGGTCTGACTCTTGGCTTTTGAACACCAACTAATCCGATGATTGTCTGACCTAAGCATCGGATAATCCGATGACTACAAAGCAGCAACATCCCATATATGTCCTTTGACCAAATATACAATCAATGAGAAACACATGTCTTAGGACTTTTTGGGCAACCCCTTACCCCTCAAAAAATACTAATATGCCAATAAATTGGCTAGGCCTTAAAGCAAATGGAACACCGAGAAAAATAGGAGGAAATCATCCAAATAAAATGTAAGGCTCATGCTTTGTGAGGTAGAGTATGAAGACTTCTATCTCTTTAAAGCATGTTCCTCTAGGCATTAACGCACCTAACATTTTTTTCTTTCCACCACATATGAGTTGAGATATTGCATTTCAAACAAGTCTCTTTCTCATGAGGTGGGTTCCCCTTTGTGACAATCTACCGTATGCAATGCCAAGCAATTTTATAGTGCAAGAAATTACAAGTCTAAATGGCAGGCATCATGCAAGGCATAAAATAAATCTATCTTGCCAAATTTGAACCTTTCAAAGGCTTCTTTAGGGAGAGCTACTCTCCAAACCTTGGGGAAACCCAAAAGAACCTTCATCCCAAGCTAACCCTTGCTCACCCCTATCCTTTGAGAGTTAGGCAAGACCTATATGAAGTGCATTCTTACATGACGTTTGTTGCATCTAGCACATTTAACTCACTTCTTAGCCTAGAAAAAGTTTTCTCATCAAGTGGTTTAGTGAAGATATCCGCCAATTGTTCTTCGGACCTAACACCTCGCAATGAGATGTCTCCCTTAGCTTCATGGTCCCTCAAGAAATGATGGCGAATATCAATGTGCTTAGTGCGGGAGTGTTGAACAGGGTTTTTAGCTATCTTAACTGACTTTTATTGTCACAAAGGAGAGGCACACAACCAAGTTTAATACCAAAGTCCAAAAGGGTTTGCTTCATATAAATAATTTGGGCACAACATGCACCGGCCGCTATATATTCCGCTTCCGCCGTGGACAAGGCGACAAAATTTTGCTTCTTGCTAGACCAAGATACTAGGGAATGCCCAAGCAAGTGGCACCCACCGGAGGTACTCTTGCGATCCACGCGGCATCCGGCAAAGTCCGAATCCGAGTATCCCAAGAGGTGGAATTTTGCACCTTTAGGGTACCACAAGCCCACACTAGGGGTATGCTTAAGATACCTAAGTATCCTAAAGACCGCCTTCCTATGCGATTCTTTGGGTACCGCTTGAAAGCGAGCACACAAGCATACACTAAACATGATATCGGGCCTAGATGCGGTAAGATAAAGCAATGAGCCAATCATAGAACGGTAGTTAGATTGGTCAATAGGTTTACCGTCCTTATCCGCGTCGAGATTACAATTTGTTGCCATTGGAGTGCTTCTTGAGCTACAATCTCCCATCTCAAATTTCTTCAAGAGGTCCTTGGTGTACTTCTCTTGATAGACGAAGGTCCCCTCTTGAAGTTGCTTGATTTGAAATCCAAGGAAGAAGTTGAGCTCTCCGATCATTGACATCTCGAATTCCCTAGACATCATTTTGCCAAACTCATGGCTAAGAGCTTCGTTAGTTGAACCAAAAATAATATCATCAACATAAATTTGACAAATGAACAAACCTCCGTTGATGTCTTTGGTGAAGAGTGTGGTGTCCACCCTCCCGATCTTGAATCCTTGCATGATCAAGAAATCCCGTAGTCGTTCATACCGCGCCCTAGGTGCTTGCTTGAGCCCGTAGAGCGCCTTGTGCAACCTATACACATGATTAGGATTCCTCAGATCTTCAAACCCGGGAGGTTGTTCAACATAGACAAGCTCGTTAATGTAACCATTAAGAAATACACTTTTCACATCCATTTGATAAAGTCTAATATTATGATGTGAAGCAAAAGTAAGGAGTATACGGATGGCTTCTAGCCGGGCGACCGGGGGAAATGTCTCCCCAAAGTCTAGTCCTTCAACTTGCGAGAACCCTTTGGCCACAAGTCTTGCCTTGTTGCGGACCACAACGCCATTCTCGTCTTGTTTGTTGCGGTACACCCACTTTGTTCCGATGACGTTCTTGTCCTTGGGTCGCTCCTCCAACACCCAAACTTCATTGCGGATGAAGTTGTTGAGTTCTTCTTGCATGGCCATCACCCAATTTGGGTCTTGGAGAGCTTCCTCAATATGAGTGGGTTCTACACATGAAATAAACGAGTAGTGCTCACAAAATGAAGCAAAATGGCGAGAACGTGTACTTACACCCCTTGACGGATTTCCAATGATTTGGTTCATCGGATGCGCCTTGGAGATGCGTCCATGCCTCATAAGTGGTTGTGAAGCACTTGGCGAAGGTGATGTGTGTTGCTCCTCTTGTGGTTGGACTTGATCATGGACTTCTTCTTCTTCTTGATGTTGTTGTGCTTGTGAGTCTTGAGTCGGCAATGGATCATCCTTCTCTTCTTCGTCAACTTGAGGCACCATTGAAGTGTTGATGTTGGAACTTGAAGCTCCCCCTTGATCATGGATCTCCTCAACTTCAGGCTTGATGTCTCCAATGGTCATGTTCTTCATGGCTTCTCGTAGAGGCTCATCATGTATTTCATCATGACCAAAACTCTACTCTTGGGAGCCATTAGATTCATCAAACTCAACATCACAACTTTCCTCAACTAAACCGGAGGTTTGGTTGAATACTCGATATGCTTTTGAGTTTGATGCATAACCAAGAAATATACCAACATCACATCTTCTTTCAAACGTACCGAGCCTTTTCTTGCGGTAGATGTAGCACTTGCATCCAAAGACTCGAAAGTAGGAGATGTTGGGCTTTCTCCCAATGAGAAGTTCGTACGGGGTCTTTTGAAGTAGTCGATGGAGATAGACCCTATTTGCGGCATGGCACGCCGTGTTGATTGCTTCGGCCCAAAACTTCTCCGACGTGTCGTAGTCATCAAGCATTGCTCTCGCAAGAGTGATGAGTGTCTTATTCTTCCTTTCAACGACACCGTTTTGTTGAGGAGTGTATGTGGCTGAAAACTCATGTTTCACACCTTCACGGTCACACCACTCCCCAATGTTGTAGTTTTTGAATTCGGTGCCGTTGTCACTCCGGACCTTGATGATGGGAAGTTAAAATTCCCTTTGAGCGCGGTTGGCGAAGGTCTTGAACACTTCCGGAGTTTCACTCTTGTCACCTAAAAATAAAGTCCAAGCATAGCGAGAGTAGTCATCAACTATAACGAGACAATAGAGGTTACCGCCAAGGCTTTGATATGTGGACGGTCCGAAGAGGTCCATGTGGAGTAGTTCGAGTGGCTTGGAGGTTGACACCATTGTCTTCATTGGGTGGTATGAAGCAACTTGCTTCCCGGCTTGACAAGCGCTACAAAGCTTGTTCTTCTCAAATGTAACATCCTTCACGCCGGTCACCATCCCAAGCTTGAATGACTTCTTGAGTTTGCTCATCCCTATGTGCGCTATGCGTCGGTGCCATAGCCAACCCAAGCTTGTCTTAGTGAAAAGACAAGCGGTCAAGCTAGCATTCTCGTTGAAGAAGTCTACTAGGTAGAGATGTCCATGCCAAAATCCTTTGAAGACTATGTATTGGCTTGTTTCACTACTCACAACAACATCATTTTTGCTAAATGTGCATGTTAGTCCAAGATCACATAGTTGTGCAATGGAAAGTAAATTAAAACTAAGTGACTTGACATACAAAACATTGGAAATGGATAAATCATTTGAAATAGCAATTTTACCTAACCCAATTACCTTTCCCTTAGAGTTATCACCAAAGGTGACTTGTTCATGATTGTCGGGGTTTTCTATGGTGGTGAACATACCATCATTGCCGGTCATATGTTGGGTGCACCCGCTATAGAGTACCCAATGCTTTCCTCCGGCTTTGTAGTTCACCTACACACATGAATTCAATTTTTAACTTTAGGAACCCAAGCCAACTTAGGTCCTTGTATGTGTGATACAAGTGTCTTCGGGACCCAAAGTTGCTTAGGGAGCTTCCCCTTCATGCCCTTCATGTCCTTGCCAATGAACCTAGCCTTCACCTTGCCATCTACTTTACTCAAGAGATAATAACGATCATTGAAAGTAGATTTGTAATTAATGGGTAACTTGGGAGAGGGTCGGTTAGGAAGAGGACACTCCCTTGTGTGGTGACCGGTGACCTCACAATGTTGGCAATAGGAACCAACTTCCTTGATGAAGCTTGTTCTAAGCTCCAGTGAGGGCACCTTTCCTTTGTTAGGCACCAGGAAGGATCCAAGTCCTCTCTTGTTGAAGGCCTTTGCTTGTTGGAAGAGTATTTCCTTGTGTTTGACTTCCCCTTTTGAAAGTCTAGCCACACTAGTGCGGATACTCTCAATTTCTTCCAACAAGTCTTTCTCCCTAGCATTTGCTTTCAAAGGCAAAGACTTGTTTAAGGCATTAGTGACATGAGAAGTAATGGATATCCTATCATTAAGAGTTTGTTTCTTTGCATTTTTCAACTCTTGATCAAACACGTCATGAGCAAGGTTAAGTGTTTGATGTTCTTGTATTAGCTTGTTGTGCTCTTCCAAGGGTGTTTGGTGTGCTAAGTTAAGCTCATGATTATCTAACTTGATTTTAGACTTATCTTCCTCAATTTGCTTGACATGGGATTTGAGCGTGTCATGCTATTTGAGTATGCTTTCATACTTGTCAAGCAAATCGAGGTTAGCACTCTCAAGTCTAGCACGAGTTTCTTCAAGAGTTTTAACCTTACTCTTTTCCCTATTAATGATAGCATGATATTCATTTATCAAAGAAGTTAAATCATCGGGGGAAAGCTCATCATCACTAGAGTCGTCACATACCTTGGTGTTACCTTTCGCCATGAGGCACATGGGCGGTGGATGAAGAGGTGAGTCATCATTGTTGGCAATGGTGAGGCCGGCCAAACTTTCTTCTTCCATTTCACTCTCTTCATCACTTGTTTCTTCGTCGGTAACCCATTCATTTGCCTCACACATGAACACCTTTTGTGGGCCATTTCTCTTCTTTGGGAAGAGTCTTGCCTTCTTTCCCTTGTCATGTTTCTTCTTCCCATAGGCTCTTGGTTTGGGTTTGGCCTCTTCTTCATCATCATCGCTTTCTTCAAGTTTGCGATGCTTGCTCTTATGGTTCTCTCTTCTTTTGTCCGGTTTTGGACAATCATAGGAGATGTGGCCTTGATCACCATAATTGTAGCAAGTCTTGTGATCATCTCTCCTTGGTAGAAACGTTTTCTTCTTGGGATCAAAGGTGTATCCCTTCTTGGTAATCTTGGAGTTCAAGCGTGAGAACTTTCTCATCATCAATGCAAGCTCATCATCTTCATCTTCACTTGATGCTTGCTCTTCTTCACTTGAGCTAGGCTCAACCACCTTCTTCTTCTTGAGGCTTAATTTTATTGGTGGAGGCCTTTAGAGCAATTGTTTTTGAAGATGATTGCTCCATCATCCCAAGCACACTCATCTCATGAGCGTGAATTTCTCCAATGAGCTCTGAAACTTCAATGTGGTCAAGAGACTCTTTTTGGAGCATGGATTTGATGATGTTGTACTTTGGCTTTAGAAGGAGCATGAGGATCTTGCGGTTGATGAGTCCCTTGCCAAGAGAAGCAATGTCAAGAGCATTAATTTCTTCAATAAGTACATTCAAGCGAGAGAACATCTCATTAAAATTTTCATGAGGTAGCATCTTAAATTCATCATATTTTGCTTTAAGCATGTGATATTTAAGTTCCTTCATACGAGAAGAACCCTCATGAATTTCTATCAAGCAAGCCCAAATTTCACATGCCTTTTCTTTGCTAGCAATCCTAGAAAAAACATCTTGACTAATGCACTCATAGATTGCATTCCTAGCTTTAGCATCCCATTTAATTTGATCACCTACATAGTTGTGTTCTCCAAACCCCGCGTGGGTTGCTTCCCATACTTCGAGAGCAATAGCCTCTAGATAAGCGCGCATGCGTGCTTTCCAATAGGCAAAATTCTTGCCCTCGAAGATAGGAATTGAACCCCCAACCTTAGCCATTTTAGCTCTCTACCGGTGAAGCTAGAATGATCCTATGAGAACCCTTGCTCTGATACCAATTGTAAGGATCGAATGCCCAAGAGGGGAGTGAATTGGGCTTCTTTTCAAAAATCTAAACAATAAAACTTAATTCCTAAAAGCCCAATTCCCTACGCAAACTATCTATGCATTGAAGTAAATAGCAACATCACGGAATATAAAATGCATAAATGTAGGGGAGAGGAAGAGGATGCAAACTCCCGAGGAGACACGAGGATTTATCCCGTGGTTCGGCAAGATCGTCAAGATCTTCCTACATCCACGTTGTGGCACCCACCAAAGGGTTTAGCCACACCCAAGTCACCGAGATGAGGGATCTCCACTATTCTTCTCCGTTTGCCAACCTTGGTAAGGTGGAGCTCAAGCCTTGTACAACTTCGACCCTCCGGGCTTCCACAAACGCCTTGGCAAGCTCCAGAAGTCTCTCAGGGTTACAAACACCAAGGGGCACTCACCTGAGGCTCTCACTATCCTAGAGATTCCACTCACCCAGAATGGAGGCACACAAGCTCTCTCTCTAGCTAGCTCTAGCCTATCTCTTGGTGTGTAGGTGGTCGAAATGATGTAGAAGTGATGGCTCTTGGTCTTGAACGCTTATGGATGTGTTGAGAATGTTTGGTGATCAAGACTTGTCGAAATGACCGGTTTAGTGGGTATTTAAAGCCAGCCTCCACGAAATATCCATTGGAAAAGTAGGCTGACATAACTTTTCTGCGAACATCGGATGATCCGATGTCTCCCCTGTAGTTATCATCGATCAAGTTTACTTTAGCTGACGTCATTGTGTCAGATATGACCGTTGTTAGACCGATATTGCACTTTTCTTCTCATCGGATGATCCGGTGGCTCTTCCTCCAGAATTGACTCAACCTTGATGCTTACTAAAGTGATTGACCGATGTGTGTATTTCTGTACATCGGATGATCCGGTGCTACACTTGGTCCAAGGATATTGCAAACTGTACTGATGGACCGATGTAGCTGCGCCCTTAACATCGGATGATCCGGTGAGTGCTTTGTTCTAAGGTCTTCTTCTTCTTCTGAACCAATTCGACCAATGTGTTGTTCTCTGGAATCATCGGTTGATCCGGTGAGTTGATTTTGTTTGCTTTGAGTTGTTTCTAAGTGATTCTTTTGTGTCTTGCTCGATTGACCTCTTAGACTCTTGTTGGAAATGTACTTCTGATGGTTGTCAAGCATTAAGTGTCATCAATTGTGGTTGAATGACTTTGACATAAGAGCTTTCACTTCTTGTCTTCATATCATTGATTTGATCACATAAAGTGATTGTATATGGGTCTCCAATGACATATAGATTTCATTTGATTGAGTGATTATGGGGACCTTGCATTCACAAATTCAATAGTAAAATCCAATGGTTCTCATTAATCATCGAAGCCGTACCTCATGGGGGCCTAAATGCTTTCATCCGTGCTTGGGGGCTGGGACCCAGACTCGCCTTCAGGTAGCTCCGGACCCTCCTAGAGGGGTCTGGACTCCTGAATTGGAGATTGTTCCAGTCTTTCCACGACCAGGACCATGCTGACAACCTCCGTAGTTGAAGAAATGTAAAGCAGTAGAGGCTCACCAGGGTTCGAAGATACTAGTAATGCAACTGTCAAGGCGCGTTACCGCACCATTAAGGGTAATTACGTGCATTAATTGTGTATTAAGCATCAGTAACTGCCAGGGCCACATGTCGGTCCAGGCTAACGATGTAACGACCAGTCCTTGTACTATAAAAGGATTGGTCGAGCGATACACAAGGGGACTCCCAGACACATACGTGCCCACAAGCGTTTAGACGCTCAATACAACAACAACACACACCCGTGGAGTAGGGTATTACGCTCAGGCGGCCCGAACCACGTAAATCCTTGTGTCTACTCATCATCTTGTTTTGAATCTCTACGCACCCATAACCGAACAACAAACTCCGCGGGATGCCGACGGTAGTACCGGGAGAATTGCCGGAATCAACTTACCATTCAATGCAATCTTGCGCAGGCTAGCCTTGTACAAATTCATGGCTGCTGCTCATTATGGCTACTTGGTGTTGAAGTTGCCAACACCATCAGGTGTTCTCCGGATCCACAGAGATCGCACCGCCAGAGTTACTGCCCTGGAAGAACTCCATGCGCTTGCTACAGCGCAAGAGGAAGAATCTGGAAAGGAACAAGCTCCGAAACCCCCGAGCATTCGTCATCGAGGCTCAACCTCCGCACCTCGTGTGCAACCAAGCGGCAACACCGACATTCCCGTCAAAGTCGTCCAAATTGGTTCCAACGCTGCTCAGACCACCCGTATATCGGGAAGTCTGAACAACAAATAGGAACTCGCGCTCATCACTTTCCTTCGGGCTAATGTCGATGTGTTTGCCTGGCAACCGTCACAAATGCCTGGGATCCCTAGGGAAGTGATTGAGCACAACCTGAAGATTTATCCCGATGCTCGGCCTGTACATCAGAAGCCTCGGAAGCAATCAGCAGAGCGACAGAACTTCATACGTCAAGAAGTGCAAAAGTTGCTCGAAGCTGGATTCATCCGAGAAGTCTTCCACCCAAAATGGCTGACAAACCCAGTCGTTGTACCCAAGGCCGGCGGGAAGCTTCGGATGTGTATCGACTATACTACACTAAATAAGGCATGTCCAAAGGATCCATTCCCACTACCTAGAATAGATCAGATAGTGGATTCGACCTCCGGGTGTGAATTACTGTGTTTCCTAGATGCATATTCTCGGTATCACCAAATCAGAATGTCTAGGGAAGATGAAGATCATACTTCCTTCATCACAGTAGATGGATTATATTGTTACACTGCTGTCGACTGTTGGAGTCAGCAGTTCCCCTAACACTATGAAAAGTGTTTGAAGGAGTTTGTGGTTCGGTCTGGGCGCGCGGAGATCTAAGAGAGTGAAATGCGATTTGGACACGAGTGACACGGTGGTTTACGTGGTTCGGGCCGCCTGAGCGTAATACCCTACTCCACGGGTGTGTGTAAGTTGTATTAACTTGTGAGCTTCCGAGTCTTTTTTTTTTGTGTATCGTCGGTTTGTCCTTTTATAGTACAAGGACCAACCGTTACAAGTCAGCCTGGCCCGACATGTGGCCCTGGCGGTTATTAGTATTGATACACGAGATTAATTGTTGTTAATAACCCTGTAACGGCTCCGACAGTGCCGTTACAGGTGTTAAGGTTGTCCGATTAATTATCATTAACGTGGAATTAATGGTAATTAATCGGATCTTGAAGTCTGCGGCTGTCCTTTGGAGATCCGGAGCCGTTACAACGTCTCCCGGGGGCTTTAAGCATCTAGCTCCGTCGTGTGGACACGTGGCAGCTCCGGAGCTTGCTTGGGAGAAGCGGGAAGCTCCGGGGTGACCTGGCACGTGTCATGTCCGGAGCTTCTCTCGGTCGGGGGCTACCTCCGGAGGTGCCGTTTCAGTACTTGGCCCGGAGCTTCACCCTTGCGGGTAATAGCTCTGGGCTGACAGTACACGTGGCAACCTAGAGGTTAACCATGTTGGAGAAGCGGGTCCGGTCACGTCTGGCGAGTGGGCCCCCGAGGGTCTTCAATTTGAGTTGATGTCCTTCCCTTGAGATCTTTGTAACCTCAGGGGGTGTATGGTTTTTAGGGTACCGACAGTGGCCCCCTGGACCTACCTCCGGGGAAGGCCAACGGGATGAAGTCGTTCCGCCGGAGGTGGGTCCATACTTGTGACTCTTGAACTGGGTCTTCAAGAGTCTTCGGAGGTGCCTTTGGCGGGGCTTTATGGTTGAGTCCCGACGCGTGGCGCACCTCAGGCGGCGGATAAGATCTTTGACATGCGGATCTCTCGCAATTGAAGGTCGTCGGTTCCCGATACGAAAACCGTATCGGTTCCGCGCGCCTTGTCAGTCCGCCGCCTTTGGGTTTCCCGCCTCGTGATGACAACTGTTTGCCTGGGTAAGAGCCTCGACTTGGTCGTCGGGGTGGTCCCGGGCCCTCTTGTCATCGGCTGGGTTGAATTCTTGAGTAGTATGCTTGATTCCCCTGCAGTTTCCATCCAAGCGTTGCGAGGGCTTACTTAAGAAGGAAAGCGCACCGTCGGGAGTTCTTTACGCTTTCCATCTGTTCTTGCGCTCAAACTCCCAACTCGTGCTTTGCTTTTCTTCTCTCGCCTAGCTGTGCTGCGATGGAGTTGGGTCTGCGTGAGAGTCGTTTGAAGACGGAGAGCAATCTGAAGAAGGTCCGAGCCCTCATGGGGTGGTCGTCGGACTTCTTCAACCGTTCAATCCGCACCGGAGGAGAGCTTCCCTTTAAAAAGGAGCACTCCGGCGAAATGGTATACTTTTCATCGTATGCCATGGTGGGGCTAATCCCACCATTTTCTTCCTTCTTTTTGATGCTGCTGGACTTCTATGGTCTGCAGTTATACCACCTTGGCCCTCACTCCCTTCTCCTTGTGTCCATCTTTGTCCACTTCTGCGAGATGTGGGTGGGCATTCCTCCCTGCATCAAGCTCTTCCGCACTTTCTTCACCGTCCAAACCACCGGCCGAAGTGACGAGTACCTTGGCTTCTACTACTTTGTGAAGCGCAAGAAGTGCCCGTTCAAGTACCTCCGGTCGTTCCCTTCCGGGAAGTGGGATGACTGGAAGAAAGATTGGGTAGTTGTCCGGGTGGAGGAGCACGAGCGGTTGGAGCTGCCAGAAGGTCTGCCCGGCATTGACACGTCGGTGTGGAGCGAAGTTCCGGTGCTGGCGGCAGCCTTCGATCCCATCCTATCAAGGATCCGCCAATGTGTGGAGGGAGGATTGACTCCCCAGGCGGTGTTCTACAACTTCCTGTTCAACAGGTGGGCACCGCTGAAGAGGAGGGAGAAGCTCGCCTGGGCCCTCAACAGCGTGATGGACGAAGACCGGGTTGAGACCGGGTTGAAGTCCAGCATGGTGGGGAAGTCCTTGGAGTTTCACCTCAAGAAATTCCAGCACGGCATCGATGTAGACGGAGCGTACTTGACTCCGCCACCGGCTTTCCTCCCCCTGAACGAGGAAGTTGAGTTCAGCAGGGAGCTCCAGCGGAAGATGCCCGCGCTTGACGACCTTGGCGTTGTCGAGAGAAGATCGACCGCCCCGTTGGCGATCCCCGGGTTGTCGGAAGGCGGCTCCGCCCTTGTTTCTCAGCCAAGAGCTGAGGTTACCGGCAAGGGCAAGGAGCTGGCGGAGGAGCCGGAGAACCGGAAGAGGAAACTGCGACATGCTGACGGAAGGTCCGTCGGGCTTGCTACTTCACCGCCAGTTCCCCGTCCTCAGGAAGGAAGATCCTCCGCAGCTGTAGCATCTGTCCCCGTGGTGGGGTCTTTTCGAAGCGCTACTGTTCCGGCGGTGGGATCCTCCCGGAGTGCAGCTGTTCCTGTGATGGGTCCCTCCGGTGGTGCCAGTTCCGGACGGGCGACTCCGGTTCGAGAAGCGGTGAGGGCCTCCAGGTCTAGGAGTTCCTCCCGGTCAAGGAGAGCTCCGACCCGGGAAACGCCCGTGGCTACGGCAAGTCCTGGGAGTCCTCCCGGAGCTCCTACGCCGACCGTGGCCAGCCCGGAACGTCCGGGAAAGAGGTTCCGCGCAAGCTGGTGCGTGAGCCTCCCAAGGTAATTTTTCTTGCTTACCTCAATTAACTTTTAATTATAGCATCTGTTTGCTCAATTTCTTCATTCTCCATCTGCAGCGTGCCTAAGAAGGGGAGTGAAGCTCCGCCCTCAGCCACAGTGTCTGAGGCTACGAGGGCTTCTGCTCCAGCTCCGGTGCTGCCCCAGGCAGAGGCTGCGACAGCTCCGGCGCCGGCTGTCGTGGTCATGGACCTCGACTCGTCTCCAGAAGTTCCCGTGGTAGCGCCGGACCACGGGATTGAAGATGCGCCAGCGGCACCCGCTCCGGAGGTTGAAGCTCCGGGCCCTGGTGCTGCAGAAGTAGATGCTCCGGCTGTCGAGCCGGAGGAAGTAGCGGTCCCGGCTTCAGAGCCGGAAAATGCTGGAGCTTCGGCGGTCGAGCCGGAGGTAGCTGAAGCCCCGGCGTGCGAGACGGAAGTTGAAGTGGTTCCGGCAATTGAGCCGGTTACTTCTGAAGCTCCGGTCGCAAGGCCGGTAGTTATTGGAGCGCCGGCTGCAGAGCCGGTGGTGGTGGAGGCGGGGGAGCTTGAGCTCCCCTCAGAAGAAGCGTCCCGGCCGGAGCCATTGGAGGCGACGACGTCGATGGTACCCGTGGCGGAGCCAGAGTGCCTGAATGAAGTCGCCGGCCCCCAGCCTGAGGGGGCGAATGAAGATTTGGTGGCGGGACCTTCTTCGGTGGCGACTGAGGCCATCCCGGAGGAGGGCCCTAATGCCTTGGAAGCTCGGGGTTCCGCTCTCGCAGAGTGGGACCCAATTTTTGTAAATGAAGACCCGCTGGAACCAGCGGAGGAGACCCCAGAAGGTCCGGAGCCCATCTCGCTGTCGATGTCCATCGACAACGCTTGCTCCAGTCTGCGCCAAGTCCAACTAGCCTTCTTCCACGACAGCAAGGTTCTTGAAGAGGAGCGCCAAACCCTTAGGAGGTGGCGTAATAGACTCCAATTCGAGACCAAGCTGGCGCAGTCGAGGATCGCTGCGGACAAGGAATGGATCAAGCGGGAGAAGGTCCGCTTGGAGCTCTGGGGTGAGATGCTGGACGAGAGGGAGAGCATGACTCACAACCTCGACGCCCAATCCCGGGAGTACCACGACCAAGCTAAAGCTGCCAATGATGCGGCCAACGCTCGGTTCGATCAACTCGAAGCCATCAGTACCGCACTCATCAAGCGCCGAGAGGCGCTTGAGGGAAGGGAAAAGCGGCTCGAGGATGAGGAGCAAAAACTCCTGGAGCTACGGGATGACGTCTTGCGACTTGAAGAAGAGCTTGCCGAGAAGACAGCTCTGGCGGACAAAGGTATCGAGGAGCGCGCTAAAAAATTGGAAGAGCGCTGCCTCGAGGAGGAGGAGAAGACCTGGGTGCGAGGGCAGGAACTCTACGAGTATGAGTGTGCCCTCATCGCCCGGGAGAAGAAAATAGAGGCTAGGGAGAAAGACCTGGTCGACCGTCGGAACAAGATCCACCTCCGGGAGGAGGAGCTCGGGAGACTCGAAAAGCGGGTTGCTGCGAAAATTCAGCAAAACGCCAAAGAAGTTGAGCGCCTCTCCCGCGAGAACTCGGAGCTGGCGGCGACCCGGAGGTCCTTGGAAGAGATGAAGGGCCTGAGAAAGACGGACTCCCTGCAAATTTGGGAGTTCCTGAGTAAGGCCGATGATGCGCTAGCGCCGTTGGGTTTCAGCCCCGTGCTTCCGGATGATCCGGAGCCGGAGCCGGACCTTGCATTGCAGGCGTTAAACGCCGCGGGTGGCAAGCTCTCCAAGGTGGGCGACGTCATCGCAGACCAGCTTGAGGTCGAGGGGCAATCCCTGGCTAGAAACGTCACAGAGTATGTGTTGACGTGTTACACTAGCCGGAACCCTCGATTCCCTCTGGACCCGGTGCTTGAAGGCCCCGTTGAAGGAGAAGGCGAAGCTACCCGAGCCAGCGTGTCGGAGGTCGCCCAGAAGGTCGCTGAGTTCTTCCATAGGGTCTAGGACTATCTTTCTTAGCCTTTATTTGTATTTTCTCTTCTTCCTCAATTTTGTAATCCTTTGTCCCCAGATGTAATCTCTGGTCTTCCAATGAAATGAAATCCCCAATTTTTCGTGAATTTCATTTTTTGTCTTCAACATCTTTGTCTTCACTTGGCCCCCTGGTAGATGTGCACAATTTGATTGTGGACATGTACCAAAAGGATGTTGATTTTTGTTGAAGACAGATTTGCTTCGAACTCGTATAGTTTAGGTCCGAAGTTTTCGATAGTGAAGGTCCCTTGAAGTCGTCGGAGCTTAGAAGCTCCGGCACTGTCCATCGTCGGAGCTTAGTAGCTCCGGCAGGAGCCTCTACCAACACGTTGAGTGTCGGTAGTTAATACTTCAAGGTGTCGGAGCTTAGTAGCTCCGGCAATGACCCTTGCCACGCCTGGCTGGCAACAGACTCTAATGATAGAATCTTCTCACCATCTTTAAGTTAATGCCGATGGGAGTCGGAGCTTGGTTACCCCCGGTTTTTCTCCATCAATATTGGGTTTATTTTTCCTGCACACTTAAGCCAAGAAAAACAGTAAAATTCGTTCCTTATCTATAACTTCGTCGCGGCTTACGGTTCTCAAGAGAATTTCAAGTTGAACACGATTTTTAGTATAATTGGATGAATTGTCTTTTCTTTTAGATCCAATTGTCCATGGACCCACCTTACTTTGGCCTGCCTGGGTGTAGGTAGAGTGGCGTACTTAGGGTGCTTGACCAGGCTAAGTCGATAGCGCACTCCAGCCCTAGAATGGCTTGGCGGCTTTCAGGCGAGTTGGCCACAGACGATATTTAAATCTAAAAAATCTGACAATTCAACTCAAATTGTACATAAACCGGTTAAACTAGAACTTCTTAAGAATTGCACGTTTCTGTTATAGACAAGAAAGAGAAAAATAAAAATGTCGAGCCTTATGCAAAAATGAATGCACGTGGAGTCTATTTCACATGAAGATGTCTTTCATTATAGGTCCGGGGTACAGATGAAACAAGTACACTCTTAGGGTACGGAACCAGGCTAAGTGTGTTTGGTTTCTCGTTTCACCCAGGGTAATTAGCTACACTTCTAGTCTGGAGACTGTATCAAGTGTTGCATGAGCTTTCCAAACCTTTTCGGGAAAGGTCCGGCTGCTCTCCCGGAGGAACTACCCGACTCTGTACAATGACTCTATAACATACACTTCAAGTTACTTAAGACTCACCTCCGTGGAATTAAGTGTAGAACTTACGGAGGTGCTCGATGTTCCAAGGGTTTGGGAGAGGTGTCCCATCCTCGGCGGCCAAGCGAACGCTTCCGGGACGGGATACTTTGATCACTCGGAAGGGCCCTTCCCAGCCGGGGGAGAGTTTGTTTTGCCCTTCTCTGGATAGTATTCTCCGTAGCACCAGATCGCCTTCCTCGAGCTGTCGGTTGTGTACATGCCGCTGATGATAGCGCCGTAAAGCTTGGCGGTATCGGGCGTTCCGAACAGCTGCTTGGCACCTTCCCTCCTCGAGGAGGTCTAGGTCTTCACGCCGGAACTGGTCCTGCGAGGCTTCGTCGAAGGTCCGGACTCGGAAGGAACCCAAGGTGATTTCCGGAGGAAGGATCGCTTCTGCTCCGTACACCAGGAAGAAGGGTGTTTCTCCGGTTGCCCGACTTGGAGAAGTCCTGTTAGCCCATAGAGTGGGCGGAAGCTCTTCGATCCAATTAGCTCCGTGTTTTTTCAAACGCTCATAGGTTCGCGTTTTTAGTCCTTTAAGGATCTCTGCGTTTGCTCTCTCGGCTTGCCCATTGCTGGCAGGATGAGCTACGGAGGCGTAGCAAACTTGTATGCCGAGGTCTTCGCAATATCCTTGAAATGCGGAGCTTGTGAACTGAGTCCCATTATCAGTGATGATCTTGTTTGGGACTCCGAATCTGCTCACGATAGATTGTAGAAAATTGATTGCAGATTGTTTGTTGATCGTCACAACAGGAGTAGCTTCCGGCCACTTGGTGAACTTGTCGATGGCGACATACAGGAACTTGTAACCTCCGACGGCTCTTGGGAAGGGTCCCAAGATGTCCATCCCCCACACGGCGAAAGGCCACGTAGGAGGTATCATTTGTAAGGGCTGAGCAGGTGTATGAATTTGCTTTGCATGAAATTGGCATGCTTTGCATTTCTTCACTAGCTCAGTAGCATCCTGGAGCGCTGTAGGCCAGTAGAAGCCGTGCCGAAAGGCTTTTCCGACCAGCGTGCGGGAAGACGCGTGGTTCCCACACTCGCCTCCATGGATTTCCGCGAGGAGCTCGCAGCCTTCTTCCCTTGTGATGCACCGCATTAGGATGCCGTTGGCACCGCGCCGGTAGAGATCCCCTTCTACCAACGTGTATCTTTTAGCCAATCTGACTACCCGGTCAGCGGATACATCATCGTCAGGAAGGATGTTGTCTTTCAAGTAATTCCGGATCTCCGAGATCCATGCATCGGAACTGACTTGAGCATTTGAGTCTTGCGTGCTGGGTTGCTCGGAGCTTCCGGCAGCACCTACGACCCTTGATGGCTGCCATGGTAACAGGGCCATCGGGACCGTCAGCTTCGGGATGCTGATCTCGCCCCCTTCGTTCAGCTCGGCAGGCTGAACTGTGGGTTTTGACATCCTCCGGACAAAGGTTCCGTCTGGAACCGGAGCTCCGGTTGACGCCTTGGTCGAGAGTTCGTCAGCTTCAACGTTGTGAGCACGCTGAACATGGTGAAGGTCTAGGACCTCGAAGTCCTTCTGAAGCCTCTGGACTTCAAGGAGATAAGCAGCCAGCTGGAGATTATTGCAGGAGCATTCACCCTTCACCTGTTTGATAACAAGTTGTGAATCTCCTTTGACCAGCAACTGCTTGACACCAAAGGATAGTGCCACCTTTAATCCATATATGAGTGCTTCGTACTCCGCCATGTTGTTGGTTGCCTTGAAATCAAGGTGCACCATGTATCTTACCTTCTCCCCGGTTGGTGTGAGGAGAAGGATTCCAGCTCCGGCTCCCTGCTTCTGCATGGAGCCGTCGAAGTAAAGGGTCCAGTGAGGCTTAGTGAAGGTCGGAACTTGTGGTTCCTTCTTCTGCTCGTTGGGGCCCTCAGAGTTTAATGGAGAGGGAGTCCATTCTGCCACGAAATCTGCCAACGCTTGACTCTTGATTGCTTGTCTTGGAATGAATTCGAGGTCGAATTCAGCCAGTTCCGCTGCCCACTTCGCTATATTCCCAGTTGAATTGGGATTATGCAGAATCGCTCGAAGTGGATATGAGGTTACCACCGAGACTTTGTGAGCTTGGAAATAGTGTCGAAGCTTCCTTGAGGCAATAAGAACCGCGTAGAGCAGCTTATGTATCTCTAGGTATCGAGTCTTGGCATCATGTAACACTTCACTGATGAAGTATACTGGGCGTTGAATGGTCCGGACCCTCCCGGAGGGGTCCGGAGCTTCCTCTCCATTGATCCGGACCCTGTCGGAGGGGTCCAAACTATATTCGGGGACCTCCGGGTTCTGGGTGGAGGAACCCGGAGCTTCTTCAGGAATGACCTGGATCCTATCAGAAGGATCCGGGTCCTCTGAAGTGGCTTCTTGAGGATTCAAGTCTGGGAGCTGGGACCCAGACCTGCTTTCGGGAACCTCCGGATCCTCCCGAAGGGATCTGGATTCCTGAGTATTGGGTAGTTCCGGTCTCTCCGCAACCAGAACCATACTGACGACTTCATCAGCTGCTGAAATATAAAGCAATAAAGGCTCACCAGGGTTCGGAGCTACCAAGACTGGTAGAGTGGTGAGGAACTGTTTCAGCTCCTGGAATGCCTTCTCTGCCTCTTCAGACCATTGGAATGGTCCGGACTTCCTCAGTAACTTGAAGAAGGGAAGTGCCCTTTCCGCCAGTCTTGAAATGAATCGACTGAGGGCTGCTAGACATCCAGTTAATTTTTGGACGTCTTTGATGCGGGTTGGTGGCCGCATGTCTTCGATGGCTTTTATCTTCGCCGGATTAGCCTCTATACCCCGGTGACTTACCAGGAAACCAAGAAGCTTTCCGGAACTAACCCCGAAGACGCACTTGTCTGGGTTTAGCTTCGTGCGGGTGGCCCGCAGCTTGTCGAAGACAGCCTGCAAGGTATCCAAGAGGGACTCCTTGTTTTTGACTTTGACCACAATGTCATCAACGTACACCTCCACTATGTCTCTGATGAGTTCTTCGAAAGTTTTGTACATTGCTCGTACAAAAGTTGAAGCTGCATTCTTGAGACCAAAAGGCATGGCTGTGTAACAATACAATCCATCCACTGTGATGAATGAAGTATGTTCTTCATCTTCCCTAGACATCCGGATTTGATGATATCCTGAATATGCGTCTAGAAAACACAACAACTCACACCCAGAGGTGGAATCCACTATCTGGTCTATTCTAGGTAGTGGGAATGGATCTTTTGGACATGCCTTATTCAGTGTGGTGTAGTCGATGCACATCCGAAGTTTCCCGCCGGCCTTAGGCACAATGACTGGGTTTGCCAGCCATTTTGGATGGTAGACTTCTCGGATGAATCCGGCTTCGAGCAACTTCTTCACTTCTTGTCGGATGAAGTTCTGTCGCTCTACAGATTGCTTTCGAGGTTTCTGGTGTACAGGCCGAGCGTCGGGGTAAATCTTCAGATTGTGCTCAATCACTTCCCTGGGGATCCCAGGCATTTGTGACGGTTGCCAGGCAAACACGTCAACATTAGCCCGGAGGAAAGTGATGAGCGCGAGTTCCTATTTGTCGTTCAAGCCACCCGATATGCGGGTAGTTTGAGTGACATCGGAACCAATTTGGACGACTTTGACGGGAATGTCGGTGTCGCCGCTTGGCTGCACACGGGGTGCAGAGGTCGAGCCTCGTTGACGAATGCTCGGAGGTTGTGGAGCTTGCTTCTGTCTGGAATCCTCCTCTTGCGCTGTGGTGAGTGCATGGAGTTCTTCCAGAGCAGTTACTCCGGCAGTGCGATCTCCACGGATCCGGAGAACGCCTACTGGTGTCGGCATCTTCAACACCAGGTATCCATAATGAGCAGCTGCCATGAATTTGTACAGGGCAGGTCTACCCAAAATGGCGTTGAATGGTAAGTTGATCTGAGCAACGTCGAAGACCAACTTTTCGGTGCGATACTTCTCCCGGGTCCCGAAGGTAACAGGGAGAGTGATAGCTCCGAGTGGGGTTATGGCCCCCGGACCTACTCCGGAGAAAGGTCGAGAGGGCTGGAGGTCTGAAGGTCGAAGCTGAAGCTTAGTGAAAGCTTCGAAGCTGATGAGATTAAGCCCCGAACCTCCATCTACCAGGACATGATGGAGCTGGATGTTGTTGATGGTGGGGGATACCATCAAGGGCAGCTGGCCAGCTCCGACCATGCTTTGAGGACAGTCCGAAGCATCAAAAGTGATGGGTGTGTCCATCCACTTTCGATGTGACTCCGGTCTAGCTGTAGGAGCTACAGCAGCCATATCCCGTCGCATGGTCTTAATGACGCGACGAGAGGTGATGTCCCATGATCCACCAAAGATGGTGTTCATGGTTTTTCGACGTTCGTTGTCGGAGACGTCGGAATCATCGTCGACGGAGGTGTAGACGGCTTTCAAGACCTTTTTGGGGTCTTGAAACCCTAACTCCTCTTCAGCCGGAGCTTCATCGACCTTTTGTTTTCCCTCCCTCTGACGGAAGGGAGACCCTTCCCGGCGCTTGTGGTAGCGCTCGGCAAGGTTTTGGACCTCCCGGCAGTCCTCCAGCCTGTGGCTGCCCGTTTTGTGAATGGGGCACCACATCTTGGATTTGCCACCGTCTTCGGAAGACGGTCGAGGTCGCTTCTCGGGGCGTGGCCCCCGGCCACCAGGAGTTGCAGTGGCTGCAACGTTGGATGTGCCGGCCGACGGCTTCTTCTTGCCGTTGGTCTTCTTTTTCTTCTTGCCACTCCCGGAGGTAGCGGCTTCTTCTTTGGAGGATTTTTTATGATCCTCCAAGGCTGGTTTGGAGTGCATTTCACGGCCCTCCGCAGCTCTGGCACATTTGTCAGCCAGGCTGAAGAGCTCCGTGACACTGGTGATCTCTTTGATCGCCAGTTTCTCCAACATCTTCTTGTCTCGTACACCCTGTCTGAATGCTACAATGACAGAAGCGCTTGAGATAGAAGGGATTGTGTTACGTACCTGAGAGAATCTCTGGATGAATGACCGCAAAGATTCTCCTCCTTTTTGCACGACCGCAAAAAGGTCCAGTTCGGTGCCCGGACGGGTGTATGAACTCCCGAAATTGGCGGTGAACTGGCGGCATAGCTCCTCCCAACTGTCGATAGAGTTGGGCGGAAGGCTCATAAACCAGGACCTAGCAGTCCCAGTTAAGGCCACTGGAAAGTAATTGGCCATTACAGCCTCATTTCCTCCAGCTGCTAGGATCGCAGTGGAGTATATCTGTAGAAATTCTACGGGATTGACAGTCCCGTCGAATTTTTCCGGCAAGTGTGGCCGGAACTTCTGTGGCCATCTAACCATGCGCAGGTGCATGGCTAGGGCGGAACAGCCTCCTCCTACTCCTTCCAGAGTAGAAAGATCTTGAGCATCTCGTCTTTCTCGAGCTCGCTCGATGTGGACACGGCCATCCTGTTGGCGGTATCGGCGATCAAGCTCCGCTCGGAGGTCGTGTGTCGAAAGCCGAGATGCAGTATGGGCACGTCGTGCCCCAGAGGGCAACGACGTCACTTGCTGTGACGCAGCTCTTCTCCGGTTGTTGGAGACATGTGGACCAAGTCTTCCAAACAACGTTCGTCGCTGCGACGGGGCCCGCCCTGAAGGAGGTGGACCCTGATTGTTGAGGCGTTCGGCCGCTACTGCGACCAAATGCTCAATATCAGCTCTCCATTGCTCCATGGCACCTTGAGATGCATCCGGAGGTGGTGGTCGCTGAAGGAGAGCACGCGCTGCATGGAGCGCGTGTTCTGGGTTGTCACGACTTGCCGGCGCAGAATGTGACGCCGGTGCACCATCATGTCGCTCGGCATGTCTTGCCGGAGAAGATGGTGGTGGTGGGAGTGTGACTCCCGCTGGAACTGAGGCTCCTGCCGGTGGTTGCATGTTGGAGGGATTGCCTCCGACAGTCTGAGCAGCAGGTTGCCCGTTGGATGATCCAGCTGCAGAATTCACCATTCTTGAAGATCTCAGGCTCCCCTACCTGGCGCGCCAACTGTCGACTGTTGGAGTCAGCAGTTCCCCTAACACTATGAAAAGTGTTTGAAGGAGTTTGTGGTTCGGTCTGGGCGCGCGGAGATCTAAGAGAGTGAAATGCGATTTGGACACGAGTGACACGGTGGTTTACGTGGTTCGGGCCGCCTGAGCGTAATACCCTACTCCACGGGTGTGTGTAAGTTGTATTAACTTGTGAGCTTCCGAGTCTTTTTTTTTTGTGTATCGTCGGTTTGTCCTTTTATAGTACAAGGACCAACCGTTACAAGTCAGCCTGGCCCGACATGTGGCCCTGGCGGTTATTAGTATTGATACACGAGATTAATTGTTGTTAATAACCCTGTAACGGCTCCGACAGTGCCGTTACAGGTGTTAAGGTTGTCCGATTAATTATCATTAACGTGGAATTAATGGTAATTAATCGGATCTTGAAGTCTGCGGCTGTCCTTTGGAGATCCGGAGCCGTTACAACGTCTCCCGGGGGCTTTAAGCATCTAGCTCCGTCGTGTGGACACGTGGCAGCTCCGGAGCTTGCTTGGGAGAAGCGGGAAGCTCCGGGGTGACCTGGCACGTGTCATGTCCGGAGCTTCTCTCGGTCGGGGGCTACCTCCGGAGGTGCCGTTTCAGTACTTGGCCCGGAGCTTCACCCTTGCGGGTAATAGCTCTGGGCTGACAGTACACGTGGCAACCTAGAGGTTAACCATGTTGGAGAAGCGGGTCCGGTCACGTCTGGCGAGTGGGCCCCCGAGGGTCTTCAATTTGAGTTGATGTCCTTCCCTTGAGATCTTTGTAACCTCAGGGGGTGTATGGTTTTTAGGGTACCGACAACTGCCATGTCATTCGGTCTCAAAAACGCTGCTTCAACGTTTGTACGAGCTTTGTAAAAAACTTTTGGAGAGATTATCAGATATGTAGTGGAAGTGAATGTCGATGACATCGTCGTCATGATCAAGAACAAGGAGTCATTCCTTGACACCTTGCAAGCTGTCTTTGACAAGTTGCGAGTCACACGCACGAAGCTGAACCCACACAAGTGTGTCTTCGGGGTTAGCTCCAGAAAGCTTCTTGGATTCTTGGTGAACCACCGAGGAATAGAAGCGAATCCGGCGAAGATTAAAGCTATTGAAGACATGCGGCCACCAGCCCGCATCAAGGGCGTCCAGAAGCTGACTGGATGTCTAGCTGCTCTCAGCCGGTTCATCTCAAGACTGGCGGAACGGGCGCTACCCTTCTTCAAATTATTGAGGAAGTCCGGACCATTCCAATGGTATGAAGAAGCAGAAAAGACATTCCAAGAGCTGAAGCAGCTCCTCACCACTCTACCAACTTTGGTACCTCCGAATCCTGGTGAGCCACTTCTGCTTTACATTTCGGCAACTGACGAAGTTGTTAGTATGGTCCTGGTTGCGGAAAGACCAGAACCATCCCCAATTTAGGAAGTCAGACCACTCCGGGAGGGTCCGGAACTACCTGAAGGCGAGTCTGGGTCCCAGCCCCCAGACCCTGATCCTCAAGATGAGACGCCAGAGGATCAACCTCCTTCAAATGAAGGAGTTGCTGTTGCTGAACAAGAAGGTTCGGATCCCTCCGGGAAGGTCCGAATCACTCAAGAAGAAGCTCCGGGTTCCTCCAGCAGGAACCCAGAGGTCACCGAAGAAGGTCCGAACCCCTCCGGGAGGGTCCGGGTTGATGAGGAGGAAGCTCTGGGCCCCTTCGGGAGGGTCCAGATAGTCCAGCGCCCAGTATACTTCATCAGTGAAGTACTCCATGACGCCAAGACTCGATACCTAGAGGTGCATAAACTGCTCTATGCAGTCCTTATTGCCTCTAGGAAGCTCCGTCACTACTTCCAAGCTCACAAGATTTCAGTGGTAACCTCTTATCCACTGCGTGCAATCTTGCATAACCCCAACTCTACGGGGAACATTGCAAAGTGGGCAGCAGAATTGGCCGAGTTTGATCTTGAATTCGTCCAAAGACAAGCGATCAAGAGTCAAGCATTGGCGGATTTCGTGGCGGAATGGACCCCCTCTCCATTAAATCCTGGGGAGCCCAGTGAGCAGAAGCCAGAACCCAAGGTTCCGGTCTTCACAGAGCCTCACTGGACTCTCTACTTCGATGGCTCCGTGCAGAAGCAAAGGGCCAGAGTTGAAATCCTTCTCCTCACTCCGACCGGGGAGAAGGTCAAATACATGGTTCACCTTGACTTCAAGGCGACTAACAACATGGCGGAGTATGAAGCACTAATCTATGGGCTCGAGGTGGCACTATCATACGGTGTCAAGCAGTTGTCGGTAAAGGGTGACTCGCAGCTCATAATAAAACAAGTCAAAGGTGAATGCTGCTGCAACAACCCTCAACTAGCTGCATACCTACTTGAAGTCCAGAAGCTTCAGAAGGACTTCGAAGTCCTATATCTTTGCCATGTCCAGCGTCTCAACAACGTTGAAGCCGACGAACTCTTGACGAAAGCTTCAACTGGAGCTCTGGCTCCTGACAGAACCTTCGTCTGGAGATTGTCAAGACCAATAGCTCAGCCTGCCGAACTGAGCGAAGGGGGCGAGACCAGCACCTCAAAGCTGGAGGTCCCGATGGCCCTGTTACCATGGTGTCCATCAATGGTCGTAGGTGCTGCAGGAAGCTCCGAGCAACCCAGCACGCAAGACTCAAATTCTCAAGTTAGCTCTGATGCATGGATCTCGGAGATCCGGAGCTACTTCCTTCCTGAAGATAATGTATCTGCTGACCGGATAGTCAGATTGGCTAAAAGATACACACTGGTAGAAGGGGATCTTTACCGGTGTGGTGCCAACGGCGTCCTAATGCGATGCATTACAAGGGAAGAAGGCCGCGAGCTTCTCGCGGAAATCCATGGAGGCGGGTGTGGGAACCACGCGTCTTCCCGCACGTTGGTCGGTAAAGCCTTCCGGCATGGTTTTTACTGGCCTACATCACTCCAGGATGCAACTGAGCTAGTGAAGAAATGTGAAGCATGCCAGTTCCAAGCAAAGCAAATTCACACACCAGCTCAACCCTTACAAAAGATACCTCCTACATGGCCATTCGCTGTGTGGGGGATGGATTTCCTGGGACCTTTCCCAAGAGTCGTCGGTGGTTACAAGTTCCTGTACGTTGCCATCGACAAGTTCACCAAGTCGCCAGAAGCAACTCCAGTTGTGACAATAAACAAGCAATCAACTATCAACTTCTTGCAATCCATAGTATGCAGATTTGGAGTCCCAAACAAGATCATAACTGATAACGGGACCCAATTCACAAGCTCTGCATTCCAAGGATGTTGCGAAGACCTTAGCATTCAAGTCAGCTACGCCTCCGTAGCTCACCCAGCAAGCAATGGCCAAGCTGAGAGAGCAAATGCAGAAATCCTAAAAGGACTCAAGACGCGCACATATGAGCGCCTAAACAAATATGGAGCCAACTGGATTGAATATCTTCCGCCCACCTTGTGGGCAAACAGGACAACTCCAAACCGGTGAACTGGGGAGACACCCTTCTTCCTAGTGTACGGAGCTGAAGCAGTCCTTCCTTCGGAAATCACCATGGGGTCACTCTGGGTCCGGACCTTAAATGAAGCCATGCAGGACCAGCTCCGGCGTGAAGACCTTGACCTCGTTGAAGAGGGAAGGTGCCGAGCAGCTGTTCGAAACGCACGATATCGCCAAGCGCTCCGGCGCTATCACCAAAGGCACGTGCATAACCGACAGCTCGAGGAAGGCGATCTGGTGCTACGGAGAATACAAACTCGAGAAGGGTTAAAAAAACTTTCCCCCAGCTGGGAAGGACCCTTTCGAGTGATCAAAGTATCCCGTCCCGAATGCGTTCGCTTGGCAACCGAGGATGGGACACCGCTCCCTAATCCTTGGAACATTGAGCACCTCCGTAAGTTCTACGCTTAATATCACGAAGGTGAGTCTGTAATTACATGTCATGTATGTTATAGCGTCATTGTACAGAGTCAGGTAGCTCCTCCGAGAGAACAGTCGGACCTTTCCCAGATGGTCCGCAAAGTTCAGGCAACACTTGTCACATTCTCAGAACTAAAAGTGTAGCTAGCTACCTTGGGTCAAACGAGAAACGAAACACACTTATCTTGGTTCCGTACCCTAAGAGTGTATTTGTTTCCCCTGTACCCCGGACCTATAATGAAAGACATCATTGCGTGAAAACAGACTCCACGTGCATTTATTTTGTACATGCTCAATCCTTTTTATTTTTTTTTCTTTCTTGTCTATAACAAAGTTGTGCAATTCTCAAGAAACTTTAGATCAAACATTTCATATATAATTCAAGTTGCATTTTAAAATATTTTGGGTCTTAACATTGTTGAATGGCCCACTCGCCTGAATGCCGCCAAGCCAATCTAGGTTCGGAGTGTGCTATCGACTTAGCCTGGTCTTGCACCCTAAGTACGACACTCTACCTACACCCCGTTAGGCCGAAGTAAGACGAGTCCAGAAACGATTGGACCTGAAGAAAATAAACAAATGCGCATGATTTTATACAGAATTGCGTCGACCTAAAAGTTTCTTTCGGGAATAATAAGCCGCAAATGAGTTATAGATGAGAAATGGATTTTACTACTTTTCTTGACTTCGGTGTGCAGGAAAAATAAAGATCTCATGATGATGGTGGATGAAGCCGGAGCTATCAAAGCTCCGACACCCCCTAAGGTGGCCCGCTGTTGATGTTTCAAACATTGGTAGTAGGCATCGCCGTAGCTACCAAGTTTTGGCAAATCCAGGGGGCCAGCCGTCAACGTGAAGAAAAGATGGTGGGAAGACTCCCAAGTGGGGGCTGCTGCCGACACACCACGTGTTGACAGTGGTCGCTACTGGAGCTACCAAGCTCCGACAACTCAGAGGACTAACTGTCGACACTCTACATGTTGACAAGGGTCACTGCCGGAGCTACTAAGCTCCGACAATCTCAGGGGGCCCCTACTATCGACGACTTCGAACCTACAAACTACAAGTTTGAAGCGCGCAAGTCTTCAACAAAATTCTACATCCTCTTGGTACATGTTCACAATCAAGTTGTGTACATCTACCAGGGGGCCAAGTGAGACAAATGTGTTGAAGACAAAAAATGAAATTCATAAATTTCTTGGATTTCATTCATCTGAGGACAAGAGATTAAGAAATTGGAGAAAAGAAGAGAAGATACAAGTGGGAGCTACAAGGAGAAAAGTCCTAGATCCTACGGAAGAACGAGGCGACCTTCTGGGCAACCTCCGACACGCTAGCCTTGGCGGCATCTCCCTCTCCATCAATGGGACCTTCAAGCATCGGGTCCAGTGGGAAGTGAGGATCCCGGCTTGTGTAGCACGTCAGCATGTACTATGCGATGTTCTTCGCCAGGGATTGCCCTTCGGTTTCCAACTGGTCCAAGATGACATCGCCCATCTTGTTGAGTTTGCTACCCGCCGAGCTCAACTCCTTCAACGTCAGGTCCAGCTCCGGCTTTGGGTCGTCCGGACGCACGAGACTAAAACCGAGCGGTGTCAGCGTGTCATTGGCTTTGCCCAAGAAGTCCCAAACTTGTTGGGACTCTGCAACCCTTGAGCCTCGCACCTCTTCCAAGGACCTCTTGGTCGCCGCAAACTCCGAATCCTCCCGGTCAAGGCGCTCGACCTCTTTGGCGTTCTGTTGAATCTTTTCAGCAACTTGCCTTTCAAGTTTACCAAGATCCTCTTCTCGGATGTGGATCTTGTTCTGGCGGTCGACAAGGTATCTCTCCCGGCCCCACACTTCTTCTCCCTGGCAGCAATTTCATTCTCCCTCTTGGTGAGGTCCTGTCCCCACTGCCAGGCTTTCTTCTCCTCTTTCTCGCGGAGCTCCTCCAACTTCTTGGTGCGCTCCGCGAGGCTCTTTTCATCCAGAGTTAGCCTCTGAGTAAGCTCCTCCTCACTCTTCACGAGGTCATCCTGCAGCTCCAGGAGTTTTTGCTCTTCATCTTCGAGTTTTTTCTCCCGCTCTTCAAGAGCCTCCCGGCGCTTGACGAGGCTGTCGTGGATGGTGCTGAGCTTCTCTTGGCGGTCATTCACTGCTTCATTGGTAGCCACGACCTGTTCGTGGATGGCCCGGGATTAGTTGTCGAGGGACCGCATCATGCATTCCCTCTCATCCAGCAGCCGACCCCAGTACTCCAACCGAACCTTCTCCCTTTTCACCCACTCCTTGTCGTCGGCCAGCCTCGTCTGCGCCAGCTTGGTCTCGAATTGGAGCCGATTGCGCCACCTCCTAAGGGTTTAGCGCTCCTCCTCGAGGGCCTTGCTGTCGTGGTAAAAGGCTAGCTGGACCTGACGAAGGCTGGAGCAGGCGTTGTCGATAGACAACAACAAAGGGATTGGCTCCAGACCTGCTGGGGTCTTCTCTGCAGGCTCCAGTGGGTTCTTCGTAACAAAAATCAGGTCCCACTCTACAAGAGTGGTCCCCTGAGCTTCCGCAGCAATATGGCCGCCCTTCAGGATAGCCTCGGTCGCCGCCAAGGAAGGTCCTGCAACGGAAATTTCTACCTCCAGAGTCGGCTCCGAGGGTCCTGCCGCCAGGTCATCAGCAACTGGTCCCTCGGGCGGAGGACCAACAGCTTCGTCTTGGCACCCTGGCTCAAGCGCAGGTACCTCCGGAACCACCACCTCCGGGGTAGGCGTTGAAGGTTCAGCCGGAGCTGGGGCCACCTCTGGCCCCGACGCTGGTACCTCCTCCACCTCCGATTCAGGCGCCGGCGCTTCAACCTCCACCGGCTCGGGCGCCGACACCTTCGCGACAACCGGCTCGGGTGCCAGAACTTCATCAACCACCGTCTCCACCGCCGGGGCTTCAATAACATCCAGCTCTAGGGCCGGAACTGCAGCTACCTCCGTCTCTAGGGCCGGAGCGTCTATCATCACAACATCCAAAACCGGAGCTTCAACCTCTGGAGCTGGTGTCGCTGGTACATCTTCATTCCCGTGGTCTGGCGCTACCACGGGAGCTTCAGGAGATGACTCGAGGTCAAGGACCATGACAGCTGGCGCCGGAGCTGCCGCATCCTTAGCCACCACCTAGGGCGGCACTGGAACTGGAGCCGGAGTCTCCGCATGCGCAGCATCAGCTGCTGTCGCAGGAGCCGGAGCTTCAGCCCCTTTTTTGGGTACCCTATGGATGAAGGACGAAGAAACTCAAAATATGATTACAAAAAAAACAATCAAATGAGGTAAAAAATCAAATTTACCTTGGAAGGCTTTCGCTCCAGCTAGCGCGGAACCTCTTCACCGGACGCTCAGGAACGGACTCGGTTGACACTGGTGTAGTAGCTCCGGAAGGCTCCCCAGAGCTTGCTGTCGCCGTCAGCGACTTCTTGGTTGAGGCCCCCCTCGACTTAGAAGGGCCCTCGGACCTAGAGCCCTTAATAGGCCCTGGTATCGGAGTCACATGGCCGGAGCTGGCATCCCGGGGAGACGCCGATGCTGGAGTAGGTGTCGCCGTTGAAGACCTCCCCTGCCGGGGAGAAGGAGCTTTCATGGAAGGAGCGGGTCTGACGGACCTCCCATCAGAGTGCTTCAACTTCCTCTTGCGGCTCGAGAGCTCGACCAACTCCTTGCCCTTGCCTATGACTTCAGCTCCTGGCTTCGGGGCGGGAGCGGAGCCACCTTCTAAAGCTTCGGGGATCGCCACCCCGGAGGTTGATCGCCTCTCCATCAGGCCCAAGTCGTCCAATAGCGACATCTTCCTCTGGAGCTCTCTGCACTCCTCTGGTATCATATTCAAAGGAAGGAAGGCCACCGGTGGAGACACGTCACCAGGGCCGATGTTCCTAGGCTGGAACTTCTTGAGATGGGTCTTCATGGCTTCGCCGTTCAAGTTGGTGCCCAAACCAACCTCAATGCAGTTGGTATCCATCTCACTGTTGAAGGCCCAGGCAGGTCGCCCCCTAGCCCTCAGCGGGGCTCACCTATTCGTCAAGAAGTTGCCGAAGACCATCTGGGGGGTCACCCCACCTTCGACACACTCCTGGATTCTGTCCAGAATGGGTTTGTACTCCCTCGACAGCTCTGGCACGTCACTCCAAGTGTCGGTGTCGACGCGGGGGAGGCCTTCAGGCAGTTCCAGCCTCTCGTGTCCCTCCACAATGATGACCACCCAGTCTTTCTTCCAATCGTCCCACTTGCCGGAAGGAAAGGACCTCAAGTACTTGAGGGGGGAGTTTTTCCGCTTCACGAAGTAGTAGAAGCCGATGAACTCATCACTCTTCCTAGTGGGGTGGACAGTGAAGAAAGTCCGGAACAACTCCACACAAGGGGGCACACCCACCCACATCTCGCAAAAGTGGACGAAAGTCGCCACCAGCAAGATTGAGTGGGGGCCAAGATGGTGGAGCTGCAGACCATAGAAATCTAGCAGCATCAGAAAGAAAGTGGAGAAAGGCGGGATCAAACCCGCCATGGTGTACCCAAGGAAGTACACCATATCTTCGGCTTGCTGCTTCTCGAAGGGAAGCTTGTCGCAACGAATGTCGTTGTCGAAGGAGTCACTGGACCAACCCATGTAGGTCCGGACCCTAGACAACTCCTTCTTGCTCCCAATGCGGCTCTTGGGGAGTCCCAACTTCATCGCAGCACAGCGGGGCGAGAGATGAAAAGCAAGCGAAAGTTTGGAGGATTCGAGCGCAAGTTCAAATGAAGGCGTAAAGAATCCCCAAACGGTGTGCGCTTTCCTTCTTAAGTAAGCCCCCGCAACGCTTGGATGGAAACCGCAGAGGGGTCGACGATACAATTCAAAAAACTTCACCCTGCCAATGACAAGGGGGCCCGGGGCCACCTTGGCGACCAAGTCGAGGTCCTTACCCTAGGCGAACAGTTGTCATCATGAGAGGTGGGAAGCACGAAGGCAGCGGCCTGACAGGGCGCACGAAACCAATACGGTTTTCGTATCGGGAGCCGGCGACCTTCAATTGCGTGAGATCCACACGCTCAGATCTCACCTGTCGCATCGTGGATATGCCATGCGGCGATGGTTTAACTGCGAACCACCACCCCGACGGCACATCCAAAGACCCTTGAAGACACTGAGCGTAAATCAAAGGATGGACCTACCTCCGGCAGAATGACTTCATCCAAAAGGTCTCTCCCAGAGGTGGGCCCAGGGGGCCACTATCGGTACCCTGCGTACCGGATACCCCTTGGGACTGCAAAAAGAGCAAAGGAACTCCACCCATCAGTGTTGAAGGCCTCCGAAGGCCCCACGTGTCACTCGGAACCGGACCTACCTCCCTTCTATGGTTAGTCCCAGTGCTGCCACGTGTATCATTAAACCAGAGCTACATCCCACGCATAGGGAAGCTCCGGACTAGATACCTGTGTGGCACCCCCGAACCTAACCCCCGACAGAGGGAAGCTCCGGTACCGACACGTGTATAACAGCACCGGACCTACTCGTCCAAGGCAGTAAGCTCCGGAGCTGCCACACGTCCAACCGTCGGACCTTCAACCTCAACAGGCAGAGTGGTGGACTTCCAACGGCTCGGACCTTCAAGGAACATTAAAGACCTCAAGACCCGATTAAGTTTCATTAATACTATTTTAATGACACGATCAGAGGGCCCTTAATACCAGTAACGCCACTATCAAGGCACGTTACCGCACCATTAATGGTAATTAAGTGCATTAATTGTGTATTAAGCATTAGTAACCTCCAGGGCCACATGTCGGGCCAGGCTAACGATGTAACGACCAGTCCTTTTATAGTACAAGGACTCCCAGACACATACACGCCCAGACACATACACGAGCGATACACAAGGGGACTCCCAGACACATACACGCCCACAAGCGTTTAGACGCTCAATACAACAACAACACACACTCGTGGAGTATGGTATTACGCTCAGGCGGCCCGAACCACGTAAATCCTCGTGTCTACTCATCATCTTGTTATGAATCTCTGCGCGCCCATAACCGAACTACAAACTCTGCGGGTTGCTGACGGTAGTACCGGGAGAATTGCCGAAATCACACCCCGAAAGCTCTCCAAAGGTTTTGTGCATAGCTCGCACAAAAGTTGAAGTTGCGTTCTTGAGACCAAAGGGCATAGCAGTATAACAATACAATCCATCTACTGTTATGAAGGCAATATGCTCTTTATCTTCCCTAGACATTTGGATTTGATGGTATCCAGAATATGCATCTAGGAAACATAATAACTCACACCCGGAGGTGGAGTCCACTATCTGATCTATTCTAGGTAGCAGAAATGGATCTTTTGGACATGCCTTATTCAAGGTGGTGTAGTCGATACACATCCGAAGATTCCCGACAGACTTGGGTACATCGACTGGGTTTGCCAACCATCTTGGGTGATGAACCTCCCGGATGAAACCATCTTCGAGCAACTTCTTGATCTCCTGTCGAATGAAGTTCTGCCACTCAACTGATTGCTTTCGGGGCTCTTGGTGTACTGGCCGTGCGTCGGGATAAATCTTCAGGCTGTGCTCAATCACCTCCCTAGGGATCCTAGGCATTTGTGACAGTTGCCAGGAAAACACGTCAACATTCGCCCGAAGGAAAGTGATGAGCATGAGTTCCTATTTGTTGTCCAGACCTCCCGATATACAGGTGGTCTGAGTAGCATCGGACCCAATTTTGACGACCTTGACGGGAACGTCGGTGTCGCCGCTTGGTTGCACACGTGGTACAGAGGTCGAGCCTCGATGATGAGTGCTCGGAGGTTGAGCGGCTAGCTCCTTGCCAGAGGTTCCCTCCTGAGTTGTTGCCATCGCGTGGAGTTCTTCCAGCGCGGTGACTCCGGCGGTGCGATCTGCGCGAATCTAGAGAACGCCCAAAGGTGTCGGCATCTTCAACACCAGGTAGCCGTAGTGAGCTGCCGCCATGAACCTGTACAGGGCAGGCCTGCCTGGGATGGCGTTGAAGGGTAGGCTGATGTGAGTGACGTCGAAGACCAGCTTCTCGGTCCTATATTTCTCCCGAGTCCCAAAGGTCACTGGGAGTGTAATGGATCTGAGAGGGCTGATGGCCCCCGGACTTACCCCGGAGAAAGGTCTTGAGGGGCGAAGGTCCAAGAGTTGGAGCTAGATCTTCATGAACGCTTCAAAGCTCAAAAGGTTTACCGCTGCGCCTCCGTCTATCAAGACGTGGTACAACTGGAGATTGTTGATGGTTGGAGACACCATCAATGGAAGTTGACCAGCTCCGACCATATTCCTAGGGCAGTCTGTTGCATCAAAAGTTATGGGAGTGTCCATCCACTTTCGATGTGGTGCTTCCCTAGTAGCAGGAGCTACGACAGCCATTTCCCGCCGCATTGTCTTGAGGACGCGACAAGATGTAATATCTCAGGACCCACCATAGATGGTGTTGAGGGTCTTCCAACGCTCGTTGTTAGAGACGTCAGAATCGTCGTTGACCGTGTTGTACACAGCCTTCAGGACCTTCTTGGGGTCTGTCGGTACCCTGCGTACCGTATACCCCTTGGGATTACAAAAAGACCAAAGGAACTTCACCTTTCTGAGTTGAAGACCTGCAAAGGCCCCACGTGTCATACGGGACTGGACATGCCTCCCATCTATGGTTAGTCCTGGTGCTGCCACGTGTATACTGCAACCGGAACTACATCCCACACATGGGATAGCTCCGGGCTAAACACTTGAGCGGCACCCCCGGACCTAACCCTCGACGGAGGGAAGCTCCGGTACTGACACATGTACATCTACACCAGACCTACCCATCCCAAGATGGACAGCTCCGATGCTGCCACGTGTCCAACCGCCAGACCTTCAGCCTTAACAATCAGACTGGTGGACCCCCAACGGCTCGGACCTTTAAGGGGCAATCAAAGACTTCAAGACTTGATTAAGTGTCATTAATACCATATTAATGACACACGATCGGAAGGCCCTTAATATCGGTAACAGCATTGTCAAGCCCGTTACCATGCTATTAAGGGTAATTAATCTCATTAATTATGTATTAAGCATCAGTAACTGCCAGGGCCACATGTCGGGCTAGGCTAACGGTGTAATGACCGGTCCTTGTACTATAAAGGACTGGTCGACGATACACAAGGGACGGTTCTATTGAACCCTCCCATAGACAGCTTTGATACCCAATATACAACTAGACACCCCGTGGAGTAGAGTATTACGCTGAGGCGGCCCGAACCACGTAAATCCTTGTGTCCATTTGACATCGTCTTCTGAATCTCTGCGCGCCCAATACCGAACTACAAACTCCGCGGGCTACCAATGGTAGTACCGGGAGAACTGCCGGATCAACACTCCGACAGGGTCCTAAAAACCTAGCTCCGTTTCAGCCGGAGCTTCGTAGACTTTTTGTTTTCCTTCCCGCTAGCGGAAAGGAGCTTCTTCTCGGTACTTGTTGTAGCGCTCGACAAGATTTTGGACCTCCCGGCAGTTTTCTAAGCTGTGTTTGTCCATTTTGTGGATCTTACACCACACCTTTGGACCACAGCCATCTTCTGACGAAGGTCGAGGTCACTTTTCGGGGCATGGCTCCCGACCACCCGGAGCTGCAGCTGCCGCAACAGTAGGTGTGTCGACTGATGATTTCTTCTAGCTGTTGGACTTTTTCTTCTTCTTTCCACTACCGGAGGTAGTGGCTTCAGCTTTGGAGGAATTTTTATTAGCCTCCGAAGCTGGCTTAGAGTGCATTTCCCGGCCCTCAACAGCTTGGGCGCACTTGTCAGCTAGGCTGAATAGCTCCGTGACGCTGGTGACCTCCTTCATCGCCAGCTTCTACAACATCTTCTTATCTCTGACACCCCGTCTGAATGCCACGATGATAAATGCATAGGAGATAGAGGGAATGATATTTCGTATCTGAGAAAATTGCTGAATGAAGGACCGTAGAGATTCTCTCAATGTTTACTTCATAGTAAAAAGGTCTGGTTTGGTGCCGGGCCGGGTGTAGGAACCCCAGAAGTTGGCAGTGAACTGTTGGCATAGTTCCGCCCAACTGTTGATGGAGTCAGGCGAAAGACTCATGAACCAGGATCTGGCGGTCCCAGTGAGAGTCACCAGGAAGTAGTTGGCCATCACAGCCTCATTGCCAACCGTCGCTAGAATGGCGGTGGAGTATATATGGAGGAACTCGGCGGGGTTGACAGTCCCATCGAATTTCTCCAGTAGATGAGGCCGAAACTCCTGGGGCTAGTGGACCATGCGCAAGTGCATGGCCAAGGCTGAACAGCCCCCCCCCACTCCTAAAGGAGGAGGGTTTTCTCGAGTCTCCCCGCCTCTCGCGAGCACGCTCGATGTGGACACGGCCGTCTCGTTGTCTGTAACGGCAGTCGAGCTCCGACCGCAAACCATGCGTCGAGAGTCTCGACACAGTGTGGGTGCGACGCGCCCCGGAGGGCAGCGAAGTCACCTGCTCAGACACAGCACGCCTCCGGTGCTATAATGCGTGAGGACCAAGTCTTCCACACAAGGTCCTATACTAAAAAGATGCCTGCCTAGAAGGGGGAGGACCTTGGTTGCTAATGGCATCGGCTGCGAGTGCAACCAGATGTTGCACATCAGCGCGCCACTGCTCCATCGCACCTTGAGGTGCTCCGGGAGCTGGTGGGCACTCTAGAAGAGTACGCACAACAATCAACGCGTTCTCGGGGTTGTTGTGTGTCGATGTAGTGACCGACACCAAGACCCCATCCTGTTGCCCAGCATTATTAGCTTGAGCAGGTGAAGGTGGCGCGACGTCCGCCGGGACAACAGCAACTGCTGGCTGTTGCACATGAGAAGGATTCCCCCCAGCGGGTTGCGCAGCATTACTGTTGGATAATCCTGCGGCGGAGTTCACCATCTTGAAATCTCAAATCCCCCCTACCTGGCGCGCCAAAATGTCAAAGTGTGCGATCAACACTTCCCCCGGTACTACTAGATCGTATCCCGCGGAGGTTCTTGGTTGGTTGGGGCGCGAGTGAGGTTATGAACAAGATGATGACACGAGGGATTTTACATGGTTCGGGTCGCCTGAGCGTAACACCCTACTCCACGGGTTGTGTGTTGTATGTATGAATTTGAGTGGCACTAGTGAGCGTGTGAGCTTGCTTGTCCATCTACCGTGCGGCGCAACCCTTTGATAGTCTAAGGATTGGCCATTACATCACTTGTCTGGCCCAACATGTGGCCCTGTCGTAGTTAACTATTTAATACATGATTGCTGAATATTAAGTGTGGGTAATAGGGTGATAACGCGCCTTAATGATGGTGTTACCCCTATTACAGTCCACTGATCGTGTGTCGTCAATATGACATTAATGACACGTAATTAGGTCTTGTAACTGTCGCTTTAACTGTCCCTTGAAAGTCCGTGCTGTTGGAGATCTCTCTGTCTTCTGTTGAAGTCCTAGCTCTGGAGGTTCAACATGTAGCATCTCCGGAGCTTCCCATCATGGGGAGGCAGGTCCGGAGCCACTATACACGTGGCAGCACCGGAGCTTCCCTCTACTGGGGGTTAGGTCCGGGGTCACTGGACACGTGGCAAAACCGGAGCTTCCCTATGAAGTGAGTTAGGTTCGGCCTTGTGTTACGCGTGTCATTGCCAGAGCTACCAAAACGAGGGAGGCGGGTCCAGTACTGTGTAACACGTGCAACCTTTAGAGGTCTTCAACTTGTACGGGTGGAACTCCTTAGCTTTTCTTGTGGTATCATGGGGTACTCGGTACGCATGGGGATTGTTGTACACAACTAGAAATGGTTTGTAAAGGATAACAGAATTTGTAGACCAATGACTCCTAATAAATAGAGGAGTTCAGATGAGTTGACGCAACGAAGCAAACATGTGGTCTATGAGAAACTGTAATTAAGAGTGTCAGCCACATGCACGCGTCGAGAGAAATGGAAGTTGACAAACCTTGGATTTTGCTACTACATCCGAGAGTTGTGCCCAACTTGAATTGGATGTGTCGCTAAACCACAAGATAGGTGAAGAGTTTGATGCCTTTTTTGTTCTGCCGACCCGTTGTCGCCTTTCATTCCATGCATATGTTGGTACATAATGTGCAAACCCTTCATGATTGATGATATGATGCTCCCGAGTGAGTCCATATGTGATTAATGGGGCTTTGGCGGATGCAGGTACTACGATACGAGAGAGCGACCAAAATGATACTTTCGCTAGGAACAAACGAACAAAGTTGGGATGAGAAGTGGGGCTCTTCACTTTCAACACTCAAAAACGCATTTCAACATTGACGCGCTAGCTCGGTAGAGAAGTTGAGACGCGCGTCCCCGTTCTACATCATTGATTTTGCATTCATAAATCCTAATGTCGTACAGGATCGAAGACTAAGTCATCAAGAGTGCCATCAAGAAGCTCCTTTCTATGATGAGCACATATCTCTATGCATGTTTATGATTTTGTCCAGTCTACTAAAAACTTCATGATGTATTACCGAAGTATACCTCCTTATCGAACAACTGGATGTGTAGATGATGTAAGAAACTTTCTTGGATAGTAGCGGTCTATTTTGCCATTAGAGGCTAGTGGCTAGGTAGATAGGCAGGTTAAAGGCGGACGTGGAAGCGCGTGATGTGTGGGCACTGATGGGCTGGAGATAGTTGATTGAAGGTATGCTAAATTTTATGTCACCAAGGTTCGTAGTTAATATCCAACGCCCATTGCCCATGTGACGAGTGATGATTCATCTCATGCTAAAAATTGTTTGATCTAACCCATGCTGAAAATGAAACTCTGTTATTCTCACTAAAGTCTATTAACTACACAATCTTCTACAGAGGTCTTATTTTATGTAAGAAGCCTATTGTTGTCAACCAAAGTTGCAACTTGCAGCATTATTTTCATATCAATATTTTCTCCAATATGTCCTTCAGTTTTTCCTTTTTACGTTATCAATGGGGAAAGAGTTAGTGTTGACGGCGAGCATATATTGACATCGACAACCTCAATTAATTACAATGATCTAAAGCATGGATTGACCTCTAGTTTGTCCTAGCTAGTAATGTTATTGTTGGTCGGTCCCCACTAAGAGATTCCTCGGGATAGCACATGTTTATTTGCCCATTTATCATACATAGTCCCTGTATCTTGGTGAATCGTGATGTGAAGATTGGTGGTTAAAGCTGCCCATGTCATGACATGTGAGGCTCTGTCGATCTGTCTCCTCTCCTTCCCCGTGCAGTGCATGTGTTAGCCCTCCCATCCTGTATTTGTGTTAATGGTCATGGTCTGTCCATGACCCAAACTCCGTGTCATGGTAGTGGTCCAGCAGTTCAACTGCACTATGATTATGCTAAACTGTTGAACCATTGCTAGGGCACGGAGTTTTGGTCATGAACAGACCATGACCATTAACATAGACACGGGACAGGAGGGCCAACACCTGCATTGCATGGGGAAGGAGAGGAGGCAGATTGGCAGAGCCTCACATGTCATGGCATGGGCAGCTTTAGCCACCAATCTTCACATCATGATTCGCCAGGGTACAAGGAGTATGTATGATAAATGGGCAAATAATCATATGTTATCGTGAGGGATCTCTAATCGAGAACCGACCAACAACAACATTACTAGCTAGGACAAACCAAAGGTGAATCCATATTTTGGATCATCGTAATTAGTCGAGGTTGTCGATGTCAACATATGCTTGCCATCAGCACTGACTCTATCCCCCATTGATCACCCAAAAAGGAAAATATGAAGGACATATCGGAGAAACTATTGATATGAAAATAATGCTCCAAGTTGCAACTTCGATTGACAAAAACAGAGCTTCTTACATAAACTAAGACCTCTGCTGAAGATTGTGCAGTTAATAAACTTTGGTGACCACAACAATGCTTTATTTTCAGCATGGGTTAGATCATATAATTTTTAGCATGAGGTGAATCATCATCTGACACATGAGCGATGGGTGTTGGATATTAATTACAAACCTTGGTGACACAAATTTTATCAGACCTTCAATCGACTATCTTCAGCTCATCAGTGCCCACCAATTACACGCTTCCATGTATGCCTCTAATCCACCTATCTATTAGCCACTAGTCTCTATTGATTAAGTAGACCGCCACTATCCCAGAAAGTTTCTTACATCGTCGACACGTCCACTTGTTCGATAAGGAGGTACACTTCTGCAATTTATCATAAATTTTTTAGTAGACTGGACAAAATCATAAACATGCAGAGAGACATTTGTGCTCATCACAAAAAGGGGCTTCCTGATGGCACTCTTTATGACCTAGTCTCTGATACTGTACGACATTAGGATTTATAAATGCAAAATCAATGTGCAATAATCAAGTTTGCTGGGGAAGGAAGAAAAAGTTTGGAGAATGTTTTAGATGGCTTGAAGCGTTGCTCTGGTAAAGGTGTGGATCTAACACATTCAATGGATGAGACAGGGAAACTGAATATCTTTGATGAAGATGAGGGTGAGGACATAGTTGATGATTCACAAGAGAAGTTGTCTCAGGTGGGAGAGAATGTGTGGTTGCTGCAATGTGGCAACTCAAAACCAATGGTACATCACAAAGATATGACTCCTTCACTGGCCTTGGTGTCTGTTGAAGTAGCCAAGGAAAAGTTGAGTAGCTTTTAAGAATGTAGAATGGATAAACTAACAGTGGCAAGAAGAAGGAGGCAAGTTGAATTTCAATATAACACAAGACCAGCTGATTAAAGAAACAAGACAAAGTGGAAGGTTGCAGAATCAGTTCAAGAAAGACCTGAAAGATGTCATGTTTAAATGTAACAAAAATAGAACTTTTGAAAGTATGTCCAAAACCACACCAGTTCATTTTCTATGTTCAACAATTTTGATAGTTATGTTCTGGCACGTAAAATGGGTGTTAAAATTCATGTTTCTGATTTTGAAAAAGTTGACTTGATGAGAGACTTAAAAAATGCTAGATCTCATTTAATTAAGAAGAAGATTGTGATTGAATAAAGAGAAAAATCTGCCAGGGAAGAAATAAGTGGGGTTGTTTAAGAGAAAAATCTGCTAGGGAAGAAATAAATGGTGATGTTTCTCAGGATGGGTTGTTGTTGTTGGGTTGGGTCAATGATGAGGATGAAAAGGGAGGTGGAGACATCATTAAAAACAAGAAATCCAACATGAGAATAGGGAGGTGTCCAAGGGTAAATCGCATGTCAGTAGGAGTAGGAGGAACACTCACTCAGTTTATAGGAAACTGGTGTCCAAAAAGTTTCTGGATCTAGTCCTTCTAAAGCCAAAATTGTAGGGGGGTTCTGGAGGAAAGGGATGAAAGATTTTATTAGCAATTGAATGAAGGAATTTTCTTTTGATTTTACTTGTGTGCAAGACTCTTATTTCAAAAAGTCACTGAGTTTGTTTTTAGAACTGTGACCCTCATGGGGAATATGAATGGCACTGGATTGATGTCAAAGGTAGATCGGGGGGTTTAATCACTGGCGTTAGGAAGGAGGGGTTTGATGGTAGAGATTATGGGTCTGATAAGTATGTTTGTTGGATCAAATTATAAGATAAACAGATCAGAGAAAATTGGACCCAGTAAATATTTATGGTGCTGCACAAGAAGCACTTAAGGAGGAGTTTCTAACTGAATTGGCTAATACCTTTAGTAGTATGACTGAACCTTACATTGTTGGAGGTGATTTTAATATAGTGAGGAATGTCTCTAAAAAGAATAATCAATTTCACCCGGACAGATTTACTAACATGTTTAAGAACATTATCAACTTGTATTGTTTGCGAGAACTAGCTAGTACTGGGAGCCGTTTTATCTGATCTAATGGGAGGAAAAATCCCACTCTTGAAGTCTTGGATAGGATATTGATGAGCGTGGGTTGGGAAGCCATGTTCCCTCCAGTGACCATCAGGAAGCTCCCTAGGATCATATCAGATCATAACCCTATAATTATCACTTCTCTGCAACCTCCTAAAACCCACAAACTAATATTTAGATTTGAACTCTCTTGGCTCACTAGTGATTAATTCCTTCCTGTCGTGAAGAAGATCTAGGATATTCCAACTAAGGACAAGGATGCTCTGAGTAGACTTTTGTTCAGATTAAAAAAAATTAAAAATACTTTAAAGGGTAGGGTTATGATAGGACTGGGAGTAGTAGAGCTAGGAAGAAGGAAATTTCTTCTTCTTTGCAAGACCTAGAGATTAAGGGGGAAGAAGGTATCTTGAACTTTGAAGAGATGAAGAGTAAAATGGAGATGCAAGTTGAACTATTAGAAATCTTAGGAGAAAAAGAGGTTTATTGGTATAATAGAAGCCATGAGAATTATTTATTAAAAGGTGAATTAAATATTGAACTCTATCATATAATAGCCAATAGGAGGAAGGGGGAGAAGGCCATCTTCTTCCTCAAAGAGGGAGAGATGTATAAATAGAGAGGTGAACCTGCTCAATTATGCAACTGATTTTTACATGAATCTATTTGGTGAGAATGAAGATATTTTATTTGACATACTGGATAATATGTGGGGTAAGAGGGAAATGGTACGGGAAGATGAAAATTGTCACCTGACCAGACCCTTTGAGGTGGAAGAAATTAAAAATGCTTTGTTTGGGATGGACAAAAAATAAGGCTCGAGGCCCTGATGATATCCCCATAGATTTTTTTCAGCATTGTTGGGAGGTGGTTAAGGGAGACTGTATTGGAAATTTTCATGACTTTCATCAAGGAAAGCTAGATATCCAAAGGATTAATTTTGGAACTATTACTGTTTTTCCTAAAATAAAAAATGCTGAAAATATTAAGCAATTTGGACCTATTTGCTTGCTCAATTGCTTATATAAATAGTTAACTAAAGTTTTAACTTTGAGATTGGAACCTCTTGCACATAGGATTATTCATAGAGCACAATCGACTTTCATTTCTATTAGGAATATTATGAGTGGCATCCTTGCATTGCTTGAGATTTTGCATGAAACAAAAGGAGAAAGGAGGTGGGGGTTGTTTTGAAGTTGGATTTTTGAGAAAGCAAATGATAAAGTGAGCTGGTCATTCCTCTTTAATTGTCCTATAAATAGAGGCTTTAGTGCCCAATGGTGTGAGTGGATCAAACTAGTGATGGACAATGGAACTGTCAGTGTTAAGATGAACAATGTCAAGGGGCCTTATTTTAGAAGTTATGAAGGGGTTAGACAGGGTGACCCCTTATCCCTCTGTTGTTCAATTTTATTATTGATGCGCCAAATAAAATGGTGAATAGGGCATTGGAGAGTGGGGTACATCATTCAGGGTGGGATAGCCATCCTTCAATATGCCGACGATACTATTTTGTGTATAAGGGATAATGAAGAGGAAGTCAATCATCTTAAACTACTGCTATATTTATTTGAGCTCATGTCAGGTCTTAAAACAAATGTTGACAAAAGTGATGTGATGGTCATTGGAGGGGATGATGAGTTAGCTATTTAAATATCCTGATTTGTTTAACTATCAGTCAGGTTCATTCCCAATCAAGTATTTGAAAGTACCTATTAGTGTTAGAAAACTTGTTGTAGCTGATTAGGAGTATATGGTTAATTAGGCTAAGAGATTGATGCATGGAAGGGTAGCTTGTTAACTATGGCAGGGAGGGTGGTACCGATCAGTGCTAGTCTATCAAATATTCCCACCTATAATATGTCTATATTTCTCCTTCCTAAATTGGTGATAAAGGTCATGGATATGAATTGAATATCATTTTTATGGCAATGAGTGGGGGAGTAAGAAGTACCACTTATTAGATGGGAAAATGTGTGCAGGAAAATGAGTAAGTAGTCTTGGGCATTAAGAAATTGAGGTTAATGAATACAAGTTTATTATGCATTTGGTGGTGGAAGATCGAGTCGAAGAGGGACTGTGCCAGGAATTAGTGAGATCTAAGTGTGTGGGCAGTAAACCATTTTGAAGCCTTGAGGGTTAAAGCTTCAGACTCTCCGATTTGGAGAAACCAAATGAAAATTAAGAAATTTACATGAGAGGGCAAATGTTTGTAGTGGGTAATGGATAATCCATTTATTTTTGGAAAGAAATTTGGTTGTTTAATAGACCTATAAAGGAGAATTTCCATTATTATTCTTGTTGGTTACTGATCCTAATATTTCTGTCCATGATTGTTATGATAATAACTGCGTGATTGAGTTTAAGGTATATCTTTCTGTTTTCCTGCATGATATGTGGTATAGCTTGGCTTGCAGACTAAATGATGTGAGCATATATAATGAGAGGGATGTAGTTAAATGGATGTGAGACAAATCAGGTTGTTTCGTGGTTAAATCCATGTATTCTTGTTTGACTAACCATGAAAGTGGTCCTAGTCTTTCACATGTTTGGAAATCCAAAATCCCTCCGAAAATAAAAAAAATATGTGGCTGACTTTGAATGGTGTAGTCCTGACTAAAGATGCACCGTTGAGAAAAAATTGGGAAGAAGATGAATTTTGTTACTTCTATAGACTATTAATCATCTTTTTTTTTCTCATGCCCCATCTCTACAGTAGTTTGGTCTGTTGTAGCTCACTGGTTTGGGAGTTCAAATAAACCTTCTTCTTTTGAACAGTTATGCCCATGGATCACCCATGTTTTCCCTAGTGGTAGTAAGTTATAAATGTTCGGGTTATGAGCCATTTGTTGGGCGATATGAAAAGCTTGGAATCAAGCATGTTTTGAGAAAAAGATGTTTAATCATCCTTGTGAAACTCGTGTGTGTTTATGAAATTTTAGGCAGGTCTGCTCAAAGATGACTTGAAGGAGGTGGTGCATGCGGGAGTCGAGATGATGATGAACTCTATCATCGAAGTCATGAGAAAGCAAAGTCAAAAGCGCAAGCTAACAGCCCCGAACCTAGCTGAGACTGAAGAAGCTGCTGATAAACACCAAGAGGACCATGGAATTGAAGATGCAGGAAATGACGGAGTCGCTAGAGATAACTGCTGGTCGCTGATGCTCTAGCTGATGTTTTGCTGCTGGTGATGCAGGATGTAGATAAAACTACATAACACCTGTTTGTTTTTTGTATTTGGGGCTTGCTAAGTCTGATGTTTCGAGAAGTTTAAAACAACCCTTTTCATTTGTCTACAAGCGATTTGTGGTATGATTTCAACAATAGTCGAGGGGTATAAACTACCTAAAATGACGTGATGTAATGCTCTCTGTTTTCGGTTAATAAAAATTGGAGGTGGGGGTGCCCCTCTTTTTTGTAAAAAAAATTGCTTGACTTATCATTTTATAAGATGATACTATTTGGTGCGGTACCAGAAATCAAGAGGCAGTTATCTTGAACCATGCATATATCAAGTACTACGTGTATATAGTCCCTCCGTTCTAGCCAGACTTTATTCCCCGATATTAAAGTATTGTCCCACTGTAACTCTATTTACAATATTACTCTCCTCTGCCACCTCTATTAACTCCCGTCCTGCTCTTCAATGCCAGACCTTCATTGGCCAATGAATGTTTTTTCCTGGTGGGAGATGATAATGGCGGCACATTTTTGTCTGTGACTATTTTGTCTTCCTACCATATGTCCGATGAAGCATTGAATGTTTTGGGAGACTGATATGAATTGAATCAGGGTACTATGGTCATTTTCTCTCCCTATTCATATGTTGTTCGAATCCTACAAATGAACTTTGTGTGGGATGGAGGGAGTACCACACATGTTATTGATATGATGTACAACACGCACGTAGGCATGCCTCAATTCATCATATAGAATAGAAGGCTTGGCTCCGGGTGAAAAGACGGAAGGTGTCAGCAACCTGCTTGCCGCCAGCCAACCGATCGACAACCGAAGCAAAGCAAAGCAAGTAGCACAAGCGAGCTAATTAAGTATTGTGTGGGTGATGCTTCTTCTCATCGGTTCGGTTGGAAGAACATGCCATGGCTTATGCCAACCTCATGATCACCTTTGTGTCGCTCAAGTCGACATCACATGCCTTTGTGGCCACTTCTTCGATTCATTCAACGATGCCGGCATGGGGATCGGAGTAGGGAAGATCAAAGCGAGGTCAACCGCTAGTGAGAAAAAAAAAAGACGTGTGGGTATCAGATTGATCTTTTCTTCCTCTGAGATACTACTTGTTTATAAATATCGGTAAAAAGTTTCTGCAGAAATGCACATCGTATTACTGACCAAATCCATAGCGATTTTTGTACATAACTATAGATGGTTCGCAAAAGATAACACAATTTGTAGACCAATCACTACGAACAAATAGAGGATTCCACATGTGTTGACGCGACAAAAACATGCATCTGGTCCATGAGAATTGTAATAGTGTCAGCCACATGCATGTGTCAGAACAAATGAAAATTGGCAAGCCTTGGACTTTGCTACTACGTCCGAGCTTTGCCCGACTTGGATTGGATGTGTCGCCAAACCAAGAGACAGGTAAACAGATCAATGCCTTTTTCGTTATGCCGACCCGTCGCCTTCCATTCCATGCATGTGTTGGTACATGTGCAAAACCTTCATGATTGATGATATGATGCTCCTGTGAGTTAGTCCATATTTGATGGGGCTTCAGCGGATGCAGGTACGAATACGAGTGAACGACCAATTTTACTCTTTCACTAGGAACAAACAAACAAAGTCGGGATGAGAAGGGGGGCTCCTCCCTTTCAACACTCGAAAACACATTCCAACATTGACGCGCTCAGTATAGAAGTGGAAATGCGTGTTCCCGTTTGACATGGCTAGCCAAGGTACACTCGCGCGTCCCCGTTTGAGCACGGGCGGTCGACCGAGGTGATGAGTGCAAGCGGACCGAACCTCCCAACTTAATTTAGCTACGTTTCCATCAGAAATTCGACACAATCCCTCAGCTTTGTTTGCACCAGGGATGACCAACGACGTCGGCTCCTGTTCCGTGGCCATGGCATGTTTGCCGCCTTCTCTTGTCCCCAGAAAAATGCACGCTTCGAATTGTTCGACTTTGCCATGCTGGGGTGGGAGGAGATGCACTGCACTAATGCAGCGCGACTCGACTCGGCGGACAGTAAAATTTGAACCAAATCTTTGAAAAATGTTGAAAGGATGTACGAAACCCAGTTGTTTGGGCTGACTTGACAATTGGGAATTATTCTACCTTGATGGGTTGTTGGGATGAACTTTCACAAAACTAGGAGTACTGCGAGTCGCATAGAGATGCATGGTCCAGTTCGGCACAATTTGACCCCTTCATAAGTATTCCTCCCCAAAAAGAAGAGTAACAGAGGAAGATGAAGTGGCTTTAGCTAAGTCAATCGACAATTGGAAAAAATAGAGACTGTTTTCTATGAATATGTTTTCTATGAATATGGTTTCAGTACTCCCATTCCTTACTCCCATACGTGCTCCGTTGACGTGTCGTATTTTTGTTGGTGTCTTCATTATACTCACCCTACTTACCACAACTTCACAACCTATGAGATCACGACACATCAGCGGAAGCACACATATATCAGAGTACCTATGCATTGTCCATTTTCTTTTTAATTGTTTAAGTGGTCTCTAAAGCATAGGGATGACAACGGGTCGGGTTCGGATCGGGTAGATCAAATACCCGCCCGAAATAAAAATATGCACGGGTAAATTTTGTACCCGAACCTGAATCCGCGGATAAAAAATGGTACCGAACCCGTACCCGACGGGTCTTGGGTACCCGCTTTTAACATCGAAAGAGAACGAAGCTGCGGCCATACCTTGTCGGCAGTAGTAGCGGCGTCAGGGCCAGGCAGTGGCAGCGCGAGATCGTGTTTTGGAGCACGAGGACCAGCAACATGCTGCTGCACGCGTCGAAGGCCTGGCCGCAGATGGACTCCACGCCGAGCAAGAGGTCTGAGAGCACGGAGTAGCAGCTGATGTTGCCAAAGCCCAACACCAAGAGACCCCCGACGAGTGCCAGCTACCCCAGTTGCTCCAGGAACAAACATGGAGTCATGGAGATGAGCTCACCTAAGTACATGGCAAGCCTCAATCGTCACCGCATGGACAAGAACCCATCTCAGCCCAGGCTAATGGAGCCTGACTTATTCAGGGGTCTGATATGGATGAACACTGGCGGATGGCCTGGGTGACAAAGGCGGACGGACGGGGCGGCTACAGTGAAGGTTCGGTAGGCGACGGCGGATGGCCGGGTCGGCGGCGGATGACCAGAATCGAACGGCGGCTGCTAGGGTTGTCGGGCGAGTGGGCTTTTGTACGTGAAGCTCCTGCACTACACGGAGACAACCGTGATCAAACCAAGGAAGCTAGCCATTATATGGGCTGTCTGCTATGGATTTGGGCCATTCGGATGTTTTTTAATGGCCAAACTCTATTTTTATGATATTTCGAGTACCCGACAGGTATCCGCGGGTAAGTTACAAAATTTGTAACCGTACCCGTAACACTTTGTGTCGGGTACGGGTCATACTCGTGAGTAAAAATTCGTATATGTACTCGCATCCGTCAGGTGCAATATCCAACGGGTACCCGAACCCGCAGATATAATTGTCATCCCTACTAAAGCATGCAACTAAAGACAATGAACCGAGCTGTGAAGCATGCGTGGAGCGGGTGGTGTCAAATTAGCTGACGACCAATCTTCAGTAGTTGAATACGTACTCCCTCCGTCCCCATAAACTTGTCGCTTTGTAGTTCAAAAATGAACTACAAAGCGACAAGTTCATAGGCACGGAGGTAGTATATCTTTGCTTGTTAAGCCCAGCGAAGGGGCGACTCAGTTTGCTTTATATTATTGTCAGCTACCAAGTCCTTGCCTGCGGTTCTTTTTCGTTGGATGATGTTGATAAAGTCTTTGCTTGACTGCACGAGGAACTGGTATCGTGTACAGCCTATAAAAACGAAATGTTCACTGGTAAACCTGAGTGATTCAAGATGAACGATCGAGTCTAATTTCTTACGAGCACACATAAACTCTTGCCTGAGGAGCAAGTCATGACGCGTTTCGCTACTCTTTAGTCCATTGAGAGAGGTACACAGCTTGTATAACAAGAAACTGTATGGTTAATTACTACTGTTTCCGTTTTTAAAAGTTTGTCACTTTGTAATTAAAAAATAATAAAACAATAATTTTTTGAGAATGAAAAGAGTAGTAAATACTTTGCTTTGGAGACACGAAACTGGAAATTATTTCCAAAAAAAAAAACTGCAAGAGAAGACCAAATCGAATCAACCCCTCACCTCACTCGGAAAAAACAGAAGCAAACCAACTCCAACGAACGGGAAAGCAGGTTGATGACGACCTACGAGAGGCGACGAAACCACGAGAAAGCGAACGGAGCAGGAGCCCAACGCTACTTCCGCGAAGTCACAGAGCCAAGATCAGCGAGGCCAACCCCAAGACTTTCGACTGCGCCTGTCGTTTCCGTGCCGATTCCACCGTCCGCGCTCGCCAAGTTCCAGCTGCCTTCGCGCCACCCCGCTACTAGCTATATATGCTTGCACGGCAGACAAACAGCCAAGGCACAGAAGCAAATCACCAAAGACACCGTTCTGCTGCTGCGCGAGACAGAGCGGGAGCAAGCGAGGACGAGGATACAGAGATCGCAACGCAAAGAAAGAAAAGATCCTCAGACACACGGCCACACACCATGGACGCCGCGCCGAGCACGTCGTACCACAACCTGTCCCTGGCGCAGGCGGTGGTGACGCTCTCCGTCGACTCCGTCCTCGCCTGGCTCTCCGCCGCCATCAACTCCACCTCCGCCTCCGAGCGCTGCCGCCGCGAGGCGTCTCCGTCTCCGCCACCGCCACCGCTGCCGGAGAAGGCCGTCGTCGTCGTCGACATGGACGCGGTGCTCGGGGTGATGGGGGCCGCCGCCGCCGGCCCCGCGTGCGTGGGGTTCGAGGACGCCGCGGCGCTGTTCCAGGAGGAGGAGGCCACCGTGGACGAGGCGCGGGCGGCGTTCGCCGTCTTCGACCGCGACGGCGACGGGTTCATCGACGCCCGGGAGCTCGGGAGCGTGCTGCGGTCGCTCGGGTTCGGGTCCGGCGACGCCGAGTGCCGGCGCATGATCGACGCCTACGACGTGGACAGGGACGGCAGGGTCGACTTCTTCGAGTTCCTCAACCTCATGGAGAGGACGCAACGGTGAAGCGGATCGGCCGCCGGCGAACCTGATGATGATTTGTTAGAGGAAGGAATTATTTGTCTGTTCGTTCATTTTCTATATGTTTCTTGGCCGGATTGGGGCCGAATGATGCACAAACAGTATGTGTATACTAAAATATAAAGCCCATGAAGAAAACATTTTTCTTGAAACAGAGATCAGCAGTATTGGTATGTGATACGATGTCATTTATAAAACCATTTGAATCACTAATTTGTACACTAGGGGTCGTCTGGAACGATGTTCACAGCATGACGGCTCACCGCATCTCATACTCCCACTCTCACAAAACTGTCAAAACGCGAGGACGATTTTCTTTTTTTGTATGCACATTTTTGGACAAATTTGGTACTTATTCCCGTCAATTTCTTAAGATATTTCTAATAAATCCCTTCCCCAAGCCGGGTGGGAGACGGCCTACTTAAGAATCTATTTTGGGCCGAATTATGCCATTGAAGTCCATATTCGCCTCAAATTCGGCTCATCTCAGCCCACCCTTCTGGGTCGCCTTCTCTTCTTCCCGACCGAGACTGCAAGATGCGGAGGCCGTCGCCTTCGCCGCCTCCGGCGAGGGGCCCGGCTGCCGTGGCCGTCGCCGCCGTGGTGATCCTGCCGGCCATCTTCCCGGGGTTTTTCTCCCCGCTAGGTCGCGCCTTCCCTTCCCTCTTCTCGGTGAGTCCCCCTTTACACACCGTCACGTTCGATTCGAGCAGGCGCAGTGCCATTTCGACAACTATCTGGGTTGCATCTGGCGGTTTCGATTGCTATTTTGTGTGGCGAACCCGTTTTTAAGTGCGCAAAGGCGCATCATTTCAGGAAGGCGACTTGCCGTGATTTTGAATCAGTATATACGGGGGAGAAATGGTGTGACGAGATAGTAAGAAATTTAGTATCTTAAGTCGTGACACGCAATTCCATGGACAGTGAAAAATTAGCGCCATCCTGTTAAATAATTGACTGTAACGAGCTATTTTAAGTGATAAATCATTTTGAATCCAGGATACCATTGTGCCTGTGTATGTCCACAATGGTCTTTAAAATTTTATTAGGAGCACTGGAGGAATCATGTATGCTTACTATATGTGTAGTCAGATTACAATAGAAGTACATTTCTTCGGTAGTGCTATATTGTTTTTTTTTACATGAGCTTATTTTGTCAATCTTTTGCAGGAGTGGAATGCTCCCAAGCCAATGCATCCTTTGCTTTTAAATGAGGCTTTGCGATGGGCAATTGTGAGTACATGCTCCCCTTTACTACAAGGATACAAGGGTTGTGCTACAGGGTATTTTATCTTTTGTTTATGTACAGCCAAATGAACAGAAGAGAGATCTCTGGTCACCTTTGCCATATCAGGGGTGGAAACCATGCATAAAGTCATCAATTTCTCATGGTAATTTAAAGATTTTCATGGTTATGGAACATCATGACTCTTTCTGTCATAGAATAAGCTTCTTAAGCAGTTGCTTTGTAAATGATAGCATTACCTCTTGAGCCAAGTGGATACATCCAGGTATTTCTGGACGGTGGACTGAACCAGCAAAGAATGGGGGTAAACTCTTCTAACCACTGCTGTTACGGTTCAGGAAATGATATAACTTGCTGAATTGAGGTCCTGTACTATCCGTTTGTGTCATTTTGTTATTTAGATATGTGATGCAGTTGCGGTTGCAAAGATTCTTAATGCTACTCTTGTCATCCCACATCTTGAAGTAAACCCTGTTTGGAAGGACTCGAGGTGCCTTTGGAGTTTTTTAGGGTACTATATTTTTTGTACTGTTCATTGAATAGGAAGTGAATTGTTTCCTTGCACATTTACCTGCGCAGCTCATTTGAAGACATTTTTGATGTGGATCATTTTATTAACACCCTGAAAGATGATGTCTCTATTGTCAAAGCGCTTCCAAAAGAATTTTCATGGAGCACAAGAGAGTACTATGGAACTGGCATCCGTGCTACAAGAATAAAAACTGCACCTCTTCACGCCTCAGCAAATTGGTATTTGGAAAATGCCAGCCCTATCCTGCAAAGGTTTGTTAAAAGTTAAATTTGCAGTGTCTCTTTTTGTCATGCATGTGATCTGAACTTCTGAAGTTTTGTGTGTCATATATTCTGATATTCATTTTTCCATACCTTTCAGATATTATTATTGCCTTAAGTGATGATTTTGCCATTCTTTTCTGTATTTATTGCTCTTTGACCCATGGCATAATAATACTAAGAAATGTGATCACATCTTTTCCATATTGGCACCAATCTTACCATTTTTGACTTCATGAGGATAATTCTTTCACTAGCAATCTTATTTATGTCTTGTTTCAATGGCAGCTATGGTATTGCTGCTATTGCTCCTTTCTCTCACCGCCTTGCATTTGATGATTTGCCTGTGGATATTCAACATTTGTGTTGTAAAGTTAACTTCCAAGCTCTGAATTTTCTGCCTCATATTATCTCACTGGGGGAGAGTCTGGTGAAGCGCTTGAGGTCTCCAATCAAGGGGCATTCCAATGAATTTATCCATCAAGTTGAAGAGAGCACAAATCATGCAGGAAAATATGCAGTTTTACATCTCCGTTTTGACAAGGTTAATAGAATAACAGTACTGGATGCTGTAACTTTGCAGTTTTTTTATTTTGTGGACTTCAAAGAAATGCTTCCTGGAACATTCTAAATTGGCATATACTTTGCAGGATATGGCTGCACATTCTGCCTGTGACTTTGGAGGTGGGAGAGCAGAACAATTAGCTCTTGCTAAATACAGGCAAGTTATCTGGCAAGGGAGGGTATTAAATTCACAGCTGAGTGATGAAGAGCTTCGGAACACGGGACGGTGCCCATTGACTCCAGAAGAGATTGGGCTATTACTTGTAGCCCTTGGTTTTGATAGCAAAACTCGGCTCTATCTTGCATCTCACAAGGTTAGACTCTTCTGTGTCGTAATATATTCATGCGAGTAAAACTAGGAAGATCTAACATTCGTTACCTATTCAGGTATATGGTGGGGAAGCCAGGATTTCTAGCTTGCGCAAACTTTTTCCTCTAATGGAAGACAAGAGGAGCCTTGCGTCTGATGATGAACTTGCTCACGTTGAAGGGAAGGCTTCTGTACTAGCAGCTCTTGACTATTATATTAGCGCACATAGTGATATTTTCATCTCTGCTTCGCCTGGGAATATGCACAATGCACTGGTAAGTTCTTGGGGTTTTAGTACTTGCTACTGCATCTTTGTTACAAGACCTTGACTAGAACAATTGGTCATTTTAGTTGGCTCATCGGACCTACGAGAACTTGAAGACTATAAGGCCAAATATGGCCTTGCTTGGGCGCATTTTTGTGAACAAGAGCATGGAGTGGTCAGAGTTTCAGCAGGCTGTACAGGCAGGGCATAAAGGTAGATATGGGCAAATCAGGCTCAGGAAGCCAAAGCAATCAATCTACACTTATCCCGCCCCAGATTGTATGTGCCAGGGGTAGCTGGTTGAAATTCATATCAAACACGAAATTCCGGAGAAATGCTGAAAGATTTATGTTTGGTAACACAAGCTACTGTTGCAATGCCATTCCCAATACTGGAATTTTCTTTGCTCCGTTGTACATGGAAGTTGCCAGTTGGTTATGAAGTTTTGGTAGTCGAGTAAATCAGCTCAAACAGTTGAATCTAACACAAAAGTTGACCTTCCCACTAGGAATCAAATCCTGTTCCAGGTTCTCCGGGACTGCCGTACATTTTAGGTTGATAATACCTATTGTTCAGATGTAAGTAGCAAGAATTCTTGATTATTCTTGGTTGTGACCAGTGATAGTAACATCTGAATTAGCAACTTTTTTCTACTGTCCTTCATCTGCATCCAGCTTTCTTCACTTAGACTTCATTTATCATCATGATACCAAACTGAATTCAAGGCTAAAACTTAGAACTATCTCTTGCCATTTGGCGGTGATTGATAAATTTCGCCGAAAATTGAGTTTAGTTAGAAGCTACTCCGCTGCCCATCCCTGCACCATTCATTTGGGTCGAAGCTACCTTGAAATTGGTAGGACATGCACAACCCCCCTGAATCTTGATTTGTTAATGGTGTTGTTACATGGACAATCAGTTAAACATCGTGGTGTAGGACTACTATGTCTTACGAGCGTCATCAATCATCACACACGGCAGCTGATCGGATTCAAACGGCGAAAAGATAAGACGAAAAACTGTAAACGCATGCGGCCCATATAAAACGACGAAAGAAAGAAGGCCTAGCCCACGAACAACAGCCCGTCCAAGGCATACCGCGAAACCCTAGAACGTTCTAAGATTTCTATATATACACCAGCCGAAGTCATGACTCACCAACCCCCGCCGCGCCGGCGCCCTTCGCTCCTTTTCTCCGTTTTGCTCTCTATTGCGATTAGCAGCCAGGTTCTTCCGCTTCCCCCTAGTTTATTTTTGATTCGGCGTCTCCTTGGCATGTTTTGCTTCTTTTCAGCTGTTTTTTTTCTTCCGATTTGGAAGGGATTCGATGGAAGCAGGTGATGAGAACAAGACAGGGACATCAGAACCCTCTTCTGGGAGTGATAGACTAAAGTCATCAATGGGAATCTCTCTGATGCTTTTGCTTTCCCTACACCAAATCGATCTGTTTCTTCTTCTGGTCTGCTGGTCGGAGATATTTTTATTTTGATTTTTTACTGGATCTTGTTCTTTCTGTTTTCCTGTTGACGAAATGTTTCTTCGACTCCTCACTTTGGTGGTATGTAATCTGGAGCAAATTGCCGATGATGGTGTTAAATATACTTTGTAGCTTTTCGCTGTGAAATAAACCTACATCTGAGGCATTTGCATCAATTTCCAGTGTGGACGTCAGAACAGTATGGTTTTATTTTTTCGATCGAATTATTTTGTTGAGTCAGCCGGTTGATTGTATTTGCTTCCATGGAATTTTCAACGCTAACTAATTAAATATATTTTGGACTGAATTAAAGCTTCGAATTTTTTTAAAAAAGAAACACAGCAGCAAGGCTCTACTGTAGACATATTCATAGAGCTCAGAGGGCGAAAGTTTACATTTACATCAAGCTGTCGAGCTAATTCAGCTCACCTAACAATTAAAAGTTCGAATTATAAGATAACAGGTCTAAAGTGCAAGGTGTAAAGTCACATCGAAATTAATTTCAGACTGCGGCTGCTGTACCAATCAAACACGTAGATCAAGGTCACTGAATTCAAGCAATTTTATTCACCAAACGATCTTCAACGAATTGAAATAAGAGGTTTAATAACTTTTGAATATTTTGAATATTTAAGAATTCTAAGTAGATTAATACTGTTGGGTACGTAATTACTTCTTTCATTCTAAAATATTTTTAGTTCATTTTAAATCAATTAAAAGATGATAAATATTTTTTGAGGGAAAATGATAATTATTTTAGTATAGAGGAAGTACAACTACCAGCTATTTGTTGCGCGGAAACTGGTAACGTGGCTGAGGTGAATTCAGTTACGGTGGAGGTGGAGTCAAATTGCCTGCAGTAAACAGCTACTGCAGCTGACAGGTGGGACCAGGGGGAGTGGGGTTCACCTGTCAGGTACAGTAACTGAACTGTAACTGAACTGCAGTTACTAGAGGATTTCAGTTACCGTGGATGTTCAGACTTCGGGGCTGTTTGGACGGTGCCTAAGCGTGCCGCGCCACAGCTGTGGCGCCGCCGCAAGCTGTGGCGCTCATTTTCAGCGCCACAATTGTGGCAGGAGTTAGCGTGAAAATATACTACGATGGCTGTGTCAAATGTGTGGCGTGACTAAGCTGCGACTAGAATCCAAATGACCACGGACGCGTCTAAGATGTGGCGTTGACCGCCCGTGGAAAGTTGTGGCCGTAAAGCAAACACCCCCGAAGAACACTGCCGCAGCGATATGTCTGGCGCGGTGACCTGCTTTTGAATGTCTGCAGAAGGAGGCCGCGACCCCTGCTTCTGCGGCTTTCCGTTCACACATTTTTTACCCGTGCCACGCAGTCACCGCACACACAGGCACTAGTACACCATACACCAAGGGAGGCTTACCTGGGAACAGCTTGCATGTACCTGCGGCCGGCCACGCAACAACCAATGCATGTACGTACGCCGAATCGTTACCAACCGGTGTAGCAACAGCTTCCCACTGTTCTCGGCCTTCTGTCCTCAGTTCGCCGTTGAAGCAGAGATTTACAAAGCTCTAGAGGGGTTCGCTTTCTAAAGTTGCAGCAGAGAGCAGGAGCTAAATTGTTGGAATCTACACAACTCTGTCTTCTTTGTTCTAGGGACTATAATAAACCTGTCAGTCTTGGCTATATTGTTGACTACTATTTGACTGCACTCCATGTTTCTATGTCCTGTGTTATTAATTGATTTTAAGTTCTTGGGTTACCGTCTACCAAAAACTAAACCCGAAGTAGTTCAGGCCTCCGGTGACAGTTCTTCAACTCAATTGTGGGAATGAATGGTAACAATACCAGCCGAATCTTGAAACATGGTTACCATACATTATTGACTGGATTTTCTTGACGAGGTAGGAATTGTATAGAGGTTCTATGAATGAATTCGACGGATGCGACTCCCGCGTGATTCAAGAAGAAGCATTTGCTTTGCACAAATACATTTTGCTCACAATTGTGATTTAACCCTTGTTTTGGAGCTTAATTGTGATTTTACCTTCTAAATTGTGACTTTGTGAATTTGCTTCTCTTTTTTTTAGAACGAAGCTACCGTTTGCTCTCGCTTTATGACACCGTTAGTTTGCCCAAATTTAAATGATTTAAAAAATAAAATAAGAAATTATAATTTTATAAAAGACAACAATACCCTTATGCAAAATTTACTCGACATCGTTAAAATTAAAGTAGAGCTAAAACTAGAAGGGCATTTAGTCTTTTTTTGTCATCTTTAACACCGTTAGCATTTGCTAACAGAATAAGAGTATATTTTGTCTTCGTTTCAAAAAAAGCAGGAATAAATTCACAAACTCTCAATTTGGAGAGTAAATTCACATTTAGCTTTTAAACTAGAGGCAGAATCACAATAGGCTCCAAAAAGAATGGCGTGACCTAGTTCCCTTGAGTGTGTGAATGACCTTGGAAACCAGAGACCCACTGTTACGGCACAACTGGAGCATTGAGCCTATCAGCGTAGGTGATGGTGCTGCATGCTCCTAGGAGCCTGGTGATGGCAAGCGCCACGGTTGCCTGCCCCACGTCAAAAATTCAGAAAGCGTGGACCACGGGGCTGCTCCTGCTCCGAGCCTCTACAAGCACCAAGCCACCAACCGTCATGTTCTTCCTGGGTCGAGCTTCAGCTGCAAGTGTCGTGGCTGAGCCAGCGTGCGTGCATTTGTGCCTGCGTTTAGCATCTTTTAATTAGCTCTCGCATGTGGAAAGGATGCAGCTGTGCATCGTGTAGCCAAGGATGACTTGCCGGCGTCGTTTCCCTTGAGTTAAACTCAATGCGAAGACACGCGAGCCAGCAAGTCATCACTGGCTACGCGTTTGTCCCCTTTTCTCATGCGAGAACAGTTAAAGATGTCGTTTGTCTTCAAGATCTGAAGCAACCGCTGGAAGAAAAGATACAGAGAGAGACTGCCCAGCAGATACTAAAACAGGAAGCTAAGGTATGAGAAGTTCGGAGGAATCTTTAAGCAATTCTGTAGCTGTTTAGTAAGAATGTACGTAGATATTTGATGTGGTGCTTTGACTCAGGCATACATATCGATTTCTTGCATATCTTTGTGATTTGTTTTAGATTATGGCTCTTAGTCAAGTACAGAATCTTCTGCAATAATATCATAAGAGTATTCTTATATCCAAAATATTATATTTAGAAAGGCGTTAGTAAATGAAAACATCAACCTATCTATTTTTGATATTTGAGGAAACAATATTATCAACCGGCCTATTAGCTCAGTTGGTTAGAGCGTCGTGCTAATAACGCGAAGGTCGCAGGTTCGAGACCTGCATGGGCCATTATTCTTCCTCTGCATTTTTTTTGTGGAGTGTAGCATCTCTGTTCTTTTTTTTTTTTGTAATTGAGCCTCTGTGTTCTGTTGGCCCACGATTAACTTGATTATGATCCATAGAAGGTTCAACAAATTCGTAAATTCGAAGGCAATCGAAATGGTCTGCATGACATGCTTCGGTGGTAGCGTTCGTATAATTGAGCATTTGAGCTAGTTGGCAGCATCCTGCATCCGTATATACGTACATACGTGGAGCCGTAAGGGAAAAACCATTTGCCAGGTGGTCTTGTAGAATTAATAAAATAAGACAGGGCCATTTTATCACCACATGATTCAGAAACACATTTACTCTTTTAGTTAAGCTGAAAAAAGAAACGGGTCCACTTGACAGCACTCAGGCAGAACTACAAAAGACAGGGATTCCATTTAAAACTCCAGAATTAAGAAAATAAATTAGTACAGAGATTTTTTTCCAATATGAATCAAGGACAAATTCCATGGTGAAAAGGCATGTTCAACATAGGCAGTGCAAAATGCGAATAGAATCATTAATATCATCAGCATTGACACACCGAACCGAATGCGGCTTTGTTGCTCCCATTCAGTACCCCGTATGTACTCTCATTAGGTGGCAAGCTTTTATTGGTTTATCTTTTTCATGTGGGGTCCATTTACTTTACGATGAACTAATAGAATCACGCCAATACGCCACGTCACGGGAGTACGCTCCGGAGTACAGAGCTGGGAGCACCGAAGCCGCAGCCCGAACCGAACCTGTCTCCATTATGGTAGAACTATCAGTGTTTATAGAGCCAACAATGTAACATGCACAGTATCCTTAATTCCTTATCAACTGTTTCTTTACAAAGAGCAATCAATTATCGAGAAGAATCTCATTTCTAAACTGCATCTACTGAGGGACTAGGCCTGCAAGGTCTTGTAGAATTAATAAAATAAGACAGGGCCATTTTATCACCACATGATTCAGAAACACTTTTACTCTTTTAGTTAAGCTGAAAAAAAAACGGGTCCACTTGACAGCACTCAGGCAGAACTACAAAAAGACAGGGATTCAATTTAAAACTCCAGAATTAAGAAAATAAATTAGTACGGTGATTTTTTTCCAATATGAATGAAGGACAAATTCCATGGTGAAAAGGCATGTTCAACATAGGCAGTCCAAAATGCGAATAGAATCATTAATAACATCAGCATTGACACACCGAACCGAATGCGGCTTCAATGCTCCCGTATGTACTCCCATTAGGTGGCAAGCTTTTATTGGTTTATCTTTTTCATGTGGAATCCATTTACTTGACGATGAACTAATGAAATCACGCCACGTCACGGGAGTACGCTCCGGAGTACAGAGCTGGGAGCACCGAAGCCGCATTCCGAACCGAACCTGTCTCCATTATGGTAGAACTATCAGTGTTTATAGAGCCAACAATGTAACATGCACAGTATCCTTAATTCCTTATCAACTGTTTCTTTACAAAGAGCAATCAATTATCGAGAAGAATCTCATTTCTAAACTGCATCTACTGAGGGACTAGGCCTGCAAGGCTAAACGGCCTCGCCATGAAGTTGTCCTCTTCTCGTCACTCGGTGGAGAGTTTCCTGTATCCCTACTACAAACTGAAAATTTGACATGTTGTCATCGTATCTTCATCTACCCCATCTTGATCAAAATCACCAAGTTTTGGATGGCCTTGATGCCCCCGGCGATCAAACCCCCCCTCGTCGTTCTGCAGACAGGTACTTCTAACCGTCAGAAGTTTAATTAAAGGGGTTGTCTATATTTCAGATGTCTAAAATTTAAGAAAATTTCAGGCACGAGTATAACAGCTAATTACTATCATTAACCACTAATCTTTGTAATTAATCCTAAATTGTATAGGTTAATCAATCACAATTTTTTTTTATTTCACAATCAACATAACCCTTACAAACTATGAATTAAAAATTAACAAAAAAACTAATCACTCATCACTTATAACGTTGATTAGGTGTGAGAATCATGCTGTTAGCGGCAGTGCCTGATGGCTCATGCGACTGAAAAGTAGCTTTTCTGTTAATTAAAGCTTCTGTGGTACAAGTTTATTCTATGAACTTCCAACGCAAATTGCATACCGTTACAAAATCTTGGTTCGAGTCAAGCTTTGCGTTTTTACTTGTTGAAGGCACTCCAGTACCTGCATCACTGTCAGCGGATGCCGAAGCTTCATTGAGTCCCACCGGAGATTGGATTAGCCGGTCCTTCCCCTCAAGCTGGCAATTTGGCTGCTGCGAGTTGCACTTCACAAGGACCTTGTACTTCCTTCGCAAGAATCTTGCAAAAGCAATGCAGTGTCACGGTTAGTGGAGATGATGACAAGTTGCTAGCAACGATGGCAACATGAACCAAATAGATGATATCACTGTAAACATGGCGTGATGAAGCATTAAACAAAAGGGTGTCATACATACTTGACTTCAGCAAATAGGCCAAGCTTTCTTCGGCTCGCGCTCTCTAGTCTCCTATTCTTTGCGTCCGTCTCCTGCATCAGATGGTATATCAGCTTCAAGCGCAGCTTAAAAATGTACTTACAACTCTGTATCTATCTCATTGCATCATGCTAAACTAGAACAGATTACTAGGTTCTTGACACCGGGTTGTACGGCAACGAAGCAGTGGGATCAAACAGTGAACAAAAAGTACTGTTACCAACACTAACCGTACAATCAAACCCGCCCAATCTAGCTACATGCAAAACATAACAACAAGAATAGGGACAGGACTACAGCAGGAAAGGTGAAGCAGGCGCAGCACACTATGACATCACGCAGGTGTAATCTAAGACAGACGTGAACATATGAACTCGTGGTAAGCAATAAGCTACACGAAAGCAGAAAAGACTGGCGTTGGAATTGGATTGACCGAATGAGGAGGAGCAAAGGGCGGGGGAAGAACCGGGCGCACTCTCCACCCACCTGAAGCAGGTTGTGGTAGTCCCGCCAGAGCGCCAGGAACCTGTTGTCGCCGCCGAATTCCCGCCCTTGCGCGTGGGGCGCCGCCGGCGCGGGGCGCTTCTTGGCTTTGCTCCTCCGCACGAGCAGCGCATCCCCGCCGCCGCCGTCCATCGCGCCGGAGAGGAGGGTGGTGTCGGCGGCGCAGGCGTGGGAGGCCGAGTACGATGGCGCCGGGGGGCGAGGAGGGGAGCAGGGAGGCTAGATCCAGACGGGGAGGAGAGGAGACCGGGTCCGCGTGGTCGTGGTGTCAGGGCAGGGAAGGGGGCGGAGGACGGTGGTGGTGGTGGTGGGAAGGCTGCGCTTTCCTTCTCCGCTCCCAAGCAACGTCATCCAGCTATCTATCCGGTGCCCTGGCATGGCGTCGTCTTGCCGTGGGGCGTGTGAGCGCGTGGGCGGAGTGAAGAGGCGAGACGAGGAGACAGGCGGACCAGGGCTCCTCCCTCCGGGAGTCCGGAGACGCATTGGATTGGTGTTGCTGCTGGGTTTTGGAATCGGATGGCCAATAGCTTGGAGTTGGAGATGGAGGCAGAGCTGGCGACTCGCAGCGCATTCTTTTCCGTATCCCGGAGAGGGGATGCAGGTGTGGGCCCCATCAATGGACCATGGTCCAACAGAGAAGGAGGCGCAGGACACTGACACCACGCAGCTGAAATCTAAAACAGCTGTGAACATACGCCAACAACTAGAACTCAATCTGAATTATAGTGTAATTCTGCAATCAACAATTTTTAATTACTAGATCTGCATTCTATCGTTGTTCAATGTTTTCAGTTAAACACTTCCACCGGAGTACTTAACCTCCTCCATCTGAGTAGGAGTTTAGGTAAAAAACTTAAACAATCGTAAGGTGCAGATCCAATGGCTAGAAGTGGTTGATTGCATGATTCTCCATATACTAGATTGCATTTTAGTCATTACCCTCGATCCAACAGCGCTTGATGGCGGCGGGCAGCGCAGCAGCAGTGTCGGAGGCACGCGACGGCAGCTCTGCAACGGCGACGAGGTTCTCTGGGGCGGAGGCAACGCATGACGCGGTGGCGATGCAGGACGCACGACACGGCTCGACGGCGACCCAATGGAGTGACGCGCCAGCTGCTCGACAGCGGTGGCACGGTGCCACCGGATCTGAGATGTAACTTTTTGTTTTGGTAGTTGTTAATCTATAATTTGTATGATTATAATTGTTAATCCGTAATTTTGTAGGGCTATTTTAATTGTAAAATAATCGAACAAAAAATTGTAATTGATTAACATATAGAATTAAAGGATAATTACAAAATTAGTGGTTGAAGATAGTAATTAGTTAATAATTACTCGGGGCCTGAAATGTCCTGACAAATAGACATACCCTTAAGTAACATAAGGTTAAATAACCCCAACCAGTTCTAAAAATTGAACTTCACCCCAACTTCTATCTGAGCACGGGTAGGGTCGGGCTCGGAGAAGACGCATAACAAATTTTATTACTCTCCCCATCTTAAAATACTTGTCACTTATGATAAGAATTTTAGTTTGAACTAAAATTCTTATCCTCAGTGACAAGTTTTTTGGAATGGAGAGAGTATAAAATTGATGACTTGATTGCTTTAAGATTCATGTAATTTTCATGTAGAGGACCATGTTAGTTCTTAGGGTACTTAGGATCAATACTAGCAATGCCTAATTAGGAGTACTTAGGACTAATCTAGTTGATCAATCATGATCAGGCACAATTCAATTACTCTAATCTAATTACTTAGGGAAAACATCAATTAAAGACATACTGATAGATCATAGTAGTAAGATGAAGACAGATAGAGGTTTAGATGAGAGATGAGGGTGTTACCGTCAGTGGATCCATTATATGCCATTGGGCTCTAATGGATGATCGCAGGAGAGTTAGCTTGACACAGGGAGTTCGTCGATGCAGGACGACGTGAGGCAGTGGCGGCTTGAAGCAGATCGGTTTGGCGTCAGATCTCCAGGTGCAGACCTTTCCCCTCACCCCGTACCCTAATAGATCGGTTAGGGTTTTGTGGGGAGGGATGTGGTGGCTAATCAACTCGTGATTAGCACCCCGACCCTCCCCCTCTTATTTATATAACGCGAGTGAGAGGGGGCCGCACCGAACCAGAGTCGGTTGCGCCCCGATCAGGGTGCGTAGGGGAGTTTGACTCGGGGGTGTGGTTGTTGCCCACGTCACCCCGAGGTCACAACTAACATTCTCTCCCTTGATCACGGGACCTTAACTTATTATCTTATTTACTAAACTAATCTTACACATATTTCTTTTGTTTTGACATAAAGGGCACGACGCATCAAAACAACTATTTACGTAATGTTTGACTCGAAGACCACAATACATCTCATAAATAGAAATAGTCTTACACTTTGGTGGCCCCTTAGAATTCAGTATATTATCACAGGGTCTCCCTTAAACTCATGTCGGCTACATGTTCACTGAACATGTTGGGTGGGAGGCCCTTAGTTAGCAGATCCACAAGCATTTGCTTAGTACTGATATGCTCGAGACTAATTGTGCGATCTTGAATTTTCTCTTTCATAACATAGTACTAAATGTCAATGTGTTTGGCAACACCACTCGACTTGTTGTTGTGAGAGTACATTACTGCAGACTGATTATCACAGTATAACTTAAGTGGTTTATGGATGATGTCGACCACTTTAAGACCGGGAACGAACTTTTTAAGCCAAGATGCATGCCTGGTGGCCTCATAACAAGCAACAAACTCAGCATACATTATGGACGATGTAGTGATTGCTTGTTTGGAGCTTTTCCACGATATAGCTCCATTCGCGAGGGTGAATATGTAACCTGACGTGGATTTCTTAGTATCCACACAACTTGCGTAATCTGAATCTGAATAGCCCACTATTTCTAGTGACTCAGTCTTACTATATGTCAGCATGAGGTGCTTAGTACCATGTATGTATCTTAATGCTTTCTTAACAGCTTTCCAGTGATCTAATCCTGGATTACTTTGATATTTGTCAAGCATCCCATTCACAAAAGCTAAGTTAGGGAGTGTACAAACTTGAGCATACATCAAGCTTCCGACAACAGAAGCATAAGGAATTCCTTTCATCTAATCAACCTCATACTGATTCTTAGGCGATTGAGAGTTTGAAAATCTATCGCCCTTAACTATCAGAGCAGACGAGGATTTACTATTATGCATACCGTACTTTCTAAGTATGCTTTCTAAGTATGCCTTCTGAGATAGTCTTAAAACCCCCTTAACACGATCTCAATGTATCTCAACACCTAAAACATAGGTCACTTCACCTAGATCCTTCATATCAAAATTTGAGGATAAAAACTTCTTAGTTTCTAAGAGTAGATTGACATCACTGCTTGCTAATAAGATGTCATCCACATACAGGACTAAGAAAATGAACTTTCCATTCTTAAACTTAGCATAAATGCAATTATCCCCCTCATTTTCCTTAAACCCAAACTTTCTAATAATCTCATCAAACTTGAGATACCATTGTCTTGAAGCTTGCTTAAGTCCATAAATGGATTTCTTCAAGTGACATCCCATATGTTCCTTACCCTTAACGACGAAACCTTTCGGTTGTGTCATATAGACGTCCTCATATGGATCCCCATTGAGGAACGCCGTCTTTACATCCATCTGATGTAATTCTAAGTCATAATGCGCTACTAATGCCATGATAATTCTAAAAGAATCATTTGACGACACGGGAGAGAAGGTATCATTATAATCAATACCCTCCCACTGAGTGAATCCCTTAGCCACAAGTCTAGCCTTATACTTTTCGATCTTCCCTTTGGAGTCACGCTTAATCTTGTAGACCAACTTATAACCTACAGTTTTGGCTCCTTTAGGAATCTCTACTAAGCCCCAGACTTTGTTGGCACTCATGGAACTCATTTCATCTTCCATGGTCTTATGCCATTCAGATGAGTGAGGTCGCCTCATGGCATCTTCGTAAGAGGTGGGATCATCCTCCATCTTAACTTCTTCGCTCAAGTAGACCTGATAGTCGTCCGGGATGGCCGACCGTCTTACTCTTTGCGATCTTCTTACTTGAGCATCATCTAAGGGTTGAGGCTGCTGTTTAACCTCATTTTGTTCGACCATGTCCTCAACAGGCTAAGAAGGTTGAACCTCACTTATTTCTGTTGTGGCCGATGGAGGTGCAACAATAGACGTTGTATCACCAGCACCAGGTGCCGGTGGCACGACGACAACAGCTAGGGTGAAATAAGGCTCTTGAGTCATCAGAACGGGTAAACTAATCCATTCCTCCTCAAGGTCTATTTCCCGCCGTACCGTGCTCCCTCTGATCATAGCGTCTTCTAAGAATACGACATGTCGTGTTTCTATGAACTTAGTATGCCGATCTGGACAATAGAACCTAAAACCCTTACTTTTCTCGGGATAGCCAATAAAATGGCAACTAACTATTCTAGATTCCAGCTTACTAATGTTTGGGTTGAACATCTTAGCCTCAGCTATACAACCCCAAATATGAAAATAGTTTAATGAGGGCTTACGTCCTATCCACATCTCATACGGTGTCTAAGGTGTTGACTTAGTGGGAACCCGATTAAGCACATGAATGTCGATTTTTAACGCCTCCATCCATAGGCTAACCGGTAATGTAGAATAACTTAGCATACTCCTTACCATGTTCATAAGAGTATGGTTTCTACGTTCTGCAACACCATTCTGCTGAGGTTCGCCCGGTGTAGAATACTGGGCGACTATGCCATGTTTCTGTAGAAACCTTGCAAAGGGTCTAGGAACCTGACCATATGGGGTATACCGACCGTAGTACTCACCTCCACGATCGGATCTTACTACCTTAATCTTAATGTTGTGTTGATTTTCTACTTCAGCCTTAAATATCTTAAACTTATCCAATGTTTCGAATCGCTCCTTGATTAGATAAATGTAACCATAACGAGTGTAGTCGTTTATGAACGAGTCATACCCGTCTACGGAGAATACGGGAAATGGACCACAAATGTCCGTGTGAATAATTTCTAAAATTCTTATGCTGCGTATGACGTTCTTCTTAATAGTCTTAACAAACTTACCTTTAATGCAATCAATGTATTCTTCTGAATCTGAAAAGTCTAAGTGGCGTAAGATCGATTGAGATACTAAGCGTTCGATCCCCCCCCCCCCCCCTTGAAATATGGCATAATCGACAATGCCATAATTTCAATGATGTTTCAAAATCGATTCTTTTGTGCTTGTTTCTTTTAATGTCATTCTTTGCGGAAATTTGATCATTACTTAAGGGCATTCACATTATCATGAGTGGACAATAGGTAAAGCATGTCTTGTCTGAAGGCAAGACTCACAATCTTATTATTCAAACTAATAGAGCATTTGTCCTCGCCAAAATGGCAAACAAATCCACAATTATCCAAACATAAAACTGATATTAAATTCCTGTCTAAACTAGGGACATAAAGAACATCATGAAGTCTAAGTATGAAACCACTACTAAGTCTAAGAGGATAAGTTCCAATGGTTTCAACTTCAGCTTCATGGCCATCCCCAACTTTGATGGTCCTTTCCCCCCTTCTTATAGTCCTCATCGTACTTAACCCCTGTATAGAATTACAAACGTGCACAGTTGCACCTGAGTCAATCCACCAAGTAGATCTAGAATAAGCTAATTACAGAGATTCATTTACAAAAGTGATAACATCCTTACCATTCTTAGCACACCACTTAATAAAACCAATGCAGTCCTTCTGGCGATGTCCAAAATCTTTGCAAAATTTGCACTGATCTGATTTCAACTTAGAACTAGAAGGATGAGAAGTTGTTCCTTTGCCCTTAGAAGAGGAGCCATATACCTTAAAAGATGGTGTCTTGGGAGAGGTGAAGTAGGTCTTCGCCTTTCCCTTACCCTTACCTTTGGTGAAGTTAATAGAGTCTCCACGCTTACCTTTTAAGCGTTCCTCCTCCTGAACACACATAGCCATGACTTTCTCTAAAGTCCAACTATCTTCCTTAGAATTGTAATTTATCACAAAAGCCTCAAACTCTTTGGACAAAGACATGAAGATGAAATACACAAGCATCTCATCTGGCATGGCTAAGTTAAGAGTCTTGAGGTTTGTATTTAAATTACTCATCTTAAGGATGTGATCTCTCACACCCCCACCAGTGTACCTCTCATTAACAAGCCTTTTGAGAAGAGTGCTTGCTAATGTCTTAGTGGAGCCTGTGTACTGACTTTTGACCTTGGCAAGATACTAAGTTGCCAGCTCACAGTCACGAATAGCTCCTCTTATGGTCTCAGAAATGGTGGCCTTAATGACCATGAGGCATTTTCTGTTGGATTCCTCCCATGCCTCAAGGTCCTTAGGGTATCTTTCCTTAAGCTTAAGATACTCCTCTTTTCTTACTCCAAACTCCTCATTGGTCTCCTCAGGTTGAGCAATGGGAGCTTCAGGATCAACAGGTCGATCCTTTCTTAGGCAAAGGTCAAGGTTTGCAATTGCTAAGTTCATCTTGAGTCTCTCATTCCATGTCCCATAGTTATGGCAAGCAAGGGTCTCTATGGAGGCAATGAAACTTACCACATTTGAGGCACCTTAATAAAACAAAATATAGGGGTTAGAAAATGACTTAAATAATATATGATGAAGCATATACTTAAAACTGCACTTAAACAACAAAAAATGGCAGGAAATGTCTTTCACGTTGGTTACTCAACAAAACCATTTCACTTAAATAATCATGGAAATATTTCACGTTGGTTACTCTAATTTCCATTTCTCTCAATAACTTAATTAACATGGAAATATTTCACGTTGGTTACTCTAATTTCCATGTAGACATACTTAAAATTCATGAAGGCATTCCCAATATAGTGCAAATATACTGGAAATAAACTTAAAGCATGACAAAATTAAATTTTTACTTTGGTTACTTATTTAATTTCTATGCAAAACATATGCACTTAAAACTTCAGCAAATTTAAACTTTCATGTTGGTTACTTATTTAAATTTACTGCTAAATAACAGCGGAAGCTAAATAAACTTTATTTCTTAAATCACTTAAATTAATTGCAAAGATTTAATAGCAATTAATTGAAATTAAATAACTGAGAAAATTCACTTAATAACTTAAAATTACCCAAAATTACAGAAATAATGCAATCAATATATTTCAATCATCACATAAAATTTTCTGAAATTTTCTCAGCCATTTAATTAATTTTCTAATAATTTTCTGATTTTTGGAATTATTTTTCCATTTTAAATATAATCTGAAATTCAGAAAACATTTAAAAGGCTAAATGGGCAAAAACCTTGAATTTAGCCCACTAACCAATTATGGCCCAGTCCAGAATCTGAAAATCCCTTAAGAAAATGAAAAATCCTTACACACGCGGCCCATTAGGTAATCAGCCCATGGTTGAATTCAGCCCAACTGAAAAATTGGAAAACTCTGAAAATTTGAAAGGGTGCCCACGTCGCCACCCCGCATGGGCTCGGAGCCCAATTCCTTAAGCGGTGAGGGGGGGCGCTCTATTGGTCGTTCGATCCTGATCCGATGGATGGGATCCGCCAGAAACTTATAACTTAGGATCATCTGAGCCGTTTATTCGTGATCTGACGGTCGTGCGGCGATATCGGGTGATACTTAACCCTCTCGATGCGGGTTTCGCCGAACCCTAGACCATTTGCGCCCCCACTTTCTCTCTCATCCTCACCCCGAGTGGCAGCGAGCGAGAGCGACGAGGGAGCGGCGAGCGGCAACGAGCCCGGGACCCCCGGCGCCGCCGCGCCATCGGCGCCGGCGAGGGATCCTCCCATCGGGGTAGAGCTCCGTCGCCGCCGATGACGAAGGTTGGTCGGCCGTTGAGGAAAATCGGTGCTTGCGATGGATCTGAGCGGAGGGGACGAGGTCCGCCGGGGGACTTCCACCACGGCCGGGCCCTCGCCGCCGGCGCGCGAGCACTCCGTAAGGTTGCTCGCCGTCGGTCGAGGAGCCGTCGGCTCGTCGCCGTCGAAGGAAACCCTAGCGCGACCTCAAGGGATCTGAGTGTTTTTGAGTGAATGTATTTGCAGGTACCCGTCGCCGCCTTGGATTCCTCTATGGCGCACACATCGTGCCGCCGGTGAAGAGAAGCCCCTAGGGTTAGGGTTTCCTAACCCTAGGCTCTGATGTGGCGGCGGCGTCGGAGTTGCGCGGTTAGGGTTAGGGCTTTGGCCCGGACCCTAGCACTACGCCTGAGGACGCCGCCGCTGACGTTCTCTCCGTTGGGAGAGATCCATTAGGCGGACGCTGACGTGGGGAGGAGGTCGCAAGGGTTAGTGTTTCCCCTAACCCTGCTCTGAGAAGGACTCTGAGGCCCAAGGCCCCTAAATCTAGATAGGTCCCCCCCTTAATCTCAATTTCTTAATTCGATTCGGTACCTGTCTGAGTTCTTAGTCTTAGCCAAAATCGAAAACTGATTCGATTCACCTCCTTCTGATTTCTTTAACCAAACCAGAACTGAAATTGAATCCCCTCCTTCTAATTGCTTCAATTAAATGACTCAAACTAAATTAATCTTAATTTCCAGAAACTAGGCCTTAATAAAAATGATTAGAAATAAATTCATCTGACTTAGAACATAATCATCTAATTAGGAATTGACTAGCGTGGCTCTGATGCCATTGTTAGTTCTTAGGGTGCTTAGGATCAATACTAGCAATGCCTAATTAGGAGTACTTAGGACTAATCTAACTGGACAATCATGATCAGGCACAATTCAATTACTCTAATCTAATTACTTAGGGAAAACATCAATTAAAGACATACTGATAGATCATAGTAGTAAGATGAAGACAGATAGAGGTTTAGAGGAGAGATGATGGTGTTACCGTCATTGGATCCATTAGATGCCATTGGGCTCTAATGGATGATCGCGGGAGAGTTAGCTTGATGCAGAGAGTTTGTCAATGCAGGACGACGTGAGGTAGTGGCGGCCTGAAGCAGATCGGCTTGGCATCGGATCTCCAGGTGCGGACCTTTCCCCTCACTCCGTACCCTAATAGATCGGTTTGGGTTTTGTGCAGAGGGATGTGGTGGCTAATCAACTCGTGATTAGCACCCCTCCCCCTCCCCCTCTTATTTATATGGGCGGGTGAGAGGGGCCCGCACCGAACCAGAGTCGGTTGCGCCCCCGATCAGGACACGTAGGGGAGTTTGACTCGGGGCCGTGGTTGTTGCCCACGTCACCCCGAGATCACAACTAACAGACCACCCTTGCAAAACTGAAAAATGTAGACTATGCTAATATAATGTATTACATATCACTTTTGAAAACTGTAACACCCATATTTTATGTAAAAAAATTGATCAAACTATAGTGCATTTAAGTGTGCATTTTTGTGTGAATTTTGAAGTTCAAATGAGTAGCAAACGTTGAAATTTGAATTTGGAATCAAATCAAAAGAAAAGGAAATGAAAAAGAAAAAGAAAAACAAATAAAGCCCCCTTTGGGCCAAAACCTCACCCCGGCCCAAATCCCCCTCCCCTCACCCGCAGCCCACCAGCCCTCTCCCCCTCTTCCTCTCTCTACCAGGCAGGGCTCACATGTCATCCCTTCCAGGGATGCAACCGCCGCCCCTTTCCTTCCCGCGCCGCGCCACGCCGCACCCCCCCCACTCCAACCGTCGTTCCACGCGCCGAATTCCCCCGGGGAACTGCCCCACGCACACGCCATCAACCGTCACCGCTCTCCCCGCTATAAATTCCCCCCTTCCCCCTCTGTTTCTTCCTCTCCGCGCTCAAACCCTAGCCTCGCCGTTGCCAAGGTTCGTCACCCTCGTTCTCGGCCAACCGACGGTTGCCTCACCCCACAATCCACCCTAAACTCTTCGCCTTGTCGCCAGGAGCACGCCGGGCAAAGTCTAGCGGAGAGATCGCCGAGGTTTTGCCGGAATCGACGAGTGCTGACGCCAACCACCGCCACCTCTCGTCGTCGACTACTCTCCGGCCAATTTCAGACCCCGAGACCCCCCTAGGTATGCTCCCCATCCTCTATTCTTTCGTTTAGTGTATTATGCGCTTAAGATCAGTGGCGTTTTGGCCAAATTGGCCAACGCCGGCGAGGTCCGCCGCCGCGGGCGCCGAGCGCCACCGCGCGCGTGTGGTCGACGTCGCCAGAGGCGAAGTGGCCCAATCCCAGCCCTCGGTTGAGGATCAACGACCAAGATTAGAAGGCCGTAACAGTTCGGCTATATTAAATCTCGTGCGTCCATTTCAAATCCAACGGCCCGCATTCAATTCAACTTTTCCCGCCTCTGCATTTACACCGAAGCCCTGGAATCTTGCCAGCTACCCCCTGGACTTTGCTGGAATGCAAATCTAACCCCTAGAATATGCAATCTAGCCCCTAGACTCTGTGGAATTGGATTTAATCATTTAAATAAGTAATCTAGCCCCTGGAAGTTTGTAGAATTATTGATTTGACCCTTGTACAGTGTAGGAAAATTACCAGTAAGTCCCTGAGGTTTTATTTAATTGCTGAATATTGTTTATAGGAGTATTTAATGCGTAGAAATTAGATAAAAATGTAAATAAATATAAAAACAGTAGGAAAAATTTGTATAAAATGTTTTTATACTCTAAATAAATTGTAGAGTGCAAATAAAATATATTTTGACTATGGGAAATTTATTTAAAATGTTTAAAATACATTTTGGCCATAGAAAATTCAATAAAAATGATTTTAAGCCATAAATAATTCCTAAAAATGTAAGATAAATATAAAATGCATATTTTGGCTATGTAAAATAATAAATACTTTGTAGGGATGCATTAGTATAGAGTTTTATGCCTATGTGTATGTTTGATGCCATGTGTTATGTGCTCTTTACTTATTTTAGCCTTTATTTCTCTTTGCCATGCTTGAGGAATATATTTAGAGTCATACTACGACCCCAACTTTAATCTCCAAGACCAAGACTTCATCAACAACCAAGTCTTCGACGAAGGCAAGTGCCCTTGACCATCTTGTACCAATTTTAGGATTTTAGTTAGATGCATGCTAATTAAATTGATGTCCTATTTCATGTTTCATGCCTTGTTCCATATAATTCCTTGTCACCTGATGTGGGTTGGGAAGTAGATAGGTATTAATTATGCTTAGCCATGCTTAGACATTGGGAATGGGTTTTCATACAATTGTGACATGTTAAACTTTATGATTACTTTAATTGTGGTGGATACACAATAGTAGTGGATAGGAATCTGGTGGTTGGATAGTGTCGGTACCCTGGGTACCATATACTCCTTGGGATTGCAAAGATCTCAAGAGAAAGTCATCTACTTGATTTGAAGACCTTCGGAGGCCCACATGTCAGACATAACCGGACCCGCTTCTCCAACATGGTTAGTCTCAGGGTTGCCACGTGTACTATCAAACCGGAGCTACCGCCCACAAGGGGGAAGCTTCGGGCTATGTACCGAAATGGCACCCCCGGACCTAACCCTAGACCGAGTGAAGCTCCAGAACTGACACGTGTCGAGTAACACCGAACCTATCTGTTCCCCATGGTGTGCTCCGGCGCTGCCACGTGTCCAACCGTCGAATCTTCAGCCTCTAACCTCCGGAAGACTCCACAACGGCTCCGGATCTTCAAAGGGGAATCAAGGACTTCAAGACCCGATCAAGTGTCATTAATACTATATTAATGACACACGATCGGACGACCTTAATTACCAGTAACGGTGCTGTCAAAGCCCATAACTCGGACATTAAGGGCAATTAAACGTGTTGAATGTGTATCAATATCAGTAACCGCCGGGGCCACATGTCGGGCCAGGCTAACTTGTAACGGCCTGTCCTTGTACTATAAAAGGACAGGCCGACGATACATAGGACACACTCTCTGGAGACACGCTGACTTTACACTCTCAACTGACGTTGAGCTCATACATCTAATACAACACCAACACACCCCGTGGAGTAGGGTATTACGCTCAGGCGGCCCGAACCACGTAAATCTTCGTGTCCCTTGTGTCACTCGACATCTCACCTTCTGGAATACCCGCGCGCCCATACCGAATCTCAAACTCCTCTAACACTTTAGTAGTGTCAGGAGATCTGCCGGATCAAAACCACCGACAGTTGGCGCGCCGGGAAGGGGGGCCCGAAGATTTCAAGAATGGTGAACTCAGCCGCTGGATCATCCAATGGTCATCCCGCTGTTCAAGCTGTTGGGGGTAATCCCTCCAATATGCAGCCACCAGCAGGAACCACGGTTCCAGCAGGAGTCACACTTCCACCACCGCCGCCTCCACCAACAAATCAAGCTGGACAACGCGATGGTGCACCGGCATCAATCACTGCGTCGGCGAATCTTGACAACCCGGAACACGCACTTCATGCAGCACGTGCTCTTCTTCAGCGCCCACCACCTCCGGACGCATCCTGGGATGCAATGGAGCAGTGGAGGGCCGATGTGGAACACTTGGTTGCAGCAGCAACCGACCACATCAGCAACCAGGGTCCTCCTCCTTCAGGACGGGCCCTGTCGCAGCGACGGACCTTGTCTGGCAGACTTGGTCCGCCCGTTTCCAACAACAGGAGACGTGCTGCATCACAGCAGGTGACGTCGTTGCCCTTCGGGGCACGACACACTCACAAGGTATCAAGGATTTCAACTCATGACCTCCGGGCAGAGCTTGATCGCTGATATCGCCAACAAGACGACTGAGTCCATATTGAGCGTGCTCGTGAAAGACGAGAAGCTCAAGACATTCCTGCTCCTAAAGGAGTAGGAGGAGGTTGTTCAGCCCTAGCCATGCATCTGCGTATGGTCAGGTGGCCACAGAAGTTCTGGCCTCACCTGCCAGAGAAGTTCGACAGGAATGTTAATCCTGTCGAATTTCTTCAGATTTACTCCACTGCTATCTTGGCAGCTGGAGGAACTGAGGCTGTAATGGCCACTTATTTCCAAGTGGCTTTAACTGGGACCGCCAGGTCCTGGTTTATGAGCCTTCCACCCAACTCCATCAGCAGTTGGGAGGAGTTGTGCCGGCAGTTCACCGCCAACTTCGGGAGTTCTTACACCCGACCAGGCACCGAACTGGACCTTTTTGCAGTTGTGCAAAAAGGAGGAGAATCCCTGAGATCATTCATCTAGGGATTCTCTCAGGTACGAAACACTATCCCTTCTATCTCTAGCGCCTCTGTCATCGTGGCATTTAGACAGGGAGTGCGGGATAAGAAGATGCTGGAGAAACTGGTGATCAAGGAGATTACCAGTGTCACGGAAATCTTCAGATTGGCTGACAAATGTGCCAGAGTTGTGGAGGGCCGTGAAATGCACTCCAAACCAACTCCGGAGGATCACAAGAAATCCTCCAAAGGAGAAGCCGCTACCTCCGGGAGTGGCAAGAAGAAGAAAAAGACCAACGGCAAGAAGAAGTCGTCGGCCGGTGCATCCAATGCTGCAGCTGCTGCAGCTCCGGGTGGCCGGGGGCCACGCCCCGAGAAGTGACCTCGACCGTCTTCTGAAGACGGTGGCAAACCCAAGGTGTGGTGTCCAATTCACAAAACGGACAGGCACAGTTTGGAAGACTGCCGGGAGGTCCAAAACCTTGCCGAGCGCTACAACAAGCGTCGGGAAGAAGCTCCTTTCCAACAGAGGAAGGAAAACAAAAAGTTGACGAAGCTCCGGCTGAAGAGGAGTTAGGTTTTCAGGATCCCAAAAAGGTCCAGAAGGCCGTCTACACCTCTGTCGACGACAATTCCGACGTCTCTGACAACGAGCGTCGGAAGACCATGAACACCATTTTTGGTGGATCATGGGACATCACCTCCCGCCGCGTCATCAAGACTATGCGTCGGGACATGGCTGCTGTAGCTCCTACAGCCAGGGCAGAGCCTCATCGGAAGTGGATGTACACAGCCATCACTTTTGATGCTTCGGACTGCCCTCGAAGCATGGTTGGGGCAGGTCAGCTACCTTTGATGGTATCTCCTACCATCAATAACATCCAGCTCCACCATGTCATGGTAGACGGAGGTTCGGGGCTCAACCTCATAAGCTTCGAAGCTTTTACCAAGCTTTAGCTCCGACCTTCGGATCTCCACCCCTCCCGACCTTTCTCCGGAGTAGGTCCGAGAGCCATTACCCCACTCGGAGCTATTACCCTCCCCGTTACCTTCGAGACCCGGGAGAAGTATCGCACCGAGAAGTTGGTCTTTGACGTTGCTCAGATCAACTTACCCTTCAATGCCATCTTGGGTAGGCCTGCCTTGTACAAATTCATGGCAGCTGCTCATTATGGTTACCTGGTGTTAAAGATGCCAACACCAATAGGCGTTCTCCGGATCCGCGGAGATCATACTGCCGGAGTAACTGCTCTGGAAGAACTCCATGCGCTTACTACGGCGCAAGAGGAGGACTCCAGGCAGGAGCAAGCTCCAAAACCCCCGAGCATTCGTCAGCGAGGCTCGACTTCTGCACATCGTGTGCAGCCAAGCGGCGACACCGACATTCCCGTCAAAGTCGTCCAAATCGGTTCCGATGCCGCTCAAACCACCCGTATATCGGGGGGATTGAACGAAAAATAGGAACTCGCGCTCATCGCTTTCCTCCGGGCTAATGTCGACGTGTTTGCCTGGCAACCATCACAAATGCCTAGGAGCCCCAGGGAAGTGATTGAGCACAATCTGAAGATCTACCCCGATGCCCGGCCTGTGCATCAGAAGCCTCGGAAGCAATCCGTAGAGCGACAAAACTTCATCTGACAAGAAGTGAAGAAGTTGCTCGAAGCTGGATTCATCCGAGAAGTCTTCCATCCAAAATGGCTGGCAAACCCAATCGTTGTGCCCAAGGCCGGCGGGAAGCTTCGGATGTGTATCGACTACACAACACTAAATAAGGCATGTCCAAAAGATACATTCCCATTACCTAGAATAGATCAGACAGTGGATTCCACCTCCGGGTGTGAACTACTGTGTTTCCTAGACGCATATTCTGGGTATCATCAAATCAGAATGTCTAGGGAAGATGAAGAGCATACCTCTTTCATCACAGTAGATGGATTGTACTGTTATACAGCCATGCCATTTGGTCTCAAGAATGCAGCTTCAACCTTTGTACGAGCTATGTACAAAACCTTTGAAGAACTCATTAGAGACATAGTGGAAGTGTACGTCGACGACATCGTGGTCAAGGTCAAGAACAAGGAGTCACTCCTTGGCACCTTGCAGGCTGTCTTCGACAAGCTGCGGGTCACACGCACAAAGCTAAATCCAGACAAGTGTGTCTTTGGGGTTAGCTCCAGAAAACTTCTTGGTTTCCTGGTAAGTCACCGGGGCATAGAAGCTAATCTAGCAAAGATCAAAGCCATTGAAGACATGCGGCCACCAGCCCGCATCAAAGATGTCCAAAAGCTAACTGGATGTCTAGCAGCCCTCAGCCGGTTTATTTCAATACTGGGGGAACGGGCACTCCCCTTATTAAAGTTATTAAGGAAGTCCAGACCATTCCAATGGTCTGATGAAGCAAAAAAGGTGTTCCAGGAGCTAAAACAGCTCCTCACCACCCTACCAATTCTGGTAGCTCCGAACCCTGGTGAGCCTTTGCTGCTTTACATTTCAGCCACTGACGAAGTCGTCAGTATGGTCCTGGTTGCAGAGAGACCAGAACCATCCCATACTCAGGAGTCCAGATCCCTTCAGGAGGGTCTGGAGGTTCCTGAAAGCGAGTCTGGGTCCCAGCTCCCAGACTTGAATCCACAAGAAGTTACTTCAGAAGACTCAGACCCCTCCGAGAGGGTCCAGGTCGCTTCTAAAGAAGCTCTGGGTTCCTCCAGCAAGGACCCGGAAGTCTCCGAAGAAAATCTGGACCCCTCCGGGAGGATCCGGATCAATGAAGAGGAAGCTTCGGGCCCCTCCGGGAGGGTCCAGACCATCCAGTGCACAGTGTACTTCATTAGTGAAGTACTTCATGACGCCAAGACTCGATACCTAGAGGTGCATAAGCTGCTCTATGTAGTTCTTATTGCCTCCAGGAAGCTTCGCCATTATTTCCAAGCTCACAAGATCTCAATGCTGACTTCTTATCCACTTCGAGCAATCTTTCATAATCCCAACTCAACTGGGAATATTGCAAAGTGGGTAGCGGAATTGGCCGAATTCGATCTCGAATTCATTTCAAGGCAAGCAATCAAGAGTCAAGCATTGGCAGACTTCATGGCGGAATGGACTCCCTCTCCATCAAACCCTGGGGGCCCCAGGGAGCAAAAGCCAGAACACAAGGCTCCGGTCTTCACCGAGCCTCACTGGACCCTCTACTTCGACGGCTCCATGCAAAAGCAGGGGGTCGGAGCTGGAATCCTTCTCCTCGCACCAACCGGAGAGAAGGTAAAATACATGGTACACCTTGACTTCAAGGCGACCAAAAACATGGCGGAATACGAAGCACTCATTTACGGACTAAGGGTGGCACTGTCATACGGTGTCAAGCAACTGCTGGTCAAGGGAGATTCACAGCTCATCATTAAGCAAGTGAAGGGTGAATGCTCATGCAACAATCTCCAGCTAGCTGCTTACCTCCTTGAAGTCCAGAGGCTTTAGAAGGACTTCGAAGTCCTAGATCTCCACCATGTCCAGCGTGCCCACAACGCTGAAGCCGACGAACTCTCGACGAAAGCGTCAACCTGAGCTCCGGCTCCTGACGGAACTTTTGTCCGGAGGTTGTCAAAACCCACAACTCAGCGTGCCGAACTGAGCGAAGGGGGCGAGATCAGCATCCCGAAGCTGACGGTCCCGATGGCCCTGTTACCATGGCAGCCATCAAGGGTCGTAGGTGCTGCCGGAAGCTCCGAGCAACCCAACACGCAAGACTCAAATGCTCAATTTAGTTCCGATGCATGGATCTCGGAGATCCGGAACTACTTGAAAGACAACATCCTTCCTGATGATGATGTATCCGCTGACCGGGTAGTCAGATTGGCTAAAAGATACACGTTGGTAGAAGGGGATCTCTACCGGCGCGATGCCAATGGAATCCTAATGCGGGGCATCACAAGGGAAGAAGGCTGCGAGCTCCTCGCAGAAATCCATGGAGGCAAGTGTGGGAACCAAGCGTCTTCCCGCACGCTGGTTGGTAAAGCCTTTCGGCATGGCTTCTACTCGCCTACAACACTCCAGGATGCAACTGAGCTGGTGAAGAAATGCGAAGCATGTCAATTTCATGCAAAGAAAATTCACACACCGGCTCAACCCCTACAAATGATACCTCCTACATGGCCCTTCGCTGTGTGGGGGATGGACATCTTGGGACCTTTCCCAAGAGCCGTCGGAGGTTACAAGTTCCTGTACGTTGCCATTGACAAGTTCACCAAGTGGCCGGAAGCAACTCCAGTTGTGACAATAAACAAGCAATCTGCTATCAACTTTTTGCAGTCCATTGTATGCAGATTTGGAGTCCCAAACAAAATCATCACTGATAATAGGACCCAATTCACAAGCTCTGCATTTCAAGGATATTGCGAAGACCTCGGCATTCAAGTTTGCTACGCCTCCGTAGCTCACCCAGCAAGCATTGGCCAAGCCGAGCGAGCAAATGCTAAAATCCTTAAAGGACTCAAAACGCGCACCTATGTGTGCTTGAAAAAACATGGAGCCAACTGGATTGAAGAGCTTCCGCCCACTTTATGGGCCAACAGGACAACTCCAAACCGGTCAACTGGAGAGACACCCTTCTTCCTGGTGTATGGAGCTGAAGCAATCCTTCCTCCGGAAATCACCTTGGGGTCACTCCGGGTCTGGACCTTCGACGAAGCCACGCATGACCAGCTCCGGCGGGAAGACCTAGACCTCCTTGAGGAGGGAAGGTGCCAAGCAGCTGTTCGGAATGCCCGATACCGCCAAGCCCTTCGGTGCTATCATCAATGGCATGTACACAACCAATAGCTCGAGGAAGACGATCTGGTGCTACGGAGAATACAATCCAGAGAAGGGTTAAACAAACTCTCCCCCAGCTGGGAGGGACCCTTCCGAGTGATTAAAGTATCCCGTCCCGGAAGCGTTCGCTTGGCTATCGAGGATGGGACACCTCTCCCAAATCGTTGGAACATTGAGCATCTCCGTAAGTTCTACACTTAATATCACAGAGGTGAGTCTGTAGTAACTTGAGGTGTATGTTATAGAGTCATTGTACAGAGTCGGGTAGTTCCTCCGGGAGAAGAGCCGGACCTTTCCCGGAAGGTCCGCAAAGTTCATGCAACACTTGCCACAGTCTCAAGACTAAAAGTGTGGCTAGCTACCCTGGGTCAAACAAGAAATTAAACACGCTTAGCCTAGTTCCGTACCCTAAGAGTGTACTTGTTTCCCCTGTACACCGGACCTATAATGAAAGACATCTTCATGTGAAACAGACTCCACGTGCATTTATTGTGTACAGGCTCAACATTTTCTATTTTTCTCTTTCTTGTCTATAACAAAGACGTGCAATTCTTAAGAAATTTTAGTTCGACTGGTTCATATACGATTCGAGCTGTATTGTCGATTCTTCTAGATTCAAATATTGTGTATGGCCCACTCGCCTAAATGCCGCCAAGCCAACCTAGGGCCGGAGTGTGCTATCGACTTAGCCTGGTCAAGCACCCCAAGTACGCCACCCTACCTACACCCCGGCAAGCCGAAGTAAGGCGGGTCCAAGTACAATTGGATCTGGAAGAAAAGACAATGCATTCGGTTGTATTCAGAATCGTGTTTGACCTAAAACTCTCTTGGGAATCGTAAGCCGCGACGAAGTTATAGGCAAGGAATGAATTTTACTATTTTTCTTGGCTTCAGTGTGCAGGAAAAATAAAAAATCCACGTTAATGGAGAAAAGCCGGAGCTAACTAAGCTCCGACTCCCCCTAGGTGGCTTGTAATCAATGTTAAACATTGAAAACGAGCATCACCGGAGCAACCAAGCTCCGTTAAAGCTAGGGGGGCCAGCCGTCGACACAAAATAAATGATGGTGAGAAGACCCCGCAAGCGGAGTCTGCTACCAACAAACTACACGTTGGTAAAGATCACTGCCGGAACTACTAAGCTCTGACACCCCGGAGAACTAACTATCGATGCTCTACGCGTTGATAGGGACTATTGCCGGAGCTACTAAGCTCCGATGATAGATAATGTCGGAGCTTCTAAGCTCCGGCAACCTCAGGGGGCCTTCACTATCGAAGACTTCGGACCTACACTCTACAAGTTCGAATCAAATGAGTCTTCAACAAAACACAATATCCTCTTGGTACATGTTCACAATCAAATTGTGTACATCTACCAGGGGGCCAAGTGAAGACAAAAGTGTTGAAGACAAAAAGTGAAATTCACAAAAATTTGGGGATTTCATTCATCTGGAGACAAGGGATTACAAAATTGAGGAAGAAAAAGAGAGAATACAAGTGGGAGCTACGGAGATGGTCCTAGACCCTATGGAAGAACTGGGCGACCTTCTGAGCAACCTCTGACACATTAGCTCGCGCGGCTTCATCTTCTCCTTCGAGGGGACCTTCAAGCACCAGGTCCAGAGGGAATTGGGGATTCCAGCTAGTGTAGCACGTCAGCACATACTCTGCGACGTTCTTCGCCAGGGATTGCCCCTCAACCTCCAACTGGTCCGCGATGACATCGCCCACCTTAGAGAGTTTGCTACCCGCCGAGCTCAGCGCTTGCAACGCAAGGTCCGGCTCCGGCTCCGGATCATCCGGACGCACGGGACTGAAGCCCATCGGTGTCAGCGCGTCGTTGGCCTTGCCCAGGAACTCCCAAACCTGTAGGGAGTCCGCAACCCTCAAGCCCTTCAGTTCTTCCAAGGATCTTTTGGCTGCCACCAGTTCAGAATTCTCGTGAGCGAGGCGCTCAACTTCTTTGGCGTTTTGCTGAATCTTTTCAGCAACTCGCTTCTCGAGCTTTCCGAGCTCCTCCTCTCGGAGGTAGATCTTGTTCCGGCGGTCAAACAGGTCCTTCTCCCTGCCCCTTACTTTCTTCTCCCTGGCAGCGATGGCACACTCTTGCTCGTAGAGTTCCTGCCCTCGCACCTAGGCCTTCTCCTCCTCCTCAGCGCAGCGCTCTTCCAATTTCTTGGCGCGCTCTTCGAGGCCCTTGTCAGCCAGAGCCACCTTTTCAGTGAGCTCCTCCTCCCTCCTCAAGACGTCACCCCTCAGCTCTAGGAGTTTCTGCTCTTCATCTTCGAGCCTTTTCTCCCTCTCCTCAAGTGCCTCCCAGCGCTTGATGAGAGTAGTGTTAATGGCCTCAAGCCTTTCTTGGTGTTCATCACCCGCACTATTAGCTGCTTTGGTCTGCTCATAAATGGCCCGGGATTGAGCGTCGAGGGCGTGAGTCAAGCTCTCCCTGTCATCCAATAACTTGCCCCAGTACTCCAGGCGGACCTTCTCCTGCTTGATCCATTCTTTGTCATCTGCCAGCCTTGACTGCGCCAGCTTGGTCTCGAAGTAGAGCCGATTACGCCACCTCCTAAGGGTTTGGCGCTCCTCTTAAAGAGCCTTGCTATCATGGAAGAATGCCAGCTGAACTTGACGTAGACTGGAGCAGGCGTTGTCAATAGACAATGACAACGGGATAGGATCGGGACCTGCTGGGGTCTCCTCTGCTGGTTCCAGCGGGTTTTCAGTTACAAAAATTGGGACCCACTCCACAAGAGTGGTCCCCTGAGCCTCCACGGCACCAGGGTCGTCCTCCAGGATGGCCTCAGTCGCCATCAAGGAGGGTCCCGCTGATGAAGTTCTGACCTACGGAAGTGGTTGCGAAGGACCAACCACCAGATCTTTGTTCGTCCCCTCGGGCAGGGGGCCATCGACTTCATCATAGTACTCCGGCTCAGCCGCAGGTACCTCCGGCGTCGTCACTCCCGGAGCAGGAACTGCTTCTAGCTCCGGCCTGGGCACCTCCTCTACAGGGGGCTCGAGCGCTGACGCCTTCGCAACGACCGGCTCAGGCGCCGGAAGATCTTCAACAACAGTCGGCCCTGCGGTCGAATCTTCAACGGCAACCGGCTCGGGAGCCGGAAGGTCTTCAACATCAACTGGCCCTGCGGTCGGAGCTCCAGCAACGACCGGCTCTGCGGCCGGTGCTTCAGAGGTACCCGACCCAACCGCCGGGACATCCTCAACATCCGGCGCGCACGCCGAGACTTCAATTACCTCCGGCTTAACCGCCGGGGCTTCGACAATTTCCAGCTCTTGGGCCGGAATTATTGCTTCCTCCGGCTCAACGGCCGAAGCTTCCATCATCTCAGCACCCAAACCCGGAGCTTCAACCTTCGGGGCAGGTGCCGCTGGCGCATCTTCTCTCTCGTGGTCCGGCGCTACCACGGGAGTCTCGGGGGATGAGTCGAGGTCCATGACCACGACAGCTGGCGCCGGAGCTGCTGCAGCTTCAGCCACCACTTGGGGCGACACTAGGACAGGAGCAGAGGCTTCTGCCCTCACAACTTCAGCTGCTGTGGCTGAGGGTGGAGCCTCACTCCTCTTCTTGGGAACGCTGCAGATGAAGGATGAAGAAATTTAAAAAATAGTTACTACAAAAAAACAATTGTCTAAGGTAAAGATTAAAAATTACCTCGGGAGGCTTCCGCACCAGCTTGCGCGGAACCTCTTTCCTGGGCGTTCTGGGCTGACCATAGCCGCCGCCGGCGTAGAAGCTCCGGAAGGCCCCCCCGGAACTCGTTGCAGTCACGGGCACTTCCTTAGTCGAGGCCCTCCTCGACCGGGAAGGACCTCCAGACCTAGAGGCCTCAACTGGCCCTGGTGATGAAGTCGCAGGCCTGGAGCTAGCACCTCGGGAAGACGTCGCTGCGGGTACAGTCTCCGCAGTTGTAGAAGACCTCCCCCTCCGGGGAGAAGGAGCTGATGCAGAGGTTGCAGGCCTGACGGACCTTCCGTCGGCATGCTGCAGTTTCCTCTTCCAGCTCAAGGGTTTGTCCGCCGGTTCCTTGCCCTTGCCGACGACTTCGATCCTTGGCTTCGGGGCAGGGTCGGAACCATCTTCGGAAGCCCCAGGGATCACCACCCTAGAGGTCGATCTTCTCTCAACGATACCAAGGTCGTCAAGCACCGGCATCGTCTGTCGGAGCTCCCTGCTGAACTCTACTTCCACATTCAGAGGGAGAAAGGCTGATGGCGGGGTCAAGTCATCTCCTGCAACGTCGATGTTGTGCTGGAACTTTTTGAGATGTAACTCCAAGGTTGCCCCCACCATGTTGGACTTCAGTCCGGTCTCGACCCGGTCGTTGTCCATCACGCTGTTGAGGGCCCAAGTGAGTTTTTCTCTCCTCTTCAGCGGTGCTCACCTGTTGACCAGGAAGTTGCAAAATACAGCCTGAGGAGTTAATCCTCCCTCCACGCACTAGCGGATCCTGATCAGAGCAGGGTTGAAGGCATCCGACAGCACCGGAGCTTCACTCCAGACTGCAGTGTCAATGTTGGGGAGGCCTTCGGGCAGCTCCATCTTCTCGTGCTCCTCCACCCGGATGACTATCCAGTCCTTCTTCCAATCATCCCACTTTCCAGAGGGAAACGACTGGAGGTACTTGAATGGGCACTTCTTGTGCTTCACGAAGTAATAGAAGCCAAGGTACTCATTACTCCTACCGGTGGTATGGACGGTGAAGAAGGTCCGGAAAAGTTCAATGCAGGGGGGATGCCCACCCACATTTCACAGAAGTGGACAAAGATAGACACAAGAAGAATGGAGTGGGGGTCAAGGTGGTATAGCTGCAGACCATAAAAGTCTAGCAGCATCAAGAAAAAGGAGGAAAAAGGTGGGATCAACCCCACCATGGCGTACGAAGAGAAGTACACCATCTCGCCGGCGTGCTCCTTCTCGAACGAGAGCTCTCCTCCGGCGCAGACCAGACGGTTGAAGAAGTACGGGGACCATCCCATGAGGGCCCGGACCTTCTTCAAGTCACCTTCGGTCTTCAAACGACTCTCTCGGAGACCCAACTCCATCGCAGCACAGCAAGGCAAGAGAGGATGAGAGGCGTAAAGAACTCCAGACGGTGTGCGCTTTCCTCCTTAAGTAAGCCCTCACAACGCTTGAATGGAAACCGCAAGGAAGTCGAAGATACTACTCAAAAATTCCACCCAGCCGATGACAAGAGGGCCCGGGACCACCCCGACGATCAAGTCGAGATTCTTATCCAGGCGAACGGTTGTCATCATGAGGCGGGAAGCCCGAAGGCGGCGGCCTGACAAGGCGCGCAGAACCGATACGATTTTCGTATCGGGAATCGGCGACCTTCAATTGCGTGAGATCCGCACGCCAAAGATCGCATTTGCCACACACGGGATATGCCACACGGCGAGGATTTAACTCCAAACTATCGCCAACGGCACATCCGAAGACCTTTGAAGACTCAGTTCAAAAGTCTAAGGATGGACTCACCTCCGGCGGAATGACTTCACCCAAGGGGTCTTCCCGAGAAGTGGGCCCAGGGGGCCACTGTCGGTACCCTGTGTACCATATACTCCTTGGGATTGCAAAGATTTCAAGGGAAAGTCATCTATTTGATTTGAAGACCTTCGGAGGCCCACATGTCAGACATAATCGGACCCTCTTCTCCAACATGGTTAGTCCCGGGGTCGCCACATGTACTATCAAACTGGAGCTACCGCCCACAAGGGGGAAGCTCCGGGCTATGTACCGAAATGGCACCCCCGGACCTAACCCCAGACCGAGGGAAGCTCCAGAACTGACACGTGTCGGGTAACATCGGACCTATCTGTTCCTCACAGTGTGCTCCGGCGCTTCCACGTGTCCAACCGTCGGATCTTCAACCTCTAACCTACGGAAGACTCCACAACGGCTCCGGACCTTCAAAGGGGAATCAAGGACTTCAAGACCCGATCAAGTGTCATTAATATTATATTAATGACACACGATCGGACGACCTTAATTACCAGTAACGGTGCTGTCAAAGCCCATAACTCGGTCATTAAAGGCAATTAAACGTGTTGAATGTGTATCAATATCAGTAACCGCCGGGGCCACATGTCGGGCCAGACTAACTTGTAACGGTCTGTCCTTGTACTATAAAAGGACAGACCGACGATACATAGGACACACTCCCCGGAGACACGCTGACTTTACACTCTCAACTGACGTTGAGCTCATACATCTAATACAACACCAACACACCCCCGTGGAGTAGGGTATTACGCTTAGGCGGCCCGAACCACGTAAATCTTCGTGTCCCTTGTGTCACTCGACATCTCACCTTCTGGAATCTTCGCGCGCCCATACCGAACCTCAAACTCCTCTAACACTTTAATAGTGTCGGGAGATCTGCCGGATCAAAACCATGACAGATAGATTTGGTATGGTGCAGTTTGCACGAGACCCGGGATTGGGTTTGGTACCACCGGATTCTAAGGACCGGTTTATAGAGGAAGCCACTAAGCTCTATAGTACCACCACGAGACTGAGATGGGGCAGCTTGGTCAATTAATTAGGTTTCTCCCAATGAAATGCTAGTAGTTGGATGGTGCGGGGAATGATGCAGGGGTACTGCTCTGGGAACCGCAAGGCTCAAGAGGGGGCTCTGAGGCGGAGGGTTACTCCAGGAATGCCTCAGTGGTGGAAACCTTAGAGGGCTAGCACTAGTCGGGAGTACCTTTGTAAAGACCATGTTGTGATCTCCTAGTCTCACACCAAAGGAAGTGTGTAATGTGGTTAGCTACCGCGGGCATTCAGAGAGGTTCACTTAGTCCACCTGGCAACAGGGGATGAAATCACTGCTTGTGGGGAAAGGGTACACTCTTTGCAGAGATTTGGTAAAACTGTCATGACAGCCGTGCTCACGGACAAGAGCGGCTTGGGGCCAGTTCATAATTAGCTTATAGTTGGGAAATGGTGGTTACTTATGATTCAAGTTACATTCATCATCTTTAATTATGTGTTGAATTACTTCTTAAATTATGATATTAATAATTGAAAGCTAAGGTTAGGTTCTAAGCATAGTGCTTAAGCCATAATTGGTCTTTCCTTGCTTTAGCCAATCATGTCATTCTCTTCCCACACTTGCTGAGTACTCTATGTACTCAAGCGTTTACTTTTCCATTAGAATATGAAGAAGAAGCGGCACCAGAAGACTTCTTCGTCAACCCGGAAGACCTGGGCTAGGCTGGCGATCCTTCGCGCGACTGCCTGTAGAGATGGAGCTGTTCTTATCTATTTAGCCTTCCGCTGTAGTTTAATCTTTGTGAACTGTTTAGATGTTGTAAATAGGTTGTGGTGTGTATTTGTAGACCTTCGGGTCGTATTGTAAGACTATTTATGTACTCGAACATGGCTATGTAATGATATTCCGCTTTCGTCAATGCATGTACGATTCAACTGATCCTGACGTACATGTGATTAGCGTCTGTTCATCTTTACGATGACCGGGCGTGACAAAAACTTACATAGAAAGACATGCATATGCTAAACCCTCTACCGTCCCTCCAACAATGTTGTGAGAGTCATGTCATTCACGGAGCTACTAGTGTCTCCTATTGTTCCTTGGGTTCTCGTGTATGAGAAATACACAGGCTGTTTTGGGACTGAAAGTGGTGTAGACTCGTTCTCCAGCATGGTCACCACTGACGACATCAGCGGCCTATAATTTGGGTTGTCTTGTACACACAGGAGTCCTATCTGGATACACCGTAAAGCTTCGGTCCGGGAACAACTCGTAGCCAGGGATGAGTCCACCAGATCCATCGCCTTGCCATCTGTCCATTTGCTCCATGCCTGAACCAGTGGAATGAAAATGTCGCAGGAAATTCAGTACTCAATAAACTTTTTGTTTGAATTATGAAAAGTTTAGACATACTGTCTGTCGTGCTTACATAAACTAGTAGGTTAGGGAAGCCCTTGTCGTGAGTTAGAGTAATCTTCAAACCACTTATAATCTCCAAGACTATGACACCGAAGCTGTACGTATCTGACTTGACTGAAAAGGCGCCATCCATTGCATATTCAGGAGACATGTAACCACTGCGCAAAAGAGGTGCAAACAATTTGAATAAGTTTAGGGAAATGAAATTCATTTTAAACATGTCACGGCGATGATTACTCACTATGTCCCAACAACTCGATTGGTATTTGCTTCTTGTTGGTTTCCACCAAAGATTCTTGCCATACCGAAATCGGATATCTTAGGGCTCATGTCGGCATCCAGCAGAATGTTGCTTGGTTTGAGATCTCTGTGAATAATAGTCAATCTTGAATCCTGGTGGAGATAAAGAAGTCCTCTAGATATTCCTTTGATTATCTTGAGACGTGATGGCCAGTCAAGGAAGGATTTATTTGCAGCATCTAAAAATAACAGCATTGTAACTTGTAAGCAGTTCCAGATGTAACTGCGTCAGATGTTAATCTTTCGGGAATAAATTCAAACATACCAAAAATGAAGAAATCCAAGCTTTTGTTTGGTAAGTATTCGTAAATCAGCAACTTCTCGTCTCCATGGATGCAGCAACCAAGAAGTCTGACGAGGTTTCTGTGCTGCAGTTTTGCAATCAGAACAACTTCATTTCTGAATTCCTCTACGCCTTGTCCGGAACCCTGACCGAGCCTTTTGATCGCAACCTCTATGTTTTGTCCCAGCGTACCCTGCATAATTTCACCATTTTTAAACTGAACAAGCATTGTCATAAGTAGTTCTCATATTTTCGGATAAAAGTTATATTTGTTTTCTGACCTTGTAGACCTTCCCGAAGCCACCTTGGCCGAGCTTATTGTCCTCAGAAAAATTGTTCGTTGCAGCGGCGATGTCCACAAAGCTGACAAATGGAAGCTCTATATTATCATCACCAAGTTCGTTTAGCGCCCTCGAGTATCCTAGGATCGCTTTCTGCAGGATATCCTTGCTCCGACGTTTGCCTGACAGGAACAACAATACCATTAGTAGCTATTAATAAATCTTGTAGAGAAACATTGTTCCTAATCATCCTTGTGGTAATATAAGGTGTGTCTGATTTTACCTCTGAGCTTGCAGATCCAAACAAGGTAGTACATGCCAGCGGCCGTGAGGACTAGCACAGACGCGATAACAGGAAGCACAATTTTTGGCACAATCTTCCTCTTCGTCCTTGCAGCTGCAGAAATGTACTATTACAGTAAATCTGAATTTTATACTAGCAGATAAGACGATGAATGTTGCTTCAGTAACTAGACCCCGATAGCAGTATCTGGAACAGTTTATTTTGCTTACCTGATTCCGACTTTGCCAACCTCACATAGAGATCCTGCCCATTGTCTATATACCGGACATCAACAATGCTATCCTTCCACATGACGCAGCCACTGCCGCCACCGTCTCCTCGGATGTCGGCAGGGGCATAGGCAACGCATGAGCAGTTGGCGAGGCATCTCTCCCGGCACTGCTCCAGCGTCGCACTCCTGTCCACCGTCGCGTTCTCTGTGTCGGGGAGCTTCACGCCGCTCACAACCGTGAACAAGTCCGTCGTCGCTGTCCCGCTGCCGCACTCCAGCTGCACGTCCCTCTGACAACCGGCGGAGGACCATTGCGACTGGTTGACCGGGTTGAACCCCTCGACGCAGCTGCAAACCGGCGTGGACGAACTGCCGACATTGCACAGGCCGAACGAACCGCACGACGCGTAGTCGTCGCATACGTCTTGCGGTAACCATGCGAATGGTATCCACACCCGTTTGCTCGGAGACCATACCAGCACCTGCACCTTGCCAGCCTCGTCCAGCATGACGCGGGCGGTGGTGGACGCGCCGGACACAGGGTTGAGGACGTATGTGACCTCGTCGGGGTCGTCCACCATCTGAACGGAGAACAACTGGAAATCGTTCGTTGCCATGTCCGGGACGCCGCTGAACCAGCGTCCGTTCCACGGGCCCGCGCGGTACTTCTTGTCGTTGCCATGCCAGGTGACGATGTCCGGGAGGCCCTTCGTGTCCATGACTCGACGGTAGTCCCCCGTCGCCGGGTCGTTCTGCGCGCGCCACGACGTGAGGGACCACTCCGCGCCGGTCTTTAGGCTCTTGCCGAACTTCATGCCGGCGAGCATGGTGTTGGACGGGTGATCGAACGACTGCCAGAGGACGCGGCCGCTACTCTTCTCGCGCACGACCAAATTGCCGGAGTCGAGCAGCTTTGCTACCGACGAGGCAGCGGAGGCGCCGGTTGTGTTTGACGACCACGCGGCCTGGCCAGAGCCATCGAGGAGGCGAAGGCTCCCGCCGGTGGCGATCACCAGTACGCCGGAGGTGCTGTTGAGTGGGGTGTCACGGTTGGCCACCCAGTAGACGGAGTTGGCACCGGATACGGTGAACCAGATCCCGAGGTATCTGTTGGTCGGTACACCGGGAGGGGAGAAGAAACCCAAGGTGAATAAGCCACCGGCCGAGACCAGTGTGTCACCATCGGTAATGTTGCCCCCGTTGTTGAGCGTGTCTGACGCAATGCCGGAGGCTCTATGGGAAAGGAGTAGGATGGGGAAGAGCAGCAAGGGAAGGTTGAGAAACTTGATTGTTGCTGCCGCCATATAAGCGATGTTTCTGCATAAGAAATCTCTCGTCAGGGTCTCAGCTCTCACGAGAGGCTGCTATATTAATAAGCGAGAGCCTACTCTAGTGTCTACATCAAACGGATGGCAGCTTCACGTCGACACCAACCAATATAGCATAATAATAAGTGATGCGCTGACGAGGATTTACATCCCCGGCTTGCCGACTAATCACCGGGTACCAGACCCATCCCATCTGCTGATGTTGCCCTTGTTTGACAATCATATAGTTGCTCCGTAGGGCAATCTATTATGACGTCCATTGATGGCGCCGTCCAACTTGGCCGCGACTAGGTCCTCTCTATTGTTACCAATTTACTGTCCCACACCCTTCAATGTGTTGTCTGATGACAGGTCCATGTGATCTGGATTCAACGATCGAAGAAGGCGTCAAGTGTCACAGAGACCATGGCCGTACTCTCTACCGAGGGGAAGGTCGGTTTAATTATTTCCATTATCTAAAAAAAAGCGTCACAGAGACAATACGAAGACGGGCATGGCCTACGTCCCCGTTCTCGTCCTCCTGTGATCTTGCGCTCTGATTGCCAATCCAACGACCCGTTTGACGCCTTAGTCCTGCGTGACCGCGACGCACTCGATCAGAGCGTATGGTCCACCGGTCGAAAGTTTTGTGGCCTAGCCCAGCTTCGCCAGCGAGCACACTTCGGATGCTGCTCGCCGCCGCCGTCCGGCCTGTACTGCGGGCTGACGATCAAAAGAGGTCGCCTGAAGCTGGCTGCTGCAGGGTGAGTAGCCTCCTTTGTCATGTACTGGAGGCCACTTCAAGAGGGGACGGTTCTTCAATTTCGTACGTTCGTTCAGTCGACAAATTCCACCAAAAATAGGTCAGACTTCTCTTGTGGATTTTTTGTCTGACTTTTCTCCGCCCATCGTAAACCGTAGATGGTTCGGTTTTCTTCAGCGCGGTACGTTTTCGCATTTAACTTTGATGTATTTATGTAACAGAAGAATTTATTAAGTTTGCTGACCACGGACACCAAGGTGGAACACAAGCGCGCACGACCGATCAGCAGCGACTAGAATCGCAGCTGAGCTCCATGGACCATGGATGCTGGGGCTACACCTGCATCTCCCATCTAGGCATGAAAACGGTACGGTAAATTCGTGTATCGTCCGATGTTGTTTTTGAAAATTTTCAATGTGATTATGATTTTTGACAATTTTTGAAATTTTCGATTCGATTACCATTTTTATCGGACATTGAAATTTGGTAAAGAGAATGGAAACGATTTGGACTGATTTCCGGCCGAATTGTCAGAATACCATATTTTAATGGGAAATTTCCGAACAATAACCGAATAATTTCCGAATAGTAGGTTGGGTCTAATGGGCTGACATGTACTCCCTACGACCCTAAATGTTTGTCGCTTTGTAGTTTATTTTTGAACTACAAAGCGATAAGTATTTAGAGATGGAGGGAGTAATAAGCTCAATTCTTTAAATTTTTATTCAGACACTAGTTTGGATAAGGAGTTAACTTTAATTACATACAAATATTTATTTACTTTAAAATGTGTTTTTAAAGTAATTTCTATAAACTGAAACTAAAAGTTGTTGTCTCATATTTTATACTTAAGTTGTTGATGTTATAGATGAATGATATTTTGGTGCGCTGTTTCCGAATAAAATTTGGAACCGTTCTGACATCGACATACTTTCGATCCGATATAGCCATTTCCGATATTTCTAAAATTTACAATATTGTAACCGTTTCTGATGATACCGTTTCCGATTCCGTTTCCGAAGATTTTATATGAAAATGATTTCACCTTTTTTCCGTCTGTTTCCGACCGTTTTCATCCCTACTCCCATCCTAGGTACGGTGTTAGAAAATAATGCACATTAGAGATACAATTAATTTTTAAAATTGTAGCCATACTGAAAGCATCTAGGCCCCCCTCATGTAGTATTATTTTGGTGATTAATGACAACTATTGAACTTTACTAATGAATTTGTGAATGCAAGGTCCCCATAAACACTCAATAAGATGAAATGATCATGTCATTGGAGACCCATAGATACTCAACTTTCGAGATCAAACTCATGAGATAAAGACAAGATGTGAAGGCTCTATGTCTAAGTCACTCAATCAAAAATTGACAACATACAATGCTTAAGAATCATCAGAGAGCCGTGTGGAACAAATGTCTAAGAGGTCATTCGAGCAAGACACAAAAGATTCACTCAAGACAACTCGTAGCAAACAAAATCAACTCACCGGATCAACCGATGATTTCCAAAATGAACACATCGGTCGAGTTGATTCAACTGAAGAAAAAGACCTCAGACAAATGAACTCACCGGATCATCCGATGTGAAGGGCTCAACAACATCGGTGCATCAGTACAGTTTGCAGTACAATTGGAACAAGTGAAGCACCGGATCATCCGATGTGCAGACTTACACACATCGGTTGATCACTCCAGTAAGCATCAAGATCAAGCAAATTCTGGAGGAAGAGCCACCGGATCATCCGATGAGAAGACTGGGGGCAACATCGGTCTAATAACGGTAATATCTGACACAATGACGTCAGCCAAAGTAATTACACCGATGATAACTAGAGGGGAGACATCGGATCATCCGGTGTTCACAGAAAAGTTCTGTCACCCTACTTTTCCAACGGCTATTTCGGTTAAGCTGGCTATAAAACCCCTCTAACCCAGTCATTTCGATAAGTCTTGATCACCTGAAGCCCACTACACATCCAAGAGCATTCAAGACTATAGAGCATACATTTACACACTTTTAGATCATTTGTAATAGGCTAGAGAGAAGCTTGTGTGCGTTCTTTCTTTGTGATTGAACTCTCTAGGCTAGTGAGAAGTTGAAGAATATCGTTCCAGAGCTTGCCAAGGTGTGTGTGGAAGCCCGGAACATTGAAGGTTGTACAAGGCTTGAGCTCCACCTTGCCGGAGATGGCGAACGGAGAAGATTAGTGAAGACTCCATTGTCTCGGTGACATTGGAAGTGGCAAAACCCTTTGGTGGGTGCCACAACATGGACGTAGGAAGATCCTTGCGATCTTGCCGAACCACGGGATAAACCTTCGTGTCCCCTAGCGTTTGCATTCCTCTCCCCCTCTTTACATTTTGCAATCTTTACTTCACAAGTTATATCTACGTTGATTGCATAGCTAGAACCTCATTGGGAATTGGGCTTAAGTAGTTCATTTTTAATTGTCTTAAAATTTGAAAGAAAGCCCAATTCACCCCCCCCTCTTGGGCGTTTCGATCCTTACAATTGGTATCAGAGCAAGGTTGCTCATAGGATCATTCTAGCTTCACCGCTAGAGAGCAAAAATGGCCAAGGTTGGGGGTTCGGTTCCTATCTTCGAGGGCAAGAATTTTGCCTATTGGAAAGCACACATGCGCGCTTACCTTGAGGCTATTGCCCCCGAAGTTTGGGAAGCGACTCATGCGGGATTTGGAGAACTTAACTATGTGGGTGATCAAGTTAAGTGGGATGCTAAGGCTAGGAATGCTATTTATGAATGCATAAGTCAAGATGTCTTCTCTAGGATTGCTAGTAAGGAGAAAACTTGTGAAATTTGGGCTTGCTTGATAGAAATCCATGAGGGCTCATCTCGTGTAAAGGAACTTAAATATCACATGCTCAAAGCTAAATATGATGAATTCAAGATGCTTCCTCATGAAAATGTTAATGAAATGTTTTCACGCTTAAATGTTCTTATTGAGGAAATTAATGCTCTTGACATTGCGTCTCTTGGCAAGGGACTTATTAACCGCAAGATCCTCATGCTTCTTCCCAAGCCGAAGTACAACATCATCAACTCCATGCTCCAAAAGGAATCACTTGACAACATTGAAGTTTTGGAGCTCATTGGAGAAATACACGCTCATGAGATGAGTGTACTTGGGATGATGGAGCAATCATCATCAAAAACAATTGCTCTAAAGGCCTCCACCAAGAAGACAAGCTTCAAGAAGAAGAAGGTGGTTGAGCCTAGCTCAAATGAAGAAGAGCAAGCGTCAAGTGAAGATGACTATGATGAGCTTGCCTTGATGATGAGAAAGTTCTCACGCTTGAACTCCAAGATCACCAAAAAGGGATACACCTTTGATCCCAAGAAGAAGGCATTTCTACCAAGAAGAGACGATCGCAAGATATGCTACAATTGCGGAGATCAAGGCCACATCTCCTATGATTGTCCAAAACCGGACAAAAGGAGAGAGAACTACAAAGGCAAGCAACGCAAGCTTGAAGAAAGTGATGATAATGAAGAAGAAGCCAAGCCCAAACCAAGAGCCTTTGGGAAGAAGAAGCAAGACAAGGGCAAGAAGGCAAGACTCTTCCCAAAGAGGAGAAGTGGTCCACAAAAGGTGTTTATGTGTGAGGCAAATGAATGGGTCACCAATGAAGAAACAAGTGATGAAGAGAGTGAAGAAGAAGAAGAAATCTTGGCCGGCCTTGCCATTGACAACCATGATGACTCACCTCTTCCTCCACCACCCATGTGCCTCATGGCTAAAGGTAACACCAAGGTATGTGACGACTCTAGTGATGATGAGCTTTCCCCCGATGATTTAACTTCTTTGATTAATGAATATCATGCTATCATTAAGAGAGAGAAGAGTAAGGTTAAAACTCTTGAAGAAATCGTGCTAAACTTGAGAGTGCTAACCTTGATTTGCTTGACAAGTATGAAAGCATACTCAAAGAGCATGACACGCTCAAATCTCATGTCAAGCAAATTGAGGAAGAAAATGCTAAAATCAAGGTAGACAATGATGAGCTCAACATAGCACACCAAACTCTCTTGGAGGAGCACAACAAGCTAACTCATGAATACCAAACACTTAACATTGCTCATGACATGCTTGCTCAAGAGTTAAAAGATGCAAAGAAACAAACTCTTAATGATAAGATATCCATTACTTCGCATGTCTCTAATGTCTTGGACAAGTCTTTGTCTTTGAAAGCTAATGCTAGGGGGAAGGACTTGTTGGAAGAAATTGAGAGTCTCCACACTAGTGTGGCTAGACTTTCAAAAGGTGAAGTCAATCACAAGGAAATCCTCTTCCAACAAGCAAAAGCCTTCAACAAAAGAGGACTTGGATCCACCCCGGTGCCCAACAAAGGAAAGGTGCCCTCACCGGAGCTTAGAACAAGCTTCATCAAGGAAGTTGGTTCTTATTGCCAACATTGTGAGGTCACCGGTCACCACACAAGGGAGTGTCCTCTTCCTAACCGACCTTCACCTAAATTGCCTACTAACTACAAATCTATTTTCAATGACCGCTATTATCTTCTTAGCAAAGTGAATGGCAAGGTGAAAGCTAGGTTCATTGGCAAAGACATGAAGAGCATGAAGGGGAAGCTCCCCAAGCAACTTTGGGTCCCAAAGACACTTGTATCTCACATACAAGGACCTAAGTTGGCTTGGGTGCCTAAAGTCAAAAATTAACTTCATGTGTGTAGGTGAACTACAAAGCCGGAGGAAAGCATTGGGTACTCGATAGCGGGTGCACTCAACACATGACCGGCAATGATGGTATGTTCACCACCATAGAAAACCCCGGTAATCATGAACAAGTCACTTTTGGTGACAATTCTAAGGGTAAGGTAATAGGATTAGGTAAAATTGCTATCTCTAATGATTTATCCATTTCTAATGTGTTGTATGTTAAGTCGCTTAGCTTTAATCTACTTTCCATTGCACAACTTTGTGATCTTGGACTAACATGCACATTTAGCAAAAATGATGTTGTTGTGAGTAGTGAGACAAGCAAAGAGCTAATCTTCAAAGGGTTTCGGCATGGACATCTCTACTTAGTAGACTTCTCCAACAAGAATGCTAGCCTAACCACTTGTCTTTTCACTAAGACAAGCTTGGGTTGGCTATGGCACCGACGCATAGCACACATTGGAATGAGCAAACTCAAGAAGTCATTCAAGCTTGGGATGGTGACCGGCGTGAAGGATGTGACGTTTGAAAAGAACAAGCTTTGTAGCGCTTGTCAAGCCGGGAAGCAAGTTGCTTCACACCACCCAATGAAGACAATGGTGTCAACCTCCAAGCCACTTGAACTACTCCACATGGACCTCTTCGGACCGTCCACATACCAAAGCCTTGGCGGTAACCTCTATTGTCTTGTTATAGTTGATGACTACTCTCGCTATGCTTGGACTCTATTTTTAGGTGACAAGAGTGAAACTCCGGAAGTGTTCAATACCTTTGCCAACCGTGCTCAAAGGGAATTCCAACTTCCCATTATCAAGGTTCAGAGTGACAATGGCACCGAATTCAAGAACTACAATATTGGGGAGTGGTGTGACCGTGAAGGTGTGAAGCATGAATTCTCCGCCACATACACTCCTCAACAAAACGGTGTCGTTGAGAGGAAGAACAAAACCCTCATCACTCTTGCAAGAGCAATGCTTGATGACTACGACACGTCGGAGAAGTTTTGGGCCGAAGCAATCAACACGGCGTGCCATGTCGCAAACAGGGTCTATCTTCACCGACTACTCCAAAAGACCCCATATGAGCTTCTCATTGGGAGAAAGCCCAACATCTCCTACTTTAGAGTCTTTGGGTGCAAATGCTACATCTACCGCAAGAAAAGGCTCGGTAAGTTTGAAAGAAGATGTGATGTTGGCATTTTTCTTAGTTGTGCATCAAACTCAAAAGCATATCGAGTATTCAACCAAACCTCCGGTCTAGTTGAAGAAAGTTGTGATGTTGAGTTTGATGAGACTAATGGCTCCCAAGAGGAGAGTTTTGGTCATGATGAAATAGATGATGAGCCTCTACGAGAAGCCATGAAGAACATGACCATTGGAGACATCAAGCCGGAAGTTGAAGAGCCATGATCAAGGGGGAGCTTCAAGTTCCAACAACAACACCTCCATGGCGCCTCAAGTAGACTAAGAGGAGAAAGATGATCCATTGCCAACTCAAGACTCACAAGCAATTCAACATCAAGATGAAGAAGAAGTCCATGATCAAGTCCAACCACAAGAGGAGCAACACGCATCACCACCGCCAAGTGCTTCACAACCACTTATGAGGCATGGACGCATCTCCAAGGCGCATCCAATGGACCAAATCATTGGAAGTCCTTCAAGGGGCGTAAGTACTCGTTCCCGCCACGTTGCCTCATTTTGTGAGCACTACTCGTTTGTTTCGTGTGTAGAACCCACTCACATTGAGGAAGCGCTCCAAGACCCAAATTGGGTGATGGCTATGCAAGAAGAACTCAACAACTTCATCCGCAATGAAGTTTGGGTGTTGGAAGAGCGACCCAAGGACAAGAACGTCATCGGAACAAAGTGGGTGTACCACAACAAACAAGACGAGAATGGCGTTGTGGTCAGCAACAAGGCAAGACTTGTGGCCAAAGGGTTCTCCCAAGTTGAAGGACTAGACTTTGGGGAGACATTTGCCCCGGTCGCCCGGTTAGAGGCAATTCGTATTCTCCTTGCTTTTGCTTCACATCATAATATTACTCTTTATCAAATGGATGTGAAAAGTGCCTTTCTTAATGGCTACATTAATGAGCTTGTTTATGTTGAACAACCTCCCGGGTTTGAAGATCCGAGGAATCCTAACCATGTGTATAGGTTGCACAAGGCGCTCTACGGGCTCAAGCAAGCACCTAGGACGTGGTATGAACGACTACGGGACTTCCTCATCATGCAAGGATTTAAGATCAGGAGGGTGGACACCACACTCTTCACCAAAGACATCAACGGAGATTTGTTCATTTGTCAAATTTATGTTGATGATATTATCTTTGGTTCAACTAACGAAGCTCTTAGCCATGAGTTTGGCAAAATGATGTCTAGGGAATTCGAGATGTCAATGATTGGAGAGCTCAACTTCTTCCTTGGATTCCAAATGAAGCAACTTCAAGAGGGAACCTTCGTCTACCAAGAGAAATACACCAAGGACCTCTTGAAGAAATTTGAGATGGGAGATTGTAGCTCAAGAAGCACTCCAATGGCAACAAATTGCCATCTCGACGCGGATAAGGATGGTAAACCTATTGACCAATGTCACTACCGCTCTATGATTGGTTCATTGCTTTATCTTACCGCATCTAGGCCCGACATAATGTTTAGTGTATGCTTATGTGCTCGCTTTCAAGCGGCTCCTAAAGAATCGCATAAGAAGGCGGTCTTTAGGATACTTAGTATCTTAAGCATACCCCTAGTATGGGCTTGTGGTACCCTAAAGGTACAACCTTCCAACTCTTGGGATACTCGGATTCGGACTTTGCCGGATGCCGCGTGGATCGCAAGAGTACCTCCGGTGGGTGCCACTTGCTTGGGCGTTCCCTAGTATCTTGGTCTAGCAAAAAGCAAAATTCCGTGGCTTTGTCCACCGCGGAAGTGGAGTATATAGCGGCCGGTGCATGTTGTGCCCAAATTCTATATATGAAGCAAACCCTTTTAGACTTTGGAATTAAATTTGGTTGTGTGCCTCTCCTTTGTGACAATGAAAGTGCGGTTAAGATAGCTAGAAACCCCGTCCAACACTCCCGCACTAAGCACATTGATATTCGCCATCACTTCTTGCGTGATCATGAGGCTAAAGGAGACATCTCTTTGCAAGGTGTTAGATCCGAAGAACAATTGGCGGATATCTTCACTAAACCACTTGATGAGAAAACCTTTTCTAGACTTAGAAATGAATTAAATGTACTAGATGCATCTAACGTCATGTAAATTGCCATGTTCATGTAAGGATGCATATCATATAGGTATTGTCTAACTCCCAAAGGATAGGGGCGAGCTAGAAATAGTTTTCCCTGAGGAAGCCTTTGGAAGGTTTAAACTTGGCAAGATAGATTTATTTTATGCCTTGCATGATCTCTGCCATATAGACTTGCACTCATTCTATTTCTTGCACTATAACTTGTTTGACATTGCATACGGTAGATTGTCACAAAGGGGAACCCACCTCGTGAGAAGGAGACTTGTTTGAAATGCAATATCTCAACTCATATAAGGTGGAAAGAACAAAATGTTAGGTGCGTTAATGCCTAGAGGAACATGCTTCATTGAGATAGTAGTCTTCATACTCTACCTCACAAAGCATGGGCCTTACATTTCATTTGGATATTTTCCTCCCATTTTTTTTCGGTGTTCCATTTGCTTTAAGGTCTAGCCAAGCTATTGGCATATTAGCTTCTTGAGGGGTAAGGGGTTGCCCAAAAGGTCCTAAGACATGTGTTTCCCATTGTTTGATTGTTTGGTCAAAGGACATATATGGGATGTTGGTGTTTAGTTTTCATCGGATTATCCGATGCCCAAGTCCTTCCCCCATCGGATCAGTAGGTGTTCAAAATCCAAGTGCCAGTTTAGTCAATATCCAAAATCGACCGATGAGTTCAAACAGAAAAACATCGGACCATCCGATGTTCACAAATCTGAAACCTTGATGAATTCCACCGATGCTTTTACATCTAACGTCGGACCATCCGGTGTCAACTTCCCTCTCCTGAATATCCTTACTGTGCCATTCATCCGATGATCAAAACCCTAAACGTCGGTCCATCCGATGTCTTCAGTGACTCTTTGAATATCCATACTGTACTATTCGACCGATGTCCACATCGTTAAGCATCGGTCCATCCGGTGTGTAAAAAACAGCTAGGGTTTGGGACCCACTATTTAAACTCGGCCGTACCCCTTTCATCTCCCTTCCCCCGATCCCGACGCCGCCTTCTCTCTGCGCCACCTCTGTCGCCGCCGCTCACAGGCCGCTGCCATCACCGCCGCCGCCGGCGACCTCCGCGCCGCCGCCGCCCGGGCCCGCGCACCGCGCCTCCTCCCTCGGCGCCGCCGCCTCCCGTGCCCGTGCACCGCCGCCTCTCCTCGCCGCTCGCCGCTCCACGCACCACCTCCACCTCCGCCATCTCCACCACCATCGACCTCGCCGTCGCCTCTCCTCGCCGCCGCCTCTCCTCGCCGCCGCCGTTTCCACCGTCTCTCACTTCGCACCCGGTCCCCGTTTGCTCTCTGTCGCTAAGGTTTGCTCCGTGCCGTGCGACGTCCATCGTTGTTTTCGTCATTATTTTTCTTCGTCGCTAACCCTAGCTCTCCATTGCATCTAGATGGGTCGCGACCGCAAAGGAAAGGGAAAGGCGATCGCGGAGCCCGCCGCGAAGAAGCAAAAACTGTCGAAAGAGGAGAAGAAGGCCGTGATGGCTGCTCGCGCCGCCGAGGAGTGTGAGCATGGCCGAGGAGGGTCACTAAGGATCCGTGAGGCTCGTCCGAGGCAGCCTCCCGTGATCGACGACTCCGAGGCCGAAGAGGAGCCGGTTGAGCCTCTCGTCCGCCAGCGCTCAGCCCGGACGCGTGGGGGTCACACCGAGGCTGCTCCTCGTCCGAGACCGACGGTTGCCGACCGTCGTGAGGACAGGGAGTCCAAGAGGGACATCTACGAGATGGACACGGCCGTCCGTGTCGGTGAGGGAGTCCGTCTCACGGACTACCGGAAGATGAAGGCCAAGCAGCTACGCAAGCTTCGATGGAATGTTCTGCTTGAGGAGTGGTACCCACAACCCCGAGAGGCTCTTGTGGACAGTCGCTTCTGGACTGTCACCCAGGCGTCTCTCTACGAGACCTACAGACGTCGGGGGCACAAGCTATTTCAGCATAACTACATGGACTGGGGGCAGCTTGCGTTGGCAGCAGAGACTGAGGTCCGTTCGTACTTTGAGAGATACCGTGGATTGGTGCAGCTGCTAGCTTACGAGAGAAGTGCATATGTGGAAGATTGGGTCCGTGTCTTCTACGCGACCCTGTACATCTCTGAGGGCAGGAGGTCGATCGACTTCATGTTTATGGGTCAGCACTACCACCTCACGAGACAGACATTGGGGCAGCTTCTTGGTTTGGACCTGCACGACACCTGCGTGCACGAGAGGGTATACGGGCAGGCAGATCCACCAAGGAGGCCACTTACTGGAGGGGTGGCACCACAGCTTGAGGAGATCCGGTCCCTGTTCGGCCCCACGTTCTCTCCGGACCAGCCGAGAGTTCCAGCTCTTCTGACCCCAGCTGCGCGCATTGTGCACCTCGCCTTGCGCCGCACACTCCTGCCGAGGTCAGGGTACCTGGAGGGGTTTACCAGTTTACAGCAGACCCTCCTGTTCTACATAATGAACGGGGTGGATTTCGACATTGTGGACATCCTCCTGTGCGAGATGGAAGACGTGATCACAGATGGGGTTGGCATGATGAGGCAGATGGTCTACGGGCACTGGATCAATTACCTTTGCTCTATGATGGTGCCTGAGGGGGATGCAGCAGATGCCATACTTGCTGATGAGAGTGTGACTCGCTTTGGTCACTACCGTGCCCCGGCTCCTGGAGACCGCCGCCTTGGTCGTCCAGTTGAGCACCAGGTCAGGGCCCGTCTGTCAGAGGAAGATTGGTCCGACCTAGAGCGGGAGGACAAGAGACTTGCTGAGGCTGAAGCTCAGGGGGAGGACCTGCAGCACATTTGGTCAGAGAGCGACACTGACGACAGTGTCGAGGAGTATTCTCTCCTCCCCCCTCTCCCCGACAGCACGACGCGGAGGCTGGAGCTTCTACAGCGCCACCACCCACTCCACCTCCCGTCACTGAGGCACAGGTCTCGCAGCCGTCTGAGCTGACTTCGCTCCTCCAGCAGATGGTCGAGCAGCAGAGGCTAGACAGGTTGGCCGCCGAGCAGGCCCGCGCGGAGCAGGCTGCACGTCTTCTTGAGCTCCAGCAGCAGCAGCAGGAGATGCAGCGTCAGATCGCCCGTGAGAGGCATGAAGACACTGACCGGTTGACGGGGCTCATCGACCAGATGCACCAGCGCACTCTGGACCAGCAGCAGCAGACGCAGCAGGCGATGATGGGGATCCTGGGGTTGATCACCAACCTCTACACCCAGACTGGGATCGCCCTCCCATCGCAGCTGCCTGGAGTAGCTCCTCCGCCTCCCGTCTTGGCTCCAGCTGCTGCACCAGTGGCTCCAGTTCCCTCCACTCCGATCCCTTTGTTCAGCATGTCCCCGCTGTTGGCTCCTGGTGCTCCTCTTCACTCCCCACTGCCGGCCACGTCACTGTTTCTTCAGACGCCGGCCTCCGTCACCAGTGTCCCTGCTCCAGCACCTCCTCCTCAGCAGGCACCGACGGTGGCACCTTCGGCTCCAGCAGCACCCTCCTCCGCTACTCCGACCAGCAGCTCCGACGACAGCGGCGGTGACCAGTTCGTCATCGCGCCCAACTCTCAGGGTTCGTAGGTGCTCGGATCCCTTTTTGGTGCCTTGATGCCAAAGGGGGAGAAGAGTTAGAGGAGTCAGGGGGAGTCCTAGTGTTAGGGGGAGTCGAGTCCAGCGTCGAGTCCAACTTATCTTTGCTTATCTTTATTGTATTTGCGTATTTGCTACTTCTTGGTGTGTAATGAACATATTTCCATGAGTTGTTAATCATTTGAACTCATTTGATGTTTATCTATGATTATGATCTCTTTGAATTTACACTTGTGTTATTAATTGATGTTTAAAGCTTCAAGTGTAACATCCGTATTCATTGCATATTCTTTTAAGGTTCATTCTATCAAATTCATTACTATTACGCTTTGATTATTGTGTTGTCATCAATCACCAAAAAGGGGGAGATTGAAAGCATCTAGGCCCCCCTCATGTAGTATGGTTTTGGTGATTAATGACAACCATTGAACTTTACTAATGAATTTGTGAATGCAAGGTCCCCATAAACACTTAATAAGATGAAATGATCATGTCATTGGAGACCCATAGATACCCAACTTTCGAGATCAAACTCATGAGATAAAGACAAGATGTGAAGGCTCTATGTCTAAGTCACTCAATCAAAAATTGACAACATACAATGCTTAAGAATCATCAGAGAGCCGTGTGGAACAAATGTCTAAGAGGTCATTCGAGCAAGACACAAAAGATTCACTCAAGACAACTCGTAGCAAACAAAATCAACTCACCGGATCAACCGATGATTTCCAAAATGAACACATCGGTCGAGTTGATTCAACTGAAGAAAAAGACCTCAGACAAATGAACTCACCGGATCATCCGATGTGAAGGGCTCAACAACATCGGTGCATCAGTACAGTTTGCAGTACAATTGGAACAAGTGAAGCACCGGATCATCCGATGTGCAGACTTACACACATCGGTTGATCACTCCAGTAAGCATCAAGATCAAGCAAATTCTGGAGGAAGAGCCACCGGATCATCCGATGAGAAGACTGGGGGCAACATCGGTCTAATAACGGTAATATCTGACACAATGACGTCAGCCAAAGTAATTACACCGATGATAACTAGAGGGGAGACATCGGATCATCCGGTGTTCACAGAAAAGTTCTGTCAGCCTACTTTTCCAAAGGCTATTTCGGTTAAGCTGGCTATAAAACCCCTCTAACCCAGTCATTTCGATAAGTCTTGATCACCTGAAGCCCACTACACATCCAAGAGCATTCAAGACTATAGAGCATACATTTCCACACTTTTAGATCATTTGTAATAGGCTAGAGAGAAGCTTGTGTGCGTTCTTTCTTTGTGATTGAACTCTCTAGGCTAGTGAGAAGTTGAAGAAGATCGTTCCGGAGCTTGCCAAGGTGTGTGTGGAAGCCCGGAACATCGAAGGTTGTACAAGGCTTGAGCTTCACCTTGCCGGAGATGGCGAACGGAGAAGATTAGTGAAGACTCCATTGTCTCGGTGACATTGGAAGTGGCAAAACCCTTCGGTGGGTGCCACAACGTGGACGTAGGAAGATCCTTGCGATCTTGCCGAACCACGGGATAAACCTTCGTGTCCCCTAGCGTTTGCATTCCTCTCCCCCTCTTTACATTTTGCAATCTTTACTTCACAAGTTATATCTACGTTGATTGCATAGCTAGAACCGCATTGGGAATTGGGCTTAAGTAGTTCGTTTTTAATTGTCTTAAAATTTGAAAGAAAGCCCAATTCACCCCCCCTCTTGGGCGTTTCAATCCTTACACATACGCATAATAGATAATTTACAAAACATAAGTAGTGACATACATGTAAAGCAGATTATATCTATCATATTTGTACGTAAGAAACTCATCTTTCCTTACAATACTCATGTCTTTAGCTTGAAAAATGATGAGTCGATTGTGCAAAAAAGACTGTAGAGGAAGCAGATCCTCTATTAAGCAGTCGCGCAGACGCTACTCAAAAACCTAATTCAATCCAACCCGTACAAGTTCTTCAGCGAGGCGTGGTTTTGGAGATATTGCTCTCTCACTCACTGGTGACGCGCCGGCGAGAGAGATGGAAAGGCTCGATGTTAGCGCACAACAATGTGGATCGGAGTGTAGTCGCTGCTTTTTTCAGAACGAAGTGAAGTTCTCTCGCTTGTGAGCAGCATAACACTCCTTTATATTGTAGCAACAACAAGTAACTGAAGGTAATTAGTCTCAGTTATGCAGTATATTTCAACTCATGTAACTGAAGGCAATGAAGCTTTAGTAACTGAAATATAATTAGTATTCAAAACTTTAATTGCAAGTAGTCAAGTCGTGCTAATGCCTTCTTTATAGCTTTTGGATTTCAATAGAGAATAATTGAGCGTTAAAACCCAAATATTCCAACAATTCCCGCTAAATCCAAAAGCACTACTGACACGACTTCTCATACGTCCACAATGTTGTTTGATATACAAGTTTAATGATGGAGACAAGTTAGATTGTACATTCATCTTGATCTAAAAAATCTGTCAACTGACAACTACACAATAAACTATGCCTTGAATTGGTAGTTTTGTGTGAGCTGGTTTCATCCAAAGATTAAACTAATACTTGGCGCCTATTGAGCCAGTCCTCGTATGGAGCTTATAAATCATACTCCCATGTCTCGTTCATGAGCTTCTTAGAGAGTTTTGAAATTTCACAGATTGCGACAAACAATCAGCTCATAAAGGTGTGTTCATACAAAAATATTATGTGGGACAATATCTCACACTTAAGTCTCCGAAGACATTAAGACTTTAAGTCAGCCTTCCATACAGAATAGAGAGTATTACATCTTCACTGAAGAGGGTACTATATAAATATGTACTCTTCTAGTTATACATAGAACTTGTTCTTCCCAAATCCTAATTTGCGGGATCTTCGATCGTATAAGTTTGGGTTACCGCTGTGTATAATTCATGTGAGTCTCAATCCCATCTCTTTCGATGCACTATCTATCATATTTCTTGCTCGACCTTTTGTAAAGGGATCTGCCAGATTCTTAGCCGTTTGAATATAATCAATGGTTATCACTCCGCAGTTTCTCAATTTTCGGACAGATTTTAAACCTTCTTTTCACATGTCTTGAGGATTTCATATTATCATTTGTACTTGACACGTTTGCAAGAACTATTTGATAGTCACAATACAGATTGGTGAAATTAGTTTTTTCATCACTCGTAAATTCATCAAGAGTTCCTTTAATCACTGAACTTCTACAGAAGTTGTATCTAATCCCGTAAGCTCAACTTCCATGGTTGACATCGTCAAAATGGTCTATTTACAAGCCATGAAACAGATGCTCCTCCAAGAGTAAAGACATAATCACTTGTTGCATTTATCTCATCAGCATCAGAAGTCCAATTGGAATCACTGTAACCCTCCAAAACTTTGGAGTCTCTTGTATAGTGAATTCCATAGCTCATTGTACCACACGAATAGCGCATAACTCGCTCAAGCTCGCGTCAATGATCATCTCCTAGCAGTAAACTAGCTCATTTTGCAAACAGCGAAGGAAATGTCAGATCGAGTAGCACCAGCTAGGTACATGAGTGAACCAATTATCTGAAAATACCTCAATTTCTTTCTTTCTAGTATTTTATTCTTTCGAAGAATTATACTAGGATCATATGGTATTGGTGAAGGCTTCCTGTCCAAATAGCCAAATCAGCTCAAGATCTTATCAACATAATGAGACAGCAAGAGAGTTATCTCATTCTCATTTTTTATCAGCTTAACGTTTAAGATAACATCAGCCTTCTCTAAATCTTTCATATCAAAGTTTTAGAATAGAAATGATTTTACCTCATGTATCACATCAATATCAGTTCTAAAAATTAATATGTCATCCACATATAAACACATGATCACTCCTCTACCCCCACCATAACGATAATATACACACTTATAAGCCTCATTAACAACAAAGTCTGTTTGTGTCACGGTACTATCAAATTTTTCATACCACTGCTTCGGTGCCTGTTTGAGGCCATATAAAAACTTTTGTAACTTACACACCTTACTTTCCTGATCGGGTATGACAAATCCTTCTAACCGATCCATAAAGATCTCCTCATCTAACTCTCTGTTAAGGAAAGCCATCTTAACATCTATTTGATAGATTAGAAGACCGTATGAGGCATCCAAAGAAAGAAGTACCCGAATAGTTGTCATTCTGACAACGAGTGAGTAAGTATCAAAAAAGTCTTATCTTTTTTTTTGTGTATAATCTTTCGCCACAAGTCTGGCCTTGTACTTCTCAATAGTACCATCATGCCTAAGCTTTTTCTTGCACCCAACTGTTTTACAACTGAATGGACGATCCACTACATCCCAAGTTTCGTTAGTAATGAAGGATTCCATAATGCTACGGATTTCTTCCTTCCAATCGTCTGCATCAGGAGATGCTAACGCCTCTATGATGGATCTGAGTGTATCGCCCACAAAATAAACAATGAAATCATCACTAAAAGATTTTGAAATCCTTTGTCTCTTGCTCATTCTATAAGTTGTTTCATTGTTTTCTCCATCATATGACTGTAATGAATTTTTTGATGGTGTAAAATAAGGTTGTTCTAAGGTTTCGGATGGAGTATAATCTATGTCATGTGTATGACCAAAATAGCTTCGTGCATCGTTCATAGGAAAAATACCTTCAAAAAAGTTTTATTTCTAGATTCAACCATTGTGTCAACAAGTACAAGGGATGAATTGGATCTGATTACTAGAAATTTATAGACAGAACTATTCGAGACATAACCAATAAAGATGCAATCAATAGTATTAGGTCTGAGTTTACGCTTTTTGACTATTGGTATATTTACCATAGTCAAACACCCCCCATGTGCACAGGTAAGAAAGAGATGACATTCTTCCTTTCCAACCTTCAGATGAAGTTTTCTCTCTACTTTTAGTGGGAACCTTGTTCAATAAACGATTTGCAGTCAGGACGACTGTCGGTACCCTGCATACCGGGTACCCCTCGGTATTGCGAAGAGTACAAGAGAGTTCTACCTATCAGAGTTGAAGGTCTCCTCAGGCCCCACATGTCATAATGCACCGGAACCGCTCCCCTCATATGGGTAGCTCCTGGGTAAACATGTGTAAAGGAAAACCGGAACTAAACTCCTAACGAAGGAAAGCTCTAGTGCCGACATGTGTACAATGACCCCGGACCTAACCCACAGCAGAGAGGAGCTCAGATGCCGACATGTGTACAGCAGCCCCGAACCTACCCTCCCGCAAGGGAAAGCTCCGGAGCTGCCACGTGTGGAGTCTCCAGACCTACTTCACCAACGAGTACATTGGCAGATCTCATTCTGTACGAACATTCAAGTGACAATCAAAGGGGCCGTTATAAGATTTGATTATGTGTCGTTAATGATGTATTAATGACACGCGATCAGAGCACTATTTATAGAGATAACTCAGTCATTAAGGCACGTTATCACACTATTAACCATGCTTAATACCCATAGACAGCGTATTAGGCTATTTAATACGCCAGGGCCACATGTCGGGTCGGGTGAATGATGTAACAATCAGTCCTTGGACTATAAATGGACTGAGCCGCACGATACAAGGAGACGGACTAAAAACTGAGCCATAGACTACGCTTCCGAGCGTTTCATAATACAACCCACACACACAATCCGTGGAGTAGGGTATTACGCTCAAGCGGCCCGAACCACGTAAATCTCTAGTGTCACCATCTTGATCTTGATCTCTGCGTGCCCCAACCATAATAAGAACCTCCGCGAACTAAACTTTAGTAGTACCGGGGGAAGTGTCATTGCTACACTTCGACATTTGGCGTGCCAGGAAGGGGACCCCAAGATCACAAGATGGTGAATTCCACTGCAGGATCCTCCAATGGCAATCGAGCTAAACAACCCGCTGGTGGCAATACTCTCAATGCGCCACAACTAGCAGGTGTCATTGTTCCAGCAGGCACTATGGCATCACAACCACCATCTGTTCCGGTCAACAATGCTAGGCAACAAGATGGTGCATCTGCGTCGATCACTATATCGACGAACAACAACCCATAGCACACGCTCATTGCTGCGCGAGCACTCCTACAACACCCACCGCCTCCAGGAGCACCCAAAGGTGCTATGGAGCAGTGGAGGGCTGATGTTGACCATATGGTTGCAGCCGCTGCCATCAGCAATCAAGGTCCTCCCCTTTCGAGGTGAGCACCATCACAATGACGGACCTTGTCAGACCGACTTGGTCCACAAGTCTCGTAACAAAGGAGACGTGTTGCATCCCAGCAGGTGACCTTGTTGCCTCCCAGGGCACGACGCACCCACACCATTACCAGGATTCCGACTCATGACCTGCGGTCGAAACTGGATCACTGTTACCGGCAGTAGGACGACTGTGTCCATATCCAGCGTGCTCGTGAGAGGCGAGAGGCTCGAGACAACCCTGCTCCCCAGAGAGTAGGAGGAGGTTGTTCTGCCCTTGCCATGCATTTGTGCATGGTCAAGTGGTCACAAACGTTCCAACCTCACTTGCCGGAAAAATTCGACAGGACTGTCAACCCTGCCGAATTTCTTTAAATTTACTCCACTGCCATACTGGCAGTGGGAGGTGATGAGGCTATGATGGCCAATTACATCTCGGTGGCTCTAACTGGGACTGCAAGGTCCTGGTTCATGAGTCTTCCACCCGACTCCATTAATAGTTGAGCAGAGCTATGCCAACACTTCACTGCTAACTTCGGGAGTTCTTACCCGGCCTGGCACTGAATTGGATTTGTTTGCTGTAAAGCAAACATCAGGGGAATCATTGCGATCCTTCATCCAGCGGTTTTCTTAGGTACGAAATACTATTCCATCAATCTCGAGGTCTTCTGTTATCGTTGCATTCAGACAGGGTGTTCGAGATAAAAAGATGTTAGAGAAGCTGACTATCAAAGAAGTCACCAGCATTACGGAACTCTTCAGCCTAGCCGATAAATGCGCTAGAGCTGCAGAGGGCCATGAAATGCACTCCAAGCTAGCTCCAGAGGCCAACAAGAAGTCCTCCAAGACTGAAGTCACTACCTCCGGTAGTGGCAAAAAGAAAAAGAAGCCCAACAGCAAGAAGAAGCCGTCGGGCGGCGCACCAACTGTTGTAGCTGCTGTAGCTTTGGGTGGCCGGGGGCCACGCCCTCAGAAACGACCTTGTCCTTCCACGCAAGACAACAATAGTTCAAATGTGTGGTGTCCGATTCACAAGACGGACATACACAACCTGGAAGAATGCCGAGAGGTCCAGAACCTTGTCAAGCGCTATAACAAGCATCGGGAAGAAGCTCCTTTCCGTCAGTGGGAAGGAAAGCAAAAAGTCGACAAAGCTCCGGCTGAGGAGGTGCTAGGTTTCCAGGACCCCAAGAAGGTCCTAAAAGTTGTTTACAACACTATCGACGACGACTCTGATGTCTCTGACAACGAGCGCCGGAAAATCCTAAACACCATCTATGGTGGTTCTTGGGACATCACCTCTCGCCGCATCCTCAAGACAATGCAGCGGGACATAGCCGTGACATCTCCCACTGCTAAGGCAGAGCCTCATCGGAAGTGGATGGATATCCCCATCATTTTCGATGCTTCGGACTACCCCCAAAACATGATCGGGGCTGGTCAACTCCCGTTGATGGTGTCACCCACCATTAACAATATTCAAATTCACCATGTAATGGTGGACGAAGGTTCAGGGCTGAACCCCATAAGCTTCAAAGCTTTTGTTAAGCTTCAGCTCCGGCCTTCGGACCTTCGCCCATCCCGTCCTTTCTCTGGGGTAGGTCCGGGGACCATTACACCTCTCCGTTCCATCACACTCCCAGTGACCTTCGGGACTCGGGAGAACTACAGAACTGAGAAGTTGATCTTCATTGTAGCGCATATCAGTCTGCCGTTCAACACCATTTTGGGCAGGCCAGCTTTATACAAGTTCATGGCCGCTGCCCATTATGGCTACTTAGTGTTGAAGATGCCAAGACCTACGGGTGTTCTCCGGATCCGCGGGGATTGCACTGTAGGGGTCACCACTTTAGAAGAAGTCTATGCGCTTACCACTGCGTAAGAGGAAGCATCTGGTAAGGAGCCAGCTCCGAACCCTACGAGCATTCGTCATAAAGGCTCTACATATGCACCCCGTGTGCAACCAAGTGGCGACACCGACATTCCTGTCAAAGTCGTCCGAATTGGTTCTGACGCTGCTCAGACTACCCGTATATCGGGAGGTCTGAACAACAAATAGGAACTCACACTCATCATTTTCCTCTGAGCTAATGTCGATGTGTTTGCCTAACAACTGTCACAAATGTTTGGGATCCCTAGGGAGGTGATTGAGCACAATCTGAAGATTTACCCAGACGCACGGCCTGTACACCACAAGCCCCGGAAGCAATCAATCGAGCGACAAGACTTCATCCGACAGGAAATCAAGAAGTTGCTCAAAGCTGGATTCATCCGGGAAGTCTTCCATCCAAAATGGCTGACAAACCTAGTTGTTATACCCAAGGCCGGTGGGAAGCTTTGGATGTGTATCGACTACACCACCTTAAATAAGGCATGCCCAAAGGATCCATTCCCACTACCTAGAATAGATCAGATAGTGGAATCCACCTTTGGGTGTGAGCTATTATGTTTCTTAGATGCATATTCTGGATATCATCAAATCCAAATATCTAAGGAAGATGAAGAGCATACTGCCTTCATAATAGTAGATGGATTGTAATGTTATACTGCCATGCCATTCGGTCTTAAAAATGTTGCTTCAACATTTGTGCGAGCTATGTACAAAAAATTTGGAGAGCTAATTAGAGACTTGGTGGAGGTGTACGTCGATGACATCGTCGTGAAGATCAAAAACAAGGAGTCACTCCCTGACAATTTACAAGTTGTCTTTGACAAGCTGCGCACTACGCGGACCAAGCTGAAACCGGACAAATGTGTTTTTAGGGTTAGCTCCGGGAAGCTTCTGGGGTTCTTGGTGACTCACCGAGGAATTGAAGCAAATCCGGCGAAGATCAAGGCCATAGAAGATATGCGGCCTCCAACTTGCATTAAGGATGTCCAGAAGTTAACTGGATGTCTAGCTGCGCTCAACCGGTTATTTCAAGACTGGCACAACGGGTGTTACCCTTCTTCAAACTTCTGAGGAAGTCCGGACTATTTCATTGGTCTAAAGAAGCAAAAAAGACGTTTCAAGAGCTGAAACAGCTCCTCACCACACTACCGGTATTGGTAGCTCTGAATCTTGGTGAACCTTTGCTGCTTTACATTTCAGCAACTACCGAAGTTGTTAGTATGGTCCTGGTTGCGGAAAGACCGGAGCCACATACTCTCCAGGAGTCTAGACCCCTCCGGGAGGGTCCGAAATCACCTGAAGGCGTGTCTGGGTCCCAACTCCCATACACGAAACCTCAAAATGAAATGCTAGAAGATCAACCTCGTTCGTTTGAGGAGGTTCACCTAGCTGACCAAGATGATCTGGATCCTTCCAGCGAGGTCCGGGTCGAACAAGAAGAAATTTTAGACCCTTCTGGGAGGATCCAAGAAGCACAGCCTGAAGGTACAAGACCCTCCAGCAGGGTCCGGGTTGGTGGAGAAGAAGCTCCGGGTCCTTCCGAAAGGGTCCAGACCATCCAACGTCCCGTGTACTTGATCAGCAAAGTACTCCACGACGACAAGACAAAATACACTAAGGTGCATAAGATGCTTTACGCAATTCTTATTGCCTCAAGGAAGCTTCGTCACTACTTCCAAGCCCACAAAATATTAGTGGTAACTTCTTTCCCACTGCGTGCTATTTTTCATAACCCTAAATCTACCGGGAACATTGCAAAGTGGGCAGCAGAACTGGCCGAATTTTATCTAGAATTCGTGTCACGACAAGCAATCAAAAGTTAAGCCTTGGCTAACTTCGTGGACTAATGGACTCCCTCTCCATCAAACCCTGGGGGCCACACTGAGCAGAAACCAAAACCTAAAGTTCCAGTATTCACCGAGCCTCACTGGACTCTATACTTCGACGGCTCTGTGCAAAAGCAGGGGGCCGGAGCTGGAATCCTTCTCCTGGCTCCGATCAGGGAGAAGGTCAAGTACATGGTACACCTTGATTTCAAGGCAACCAACAACATGGCGGAGTATGAAGCTCTCATCTACAGACTCAAGGTGGCACTATCTTATGGTGCCAAACAGCTGTTGGTGAAGGGAGATTCACAACTCATTATCAAACAAGTTAAAGGTGAATGCTCCTGCAATAATTCTCAACTAGCTGCTTATCACCTTGAAGTCCAGAGGCTTCAGAAGGACTTCGAAGTCCTGGATCTCCACCATGTTCAGCGTCTTCATAACGCTGAAGCCGATGAACTCTCAACGAAAGCCTCAATCGGAGCTCAAGCTCCTGATGGAATCTTCGTCCAGAGGTTGTCAAAACCAATAGCTCAGCCTGCCGAACTGAGCGAAGGGGGCAAGACCAGCACCACGAAGCTGGCAGTCCCGGTGGCCCTGTTACCATGGTGTCCACCAAGGGTCGTAGGTGTTGGTGGAAGCTCCGAGCAACACAACAGCAAGACTCAAAATCTCAAGTAAGCTCCGATGCATGGATCTCGGAGATTCGGAGCTACTTAAAAGACAATATCCTTCCTGAAGACAGTGTATCCGCTGACCGGATTGTCAGATTGGCTAAAAGATACATGTTGGTAGAAGGGGATCTTTACCAGCGCGGTTCCAATGGCATCCTAATGCGGTGCATTGCAAGGGAAGAAGGTCGCGAGCTCCTTGCGAAAATCCATGGAGGCGATTGTGGGAACCATGCTTCTTCTCACAAACTAGTCGGTAAAGCCTTTTGGTATGGCTTTTACTGGCCTACATCACTTCAGGATGCGGTTGAGCTAGTGAAAAAATGTGAAGCGTGTCAGTTCCACGCAAAATAGATTCACGCACCGACTCAATCACTACAAATGATACCTCCTACATGGCCATTCGCTGTGTGGGGCATGGACATCTTGGGACCTTTCCCAAAATCTATCGGAGGTTACAGGTTCCTGTATGTCACCATCGACAAGTTCACTAAGTGGTCGGAAGAAACTCCAGTTGTGACAATCAACAAGAAATCAACAATCAAGTTATTGAAGTCCATTATATGCAGATTTGGAGTTCCAAACAAAGTCATAACTGACAACGAAACTCAATTCACAAGTGCTGCATTACAAGAATATTGCGAAGACCTCGACATTCAACTCTGCTACGCCCTAGTAGCTCATCTAGCAAGCAATGGCCAAGCTGAGAGAGTAAATGCAGAAATCTTAAAAGGACTCAAGACGCGCACATATGAGCGCCTGAAAAAGCACAGAGCCAGCTGGATTGAGGAACTTCCGTCCACACTATGGGTGAACAGGACAACTACAAATCGGTCAACCAGAGAAACTCCATTCTTTCTGGTGTACGAAGCTAAAGCATTCCTTCCTCCGGAGATCACCTTGGGGTCCCTCCGAGTTCGGACCTTCGACGAAGCCACACAGGACCAGCTCCGGCGTGAAGACCTTGACCTCGTCGACGAGGGAAGGTGCCAAGTAGCTGTTCGGAATGCACGTTATCGCCAAGCGCTCCGACGCTATCATCAAAGCCATGTGCGCAACCGACAGCTCGAGGAAGGCGATCTGGTGCTTCAGAAGATACTAACTTGTGAAGGTATGAACAAACTTTCCCCCAGCTGGGAAGGTCCATTCCATGTGATCAAAGTATCCCGACCCGGATGCGTTCACTTGACAACTGGGGATGGGACTCCACTTCCTAATCCTTCGAACATCGAGCACCTTCATAAGTTTTATGCTAAGAATCACGGAGGTGAGTCTGTAATTACACATGATGTATGTTATAGAGTCGATAAACAGACAGGAGTAGGTCCTCCGGGAGAACATCCAGACCCCTCCGGGAGGGTCCGGAAAGTTCAAGTACACTTCATACAGTCACTGCACTAAAAGTGTAACTACCTATCATAGGTTAGTACAAGATGTATAGCACACTTAGCTTGGTTTCGCACCCTAAGCTTGTCCTTGTCTCCCTGTAACCCAGACCTATAATGAAAGACATTGTTGTGTAAAAACAGACTCCATGTGCATTTATTTTTTTACAAGGCTCGATCTATCAATTTATTGTTTTTAACATTCTTGTGTATTATGAAGTTGTGCAGTTCTTCTTGAGTTTTTACCCAAGTTATTCATATGCATTGCAAGTTATATTGTTGACCTTTTTAGGTCTTAACATGTTGTATAGTCTACTTGCCTGAATGCCAAGCCAACATAGGTCCGGAGTGAGCTATCGACTTAGCCTGGTCCTGCACCCTAAGTACACCACTCTACCTACACTCCGACAGACCTTAGTAGGGTGAGTACTAGAAAAGCATAAGAGTCCGAAAGGGTTATATAAATATACTTGTTACTGTATTGAGTTACTTCGGAATAAAACTCAAGTGGAAACAATAAGTCACAAAAGATTTATAGACAAGATGATGAATTTTACTTTTTCCTTGTATTTAATGTGCGGGAAAAACAGAAATTCAAAGCGGTGGTGGTAGACGCCGGAGCTACTAAGCTCCGACAATCCCTGGGGGACCTAAATTCAACTATTCGTGCGGCGACATCATGAGCTACCAAGCTCCGATCGTCAATGTTTATATGTTGATATTGGGTACTGTCGGAGCTACCAAGCTCTACCAATCTCAGGGGGCCTGCTGTCGACGCCTCAAAATTGAAGACTTCGGATCTAAAATCCAAGAATACGAAGCGTTCAAGTCATCAATATATTGTCAAAACCTTTGGTATATGTACACACTCCAATTGTACACATATACCAGGGGGCCAACAAGATAGAGCACATTATATTGAAGGCAAAAATAAAGTGAAGTTCATTGGCAAAATGGATTTCATTATTTTGAAGCACTGGATTACAAAATTGGGATTACAGTAGAAGGCAAAGGGAAGAAGTCCTAGCTACTGGAGGATCTAAGTCCTGCGGAAGAATGTGGCAACTTTCTAGGCAACCTCTTGGACGCTGGCCTTGGCGGCATCTTCCTCTTCGGCAATGGGACCTTCAAGCATCGGGTCCAGGGAGAACTGGGGGTCTCAGCTTACGTAGCATGACAACACATATTCTGCCACGTTCGTAGCCAGAGATTTCCCCTCCATGTCTAGCTGATTCGTGATGACGTCACCCATCGCGTCGAGTTTACCGCCAACAGCATGGAGGGCCACAAGCACTCGGTCCAAGTTCAACTCCGGATTGTCCGGACGTACAAGACTGAACCCTAGTGGCGTCAGCGCGTCGTTGGCCCGTCCCAAGAAGTCCCATACTTGGATGGACTTAGTCTTCTTCAAGCTCTACAGCTCCTCCAACGACTTCCGGGCGGTCACAAGCTCTGAACCCTCCCGAGCGAGGCGCTCGACCAATTTAGCATGTTGCTGCATACTCTCAACAACTTGCTTTTCACGGTCGGTCAGCTCCATCTCCCGGAGGTGGATGCGGTTCCGCCTCTCCGCCAAGTCTTTCTCCCTGCCTTTCACCTCCCCTTCCCTGGTGGCAACGTCAGCCTCTCTTTTCGAGAGCTCCTGCCCCAGTTTCCAGTACTTCTATTTCTCTTCTTTGCTCCATAGATCCAACTTTTTTGCTGTGATCCGCCAAATTTTGTTCACCCAGAGTCAACTTCTGGGTGACCTCCACATCCCTTTTTACAATATCCTCCTGCTGCTCCAGGAGCTTCTCCTCCCCCGCCCCCAGGTCCGCCTGGCCCTACAGGAGAACCTCATTCAATTCATTGAGTTTTTCGTGACGCTCATCAGCGGCATCACGCCTCTCCTTGGATTGCCCAAGGATTTCCCTGGAGTTAGCGTTGAGCGCCTGGATGGCAGCATCCTTCTCCTCAAGCAACTTGTCCCAGTATTCTAACCAGACTTTCTCCCTCTTTATCCACTCCTTCTGGTCAGCTAACCTTGTCTGGGAAAGCCTGGTCTCAAAATGGAGTCTGTTGCGCCAACGCCTCAAGGTGTTGCGCTCCTCCTCTGGGGCTTTGCTCTCATGATCGAAGGCAAGTTGGACTTGTCAGAGACTGGAGCAGGCGTTGTCTATAGACAACGCCAGAGGGATAGGCTCTGGACCTGCTGGGACCATATCTACAGGCTCCAGAGGGTTCTCCATTACAAAAATAGGGTCCCACTCTACAAGAGAGGACCCTTGAGCTTTTGCGGCACTGGGAACGCTCTCTGGGAGCCCTTCAGCAGCAGCAGAAGAGGAACCCACTAGAGGAACTCCCACCTCCGGAGCAGAAGTTGAAGGTGCTA